>OZ024711.1:1047579-1698904 GCA_964016945.1 Microplitis deprimator | reverse complement strand
GAAGATGAGACGCGGAATCACCACCGATTACACCATCGTACAAACTGTGTATATTATATACCAGCGGAATAGAAGCGGCAGCATCATCACCAGTCAGCGAGAGAGTATAGAGTTGTGTGGAAGAAAGAAATTAAGAAGAAATAGGCAAGGGATAAAGATGGAGAGAGAGAGAGAGAGAGAGACAGTGAAATTTGCCCGTGGGGCAAGCATCTGGCCGTAATTACTAAATTATCCTTGAACAGCGGCGTCCACTAGCTGAGGAAGAGAATACCAGAGATCTTATCCACCGTATGATTTTTAACTTATTTTTTTTATTTTCGTAGCTTTAATACCCACAGACGAGAGAGTAAAGCCGTCAGAAAAACCATTATTGGTCTGTTATATTCACTATTTTTTATTTCCCATAGTCTTTCTTACTTGCGTTATTACATTTATACTCTGTACTCTGTATTCTTAAGAGAGGTCTAAGGCCACAAACACAATTACTTTTATTTACATCCCCTTACATACTCAATTTCACCGAGTAGAGTAGAGGTACCGAGGACTCGAGTAAACAAAGTTACGACTGGATTACCATTAACGTTAAACGTTACTGAGATTTTACTAAATAAATTTTATTGCAAGTTGAGCTGCATTTAAGTGCTCGAGTTATTAATGCATTGTTGGAAGACATTGAAGGAAAAATAATGTTTTGGGTATAAAATTTGAAAGTAAGTTCGATATATCGAACTCGAAAAGCTTTGCTGGAGAAGTTGGTGAGAGGTCAAGTGTAAAGACCGACTGTGTAGGGCCTGGATGCACGAGGCCCAGAAAAAGACGACAGAGGCGGCGCGTTGTGGGGACACCGGGTACTAAAGAGGCCAACATGTATGGCCGTACATCAAAGATCAGGCATGAAGAAGTTTAAATAAGATAAAATAATAAAATAAATGCGCAAAGAGATGATATAGAATTTAAGTTGGCCAGCCAATAGGATTTGTTTCGTTGGATAAAATAATATCAAGAGAGAGTTTTGTCTGGGCCGGATGATGCATGGTCGTGCCCAGTTCACGGCGTACCTTCGTGCGCTACTCCGTTTGCAAAGTTGATCGTCGTCGAATCGTGGACGCGAGGCTACAGGTCAACTTTTGCCTGGATACGATTTTAAAAATATATATCCGCGATTGTATGTCTCAATGTCTGGTTTATTTAGTTGTATAAAGTATAAGTATCTACACCGTACAGCGCATACCCGAGGATAATTCTCCAGAATAAAGTTCAAAGTAAAATTTATGTCTATTTATATTTATGTTTGATAAATCGATGAGTTGATAGTGATTTATGCTAATAAAATCATCGTCCACTGATATGTTGTTAATATAAGTATAATGATAATAATAATGATAATGATAATGATAATGGTAATGAGCATAAGTGAGAGTAGAGAGAAAAGTTGCCAACAGGATAATCACATGAGAGTAGTAAAGAAGCCGCGAGTTATATATTCTTCCTCATCCTCGTCTTGTTCTTGGGGCTTATTGCGATCGGGTTCTCGCACCTGACAAGAAGAAGAGTGGAAAAAAAAGACATGAAGACGTCGTCTCCTGCTGGGAGATGGGCTCGAATGTTGTGTCTTACTTGACACCGTATATATATATATCTATATATCTATACATATTTATTGAAGTATGAATGTACGCTCGCAACATGTGTGTATATGTATTTTGAACGTACATGAGAATACTTGAGATACGCACTACAAGTTACAAGTACTTTTGTGCAATAATTTTAATTTACATCGACAGCAATGCTTTTTATTTGGCTATAAATAATAAAGCTAAGAGTTTTAAGATTGTAGTACATACATAAGAGGAGGATGGGGGAGGAATCGATGAGATTTTTATTTTTGATGCTGGGTAGTCCTAAAAAAGGGATAGAGTCATTTATAGAAGGTAAGAGAGGGAGAACCCACCGGTGAAGTGGTTCGAAGAGGAGAGATTGAGTTACCAAAAGATAATCGGATGCACGCCCAACCGTGCGGCAAAAGCATCCCAGATACGCTTCGTATTCTTTATTCAGAGTTCTTTTATTATTGTGATCGCGTAAGTGTGTGTATGTGTGTGTGTGTAACTATAAGCGTACTTTGCTAAAACTCTCTCTAAGACTCTCAATTTATATTATATTTTTTATGAAAGCTTCTAATTTTTTTTTATAATCGGACATTGACTTGGATTAAATATTTATTAAAATTACCGAGATGAAATATTTAGCAATTGATGTTAAGTATTAAAATGTCTTTATAACAGATTGTAAAAAAATATTATGTGTTAAAAAAATAAAAAAATAATTAAAATAATCGTAAAATTTTTATTTCATCACTTCCGTCAGCTAACTGTCATTAAGCTATTGACAGTGAATAAATTTTAAACTTTCAAATAATGATAATGCTAATAATAAATATATGGGTATATGTATATATATGTAAATGGAGGTATGTGCTATTTTAAAATCGAAAATTTTATACGCGGATGCTTTTTACCCAGTACTAATGGAGTAGTTATCTTTACGATTGCGCGAGATGAGTAAAGAACTCGGCGGCGGTTTTTTTTTAAAAATAAAACAAAGTTAAAGAAAGAAAGAAATAAATAAATAAATAAACTAAATGTTAGTTGAGAAATTGAAATAAAATAAAAAAATAACCGAGAATGTTCATTAAAACTTTTTGGTCGCTTATGTTCCAATTACTCATGAGGCAATTCAGCTTCATGAAGACGTTTCGACTTGTTGGTCCGCATGTTCATCAAGAAGGATCTGTGTTGGTGGTACACAGCAATGTACATACGTAGTATTTACTCTAGTACACAGTAATGGAGCGTAAGGGAAGAGTAAGAAATTTAAAGACGCAATCATGATGATAGCGGATGCAGTGATTCCGTCTGAATCACCCAGTCTTTAGGCTGCTGGTTCTGTCCTGCCTAAGATATTCTTGAGTGGTAAATTCCAGACGCCATAACAACTGCCAACGTACGTTTGTTTGGACAACTGGCATTATGAGATTTTATGTGATGTGAACTCTCTCAACATACACAGCCAATACCCTCACTCACGGACACACTTTTTAATTTTTATTTCATCTACTCCACTCGTTTAAACTCTCATTGCATATCTCTACTATCCAATTAATGCACTTTAATTATCAACCCATTAAAACTTTTTTTCTTTTTTTTTTTTTTTTTTATTATCTTTTTAAAATGAAACTAAAGTAAAAAACGGTTTGAAAGTTTATACTGGTAGCCTGACTAAATACTTGAAAAATAAAAAAAATATATATATATATATATATATATATATATATATGTATGAGACAATAAGTACCACATGGCTGGCACATTTCTCAAGAAATTTAAAGAGAAAAGTCGACAAACTATCCTGTTTCCTTTTGGGTTTGCTCTTTTACTTTAAACCGAATATACATATAAAATTATATATATGTATATATATTTCTTGTCAACATGAATCACATAGAAGATGACAAGAGTACACGCAACAAAACGACTTGGTCCAACTAAAGCACCGTAACTTTCTGAGAATAAAGTCCTCGAGGATATCCTTTTGCGTTTATATTAAATGTATATGTATATATGTATATTTAATATAACCCAAGGTACAGAGATTAAGTAGTAGGGTGAGCATAACACGTTTTAACATTAAGCGCGTGCACGCGTCTGAATTTCTCCGACATTTTAATTCACCCCTAGGGATGATTTAAAATCAAGTTTATCAGCGTGTACCATCGGTTAATTGTCTCACTTAAGTAATTAGATCACGAGACGTTTTGTTGAATTAAAAGAGAAAAAAAAAGTGCGATCTCTTGTTAATTCAAATCCTAAAATAAACGTCAGGGTATTTTTATTTTACGAAATAATAATCGAGGTCGCCATCGTCTCTCTTCTCTCTGTACTTTTTCATCCCAGAAATAAACACCAGGACTTATATATGTATATATATATATATTATTGCTGAACGAAAAAATAAATAAAGTGTTAAACATTGAAACTATTTGACTCAACAAACACTCTTTCAGATAAGCTAATATTTAATTATATATCACGCCATAACGACTCGAGAATGCTTGATTGTCTCGAGATTAATGACGAGATAATTGAATGGAGCCATAGTTTTTTTAAGCGTATTTACAAACACAAAGGCCGGTGTTTCTCAAGTCATTTCTCGCGCATCGATACAACTCAGGTCACGTCATTGTATATCGCGACGTATCATTCCTCAGAGTATCGCGTGTCTTATCCAACAATAAATACACACATGTATAAATATTCACACATATATACATTCATACGTGCATAAATAAATATAAATATATATGTAAGCTATGAAGTTACACACTGGGAGCGCAAACGTTATTACTTCTCTCTTTATTTAATTCTCACTCTCTTTTAGAGTTTCTCTTTTAACGTCGTGCCGTATACGTTATGAATGCGTGGAATTTATCAATGGACGCGGTGGACTGATGATAAATCGCACGCCAAGGATCGTATCGCCGTCCATGCCGTACTCTGTAGACTCCGCAGTTCGTAACAACATTTTATAAGTCTCGCAGTATTTACTCCATTCCACGCTACCCAACTCAAGACAAGTTAAGGCCCAAACTAAAGACCAGCAAACGCGAAAGAACCAACACCGCGACTGCTAAACTTGTTACGCTTCATGCACATACATCTATCTACATATTTATGTGTATATATTTATTTGCAGGGATACTATGTTACAGGAGAAGATACTGTGAGCTTTCTATTCCAACACAGTGGAATAAAGTGGAAGGTGAGAGACCGATGATATCACGAGCTAAAGAAGAAGCAACAAAAGATTGACCGGGTACAGTAGCTCTCCACGATTCTCCGCTCGATATCGCGATCCCGGAACATTAAATATCATCTCTATTTACTTTATATCCATATATGTGTACATACACACATATATATATATTTTATATTATCTTTTTATATTTATTTAACGCGTGTTATGTTGGCAAAGAAAGCCCTTTCACGCAGTTGTTCTTCGGTCAGTTATTCAATGCCTCGGCAACGAATTCATCCGTACGGTTGAAAAATTGACCTATCATATTTCTATTCACAAAATGTATTTTCATATGTGAGATGTTTATATATATGTATTTTTTTACCGAGCGTTATATTTTATTTTTTTAATGAGATTTAAATAAATGATCGGGCTGAGAGTGGTATTGAGAATGAGGTGGAAGGTAGACAACATATTGAGCTGAGCTATTGTGTTGCTATGTATGTATATATATGTATATCAACATAAGAGGATAAGAATAAAAATGAAAATAAAATATTTGATACGGATTTCCCGTCGGATAAGGAGGCGTTCGATGAACTGGAAGAGAACCCGCATAGTCGGTTCTTCATCTTGTATACAAGAAACCAAGATCCAGTGCAACGCCAGTTTTACGGCTCAACAAATATAATCTATGGATGTATGTATGTACTGTACATATATTTACGCAATAAAGATATTCATGGAGATGGAAGACATATGTATACGTATGTACGAGAGTACAAGGAGTAAATAAAAGGGAATTCCCTTTATAAGATGTATATCTTGTTGGTTTTACGAGCAAACTTACACCCACGGTGTGTATTATAACTTGCATCTACTGGGGACGAATGTTGAGTGTCAATAATAATTTTTATTCCTACTCCATTATTTTCAGCTCAACCACCAGGACAAGACACGTTTTTTCAATTAATTTCAAGCGGTTAAATATAAATGTTTTAATGAAAATCAAATGACTTCCGAGTATCTAAGTCCCGCGAGAACTAAAATACTCTGCGCTCTACACTCGCTAGGCAAAAATATCTTGAGGTAATAAATAAGAGTTTTTTAAATAAAAAGTGACCAGCCAGCGCAAGTTCGAGTAGATAAAGAGCCGCGTTTTAGTTTGGAGTAAAACTAAAGTATCGATACCGCGTGTCGGAATTACACGAGTTTCAGTCCCGTCGGTGCGTCAATCCCACCGCGTATTTTATTACATCTCGATCTCGATTCCTAATGCAATTATCACCCAAAATAAGCGAAACAAAAAGATAAAGTGATGTGTAACAGTAACGCCCCGCTGGTTTGTGATCTCGGGGCTTTATAAATTATCCGGTTGTTTTTCTTAGCACCCGAAACTCGGCGCCGCGAATTTTCCCAGTGTAAGTTATATTAGTGTAGCAAATAAATTTACCCCTTGGTAGCCACCGACAGGAATTCCGACGGTTGCAGCAATAACTCGAGGTGATTTTACGAGGTTTTACACAGGCCATCTTCTCCTCATTCTCAACTCATCTTCGTCTTGATCTCAGTGTTAGTCTTAGTGTTGGTCTTGGTCTTGGTCTTGTTCTTTCTCAGTAAATATGTCCCTATGAATTAACACCAAGACATCGTGTGTCTTTTCAGTAACTAAATCGCCGTTATAACGACGAGTTTACACGTCGTTCTACAATTTAAGATCCGCTAACGCATTTAAACTTATACCGTCTACTAAAATACCTAAATCACCGATTCTTCATCCCGTAATCCATTTAATTGAGCAAACATGTAAAGTCAAACATTTAATTTTTTTGCCAGACTTTCCTCATGATATTTCATGGCCCAACTGACATAAATTAAAACTATTTTCAATTATTATTATTATTATAAACAAAAGTACTTACGGATGAGGTGGCGGAGCGTGGAAGGCAGCCGCTGCAGCAGCAGCCGCGGCCGCGTGATGTTCCCATGCTGCGGTGACTGCCGGATGGGGTGGCGGGGGCGGTCCATGGTGCGGATGAAACGGCGGCGGAGGCGGCCCATGATGAGGATGAGGGTGAAAGGCCGCATGAAATGCCGAGTGGGGGTGGTGCGGCGGAGGTGCAGGCGGCAACAGGGAAAAGGTCTCCTGGTGGTAAGCCACCTCCTTCTCCGGCATCTTGTACTTACTCCAAAAGTTATCGCAACTCCAGATACCAGGCTCCTTTAACAATAATCAAGAATTGTCCCTCTGTTTACTCAACATCATTTATTTTAAATAATATCCAACACTAATTAAATGTTTATAAAATTCAAATATTTGTATTTTCAAATAAACTCCGAAATTTTAAACAGTCCACAAAGTCACTAATTTTATCTCGTAATCCAATTATCCATCATTATAAATTATTTGCACTAATTATTCACCTACACTTTATCACATTTTCAAAATTTCAAAAATCCCGCCACTAATTCAAACTTTGCCGACGGAGACGCGATTTAAATTAACTATTTATTTGAATAATTATTTTGTTATTTCTTCAATGTCTTTAACACGACATAGATATAATCCAAAATATATATAGATATATATGTATATGTATATATATTTATTTATAAAGATAAAACAAAGTGGAGTTTGAATTGAGCGAGTGTCACGGTGTTTATCCTCTGACGGGTATGGTGGTACTGAGTAGTCCAAGAAGACGGAGGGGTTGCCAGCAGCACACGGTGTCGTGACTTGTGTGAGAGTGAGGAGGACAGTAAGCAATACACGAAGACCGGAGATGGAGTATAGTAGTACTATATAATACGGCGAGGCGTGCGTTTGCTGGTCGTGTTCTTGCTCGTGCACCAGTGGGCGTACGACAGAGTAGAGTAGAGAGTAGGTACTGTACGATACACCACCAAGTTACCGAGTTACCGAGTTGAGTTTAGTTGTGGAGTGGAGGCGCTGTTATGTTGGGAGAACGGAAAATTCTAAATAAGAGCGAGAGAGTAAAGAGAGCCGGGTAAAAAGCAGCTTTGCTCTGCTCCTCTCCTGCTCGACTGTACTCGAGTGGTATTGGGCTCGGCTCAGTCGACTCAGCTCTTGGTTCTTCTCGATTAGGTTCAAAGTTGTTGGTTCAGTCTGTTACCGCCAGTGCGAACTCTGCAGGGCTCTCGGTCTGTGGAGGCTGACGAAGAGGACCGGAGACCTGGAGGGAGAATGCTGGTGGGGAATCAAGGAGGAATTGAGTAACGAGAGCAAGAGAGAGAGACTGAAAGAGGTGATGAGTGAGTAACGAGAGAGGGGACAATTGCCACGAGAACGCGTGTCAGCTCGACAACTCAACTAGCACCCACTGATTCTTCTTCACTTCCCCGGCTTTCTATTATTGCTCTCTTCGTCCTTCAACAACCAGCTCCGCTTTACTTGTCTTCTCATATGTCTATAGTCCTATTCTTATTCTTATATATACGTATATTTATACGTCACGTTTCACGATTATAATGGTAGTTTGTTGTATTTCAGTTTTGAAATTTATTTCTCTACGGTTTGCCGTACAATGACCGAACTATTATTGAAACTATTATCCGCTAACTCGTCTGATGCTCGTAAAAATATAAAAAATTATTATGATTCAATGTACCTGATAAATTTCCTTTCAAGATCCAAACCCCGGAAATAGCAGGGGTGACATTCCAATGCTCCTGTAAAAAGAAAAAAAAAAAAAAAGGAGCTTGTTAGTACTCTCAGCTACTTCCGGTGGTCAAAATATCCTTTTAAAATAAAAAATTACTCTTGTTGCCGACCACCATTGTAACCATCGGCAGGCCAAAGATTGACTTCGACTTCCGTGACCCGATTGGGTAATAAGGGAGTCTATTTATTTTTTTTTCTTTTCAATGTACCCGAAATTTTGTATGTCGACGTATTAGTGTTGTCGAAAACGTGCCTTGAACTGACGACATGTGAGAGGCATGACACAGTAGTGACACTTAACGGAGAATAACAAAGCTGTCTTTTAAAATTTTGAATTTTTTTTAAACTTCACGCTAAAAAAATTGAAATTTTTTTTAAAAGACGTTATTGTTTTCAGTTCAATTTTTGAAAATGGAGTTTTTAATTTCTAGAACTTCGAAGAGCTTGAAAAAAGTATAATGATGTTTTTCAAGAATTCAAAAATAGAAGGAAGTTTGAGAATTTGATCCGTAGGGTCGAGGGTTTTTTAGATTTTTTCTGGAAAATTTAAATTCCAAAAAGATCATTCTGTTTTTAAATCCTGCTAGCAATATTTCAGAAGGAATTACAATTTAAATTACTGACAGAATGAAATATTTTTTGAGCTCTTTGAGCCTGAAAGTAGCGGAAAGTTTTGGGACTGCTCTGCCTATTTTCCAGATTTTTAAATAAATTTTTTCTATGAAATTTAATAAATTCCATAAAATAAATTAAAGAAAGATAATTTTTGAAAATTATAATAATTTGAAAACAGCCGATAAATCGTGAAATTGAACAGAATAAAAAATAAAGAACCGGAAGAGTTTTTAAAAGAAGCCGAAAGAGAGTGTAAAATAAAAAAAAAAATAATTCGAAATCTTTTTCTTGAACCTCTGTCAACGAAACTCCTCCCGTTTTTCGCAGTTCCACGGGCCTCAAGTATCGTTAGGCCGCCGACACGACGTCGGGAGTCGGCGTCTGTTGTGTATACTGTTGAGTTTTTCAAGGAACACGTGTGGGCCTGTATATAATCACCACTTGTTTAACAGTTGCGTTGACACGGGTTCCCCGTGACGTTTGTTAAAGAGCGGAAATCGTAAGTAAACTTTTTGGGTAAGACAATGCGGATCGAATTACGCTGTCAAAGCTTTGCTGTACATGTACTCACTGTACTGGTGCACCCGCGGTAACACCAGCCGTAGCAGCAGCACTGCAGCAGTGACTACATATCATGTTCTTTAAATAAGTTAAGCCAAAAAGTTTTAAATATGCGGTCCTGCCGAGCAGAGCGACTTAACTGCATCGGTTTACTATCAACATGTGTTTGTCCGTCCGAACAAACTGGTTTATAACTTCAGTTTAGTTGTAAAATCATTAATTTAACGTTTTTTTTTCTTGCGTTTCATTCCCGCAATGACAACCTACCACATCTACAAACATATTTATAAGAGGAATAATAAACATATAGTTTTTCATCGAGGAATATATATATATGTATATAGTATATAAATAGTGTACTATAATGATTGTTATTATTTATGTTTGGATATGAATAAAATAATGTAATTATGAATGAAAATATGTGTGTCGTCTTTAGTGAGCCGTCATCAGACAGGCGGTACTGGGAATAGAGTCGTAATCGCCCACACTTTTCTCCTGAAATGTCTCACACGCGCCCTTGTGTCCATAATCGTCTGGTTCGGGTTTTGGGACCTAATAATCAACGCCGCTCGAATGAGAGGGACCCGAATGGAGTAGAGAGTGCATATAGAGTCATTAACTAGCGGCCGTCGGCTCGTTGCGGTGTTATGTGTTGTTGCTCGAGAACCAGAGAAACAAGAGTCGACAGCCACACCTCTCTTTCTCTCTCTTTCTTGTTCCTTTTACGATACGGTTGTGTGATGCTCAATCGTCTCTGATGTGGTTACATTAGTATTGAGTTGAGTTGAGTCGAGTTGAGGGTCCAGAGCATTCGGAGACCTGAGTCTGCTGAAATAATCACATCTCACATTCGAGTCGTCAATATGAGAAATAACTTAGCCGTTTCTCACTCACGTTCTCACTTTGCCGACAATAAAACACTTGGGTCCACCTTTACTTCGGCTCATTATTTTGCTGATTTCGGTGTAGAATTGAGACAAGAGACGGCTGCAGCTTCTCATCCTCGTCTCATTTTGCCCGCATCTGCAGACAGTGATGAGAGCGCTCGCTGTTGTGGGGACATCAGTGTGTTATAAAGTCAGCTTGTGATGCTGTAGTGCCTTGCTGAGCAGCCTAATTACCGTTGAACGAGCTACAGAGGAAAGGGTGTGGGGAACATAACGCGGCATAAGCTTATGATGACCAATGAGAGCGCGCGAAACGACAGTTTGCCAGATTCGTGGGACTACCGAGTCCCATTTAGCACACCGGATGTTTCTTTCTAAATGGACCGCGCCCTAATTGGACCGCATCGCGAGACCTTTCGCTCGACGACAGCGACCACGATATCTCTCCTCTTTTTTTCTCTTCTTCATCATCTTCCCGTCTCCGTTGTCTTTGTCTACTACTCATTTATCCGTGTCCCGAACTGGTTCTCAGCCAACTCCTGAGATCCCAGACATGAAAGAGTCTGAGCGAGAAAAAAGACAGATAATAACGAGTGACTGAGCGAGCGAAAATCCTTCTCTATATACGATTCTATACATAAAAAAATATATATATATATTTTATATGAGTCTTGCAAACACTGTTATAAAATGATTTTACGTGCAAACATCATCAGAAGCAGCAACAGAAGTATCCAAGAGCGGCACTCACTGGAAAATGGCGGGAACAAAAAGCTCATGCACTCCCGCGAAGACGCGGCCAATCAGTCTGGCATTACATTGCGTGCACACTAGGTTAATAAAAAGTGGTTACTGATGCTGTTGGGTGCTTCTGATTATTATTATCATTATGATTATGATGATCATGATGATGATGATGATGATGATGATAAAGACGGTGAAGTTCTCTCCCATGTAATCCGGTGTCAATGAAAAAAACCTCGCACACACTTACGTACCCATCACATCACCACACATTTATATATTAACAGCCAACTCGGCAACATCGCGCCGCTCGTTACGTCCAATCTGTGCCTGTATGTATATGTCCTATACTATTTAATATAGTTATAGGTATATGGGATCTCTACTGCTTAAAGAATGAGAAGACACAGCTCAGCACTCGCTTTCTCTCAGTCTTATTCTATCCAGTGTCCTCCGATAAAAGGCGACCGTTTCGAATCGCCGACATCAATATTGTCGTATACGATGTCTCACTCAAGCTCATCTACATCTTGTGTTTCACAACCTGGTCCCGAGCGAGTAATATATAGTTAAATAAAATGTCTAAAGCTGAGGACACTGTAGGAGAGAATATAAGTGGTTTCGGGCATCAAAAACTAATTAACTCGCCTACGCCAAAGATTTTTATTACAAACAGCACCAGTATGCTAACAGCCTCGCTAAAAAATATTATCGAGAGCTCTTGTCCCGACTTGTGCTATTTTTACCATTAACATTTGATACCTACATATATATAGAAATGTATATGTGTTCACTTGTAATGTTATTGGCGAAACATTAATGCACGTATGGAAAGACGTGAGAGTAAGTCTGGCCCTTTGGGTCCGCGAACACGATCGCTGTTCCCCTTTGTTTAGAGTGGGGCAGCCAATGACGTCGTGGACCCTTCCACCTTGGTACCTGTTGGTCAGATAAACCCCACTCTCAAACTCAACAGTTATCTTATTCGTATCCTTCTACACCCGGTCGTCCTGCCGCTGATGATGATGATGATGATAATGATAATGATGATGATGCTTTTTACCTAGTCCTCTAATTTTAAAAGCAGCTTTGATCTGCCGCGATTCTGCCAAAAATTTAGTTATCTCCCTACTGTCAAGTAGCACTCCAACCTAATAATTTATCATCTCACATACTAATGTCTTGCTTAATCACATTTATATGCATTATAATATATGTATATTTGAATGAGTTAAAATCCTTGTAAAAATACAGACCCAAATAAATTAAAAGATTATTGTGTGCGTAGTAAATAAGTATATTTGTAGCTTGACTTTGGCATGTGAACTGCATTATTTCCTTCCCAAAAAGAGCCCGAGAAACCCGAGGCGTGGTTGGTTCCCAGAAATATAAGTGTATGAGTGGTTTGAGTAAGCGGGAGGGCATCGCCGAACAACGAAGGAACAAACGGACCCTGAGGGTGGCACGGGCATCTATAGCGGAGTAGGTTTCACTGTACTCCGATGAATATAGCTATAATATAACTACAAGGGGTTTGGGGAGAGTCAGTTGCCTAGAGAGAGAGAGAAAAGGGCTGTGAGCAAAGAGCAGCGCGATTTCTCAGCCCCCCCGTGGTCCAAGCTCATTAACCGAGGTTGCATCTCTTTCTCTCTAGGTCAGATCTACTGAGTAGAAGGGCCTCTACTCATCTGAGGATCGGACCCGCCGCCGCCGTTGCCGTTGAAACCGCCGCCGTTGGCGTGACGTGCGTGCGCCCCGTCATCCTCTGGTCTCGTTGGCCCTCCCGCTCATCAGGTAGGAAAGGAGCCGCCTGGACCGACACGCAGGGTGCTAGCTCTTGTTCCTATATATCGACTTCAACATCCTGTATTAAATATATATGTATATATACAATAAACTCCACTGGACTTAAATATAAGTCGGTCGAAGAAAAATAAACCAGCATCAGTATTACGATATCCACTTGTATTATATAGATATTTATATTTATGTATTTATATAGAAATAGAAATAGATTTAAAATTTCTCTTTTTAGTTTTTATTGAGACTTATAGTTTTTTTTTATCTTTAACTATTGACCGCTGGTGTGCTTTAGCTTACTATATACGAGATAATTTGTAGCTCGTTGCCTGGGATTTTGGGAATGAGACAAAAACAAGCTGGCAAGCCGGAGAGATAGCCGAAGATATATGTCCAGTTAGTGTTATTCGTTATTGCCGGTGCGGAGAGTACCCAGTGCCGTGGGAAAAATGAATACCACGCGGTGCCGTTGGTGGATAAAGAATAAAGACGACAACCGGACGGCAATTACAGCGAAAAAGACTTTATCCAACATAGTTAAGATTGAATAATCATTACTGTTTTATCTATTTCAACTTCTTAAATTGTATCCTAATAATGTTAGACTGTAGAGTAAAGTAAAGATTCGAGTATTGTAGAAAACAGAGTCTCGTTAATCGTCTGGGTCGACACGCCTTTCCCACTCATCAACGCGTAACGATGGTCTTAATAGAGACGCCTCAGATATACCATTTGAGAGACACACTTCAACACCTCTCCCTTGTGTTGTCCATTTACTTCATCGTCACACTCTACTGATGCTAATAATAATAAACCAGCCAGCCAACCAACTATATAAATATATATCGTGTGTATTTATATTTATTTGTATACTTTTTGTTGGTGTTTGCACATATCACGGACGTACGTTTAATCGCGATATACATACATCAGCCCAACTCCAACACATCTTTTGATATATATGTATATATAGAGCCCCTTAAAATACCGCACGTCGAAAAGTAAACAAGTATAAGTTTATGCCATCAAATTGATCCGGTCCCGAGAAAAGTATCGGTTGGTTAACGATATCGTTAACGGGAAGAATCGTGTGTACAGTCTGCGTGCAGCATCAGAATCATACTATACCAGAATTACATTACATTGCTACGTACACTAGTGTGTGTAGTGAGAGTGCAGGAGTTTGGGAGAGAGTAAGAGTTATGTGACTATGGAGATCTGGGGAAGGTGGAGTGGAGCCCAGGAGTGGAAATGCGAATAAAAATACTGCAAGAGCAATTCTCCGTTGAGGGGAGTGAATAAAGGTAAGGGGGACAAGAGTCTGAGAAGACGAACGGGTGTAAGAGAGTTGGAAGAGGATCAAAAGAGAAGAAAGGGCTTTTGTGGTGCCCATGGAGAAGACATGGAAGGGATGGAGGTGGCGCGAGGCAGACAGGTTGGTCCGTTCGCCACCCGGAGGCGCCCCAAGGTGGCCGGTACTCGCGCGCCAGCGAGCCGAAAGCGAGAGAACGTGAAAGCACCAGGGATAGAGCCAAGTGAGACGCGGTGATCCTGAAGGAACATGGTGGCCTCGCCCCCACGCGAAGACCTCCTGAGAGACGGAGAGGTGAGGGCTCGACGGGAGAAGACATCACCAAACTGCAAACTTTGGACAACTCCAAGACCCATTTCTCCAATCCTTGGGATCTTATATTACTCTCTACTCTCTACACTGTTTATATATTATTCTTATACATTTACTGTACAATCTGCACCCTGCTGCTTTTGTCTTATGACGCGAGATTCACATGTATATATATATAGTGAGAATGAGTATTGCTATACATGCTCCGGGTTTAAGCCCGCGCACACACTCGTAACTAATGACTCAATTAATCCCGGTTTTCGCTTTGGAGTAGTCCCAGACGCCTCGGTACCGTTCGTTTCACATTCGCGAAACTCGTTTTCCACTTGGCTAAATGAGCTGATTGAGTTAATTTGAGAAAATACCTTATCTCACAGACACATTCATACATACATACATAAATATATATTTATATTTATATTTATATATTCAAAGTTAACAGTGGGACACCTATTGCTACATCTCTATGTATATAAATAATTTTTTTTTTATCCAAATAAATATAAACGGTAGATCAAGAGACTTAATCCACAGTTGATTATTCAATGGACATTTTGTGTCTTTGGAAATATACATGTTATATGTATCTAAATTATTTATATATTTTTAACTTTTTACATATTCTTGTAGAATTTATAGATATCCCTTTGACGCCTACACAAAAATAATAAATTAAATCCATCGAATCTTAATTAACGTTGCTTATATATTTCAGTTTACATATATATATATTTTAACGTTGGGAATTATTTATAACGTTTAACGGACCCCCAGGTATTCGCAGCGAGAAGTTTAACAGCGGTAGCATTAATTCCTGTGTAGTGTATACGACAGAAACTCTTTCACTAGCTCCCATCTCAATACCCTTTGGTAGAGGCATTGCTGTGCCTCGACTTCTTTATATTATACTTCTTATATTTTATTTTATTTTATTCTACTCAATTCTACACTCTCAACATGGCTGAGAGTCTGATTTGCTGTTGCCGTAGCCGGCTTTTTGGCCGCCGCGCGCGTTATATACGTCCTCTAATCATGGTCGAGAATACCGACGTGCCTGAAATAAGGGGAATATAGAGACGTCCTAGGGCCTGATTGCCGTGTTCGCGTGTAATATATACGTGTATATTATCCCCTCGTCTGTATGTTGACTGAGGTATAGCTGTGTAGAGAATAAGAGTGTAGGTGCATGTGTGGATGTGGATGTGGGTTTCTGTGTTACTGTCTGTGCACACGAAAACAAGCAGATTATGGTGGGAGGATGACAGCAGTTCTGCTAAAGCTTAAGACTTAACTCTAACACAACTTTATTCTCTCCACTCTGCTCGTCTATATCGTATTATTAATGCCGGCGGAAACGGGCCTAGGCGTCCCTCGATCGACGATATATATCTGACGACCCTCCTCCTTATGCCGCCAAATGCGCGAGCTCATGAACGACATGCGAAACACTTTTTACGATAGTCAAATGAATTATCAACTTTTTTGACATATCTAGAGATTTTTTAATATTTTTTCTCAATGCAAAAGAAATGAAAATTGGGCAAAAAATGCGGAAATTCATCGAAATTTTTGAAATGTCATCAAAGAATAATTTTTCAAAATTTAATGAGAAATTTTTTTTGATCAAATTTATATTTTTGATTAACCCTAGATTTTTTTACGATGCAAATGATATTAAAGTTAGCCGACGTCTAATAATTATTGAATTATTTTTCAAAACAATAAATTAAAAAAAAAAATATTGAAAAAAATTGCACCTATAGTTTCTTTAATTTTCTACATGTGCATATTTTTAGTTTTATTTTTTTTAAAATTAAATTGTTAAAAAGATAATTCAAAAATTGTTAATTTTTTACTAACCAGGATCATGTAAATGTAGGGGTTTTATTTATTTCACTAGATATTAATTTGAAAATCTACTATTTTTGGGCTCCAGAAGTCAATCAGATGGTCAGTGATGAGAGTAAATATTTTTTTTTTGTTTCAAGTTTGCTAACGCAGCTAAAAGTAACATTTAGGAAAACTGCTGACGACATGGCCCTTTTCTAACGATTAAAATTTTTTAGACCCTCTGCGCTAATTAGCGCAGATAGAGACAACAAACTGTCGAAAAAAAATAAAATATATTTTACAAAAGTAAAAATAAAGGCACGCGTTAGGTAAATTAGTATCCCAAAAATTTTTTCCGTTAAAAAATGAAGTAAAATACTCGGAAAAAATGAATGAGCGAATGAAAATTGAGGTAAAAAGGTTGAAGAAAGGTAATAGTTAGAAGTCATCATGAATTTATGAGTTGTATTGGTATAGTGAGCATTTTAACACAAAAGGCAAGAGAAGATGAGACGAGATCACAGTGAAAAATTACAAGGTTGACTTGTTGCCTTAACTTCACAGTAATTATCGACCATTTTTCAGATCCTGTAGATTAGTTACGCGTCACTCTTGTTTCTCTCCTCGGAAATTCTTTGTCGGTTTAACAACAAAATTTAGCCATCAATTTTCGAGACAACAAAGAAAAAAAAATATTAACGACGTACATAGATACAGATATACATGTATGCGTACCTATATATATATATATATGTTTTAAAAAAGTGGGCATTCGTAAATCTGAGAAAACGACAGGTGAACAGCGTGAAAATCGTTTGTGGCACTTAATCATTATTAGACGATTTTACCCCCTATTTTTATTTCTGGGCACGGCAAACTACCGGAAATGATTGTTTATAACAAAGCTACGCAAACTGATTGACCTACACATTCTACGGTTATAATCTTATAATATATATGTATAAAACCCATATATATAATAAAGTAGTCAGCTATTTAATCTTTTGTGTAAAAGATTTCACAAGTCTGTTGATTTCTCGAAAAACCTCGAGCTCTAGGCCTCTAAAACACCGAAAATAAAAAAAATATGAGAAAAAAACATCTTCTCTATTCACTAGAAACTAGAAATTCATAGTGAGTGTTAAGCAGTAAATTGTATTATCACGTCTCATCTCAAACGTTTCGGAAAAAGTTGTAATTCGTAGAAAAATTCTTCATGTCACTTTATCAATCTTTTAAATAAAATAAAAAAAATAACCAACTAACTAAATAAGACAGTGAACCGTATACAGATTCTCTCTTGTGTTTTCTCCTCATATTTTTTCCTCTCTCTGTCTCTCCGGTCTTCGATTTTAAGATGAAGAAAAAAAATGCTGTAGAGACCGTTGAGGTAATCGCGATAACGAGATTCCTCATCAGTGCCTATACTTTTCTATTACATAGACTACTACACACTCCGTTCCAGTCTTTAGAATTTAGATTTAGAAGCCAAGATCTCAACAAGTTTTAAAAAAATTTAAACTAAAAAAAGATGGAAGAAATTTATTTTTTTCAAACGCAAAAGAAAACGACGGGGGTGTAGGCTAAAAAAGATTGCCAGGGATCGTGGTTCCATAGTCACGATGAATTACAAGACTACCTGCCGAAGAGTAGTAGTAGAATAGTGGCTGCTACGACTTTAAACTCAAGTCGACTCTTTTATATATAAAAACACACATACACGCATATTCCCATATACATATATAGCTATCTGGTGTGCTCTGGAGGCTCTGAAGACACAGAGAAATAGCTGCAGCCAGTCGAGGGTTACAAGCTTGCCTTATCTTCACTGGCGATCGGCACGATCCCTCTGTGGTCTCAACTTGCTGGCCAAGAACTCCATCCTGCGCCTATACTGGACTTTATCCAACCAAGACACCAAAAGCCAAGTGAGTTTCACCCGGTTCTTGCTTCATCTCGGTCCCCTGTCCAGCGAGATGCTGTTCACCATTTCGTGTGATGTATAAGTGTGTGATGCCGGTGTTGCTGCCGATGCTGCTGTATGTTCCACTGTATGTATGTACAGTCTCTTCCTTCTTCACTTCTTTACTCAGGGACTTTACCACGGCGAGTAGTAGGTGTCGGGAGCTGTACATTGGAGCTCGACGGCTCCTCGGAACGAGATCTCTGCCAGATAAGCCCAAGATTTCTCGTGCGGGACGCGGCGGAGCGAATTAGCGAGGACGCAAATTCGCACTTGGATTCACGCCCGACGAAAAATACTAAATACCGATACTCTAAGCTGAACTTTCTGCCTTCAAGCACCGAGATGACCTTAAATGGAAACCAAAAGATTCCACTAATGGCTTCAACAAAAAAATGAATTATTTATTTATCGTAATAATGTAATTATTTAATTTTGTAAAATAGTTTTTAAATTATTACATAAATTCAGACATGTATTGTACCAAGCTATAAAACTCTACAAATCGTTTTTAAAAATAAAAAAAAACCCTACGCAAGAGTGTAAGTATGAGTACATAATATAACTGCCTTAAAAGTGTATCTGGTATTTTTACTGCGAAAAGTAAGCTCGAGAATAAGAGATATAATAAAGAAACGTTATTGTTACATTTGAAACAACGTACAATAAAGATTGGAATGCCGAAGTGAATTTTTCCCCCACGGCACATGTTAAAAGTATGTTTTTGTCGGTTGGTATGAAGTAGTTCTTTACTCTTGACTCTCGAGAGTGAGAGAAGATGGGACAGGATGGTTTGGTTTGCTGTACAGCCAAGTAAAATCATCCCATATACTGAGCAGAGAGCAAAGCAGTTGAGTAGTCTGCAGAGCAGTTACGTTTCTCTGATCTCTCTTACTTTACTCGAGAATATCACATAACGACGAAAGAACGAAAACGTTTACGACTTGCCGACTTGCCGGTGTTGGTAAAGTGGAATGGGATGAGAGTATAAGAGGAGAGCATCAGAGAACAGCAGTAGACCTCTATATACTCTTCTTGTTCTTGGGGTTTTGTTTCTTCATCCCAAGGAGTATCTGCTGCTGCTGGTGCTGATGCTCCTTCACATTGTTTTCCCTGTTTTTTTACTCTAAGTTGGTGCACGCCTCAAGACGACGATGACCATAAGACTGAGACCAAGACCGAGAAGAAGAAGAAGAAAATCGAGAGCAAGAGCAAGAGCAAGACTGAGATATCTGCTCGCGAGATATTTATCCCAAGGCATCTAAATCGCGAGAACCACGCAAGTCATCCAGCTGCTTTTGTTCCGTATTTACTCAACCCCCTGACGTTTCCGCTTGGCAAGAAAAACTAAAATTGATTAATCTCCGGTTGCCTTTAGCCTCCTCTGTCATGATATACCTCAAGTGTTGAGAAATACGTTAATACGTTTATGTGTATGTGTTATAAATAAATTCAATTGGCTGATGCAACTTTAAATTTGCCACAGTGAGAATCGTATTTCATTGCGGTATTGAGTATTTTATTGTGCTGCTGACGATCGAAAATCACTTTTACCTGACTCTTGACCGTCTCTTTTCTTCTGTACCCTATACCTATCCAATATACAATAAACCTTCTTTTATTTTTTATTTTTTTATGGGGCGATCCGTAACAAATCACGGTACAAAAAGCTTACCAACACCCGCCATTTTTATCTCTTAATTAACTCTCATTCTTAAAACTTAATTATCAAAATTCACAAACGCCAAAACCGGGCCAAGAGAAACTAATAAGATGCCTTTAAAAACGCATATATAATAACAACAACAGCACTAATAATAATAATAATAATAATAATAATAATAATAATAATAATAATATATAATAAAATAAAAAATGTAAAAAAGAGCGAAACTAAAAAATTCAACAGAACCCTAAAAAGGTAACAATCGGCAACAAGCAACCGGTAAATTTAAATTTAAAAAGGATTTCAAAAGACACAATGCCGACGATTTTTCGTTGGCTTAAGCCTTAACAAACGTCATTACATCGCCGTTGATTTCTTATGACGGCGAGTATATCGCTAAATTTGCTGTACAACATCCCACTGCGACAACTTACCACTACTCACCGGAGAAGAAAAAGAAGAAGAACTACACCAACAATAATAACAACAACAACAACAAGAATAAGAGTTTGTTATTGTCGACAAAGAACCGTAGTGGCGCTAATTACACTCACAGACGATTGGTCTACGGGTACGAGCTGCGAGTGCAAGTCAGTGCCGCATCTTGAACCTGCTCCAGCCGCTGTGGCGAATTGCCGGACCCGGTGACGTACCACATCCTGGCCGTGGGACCAACGAGATTATCGTCCCAACGCAAACGAGAATCGAGTCCTTCACGGATGTACACAGCCATCCACATACTTTTTCATACATCATGTTACGTATATATATTATATATATATACTTGGATGTTAAATTACACAATACCATTGAACTTGCGCTTACACTTACGCAGCAAGACTTAACGACACCATGAAAATCAATCCAGCAACATGCCGTAGTGTACCTGCTAGCAAGACTGCGTCGTACAGAGGCACAAGTTCGATTTCTCGGTTAATTCCCAACGACAATCCTGCAATCACTGCGTGTCGCATTTTATTACCGTAAGTAAATAAAATACAAACATCTGATGTGAAACCGATAGTCACGCTTTTACACGTTTTATATCTTTTTTAGTTAATAACGTCGTTGCGCAGCATCAATTCCACCAGATATTTAACCATCTCATGCTCTCTACATATTAAAAAGCAAATACCTGTAAATATATATATTATATTAAATTATAAATAATAATGACATTCTCAAGAGGAAGATAAATAGGCGTGGACTATAATTCCTTGTTATTTCCACTCGCGCGGTCAACCGAAATACAAATCTCTATATATCGGTTCTCTCTTTCATACCAAATACAACCAACCAGTTTCCAGTTACAATCATCTTCATCTATCACCTTAGAAATTTTATTTTATTATTTTTTTAACTATTTTTTTTCCCACCCAAAAACTTCTTAAATCCCGGTCCCACATAACAAATATATGCCACTTGACGATGGTGTACCCACCAGGTTGGTATACACGCCAGTTAATCATAAAATTAATGACCAGAAGACCAATCAGCCGCCGTGAAATAAATATAATAGCTAAACACTTTAATTTAACACGTAAAAAATATTTAGATACAAATATTTATAATACGGATGTTGTATAGATGTTCCTGATGATGATGATGATAAACATCAGGTTTTAATGATCATTTTAAAAGTTATTTCTCCAGCACAATGTAATCCTTATTATTTTCTGTTCATACTTTTTTAAGTATCGACAATGTATAGAATTATTGAGTATGAACGACAATCCGAAAATAAGCAGAGAGATCTTGTCAGTCGTTAGCTTCTTTCAAGATTATTTCAGTATTTTTTCATTTGTTAGAAGTATACAGAATCTAGTTTGTTGGCACATTGTCGAAAATTCATTGTAATAATGGAAAAAAACGCGTTGCCAGGAAGTTGTAACAACAATAAAAAAAAAAAAAAGAGAAAGAAAGAAAAGTGACATTGTTGGGCAAGTTAAGAACTGGGTGTTACAGCCTATCGATCTTGTTCGCGGTGGTCCCATTGTCGGTTTGTCAATGAGTTGGTCTCCGGTATAGACGAAGCCTCAAAGTCGACAGCGCTACGTCTAGTCGTTGTCCAGGTGGACAATAAACGCGTTGGTTTTGTCGCCGACCAGTCAAGAGTGTTCCTACTGTTGAGTACACAGAGATTCTAACATAGAGAAGCCTGATCCGGACCCATGACAAGCAGGTAAATCACTCGGATCTTAATGTACTTCTATATAGATTTTACGAGTATAACTTTGACATTTATGTATTTATCTATTTTATTTTAATATTTACTATTATTGTATTTTTCTTGGCTAGCTAAATATTATTTTATTTTATATTTTTTTAATATTTTTCTTCAGGTATCTCATCAACACATTATTATCTGACTCGTATCAACAGAAATATCATCGGAATCCACAAAGCAGCTATAATACGAATTTTAATAAATACATATATCACTAGGGATTTACTGAGAATGGATGTGAGAAATTCTTAAGTTAAACCGCCTATTTAAAATCTTCTTTATGCTTCCTTTTTTTTAACATCTCTTTTTTTTTATTGCCAAAAGTTTATTCCCGAATGCCGGATAATCCCAAGTAGAGGCATGAGCGGCTTTCGGACGATACGAGAGACAAACTAAAACCAGATTCTTGTCGGCTTATTCTACGAAAATTGCGTAGCTGGAGTTGCAGCCACCCGCTAGGAATCCCTGACTTTCGACGAGCTTGACTTTATGCTCATCGCTATGCGGCTAATGAAGACATCGGGCTCTATACTACAGGATGGGGATGGAGATGAAGATGGAAACGGAGAGAAGAATGGGGCTTTTCTGTACAGAACTGAGGTTTACCGAAATTTGGAGATCTCTGTAAAATATATGTTTCAAAAAAACGTTACCAGGTTTATTTTTGTGTAGCAGCTTGCCAACGGACTAGGCTGAATATCAAGTCCAACTAGGAGCTACAAATCCAGTGGAATGAAATGGAGGCGAGAGGCTGCTAGTGAATAAGGGCATAGAGAGAGTGCTGAGAACTGGTGTAAGAAAAATAAAAAATTTAAATGAAGAAAAAGAGAGCCTGTTCCGAATCACCCGCGTACAATGCCTTAAAGTCGGCTATTGTTAAAGGTCCAGTGGCAGGAATGAATCGCCGCATAATGGCCAGAAACTTTTGTAAGGTTTCTTCAAAAGAGGAGAAGAGAGCTGTAATCTATTGCCCTAGCTTTACACTCTACACCAGACATCTTTTTTTACTCTACATATATTATAAATACTTGCAGTATGTTTCTTTCCTTGTTTTGCTCCGCATTCGCAGCAATTCGTTTGGGGTTTTAGTTCTCATGTCCGAGGATCGAGTATCGAAAGCACGTAGTATTGCCGTGGAACCAAATGCGTGAAAAGGATTTCACAGAAAATCTTGGCACGAAGGATATGTTGGCATTTATGGGGTTCCAACCGTTTAACCTCCGTGCACATAATATAAATATATATACTTATACATGTATTACATACCTGACATTATGATTTTACAGGGTAATTATCCAGGTTTTCCATCAGTGTCAAAATTCAAAGTCAACTGTTGACAAACACGAGGGTCTTGTTAATTGGACGTGGTCCTGGTCTATCAAATAAAAATTCACCCGTCAATTCCGCATGTTATTTCTTTAAATTTATGGATCTAAAAAAACAAATAACAAAAAGTCTGTTAATAAATTATTAAATAAATAGTTTTGAATTTAGTAGAGAGAAAAAGGGAGTGATGTAGCAAAAAATAAAGCTTAGAGTTGATTAATATTTAAGTTCCACTTACGATAATATTTTCGAATGAATGCAGCAATAAAAAACTAACGAGAACGGCATGGAGACATTGATCAAGTGGATTGAGGCCAACAGAGATCAACCGAGGTGGCAACTGCCAACTGGTAACTGGTACCCAGTGATTTGTAACTGGTAGCCATTGCTGTTGGTGGTTGCTCGTTCCCGTTCCTCGTAGTCGGGCTCATAATCCTACAAAGCGAGCCGGCTTACGGAAACTTCTGGACAATTTATCCCATGGTATGTGATACATAAAGAGCCCTTATTCACGCTCGCCTGCGTCCTCATGCTCATCTCGGATAGATCGGGCTTTTCGGGTTCTGTCAATTGGGTCCATCGTCCGGAAGAGTCTCCTCGGTCAGACCGATTCCAGGCCCGATGGTCACGAATTCTTCGGCTACTTGATCATGAGCGTTCTATTAAATAAAATAAATAAGAATCAGACAACGGGAAGCGCAAAAAATTCTCACTTGATGAAATTTTGTTAAAAGTTTCTAGTGTGTGTATGTAAAAACGTACGTGGGAGAAATGTGTAGCTTAGGATCAGAATTATTGGGCTGTGAGGGTGAACCTTTTGGCCGCGTTCGCGCGTGGCAATCCTTCCGAGGATTATCAACTAGTTCCGTGAATGAGAACAGGCTGAGACGTGGGGCGAAAGGTGCCCACGGGTGTCCTAAACACCACAGGGGTTCCTCGAGTACAAGAAATTCGAGATGAGGGTCTAGAAATTTTTCTCTCCTCGTCTGGCTGTTCTTTATCGTCATCTAGTGTGTCGAGGAATAAAAATTTGCAATAAAATTTATTCTTTTTTTATTATTTTTATATATAATCAATTTTTCTTCCCGCAACTTTTTGAATTAAATCATTTAATTAATTAATCAATTAAATCATTACTTTTTTTTTTGTTGCTAAATTAAATCTTCATGGTGTATAAAGATATTAGACTTACGTTGCTAAAACTAATTTTGTTTCGTTTATTCTCAAGCACCGACAAAATTATCGATGAATGCGTCCTTGAAATCCTTCTCGTCTCGGTTCAATCGACTGCCCTCGCTCTTAGTCTTCTCCCTGGCGATCTTTTCTCCTTCTCAGCGTCTCGTGTCTCAATCTAGAGCCCTCATCATGTTTTAATTTCACGGTCGACTCTCCTCCGCTCGTATGCTGGACCACTTCTCCTCGAGTGAGTCCCCACCAGAGAAAGTCCTCGGCCCGATGGGCTGGGCCTCCGGAACTCCGGTGGGAGTTGAAGTAGCGAAAGACTCCAGCAAGAGGTCGCTACAACGCGGATTGTGAGGACGAGAAAGTTTGCCTTGAAGATGGAGTCAGCTTCCGTACACTGCAGGCATTATTTTTTTCTCAGCGCTGGATAATTTTTATTCAAATTAAATTTATTTCATTGACATTTTGTTCGAATTGATTATTTTTTAGTCAAAAAAAGAACAATTAAAAACACTTGATAATCAGCAGTTCATTTTAATTAAGATATAGATTAATTATTTAAATAAATTCCTTACTTACGTAAAAATACTTTCATTTTTTATTAGCATGGACACTAAATTTATTTGTTGGAATATTTAATATTTAATATCGTCGCGTAATTAACCAATTAAAACTTGCGGCAACTTACGATTATGACGGAGCTGAATCCCGACTGCCAAAAAATGAGACAATAAAAATGTCGACTGTAATAATGGCGGCGATTTTAAAAATTCAGATTATCGTGCGTCGGTAATGAGCGTTTCCAATAAATTAAATTAATGAGACTGCAGTCTCATGAAAATAACAGACTTCGACGATTTTTTGATTTTATGAAAAAATTAGATGTTATGAGAAAAAAAAAAAGTTTAAAATTATGCATAGAGAAATTGTGAAAAAATCTTGATATCGAATGTGGAAAAATTTTTTTTCTGTTAATATTGACTGTATATTTGAAAATTTTCATGCAATGACAAATTTTTTTATACGGGAAAAAAAAATTACATGTCTACTATTTTCAGTGTTGAGGTCTAGGGTGCTTTCGCAACGCTTGACTAGAGCTAGAGTATTTCCGAATGCACCCAAATTAAAATTCGTACGTTAAAATAAAATGGCGGCAGAATATGATAGAAAAATATTTAAAATATTAAAAAAAAAACACTTAAGTATTTGAACAAACCTTGGCGGGGAAATAATATGCAGAAGGGTGTCCTAATACACTTGGAGATTTGAATTAAATTGCTCCAAGTGTATTGAAGCTAAAAAACGTCACTTAACTGCTATTTCCCACCAGACGATGCCAGATGATTTTGCTCAGGAACTAGGAAGTCAGCATCAGCCATCAGCAACACTTTACACTACCACTGAAAACTTAACACTTAAAGACACCGCAGACACTGCACAATTTAAATTTTACAAACACTGCACAATTTAATTAAACAATAACTATGAGCAACAAATTTTATGGATAATTACGCGACTTCACAGCAATACTGTGTTTCATTTCAAACGTAAAGTAGGATCTGGACTACTGCTGCCATTATTGATGATACTGACTGCCGCTATCGAACCGCCAGTTGATACAAAATAATCGATTTTGCGATTAATTTCGACCGCCCCCACTCTAGCAAAAATGTGAACGTCGAAAACAGCGACGCGCAGTGGCGCCAACTTGGCGCGAAATTTCAAAATTGAAATTTAATCATTTTATTAAAAATTATTTGTGTCAATAATTATATTAATTAGAATGCATTCGGAAATGCTCTAGCTCTAGCTCTCTGCTTTTTATCGATCATACGAGAATCAATTTTTCCGAACAAATTATTGAATATTATGATACTTCTAGTAAATTCATTTTTTATCTTGCAAAAAGTTTTAAGTGCGTACTTGACGTGATCTTTTACATTATATATTTTCAACAGGTTTGAAAACTCCCGCGTCGATTTTCATATTTTTCGCGCACGCGCTAAAATATCTCTTTCGAAATGGCCGCGTGAAAAGAGGGGATTTATAAATCCTTTGTCTTATTTTTTTATTAAAAATCATCCTCTACTTTGTGTACTAAATTGTCATCAGTCACCTGTCATATAAAATCCAGACTCAATGCCGTCATATCGAGTATCAGTTTTCATATCATACGTGTTAATATTTATAGACTAAAATACGCACCTAAATTTTTTCGCGCGTGTTCAACTTGTTATTTATTTCCATCCATTGTTTTCTTGTTGTCATTTTTTTAAATATTTTTTTTTTAGGTACACAAAAATATCAGTTAGTCAGCAGTTGGTAAACGTGCGCCGTGAAATTAACATCGATAGAAAAAGAAAACAAAAGTAAATACCATCCATACATACACATATACACATAACCAGTAATGTTTAATACTATGATAGATTCTAACCATTCACAGCCTTGGAAATATTATTACAGGTTTGGAAATCAGCTGATTTAAATCAATGGAAAGGAAACAAAGTATATAATGTTGTGTCGTTGGTTAACACGAGCGTCACTTGGTACAAAAACATTAAACAGCTGGAACACCGTTATAATATAACAATACAACACACACACATACACACACACACATTTATAAAATATACAGTACAGAATATTAACACAAGTTAATTGCATTGTTTGTGGATTTAAATGGTCTCTGTCTTGTACTGTAATAAGTAATCGTCTGTCTGACTGATCAGTCATATCGTACGTCGCTGAAACTCTCGGTCCTGTACTAGAACCGCAACTCCAACTCGAACTCTGTAAATTTAAATCGCAGTTACCAGCTCGTTGTGTTGTTATCATATATTTTATTATGTTTGCTACTATATCTGTCTCAAATCATAATCGTAACTCAAATAATAATAATACAACACGTGTTGAGAATATGAATTTATCAGAATTATATTTTCGAGCGCGTGTTACGCGTGCATAACAATCAACGCTGCGTAACAACGCAAATGTTAATTATTTAAAATAAATCTAAACTATCCATGCTTAATCACGGGAGATAATCCATTTTTTTTACTTTACTTTACTCTGTTTTTTAAATTTTTGTTGACACTTGCAAGCCAGGACTGAACGATGTCTTGGCTCGTACGATTTCCCTGGTCGGAGAGCATAAAAAAACGGGCATGTCGATATTTACTGCAACGTTATCTTGGACAATTCTTGGAGGAAAAACTTACACTTGATCAGCTCACTGTTGATCTTTACAATGGGACTGGACGTGTCACCAATGTCAGCCTTGACGTCCAGGTAAATAAAAATTTTCTTTGTTTAAAGTGTGACGTCTTACGTCAACTCATTTTTTTATTTTTTTTTTTATAATAAAATCGCCAAGTGCATAAATAAATAAATAATTACTTGAAGTAATCAATGCATTGACACAATTTATTTAATTTAATTTTTTTTGTCCACTGACTGTAATTTAAAATTTTAATTATTTTTATTTTTCATCCCACAGGCACTCAATGAGATGGGAGAGCAGCAGCACTTGCCGTTGGAGTTCGTCGACGGGTTTATATCTGAAATGTCTGTCAGCATACCCTGGTCGGCATTACTCAGCGAGGCGAGTTACGTTGAGGTCAAAGGTCTAAAAATTACAGTACAGCCGAGACAAAGAAGCGAAACGGGAACCTCGATGTTCGAGTCAATGTGGAGTTCTATGACATCGAGTATGCAATTGGCACAAGAGTGTTTACAGCAAGACGCTAATAATGCGGGAGGTAACAATGCACAGCCGCTTGAAGGCGTTGAATTATTTGCGCAGACAATTGACTCGATATTGTGTCGTGTAAGAGTACGTTTTATTGACACGGTAATACGGCTGGAGCACGTGCCCTTGGATTCAACCACTGGAGTTGCCATTGAGATGTGTATTAAAAATTTAGAGTACTCTGATGAAGCTGGTTCTGACCCCAGCAACGTTAATTTGGACGCTAACCAGTCCAAAGGTTACGTCGTATCAGCATTTACGACAAAACGTTTTTATCTTGAAGGTGTCACCTTTCATACTGACGAATTTCCTTCGAGAGCGAGAACATTCTCCAGGAGTGTCATGACAACCAGCAGAGGTTCAACGCCTGATTCAAAGGTACTGATACTATTTTTTTAATCAACTTTGTAATATCCTAAAATTAAATTTTTTATTCTAGAATTCAGATGGACATTTTTCATCCGCACAAATATCGCCGACGCAGCATAACGTACCAACGCCACCAGATAGAAATTTAATAAACACGTTGAGTCAATCTAATCCTATTATGTGCGCTAAGATAACAGGCCGTCAAGAGATTCGTTTGAAAATAAAACAGGGCGAAGGTATACTGGGTCCTAAAGTTGAGTTGGAAATAACCTTGGGGTCTTTCATATCGTTTGTGAGTCCACGTCAAGTCCATGTATTGATGGAACTGGGACATGGTCTGGCCTCTCCAGATCTTGAAGACATCAGTAACGTGGCACCCCGTACTTGCACAGAGAAACCGATGGCTGGTAGTGATTTTAGTCGAGTTGAAAGAGAATTAATGCATCAACTGCATCCTGTTCACGGTCTGCGTACCACGGATTTGCGCAACACCCAGGGATGGTCAACTGCCTCATTAGATGAATCTGATAATGAGGATGAATTTTTACCCATGAAATTACCGGGAGGAATGAGTGATTCGCAGACGACAAACAACATCAGTATGGACGAAAGCATTTCCGCGAGTAGTATCAGCTCAAAAAGTTCAGTAACAAATGTCACGAAGCCACATAAACATCGAGCTAATGCTGACACTGATCCTACTGCAGAAACGTCACAATTTCACGTACGAGTATCCTCAATAGCAGTAATACTACTCCATGAAGATATTCTTACAACGGGAATTGAAAGCCGTGGACTCACTTGTGCCAGCACTGAGCAGATGAAAAATGCGGCTGAAGAATTTTTTAATAAACTTGGAATATTTGCAGCTGACGGTTATGGAAATAAAAATTTTGATAAAGCTGCTAAAATTTTTCTTGACGCATGTCGGCTCAGTCATATAAGATTACTTGCCGCTCCTTTGGTAGTCGAGGGAAGTGAGAAAACTACGCCCCAAGCATCGGCTATCGCTGGAAGTTTGACTCTTGCGACACTGGAAATAGTCGAATGTCTAGTGGGCACCAGCAATAATTCAGAAACTCCAAAAGTCGAGTACGTTGAGTTACTGACATTTGATAACAAGTCAACGGCTACGGACAACTTTGGACTTTTAAACACAACCGACTTTCGTATGAGATTCAAATACACGGAGAAAGCAGTTCGTCATGCTCAAACAACACGATTTGCTCATCCACGCACAGAGATTGATATACAACTGGAGCCATGTCAGAGTGAAGTTGACATAACAATTATTGATAGAATATCATCGGTACTAAATCCCCAGCCAATTTGTACCTACAACCCATCGTCGACAGCCAAAGACACCTGGAACCAGCACACGATGTTCTATCAAGCTGTCGAGAGTCCAATTCTGTCAGATTCACGGGTTAATATTAAAGTTTCTTCATCACGTGCTATATTCAAAGTAAGATTTCCGGTACCAGATTTAAGACCACTACACGATATGAGCCGTGCGCCCTGGTGGACACGATCAGTGCGCTCTGATTTTATAACTCTGACTCTAAATGACGCACAATTTCACATGTCGATGGACACTCAGGCTCACTATCTCTCGCGACATGAGATACAGTGCCGGCAAGTGCTGCTTAAGTACACGGAAATAGACTCGGACATCCCGGTGAAGATCGCCAACAGCCATGTCAATGACAAACAGGACAGCATGTTGCCACAGGAGGGCGAGTGCTTCGGCTGGCCGAGAATGGTCTTCACAATTTATCCCCAACATCTTGGTGGCCCGCTGGAAGACAGCTCGGAAGAAGAACCTGGATCTAGTTTAGATGAACCCTTGGGTCAGCCACCGCGACACCAGCCGTCACCCTTTAGTTCAAAGCGAGTGATCCACGAGTCAGATACTCCGCACAGTGAATCTCAGAGCCATACAAACAAAGACGATCATGAACATCGCGAAGGAGAGGAGCTTGTGATCCCAGGGAATCGGCAAGAAATGTTAGAATTTATGGAAGAAGGTACTCATGGGTCAAGAGTTCAGATTGATATCAGCTTGCCTTGTCTGTCTGTTCAAATTCCCTCGAAACATCTCTACGAGCAGATATACAATAGAATAAACACTGATCTCTTTCTCTGGGAACCTTCGGCACCGAGACCGAAGTACACCAACGCCGACTCTCACGGTGGACTTGACCTGGCTTCTACTCTGCTCCAAGAGTCCATTTATCCGAAATTCAGTATGTGCAAAAGTGGTATCCAGTATAATTCGGATTCAGACAGTGACGACGACGGCGTCTTTCACTCAACAGCAGGAAAAAGTTTCAATCAGACTTTAAACAAAGCGCCGAAAAATGGACAGAGTAAAATGTCATTGACATTTAACATCAACCAGGGTCTCTTAACAATGTACACACCAGTCCGTGATGGTCTGTCGAATGTGATTCCCGGTCAGCAAGGCGAATTAATCCTCCGAGTCGAGGATGCTACAATATTTTGTGTTAATTCTTACAAAGGTAACGGCAACTTGGGATACGTTTGCACGATGATTAAAAATGTTTCATTATACCACTGCGGAATAACGACGATACCGTCAACAACTCCGCCACTGAGGTCTCTAAATAGCGTGATACCTCGTCACTGTCAGCCAGCAATTTATCGGAGTCACAATGGTCTGCAAGAAAATATTGAGGCTGCCGAAGATGCGGACATGCTGACCGTTGCAGTGAGAATACAGGCAGCGCACCAGACCCATCACATAAAAACTTTCCGAGTTGCGGTGGGAATAAGAAACGCAACACTCAGACATCGGATGTGTTCAGCACAAACTTCTTGGTTCACTCAATTGACGGACTGTCTTGATGTCATAGATCATCCTGTTGCTGGCTACTCACCACCGGGCGTACTCACAGAACTTCATCTGCATTTGTGGAACTGCGCGGTGGACTACAGACCACTTTTCCTTCCGCTGAGGTCAATGATAACACTCGGCAGTTTTAGCGTATCCAGTAATATTGCCGCTAAAACAAACACATCAACGCTTCGGTTCATTGCGGAGGACGTAGCGCTCTTTTTATCTGAAAAATTGGGCAATCATGTGGACCTTAAGCGCGACTATGTCGGTGTCATGGATCTGGGACTGTTTGAACTATCATTGAGATTGAACGAAAAGATGTGCGGTGGAGCGCCGAGGGTTGATTTACGAGCGAGCAATAATGTCCTGCATGTGCGTACTTGCGCGGATTCAGGTCGCGCTTTGATGCAGCTCCTCACTTACTTTGCCAGCGACGGGGATCTTACTCCCAACATTGGCAGCACCGAGAGCATCGCGGTGCCCAGCTCGGGAGACGAAGAAAGTTTGCTGGGCGAAGAAAGTATAAATACGCTGAGTAAAAGTCAGGAGGAACGGGTCAATAGTTTGATGGAGGAAGCTATGGAAGACACTGTGAGAGGCAGCACTACGAGTTTGAGTAAAAAATCACCTGAAGAAAAGGCTCAAGTGGAAGTATTTTTCTTTCCCGATGAACCGCATCCAGCTACTCAGGTACCGGAAATGAATAATAATCATAGCAATAATAACACAACACCCGCAGCACGTGGTACAGAGTCTGATGATACCGATGAAGACTTTTGTATACTTGGAGAAGAAGCGGGCGCGGGGATTATGCCTCGACACGGTATTCCGGAGATTCGGTGGCTTAGTCAGGAGTATATACGGGTTGTAGATAATCACTTTGCAGTGCCATTAGGTAAAACAGATTTACTAAAAGCTCCGAAACATTTTCCCGCGCCTGTCTTGAGGTACACGCTGTGTGAAATGACACTAGTCTGGCATATGTACGGCGGCAAGGACTTCGGAAACCCTCATCAAGTGGTCAAGAAAAAAAACGTAACGATAGATGATCCGGGTTATCGGTTCGACAATTCGGTCCCGGTACGCAGCCGATCGGCAGTCGTCGGTTTCAGTAAAATGAATCCGCATGAAGTTAAATTTGGTAGTGCGCCAAATTCACCTTGCGGTAAAACGAAATCATCTTCAAAGGATTGGTATACTCAGGGTGGCCCTGGTCGTCAGCATGACGTTCTCATGGAATTGCAACTGAACAAAGTAAGATTTCAACATGAAACTTATCCTGAAAATACGACAGAAGCATCACGACAAGTCTTACTGATAAGTGAAATTGAAATACGTGACAGATTGGCCTCGTCGCATATCAACAAATTTTTGTATCAATACAGCAGTGAAGCGCGACCAAGACAGACTCACGCAAACATGTTTGCAATGAAAGCCGTGCATGTAAGACCGGATCCGAAATTCAGTGCTCAAGAGTGCTGTTTAAAATTGAGTCTCTTGCCATTACGACTTAATATTGACCAGGACAGTTTGTTATTTTTTATTGATTTCTTTACGGAGTTGACGGGTAACATGAAAGCAAGTCAGGACAACATTAATGGACCCAGCACCACCCAGTCATCCCCGGGTTCCAAGCAGAGTACTCCGACTCATCATCCTCCAGTTATGAGTGTCAATGAAGAAACTTCTGATCTGTCATCATTAGAAAGTACGAATCCGATTGACAATAATATCGTTGATCAAAATTTGATGATACTTTTGGAGGATGAATTGACAATTAAAGAGAACAAAACTAAAATAAAAACTAACTGCGGGTCACAGGATGACAGTCAGCCAATTTATTTCCGGTAATTGTTTATTTTTATACATTTAAATTAACTATTGATTGAATTTGTTAATTAAATTAATTATTATTGTTATTTTTAGAAGTGTAATATTTGCGCCAGAAGTACTTGTGAGATTAGATTACCATGGAAAGCGAGTGGACCTCACTCACGGTCCTATGGCAGGTTTATTAATGGGCTTAGCACAACTTAACTGTTCTGAATTAAGACTGAAACGGCTGACACACCGTCACGGGTTACTGGGTATAGATAAACTCATGGCGTTCATGTTGGCTGAATGGCTACAGGATATCAAGAAGAATCAGCTGCCTAGTTTATTAGGCGGAGTCGGCCCAATGCATTCACTAGTTCAGCTGTGTAAGCATCATATCAAGTGCAATATATTTTAGTATCTAAAATTATATTTTTACTAATTGAATATTAAACCAGTTCAAGGCTTCCGTGATTTATTCTGGCTCCCGATAGAGCAGTATCAAAAAGACGGACGAATAGTACGAGGTCTCCAACGCGGAGCCAATAGTTTTACGACTTCAACGGCGATGGCTGCGCTCGAACTAACATCCAGGCTAGTCCATGTCATTCAGAGTACTGCTGAAACGGCCTACGATATGGTCAGTCCTGGTCCCAGTGTACGTAGAAAAACTAAAGGTCAGAAGGGACGACGCAAGCGATACAGCCAGCCTTTAGATATACGAGAAGGAATGGCCAATGCTTACATGCTAGTCAAAGAGGTTCGTTGTTTCTTATCAGTAATTTTATGGATAATATCAATTATGGTCAAAATTATATAATTCTATCTCTTACATTTTTTAAACTTTATTTATATTTAATTTTCAGGGTTTAGGTGAAACCGCAAATCAATTGGTGCGCGTTGCAAGTGAGGAACATGAACAAAAAGGAGTTAGTGGAGCTGTTGGTGGTGTGTTACGACAAATACCACCTACAGTTGTTAAGCCAATAATACTCGCAACGGAAGCAACGAGTAATGTACTTGGCGGTATGAGATCTCAATTGGTGCCGGACGCAAGACGCGAAGCCGCTCAAAAGTGGAGGCAGGATCCTCGTGATGTTAATTAATTATAATTGACATGATAAATATTACCGTAATATTTATACACCACGTCATTGATACCGATATATATATATATATATATATATATATATATATAAGGATACATTTTTTTATTACCGTTATTTAAAGTTTATAATTTTTAAGCTTATCCGCAAAATTATCAAGTCAACACGAGTGAGCTCCAGTATCTCGTTTTAATCGCGCAAACTTTTATTAATAATTATTAGTATCGTTATTATTTTGATAGTAATTAAAAATTAGGATTATTAATAATAAATCATTGAAATTTTTTTCAAATCGATAATTGAATCAAAGTTTGATTTGATTGTTAGAAAAAATAAAAATCAACGAGTTCGATCTAATGAATTTTACTTATTAACTAAAATTATTTTATCATATGACGAAATTTTTTTTTTTATTGAAATTAGTCGGTGAATATTTAAATGGTGCGACAGAACTTTGGTAACAACTGACGGGGATTTATTCAACAGAATAACTAAATCCCAGTGATGTTCTAATACGATATATAACATAATGTTAGTTATATATATATATAAATATAAATACTTTATATTGACATAATTAATATAAATTATACAGTTCAAAGACATTGGAAGATATCTATATAAATATAAATATATATATGTATGTACGTGTAAAATTTAAATTAAGGAAGGTAAGACTCATCGCTCATATGTAATTTTGTTCAAACGATGTTTTTTTACCGATATCAAAATGTAACTAAAATTTTTTATTCACAAAAATTATAATGCGTTATTAAAAAAATATGTGAAAAAATTTTATAAGATTATTACCTGACCTCGAATTTCGCGGTAATTTATCTGAATGTACAATACGAAATATTATGAGTTTGAATGTAGCAGATATGAGGCAAATTTTAAATTACAAGTTAACAAATTAAACAAATAAAAAAAATGCGCATACTGATTTTTAAATTCTATAAATGTGCATTTTTTTAGTTTTAATCGATTTACATTTAATTCACTTATTTCCAAATTTTTTTAATTCACAACTGTCAGCTACATTCACACTCATAATATTATGATACTGAAGTTTGCTGACGTCTAATAATTTTTGAATTTTTTTAGAAACAAATTACACTTAAAAAATGGCACCTGCAGCTTATTTAATTTTCTTCATGTGCAAATTTTTAGTTTTTTTTTTTTTTTTATCAAATCGTTGAAATAAAATTCGAAAATTGTTAATCGTCTGCTAACTTGAGGATCATAAAAAATAACAGCTAAAATTTAGATAAAAAGACTTTTAAAAAAATTACTCATTAATTAATTTTAATTATTATCATATTTTTAATTAATATAATTATTGACACAATTTTTAATAAAATGAATGAATTTCGATTTTGAAATTTCGCCCCAAGTTGGCGCTACTGCGCATCACTGCATTCGACGTTCACATTTTTGTTAGAGTGGGGGCGGTTGAAATTAATCACAAAATCGATTGTTTTGTATCAACTGGCGGTTCGATAGCGGCAGTCAGTATCATCAATAATGGCAGCAGTAGTCCAGATCCTACTTTACGTTTGAAATGAAACACAGTATTGCTGTGAAGTCGTGTAATTATCCATAAAATTCGCTGCTGATAGTTATTGTTTAATTAAATTGTGGAGTGTTTGTAAAATGTAAATCGTGCAAAGTGTCTGTGGTGTCGTTAAGTGTTAAGTGTTCAGTGGTAGTGTAAAGTGTTGCTGATGGCTGATACTGACTTCCTAGTTCCTGAGCAAAACCATCTGGCATCGTCTGGTGGGAAATAGCAGTTAAGTGACGTTTTTTAGCAGCAATACACTTGGAACAATTTAATTTAAATCTCCAAGTATATTAGGACACCCTTCTGCACATTATTTCCCCGCCAAGGTTTGTTCAAACACTTAAGTGTTTTTTTTTAACATTTTAAATATTTTTCTATCATATTCTGCCGCCATTTTATTTTGACGTACAATTTTTAAATTTTATCCAGTTTCTAATAATTTATTCTTCAAATATTTAAATTTACCGCGCAAGTAATGAGAATAATTAATAAAATTAAAAAATTTCAAGCATATTTTTTAGTCTGGATGCATTCAAAAATGATCTAGCTCTAGATCTAGCCAAGCGTTGCCATTAAATTTAAAAAATGGCGGACTTTTTTCAACAGTTTCACTTAAGTTCGACAGTAGATTTTTTTAAATTTAAAAATATTAAACAAATTTTTAATTATCACCCAATGATGGGAGAGTTTTTTTTTCTAAGAATGATAAATTCTAATTGAAACCTTTACTATCAGTAAATAAATGATAAAAAATTAACCGCTACTGGGATCCCAATTGGTAACTTCTAAGAGTTCCCTACTACCAACTGTCAGATATTTATCGACCGAGTAAAACAAATTTAAAATTTAAAATAATGCTACATGACATTGGGAATACACCAGAAGAGATTTATTGCCATGGCAATGCATTATTTGTTTACTATTTCGTATTTGGTTCGGATTAAGCAAAATTTCGTGACCTCCAACTGAGATAAAAGTTCATGTACAAGAATATTTTTTAACAAGGGAGTGACCGAGCATCAGTAATATTTATGTTAGTGAATCATAGCCACGTGGTGTACAGACAATAAGGGGAGACAAAAAACAGTGGAGAAAGTATTATAATAATAGCAATAACACCAACAACAATGGATATCCTCGACGCCGGTGAAAACGAGGGGAGTCTGTTGCGCAATCAATACGAATCAAACGAGTATCAGGAGCAGGTGCACCAGAATCTCGATGACGTTGAGAACGCAAATAAGATTGAAGAGCCTGAAAATGAGGATTTAAACCCCACCGATGGAGAAATAAACGACGAAAAAAAACTTTATGATTTGGGGTTCATACGGTTGACATGGCCAACTTTTAATGATGATGACGCAGCTTCAAATTCTGCTTTTCCGGAATTGTCGAAAAGCTACTGGACTGTTTCGGAGAAGGAAAAGTTACTGTTACGTCATGCCGAAAAGTTTCGAAAACAGTATCATGCTTTAAATCCAGACCGCAAACCCCTCGTACTTGCTCGGGATAATGAATGTGCTGTCCAGGTAAATTAAATTCTTATTTTAATTAAATATATATGTTACAGAAATTCTTTTTTCATGATCCTCGTTCGTTTAACTTTTATTCCTGACCTTCATTCTTTTTTTATGACAAGCAATTACTGACCTTTCAAATTTTTGTCAGGTCAGCAGGTAAAATATTTATTGATTTTCTTTTTAAATAATTTGAATTTTGTAAAAAATTTTAAATAGTCATTCATTTTTTTTTTTTCTAACTAATATTTGAATATTGAATTTGAAACAAAGACTCACTTACCTCAATTTTACTTATATTCATAAACTTATAAACTATACATGCAGACCGGAAATGAACTATCATAAATACGGTCTATAAAATAATAGTAAATTATTTATTTTAATAGTCTATTGAAAAATACTAATTGTTCCATTAACCAGTAGTTTAAATTTTCAAAATTTTATTTTTAACTCTACTAATAATTTAAAGTTATAAAAAATCATTTTTAAAATGTCAAAATTCAAAAAAAGATCTGGTCACTTTATTACTAATTAATAATTAAAAAAGTTCATTTATTTTCTTATACTTAAATAAAGGATGAGGAGATGGGTAATAATAACAAATAAATAAATATATAAACACAGTTAAATTTTCAGCAACTCGATGTATTTATTTAAATAAATACTTTGACTTTTACAATATACAAAGGCATTCATCAGTATAAAATTCAGAATAAACAGACGAAAATAATAATAATAATAATAATTGTCACATAGAAAATATAGTTGTCAGTTAAAACAAAAAATAATTATTTAAATAATAAGGGAATGTATTTTCTACCATTTATGCAATCGCTCAACACAACTCGCTCTTAAAGTACAATTTTAAATTTCACCCGAAAAAATATATAATAAATGGCTATATATTTATATCGCTTGCCTTGTAATCACTACTTAATCGCATAACTGCGTTAATTAGTAATTGTTAACTAAATTGTTGAAATTAATTAACGACTTTCATAAAATTTACCTTTTATAGTTTGACAATAACTATTATCGATTTACCTCTGTACCTTTATCTATTTTTTGACTTTGTATTTAAATCTCAGCTTACATGCCTTTATTATTTACATATAAAATGCCTCACAATAAATGTTTGCAGACATTATCGCTTTGGTTTTTCATCATAAATTACAGTATAATATTAACTACACCCTTTACTCTCAAATTAATTAACAATCAAATCTTATACAGAATAATAATAATTAATAATCATCGAGTCTACAAGATAATGATGATAAAAAAATTAATAAATATAATAAAGCATGTCTTTTTTAAAACTGAACACCTTCAATAATATGTGATTAAATAATTTGAATTTAAATACACGAGTTGCAATTAATATATATTCATTTGTATTTGTAAACTCGATGATTGGCTGACTGATGATGATAATTTATCATTTAAATATACTCGACGTTTCATATTATTTTATTTTTATATTCAACTCTCTCTTTAATCTACAATAACTTTTTTTTATTATTATACTTTGTTTTTTTTTTTATATATTATATTTTTTTAAATTTTACTTTTCACAAGCTACAAAAAACGCTCACCAATATAATTATGACAATAATTAATCACAAAATTATAATTAACTATTTACATAATAAAGTTTCTGTTAATTAACAATTTACAGATGATAGCTGGTGAAGCGTTAGCACGTCGAGTTTTACAATAAATTTATTTTCTTTCAAAATATCATATTTAAACAATCATCAACATTCCAATATATATTTTATTACGAATATATTTTTATCATCTCTTATTTCAAATTAATCAATATTTAAATTATAATCATAATTATTTATATTTTCAAAATTATAATTTTTGTTATCAGAAATTCGTATCGATGAGTGTAAGACCAAGTGTACTGGCTTATGCAGAGCTCCACACATGGTTCGGCTGTGCCAGATTTGTCAGCGATCATCTTGTGTTCGAGACTTTAAAGAGACCGCTGGCAATGGTAAGTGACTTGTCTGCATGTTTCGTTGTACTTGTCTTGTATGTCTGTGTATTTTATCGGCTTAGACGTGTGTGTGTGTGTGTGTGTGTGTGTGTGTGTGTGTGTGTGTGTGTGTGTGTGTGTATTGTATATATGTATTTTATATACATCAGGTATACGTTACATCTCCGTGTGTGATTATAAGTGTGTCTGTATTTAAACTAGTCGCATCTGATGTATTTACTACTATACAGCCATGTTACTTTAATCAAACGAGAAATCGAGATCAGTATTCACGACGGTTATTCAAATACTCTTGATATGATGCATTGGAGCAATTTTTTTTTTTGTTTTTTTGTAATTTTTAATTTTGGTTCAAAAATATATTCTTTTACTCTGAACATAAGTCAGTGAAATAAATGAATGTTCACTAATTCATGTTTACAAAGTAATTTTATATACTTTTTTGTAAAGTGAATCACCCACGACCAGAAAACTAGTGTCCGATTCCCCAGAGCAGTTGCATATCTATTTATTAAAATTTAGCAAACGTGATCTCAACCACCTGTGAGACCAGCGCCAGTTTTCTGGTCAGGTATACGTTACACCTGAATGTGTAATTGTGTGCCTGAAGAATGTGAGTGTTTACACTAGTCGCATCTGATGTATTTACTACTATACAGCCATGTTACTTTAATCAAACGTGAGATCGAGATCAGTATCACGACGGTCATTTAAATACTATTGATATGATGCTTTGGACCAATTTTTTTTTTTTTATTTTGTAATTTTTTTTTCTTAATTTTAAATTTTTTGGATTAATTTTTAATTTTTTTTTTAATTTTACAAATTTTTTTTTGTAAGGTACATTAACTGCACCCGATCAGGGAACCAGTGTTCCCTCCATGCATGTGCATATCTATTTACTAAAATTTAGTAAACGTGATGACAACCACCTGAGAGACCGGTGCCAGTTTCCCGATCGGGTACTGGATCAAAGTACTAATCCCTTAATTAAATTGAAAAAATAATAATCGAAAAGTAATGAAAATTAAAATAATTTCTACAGACAACCGTCGCGATTAATAAACTTGAAAAAGAATGAGAAAATAAAATATAAATAATAATCGATAAATTGCTATTTTAATTTAGATTTATATAAATTTATAAAACTTTTAAAATCATTATATTTTTTTCTCGTTCTTTTTTTAAATCTTTGTTATCATTAATATTTACATAAATTAACTATTCAATTAACCGCTAAATTTTTTTTCATTTAAAATTACTTATAGTTGTACAGTTAATTTGGTATGATTCTATTTACATTTTAAATGAGGTAAAAAAAAACTATATCATTGAAATGATATCTTAAATCGTAGCAATCAATAATAATAATAATAATAGATCAAATAATAAAATAAAATAAATGTAAATAATTATTTACAAACTTATTAATTATGATAATCAAAGAGAATATTTGCACAACTAATTAAAAATAAATAATGAAAAATAATAAATTATTTACATTTTTAATACTAATGACAATTTATCATTGGATTGATATATTAATTAATTATTACCGATTAAATATTTACATGCTCGAATGAACGATTAAAGTCACAAAAAAAAAAAAAAACTAAATTTACCAAATATATTTTACAAAATAAAAAAATAAAGTTATAATGCGGTGACTCTATTCGCTATTAACCGACACTTCTAATGGCGCGGACGAATATCTAACAACAGGTGAGTTTTTTCTGACTTGTTTTTCAGTTAATTCAGAGCCGGCATTCTCGACTTGAACAAGTAATTTTTGGAATTGCATAATCTGTACCAAGGTCACAGTAGTATCCATGTTTTTTATTAGATACGACAAAAATTTCTTAGCGTGTTTAATAGCTTCTGCCTTACCAATAAGTTCGGGTTTGTTTTCTTCGTCGTCGTCATCTTTATCGTTGTCATGAACGGGTTCGTCGTCAGCGTCCTCATTAGCACCACCAGCTGTGGCATTGATACTTGACATAACATTTACACTGTTGGTTAAAAATATTTTATCAAGAGTTGCCCGGTTCTTACTGTTGATTGACTTTTTAGTCATCGTCGAAGTTGGTGTCGTTTTTAGAGTAGACTCTTCAGGAGGCGTTGATGTAGACGTCACTGCAGACTGCTTTTCATTGTCTTTGGACCAAGCGGGAACCTGCGACTCTTGGTTGTTTGAATTTGCTTCAGCAGTTGATGCCATATCCACAGCCTGCTGCTGCTGTGGAATTTTGTACCTCAATATCTGATCATTCAATCCATAACTATTGCTGTTGTTGTTGTTGATGATGTTGTTGTTGTTGTTGGCGGTAGCGATGTTATTGTTATTAGCGTTGAAGATACTGCTGTTGTTGTTGATGGCATTCAAATTGTTGTTATTGAAATTGCTCGAGTAATTTCTAGCCTGATTATTGGGTGCAGGATTTCTGATTTTGCTTTTTGATTCGCGACCCAGTCCTGGTGATGTTCTCGGTGACACTGGAGCTAAAGTCGCTTGATTGTCAAGAGTTGATGGCAAACTTCTGCGTCCATAATTCAAGGCATGAGTACCGTTTGGTTTAACGACTCCATTGATGCTCTTATTTTTACTACCAAGAGAATACTGTAAACCATTAGCAACAAGACTTGCGGAAATATTATTGTTGTTGTTATTATTTTTTTGTCTGGCACATTCCCGCATTGAATACTCATAAAAGGCGTTGGCATAATGGGGTAAAGAATACGGCGAATTCATCCCTTGGAGTTGTAAAAACATCGCGGGATCTTCTTTTAACCGAGCCATGACTGTTGCGAGTTGCGCGACCTCAGCTTGTGTCATATTTGGCATTGTTGTTCTTGTCGCGTTGTTTTCAAGATTTTCATTTATTCCAAACGAGGAGTTGGATGATCTCGCTGACTGATGGTCAGTTTTTGGTTTTTTGGGAGGTGGACCATTGTCTTCACTGAAGTAATTGTTTCCTGGGACAATTGCTGCTGAGTTGCCGTTCGCTAACAACGGCGAGTTTCGATCGCTGCCAGATGACGATGATTTACCAAGAATAATTGCTTCTCGAATTTTGCTCTCGGATTTGCACCATCCACGAAGTGTGGACTCGGGTACTCCGATGTCGCGGGCGACAGATGCTTTACTCTCGCCGTTATGCACTCGGTTAATAGCATCGATTTTTCCCTCATACGTCAGGGCTCTCATGGGCCGCTTGCCGGGTTTTCCACTGTCGCGTTTTATCTTCATTGTCAAGAGTAATTATCAACCAATAACTAATTCAATAATTACTTATAAAATTAAAAAATTAACAGTAGTGGTAGAGCCGATGAACACAAGTGTCGTTAACTCTCACTACAAATGTTAAACACTCGCGTGTACCAACGATGTACTTGATAATCGCACAAGTTTAAGTAACAGAGAGAGTATAGTGAATAACTGGGGGATGAGAGAATATTTCCACGTAGTAGAATAGCACATGCGCTCACAGTAATAAAGAGTTTTTTATGAATGAACACAACTCCCACCACAGCAGACACCAGGCGGTTTGTATATAGGGGAGTAAGAGAGGAAAGTCTCCCGTAAAACGGCACTCCCGATTCCTCTTCCGCGCGTCCCCTTACAACAGCCAATCGAAAGTCAGCGCGGGAACAATATTATTGCTGTACCACGAGGTGCACCAACGGTACCAGCAACTAAAAAATACAAATAAAATCACCAGGTTTAATAACGACCGGCACTTGTTATCTGTTTTTCACTTAAAAAATATCACTTTTAATAATGAAAAAAAAAGTCACCGGTTGCAGAGAAGGTAAACACTTGCGAGGACCCAAGATATCGTACACTGATGCTAAGAAAAATAAAATAATTACAATATTTTGTTTCACATAAACCAGACGAGTATCGTCGTCTCACTACACACACCACCGATACGATAAGATTATCGTTTCCTCTCACCCGCGTGTTCTATTTCTCTTTACTCACTGTTCGTCGTACTACTAAAGCTCTCTTATACAACAGTCGCATCAGCATCTAAAGCACCCGACTGCTACTCGGCTTGTCTTTGGCACCAGTGTGTAGTCAAGTAAAAAATACACACGCGCACACACAGCACACAATCTAATCCAGGTTCGTAGACCGTGGAATGCGACGCGAAATAATTTTTACGATGACCGTTTTAAAGAGCGCGACTGCAACACGTATTTTAATATTACAAATATATTTTTGTAAACTAACACGATAATGCAATGCGATGGTGTTGAAAAATAACAGGTGAAAATATAAGCGAATGGTCTAAGTAAAACTCAGTAAGCGAAAGTACTTGAGATTTATTTAAACTCGAGGATGGAGCGATTTAAGCAGTGACCGGTCGGGTCAGTGTTCACTCCGTAGCTGCTCGACCTGAACTGATTTGAAACTGTCGGTTGTGTGAGGTATATACTAACGCACGCACGTTTCTCTAATACACCAACTTTTACCCCCTCTTACGGAGTTCGTCATCAGGTAGTGTTGTATATCGTGTAGTAACTGCTGCCCCCTCTCCTCTGTCCTTGTCCTTTGCACGGTTACTGTCCCTCTCTTTGGCTCACTCACTCGTTGGCACGTCCCCTTCTCCTTTCACTTAGGCTCTGGCACGGTAGCACTTGCCTTAGCTGCCCTTCGATAATCGCTGATTGGCTCGATCGCGCAAATGCCCAACTTATATATATATGTATATATAGTCTTTGACAATTTCAACAGGAGTTACCTTTCGTCTACTATATCCTATCACTCGGCCCTTCTGATTCTCTATCTTCTCCTCTGGTCTTCTATTGTCAGTAGGTTACCAAGATAGATATATATAAATGTATATGAATGTATGTATGTGTGCGGAAGATACAAAGACTGCCGCGAAGGGGAAAAAAAAGAGCGACAAGGCTCGCGGCGTTCGACGATGCTCTCGCGACGAATCGCGACGCTCAACTGTGCCGGTGGACGCCGACTTTCCGCGGACTCGCGACGCCGTTACCTCTCTCTCGTCTCTTCTACCCACCATCACCGCCGCCTCCTCTTCCTCCTCCCCCGCCCCCTGTGCCTCTCCTGTCCCTCGGTTCGCCTCTTCACCCGGCCGTTGTCGTCGCCGACGTCGTCCCACACCCCTCTTTGCCAGCAAACCGCTGCTTTGGCCTCTCTTCCTTTCCGTTCCACCTCCCAGTCCCCCCGCGGGTCCTTCCAAGCGTCGCACTCTGTCCCCTTATTCCCCGAGTGCCACTCACTCTGTCTCAATATATTTTTCTCTTTCTAACTAAACCCTCGTTACCCGCGTTGTGTTGAACCTCTCTTACGTCCCTTGCTGCCTTGTCATCATTGCCTTGCTCGTCGTTCTCGTTGCCATCGTCGGCACTCTATTCCCGAATAACCCGCGGACTTTCCGAGCCAACAGCCCGCACCGAGGCTCCGCTGAATCACCCGAACCCCAACAACGATCGCTCTCGCGCCTGCTGGTTATATTTCCTGGAATCATGCAAAGGCTCCTAAATTTACTGAGGCCATTTCAAATAACACAGCTCAGTCTCTGATGTTGATGCTGATGACCAGAGCCCAGACCCCAGACCCGAGACCCCAGGGCCTTTTACTTTTATTCTTTATTCTATTTTTCTTTACCGAGTTATCTTCATCTTTTCTAGAAATATTTTTTATCTCGTTATTTTATACTCCAACACGTGCTTGACACAGTTATTTATTTATTGTTATATTTTTTTTCCTTATATATATATATTTATTACTCTAAATTCAATTTATGCCGTTTTTATTTTATTTACCGAGATTTTCTGGCCTTTAATTGTTTTATTGCTGTATGATGATAGGGGATTTTATTTTTATTGCTTAGGGGTTAAAGATAAAAGAGTAAAATTGCCGAGTGATAGTTTGAATGAAAATTTTTAAACGATAATTGTATATAGCGATAGTAATTCAGTTGCACCCACGTGTGCAGAACGTAAACTTTGCATTTGTTGTAAACCATGTTCTCTATATACAACACATCCACATTTATACACTCATATATATATATATATATATATATATATATATATATATATATAATAAAGTATACGAGGGTGAGCGAATAAACGCCGCTTAAAAAGTGACAAAGTTGACTCCCCCTCGTAAACGCAAAAAAAAAATAATAGTCTCTTTTATAACTGTATTTAAAGTGTATTACTCTACCGTAATATCTTAATATCCTGAGCTTTTTTTTATTTTTATTTTTATTTTTATTTTATTTGTTTGTTTATTATTTTTCTATTGAGCCGTATAAATTCAAGTACTTGACGTTAAAATGTCAGATCGGTGAACTTGAAAAATAAAAGTATCGCATTCTTTTTACAATACCACATACTACATATATACATATATACATAAGTAAATATATAAAACACAGAGTGTATATAAAAAAACGTACTCGAAATAAATGAATGGAAATTGTAGGCGATGAGAGTGAAAGCAACTGCAATACAAAGATATACTACATATATATATATATTTATACATTTACAACTTTATAAATGTACATACATAACATATATAATATAATATATGTATCTACACATATACAATGTATATAATAGTGTGCAGGACGATTGAATGTATTTCTCTGGTGGGTACTCCAGGCGCAATGATCCATTCACTGTTTCCGTTATCTCATTCATATCTCTGTAACCAGGACGGAAGATACTGAGATGAGTTTGAGCGTGAGTGAGCTGAAATTATAAAGAAAGAGAATTGAAAGAGGAAAGGAAAAGAGGTATAGCGGCTGTGGAAGACAAGTTGAGCCGAGAGAGAAAGAGGTATAAGAGAGAGTAACTCGATACGAGGACGAGTTACTTCCGAACTCGCAACTACTCCACGTCTTTCTCTAACTCGAACTCGATATCACCCCTTTCTTCCTTTTCCTCCTGCTCTTGCTCTTATCCAACTTGTTCTCTCATCTGCCGTGGTCTCATTCTGCTTCACTTATTATATATCTTGTATAGGTATATATGACTCTTTCCCCGCGGTTGGAAAAATTTTTCATCTCGCTCCGATCGCCTAACCGGAAGTTACGGAACGAGAGCAACCAAAGTATGAGGTATATCCTCATCAGTCGATCCTTGTTGTTCGGTGTCCTTTTCTCTTTGCAGAATCTTTTATTCTGCTTCTATCTCATCTTAACTTGTTTTCTCAGCTTCGCTCTCTCCCTTGTCTACTGAATCCTATATACACTCTTTAAGCAAGTTGCTTCAAGATCAAGGTCTTCACTGAGTTTTATATAGGTTAAAGACCTATCTAAGTAGCTCCAAAGAAATGAAAAGTTTTGCGAAATAAAATTACTAAAGTCTCTCAAGCACGTGGTGGGTATGAATTGGAATAAAAAATAAAGTTAAATAAAAGAAAAGTGAAGGAAGTAAAGAAAGAAAAAAGTATAAAAAAAAATAAAAAAGGGTAAGAAGGCGAGGCAGGGAAGCAAGAATTGTCTCGGCGAAACTTGGACAAGGGGCGTGTGAGAGGGACAAGAAGCTTGAGAGGAGAATCGATCGACCGGTCTTTATTTACCACCAGGAAAGTTGAGTCCGAGGAGAGAAGTTTCTCATCTCATCTCATCTCATATCTCTCTCTGGCATTGAGTATTTAGTTGTTGCCGTTTCTGTTGTTGTTTAAATGTGGTAGTGCGAGCGGCAGTAACCAAACCGTCCCCTCACATGGTCATCGGTGATATGCCTTTGCGAGCAAAATGGTACAGGCGATGTGCGACGACGTCCGGTAAGATTAATTTTCGTCCAACGGAGTTTCATCGCCGGCGGATAAAACTACCATCGCTTCTGGACACATTCTCAACTCCGTTATCCTCACAACGGTATCGAGACTTGAAATCGATTGAAATTTTTCTTATTTTTCTTCCTCTTGGATAAATTACTATCATTTTTCCTCTCACTTTTATCACGATCGATATTATTGATAAAAAAAAATCCCATGACTTTTATTTACACTCATCTACTTTTTTCCTTCTACGTTAATTTACTTCTCATACGATAACAAAAAATATTTAATTTGACCCACAAATTTTATTTAAAAAATCAAATTCTTTATAATTGATAAAAATAAATACACATAATTAAGTCATTATGTAAGTAGTTTATTTTTTCTTCATATATTTATTTTTATACTCCGTTTTATTTTTATTTATCATTCGATTCAATTATTTGATTACTTATTTTTATTTTGCTCATAAAATTATCTAAAAATAGCTAGATAACTAAAAGTAAAATCCATTTTATTAAATTATCCTACAAAAATAATTTACTTCAAAATTATAATATTCTTTTCAGACCCGTATAATTAGTGTAATTTGTCTAGCCGACTTAAATTTTCACGTTCCGCTTTAACTAGAGGTACTGCACATATATACATAACAATAAAGTCTAGGAAATTTTACTTAATCCTCGCTAATTACAATGACTAGACAGATGTACGAACGGTCTTATCGCAGGTATACTTTCTTAGAATCCTTCAAATGCTCTTATGACCTTCGATTCTATTAGATCCTGTTGCCATTGATTTAAAAACTACTTAACGTATTAAAGTAATGGCTGCATTGTCCGATTATCATCCGGCATAATATAGACACAATTAGTGTACACAAAATTCTCAGACGCGACGGTCATTTTAGTCATGCATGAACTTACAGCCATATAGGTAATTATCCAGGTACTTACTTTAAACTCGAGGCGGACCGATTTCATCTGGTTGTAAATCATATAAGAATTTAAGAGCTTTACCTTTATTTAACGTAAGCCTTAAAAGTTTAGAGCAAACGTATCTATCTAGTGAATGTCAAAAACAATAGGACGAAGTGAAAGTGAATAGTCAAAATTGAATAGACCCAGGGTTGTCTCTGTACTTAATATAATACTTTATATAAGGCTACGCATTTATGTGACAGAAAAATATATAACGATACAATGACGCACAAGATATAAAGAAAGAAAAGAGTATAGAGAAAACACGTCAAGCCGAAAATCTAATGCTAATTCTGAACAATAATTCTCAAACGCAAACGATAAAATTATCCGGCAACACGTGACTAAAAGACTAGTTAGAAATAAATGAATCCTTTGTGCGGCGAGCGAGCGTGAAAGATCATCAATGATAAGCTTTTGGGGTGGCATATATATACATATATCTATCTATCAGTCTATGTCTGTCTTTGTAATAAAGAAAAGCAATAAAAAGAGAGGAATGTTCGGCACACCCTCTTTATTTCAAAGTATGTACGTACAATTGGGTACTTAAAAAAACTTTTTGAATTCTGTTCATCTTTTTACGATACGATGCAATATATCACATGCTCGATGGATTTTAGCCGCATTTATTTCAGCTACATACGTGTTTTTTAAACTCAACCCAAGTGTTTCGATCGCCACCTGTCGACATCAACACACTTATTTATTATTTTTTTTTACCCGCTCGTTATTTACTATTCATTATCACAATATTTTTATTTTTGAGGCTTCTTAATCTTCTTTAAATCATCAGCTTTATTAATTGAGCTATCAATTACATTGAATCTTTGGCAAAGGAAAAAATAATTTGTCGAGAAGGAAACGGGGCAAAATGAGCCCTAAAGTAGAATTAAGCCTACGAAATATTTAATATTTTAAAAATATAAGGAGCAAAATAAAACTATAAAATTATTTTTAGAACTTTATAAAAAAGCAGTACACAGATGGTGGGGTAATGTGGACCATAAAAATTTCTTGCAAAAAATGTAAAAAGAAAGTTGCAACAATAAGTGGCAATTGACATTAATTTGAATGTAGAATTTTTTTTTTAATTTTTGGAAGCCCATTTTACCCACAGTACATTTTGCTGGGTGACCCCACCCTCTGCATAAATTATAAAGTAATCACAGGAATAATAAATTTATCATGTACGCGTTTGTTTGAAAACACACACGTGTTTGACCTAAAAAAAAAATTGGAGCTTTTTATTTTTAGGTCAGTGTCAAACTTATATTTTTAAAAATTTATAAAGTCATAACATACACGCAAGAATATATGATCAAATTCAGGGACAATTTTTTTTTTATTATACATGATTTTCTGCTTCATGAATAACGCATGAATTTCAAAATATACTTCTAACTGTATATCTATATGGACACTCATATATGGGATCAGATATACATATATATACAGATTGAATAAATCTTTAATTACTAATTAATTGAAGCCCTTGAAAACTTTTTCTGTCTTTATCATCATTTTTATATAAAAATTGAATAAAAAAATGGTTGATTGGTTGATTGGTTTCGTGGATGGGAAAAAAATATGATCCGCAAGCTCTTGACGAGAAACTTGATAGTCATTTAATAGGAAAAAATATTGTTCAACATGCGAGTTGACGAGGCGAAACCAGCGCAGTGTAAAACAGTTTGAATTACAAAGCTTAAGAAATAGAACTCGATGCGACTCACAACGAAGTAACGGGAAACGAGAGGAGTGCGCGCGAAGTACCAGTGACAATAGAAGTCACGATGTAAGAGGGTGTGTATAGGGGAGGAAGTACGCGTAGAGAACTCCTCATGTATAAGTGTGTACCGGTTTTACTCACCCACCCATCCACCCACTCACACACTCACACACCTTCGAACCCGAGCTCTTACATATATACCCGGGGTTCTATGGTACCTCTGAAGCTTTACAGCACTATAGTTACATACTACACAGTATCATGGTCGTCGTCGTCGTCGTCGACGTCGACGTTGTAATAGCATACAGTATAGAGCAGTGGTAGTGAAGTAGAGAAAGCTTGAGACCCTTCGGTCTCGGTGGAAATTTACCGGAGCGCGAGTTACGAGCAAGTTGCCCGTGGCTCGTTGAGCGCCCCCGTTACGTCGCGAGTTCGCATCGCGGCTTAGAGCTAAAGGGGCGCCAAGGGTTCGAGTACTATAGCTCACACACACACACACACACACGCACACTTAGAATCTGTGTACTTATACCTTCACCAATATCTACAGCAGAGAGCAAAGTAGAATAGTGATGTAGGTATATAGATATAGGTAGATAGATGTAGGGTGGTTGGGAAGAAGGTGGGTTGGATGGGTTAGATGGTATGGAGCGAGTTGAGTTGCTGGAACGTGAGAGAGTGAACAAGTGAGATAGTTGTGTGTGTCCAGGGCTAGGGCAAGTCGTGGCGACGCTCGGGGAGGATGAAAGAGAGTGTAGTAGCGTGAGACGGGGGTGCAGAAGGGCCTCGTTCGAGTTGCGCGCGAAAGGTGCCTCAGGGAGGAAGCCAGGACTGAAGTAAGGGCGAGAGGCGCGGGCCGAGGGGGACGGAAGGGAGCAAAGGGAGACAAACAGAGAGAGCGTGTATATTCCGCAGTAAACGACCAGGCCTGCCGTACTCGACGGACCCTCGCATGGCCTGCAGCTGTCTCCTAAAGCCCCCGTCTTCACCCCGCAGTCCACCGCGTTGCCCATCGGTTCGCTATACTACTCGCAGCAGTAACGCGATGAGGATGGCTGATGGTGAGCGCGCGGTATATACTCGTGAGAGGGAGAAACGATCGCGCGAGCTTCTTCATCCCACCTTCATTCGCTGCTTCTACTGCTGCTGCTGCTGCCGTTGCCTCTATACTATACTGCCTCTACTCAGCTACTACTACTATAAATGTATATAGATATATCCCAGTGCTTCTGCTGGCTCTACACCGCTGTACTCTCTACTCAGCCTTTGCTTCTACTCTACTCTGCTCTCTCTTGTTCTGCTCCGCTATACACTATATACTATTATATATATGTATACTGGTATAGTGATGCCGAGTGTAGCATGTCCCTCACGTTTCGTCCCTCTGCCACTCTGTACCACCCTATACCACCGGCTTCTATGTAATGTACTAGGTACCGTCGAGCCAGAGAGAAACTCACCCCAGTGTAAATACATAGCTGCAGACGCGGCAACCAACCGACCACCAAGCGACAGCATAGCCACTGCTACTCGACGTTCTACTATTCTCTATACTATACAACTACTATATATATATATATCCTTTGCCGATGCCTCGACCACCGCGGCCCCGAGAGTCAACTCGCGAGATGTGCTGGGATCGAGTAGAGTATAGTAGAGCAGAGCAGTATATGCATATATATATATATATATCTATACATATTAGTAAGAGGGAGACGAAAATAGCTAGCTATGTTAGTCGTTATGTGTAGTCTATATCGTTGTCGGGGGACTAAGTCTCTGGTATGGCATGATGATCGCGTGGTAGCGTATGCATGCTCACGTACAGACGATTCCTTGACGAGAACAATTGAGAGTGAGGATAAAAAGGGAGTGAATTTTTTTTCTAATCCACAAGAGATGCGATGAGAGAGCGAAAAAAGACGGAGAAGATAAGAATTTGGAAGAATGACTGAGTAAAAAAGAAAGAGAGAGAGAATTAATATACAGCACACTATTTACTGCGTAAAAAGCTGCGTCACAGGGGGCGGCCACCCCCGCGGTGTGCTCGGCCGCGCTCCACCGCGTTCAGCTCGTCATCCAACGTGAAAAAAAGAAAAAAAGCAAAAATAAAACGCAGATCCCCGGAGATCGATCGGCTCGAAAATAAAACAGAAGCTGGAGGACGATATATAGGGGAACCCTTTTAGACGCGCCGCGAACGCCCTCATCGCTCAACCAATGACGACGACATCGACATCAACGACGATACACTACGACGACGATGACCCTTGGATTATTCTTTTTTTCCCCCTTTTGCTCACTCCCTTTATCTCTCATCATCCACCTACCGTGATGCCAGGCATCGGCACCGCCATACACATCCAGCAAGAGAAAGAAAAAAAAAAAGAGAAAAAAAAAAAGATACTCGGTTCTGTGAATTATCTCCTGCTAGCGTGGTCTGGATCTAACACGCGATTGGAAAAACTAAACTCGCATTCTATTCCGTCAAGGCCTTACGGTTTTAGCTTCACAATCATGCCCTTTATACTGTAGTTCTCTATTTCTCTCTCACTCTGACTCTCACTTCTATTCGCTTATTTTCACGGTGTGTTATCCCTAGCAGTATACCATGGCGGGGTTCGCGGGATCGTTTTCCCGCTGCTACGAGGTCGTTTGGGCACAGCGGGCGACCGTTTCGTGCGTCTGCAACTCTTCGTGCCTTGCTCTCTTATATGCGACGACGAGTTAGGGATTAACGGGGGACTATTGCGCTTTACTTTGTTAGTATTAGTCGACGCTACTCCTGCTGCCGTTCATGTTCCACCGTACATACATATATGAGCATTAGAGACAGAGTGTAAACCTAACACGGGAGCGAAACGTACATGGATGATGTGGGGAACGAGGGTGCAGCACAAGGGGGCTGATAGTAGTTTTGCTTCCCCTCGGACCTACGCCGGCACGATGAGAGTAGAACGTGCGCCAAATGGCGACGTCTCTCGTGCAGCGACGTCGTTTTGTCATGTACCTTGTCCCATTCCTAATGTAATGTAAGTAAAACTACCCTTCTATGTCTATATGCAGCGCACACTATTGCAGCGGTGGTTTTACACACACATACATGCAGACGTTAAAGCAGCAGAGGTAAAAGATCCTCTCTTACATTCCTGTTAAGTCCATCTTTTCTCTCTCATCGTCAACTAAACGTTGCTCGGACTGATGACGCACGCGAGCTTTTACTTTACCTGAGAATACAAAAGCTCAACTTTCCTACCCACTGTAAATGTGTATATATATATGTATATAAGACTACTATACCCGAGTCATCCGGCGAGTACCACGAACTCTGTGGACACGAGTTGTTATTGTATTATTATAGCTGTGTAGGGTAGAGACCATAGAGAACGCGCGTTAAAATGTGCCCACGGTTGTATATCTTTCTCCCGGGGGGTCGGGTCGCGTAGCCGTTTCCGACTTGAAGCTGAGTAAAGGAAGCGTCAGCCGAAAGCTGCGTAGTAAGTTAAAAGAATCTAAGTATGCGGGCTATATAATGTTTAAGGTTTAACTTAAGGTTTTAGCTCTTCAGGCCATACGGTTTAGACTTTAGACACCGGGGATCGGCCTTGTACCCGCGGGAATGAACGCTGACTAATCTGCCACGGGCCCAAAAGACCTTACCCGTCAATATCCACGCCATATAACACAAATGCTTCTTTTAAAATCGCTTACTTGTTCCAACTGCCATCAACTTTACAACCGTGACGTATTTTATTTTCTTTCTTTGATATTTATTTTTTTTCTCATCGTTTATTTTTAGTTTACTTGCTGTGTTGTATTTTATAAAACTTTTTTTTTTTTTTATTCAACTGTCTTCTGCGTATCTGATGACTTATTATGTTTGTTTTTGACGGGCTGGCGAATGATGAAAACGCCGGCCGCGACAGTGTAATGCCGTTGGTAGGCTTCGTGGCGAGACGTTTCATTGCATCATCATTTATTTGCTTCGTGCCACGATGAACTTTCGCTTACTATCCTCGTATTTCAACCTACTTATCAACGCGGTGACAACGGCCACGACGATTGATCCTTAAAATTAAAAAGTTATCTTGCGAAATTATCATCAAGCTATTGGCAATTTTTATTTTTACACTTAATTAATTATATTTTAATTTACATACTTAATTTTTAAATATTCTCAAAGTAATAACCTGCGGAAAAAATATTTAAGGCGTTGGAAACTTTTCCAATCGATAAGAATCTCTTTTAAATTTTAAATCCCACTATTTATGGCCCTTGGTTTCAAGAAGAGTATTGACATATACTATTTAACAATAACCACTTATAAATTGTGCTAGACAAGGGTCCGTGAGGGATTTTAGTCATCAGGTATCGGGGAGAAAAAAAAAAAAAAGAAAACCATCTTGCATCCAGATGCGCGGGTATTTCCCCTTCGTCGGCTCGTAGAATTGCTGGGTCAGGCGTAGCAGAGGAAAGGCACAAGTTATAGTCAGTCATAGTTATAGTTATAAATCTGAAAGAATGCGCGGAAAGTGCATGAGTAATACACAAGGCGGGGAAGTAACGTAGGGTGAGGCATGACAGTATGCCAGCAGAGTATGAATAAGAGGGTAAAGGACAAAGAGGGAGCAGACTCGATTATACCTGACATGAATTTCCCGAGAGCTCTGGACAGTTTTCGGGTCCAATGTGTCGCGTCGTCCTGCTAGTCGACGTTGCCGTCATTCGCCGGTTCTGATTTCCGAGTGAAACAGCGGGCGGTACGGTACCAATCCATAAGACTTGACTGGAATAGAAGGCCACAGAGAAACGAGAACACGTTAACTCAAGAGGGTTAGCCAGAGAGAGATAAAGATTAAAGGGGAGAGAGAGATAGGAGGATTGAAAAGTGATGTATATTGCATACTAGGGTTTGCGACGTTGTTAAAGCGCGGGGAAAAGTAGGCGGTGGTCAAATCGTTTCCTCGAACCGCTTGCCTCGGAATAGGTAAATGGAAACCGATGAATCCGTTCGCGATTTTCACTACTACACTCTATAGACATATAAATATATGTATACAAACTACTGCTGCTAGTATTTCTACAACTAAAATATCTATCCATTTCAATAGGTAATTTAAGTTGGAACGTTTTGTTTTCATCCAAGACCCTCTATTGTCCTTCGGGGACACTCCGTTCCATTATGTATGTATATTGAAAAACCTGAGCCGCACACAAGTAGACGTAGCAGTTGAGAACTTGGGTTGTAATTTATCACAGGTATAAAGTCGTAGGTATTATTAGGTCTATGAAATATAATACCCAGATTCATTTTATTCTATTTTTTATTTTTACATCCAAATCGCCCGCTTCAAATTAATATGCAGATTAATCATTTAATTCCTTGTGCAAACTAACTTATTGTCTATTAATTTGGGTAATTAAATAAGGATTAGAGCTTGGAATGGGGTGTTTTATTCAAATTAAAATCTGATGTACTTTCAATGATCTCTTTCATAAAAATACTTGCCCAGAGAGGAAAGTACGACGGGCCCAAGCTTGTAAGCCAGCCTTGGCCCAGCCTTGGTAGGACTCTAGAATGATAACAGGGGGCCCGACTTGGTTGCTAGGCTTGGCCCATGCTTCGTTGCCAGTCGTGGCCCAGACTTTGTTGTCAGACCTTGCCCATGCTTTGAGGAAACGGATAAATTTAATTTTAAAAAAATTTTATTATTATTAACCTCTTAGAATTTATTATCATTAACGTTTAAACTATCTAAAGGAGGTAAATGATGTGAAAAAAACTCGGTGAAAATTCTGCTGGCCTCCGGGCGCGAACTGCCGTCCTTCTGATTGCAGTCTTGGCCCAAGCCCGGGTAATCATTGTAACGGCCAGGACTGAGTGCCTAATCTTGAGCCAAGCATGGGCCAATATAGGTGTGCCAAACTAGGTTCCCCCGTGCTGGGCCAAGAAGGGCCCCGTCGTTCAACTCTGGCAGCTCCTGCATGGGTGGCGGTGAATTTTAACACCAGTTTTTAAAAATTATAATAGACTTTGCGGTAAAAGTCAAATTTAAAATATCGATTTATCGAAAATATGTTTATTCAATTATTGTAAATAATTTTATTGTATAATGAATAAAATTATAATATTTTACGAGTTTATATTCAATTTAAAAGTTTGCAAGTCGTTACTTTTTTTTTTTTTTTTCTAAACTATTAAAAGTCTTGTCGAGATCACGGGTCATTAGTGACAGCAGAAATTCAAGTAATTGACGATAATTAATTATAAATAGATTCAAATAATTTAATTACATACTCAAAAGTATTTTTTTTTAATAATAATAATAATAAAAAAAAATAAAATTTTGATTTCTTTGACTTAAAGATGAGTTAAGAAGATAATTTTATAGAAATAACTTTTAACAAGCTGTCGTTAAATTACTTAGCTTGTCGTAGAGCACAAGTACAAAGTTATAAAAATAAAATAAAATATAATACAATAATTCCAGTAATATAGTTGAGCAAAGTACTTAACGGCTTAAAATGTTTGAGAAAGAGTAAGAGGCAGGACTAAATGAGCGGTAGAGAAAAGGATAAATGTAGAATGCGGTGCATGTAAAAACTTTAGTTAAAATTGCCAGGTACACCAAGCCCATCGTGTAATACAAACTCATTTTGGGATAACTACCGAGTTCTTTAATACTCCCCTATTGTACTTCACTTTGCTGAGACCTTTTGTTAATTGCAGTTATACATTTTACGACTAAATATGCATAGATATCTTAAAATATTTCAAAACTAATGGTAATTACTTGTGCGTACCTCGTAAATTAACTGTTTAGAAAATGATGTACATCAGAGGTGCTTTTAAATTGTTTTTATCTTGTCGGGTTTTACTAATCCGGCCCCTTCCGAGCTGTACACGATGCGTACAAGTGAATTTCTTTGTCACGAAAACTTTAGCTGAGCTTAAGTTTATACCCATCGCAGGTTTTAATAAATAATATATGAAATAATAAATTTCAAACACGCGACATCAAATGCTATAAATTTTAATCCGATAAATTGATAATATAACGTCGAATGAAAAACTTTAACTCGAAAGTTATTATAAGCTTAAAAGACTTAATTAATCTCCATTTCCGAAAATTAATATAAATAAAATATCAAAAATAATAATTATTATTAGTACTGTAAATAAATACACATATGAGTAATAACACCTGTAGAGTTTATCGGAAATTGTCGAGAGTAACGATCATTAAAAACTACACACAGTAGTCGCAGTTAAAATATTTTTTCGACATTTACAATCACAAAAGGCGTAAACTGGAATACGCACGGTCATAAGTCATAAGAATGGGCTGAGAATATCGAGAATAAGAATAATAATAAAAATAATAAATAAAATAATGAAAGACCAAGACGAAGACGAAGAGGAAGAATGAGAACTTAAACTCTCGTCGAACGGTTTAAAAACGAAACCTGCAAAATTACCGGCTCCTGTCGAGGTTCTTTCTCTCTCTCTTTCTCTTTCTCTCTCTCTCAGTCTTTTACGTTGTTATATACCTGGGGCATTAATTCCCCGACCGATATTTCCCGTGAGACGGGCGGCGTCGCGGTCGCCGAGAATATTCACGGAACAGTGACTGAGTATGTAGATGTGGATGTGGATGTGGATGTGGATGTGAATGTTAATGTAAATGTATAAGAAGGAAGAGCTGAATATAAGGTAAAGTGAAGGAGGATGAGGTTCGAGTACTACGCCGGTGATGAGGTACCTAAGGGGTAAAGAGAGATGAGAAAAAGACCGTGAGAGGATAAGGTAGATGGGGAGCGGGGAAGAGGCGGGGAAAAGCAAACCCTCTGGTATATACATCAGGCGAGTCTTCTCATCGAGCGATACGAGCAGAGAGCGGGGTATAGACTGAAAACACATCGACGATCTGCTGAGAAATAAGAGTGCTGTGTAAGAGCCATCAGTGCAGGAGCAACTGAGTAAGATTAAGTAATGACGGAAGAGTGTAAGCGAGAGGGAATTGGGCTCTTTCTTTGTTCGCTGGCTCAACTCGAAAAACCCGGGGATACGATGCCCGCGAGCTCTCGCTTCCTGCCGCCCCGACACGACCGCCGCGGTCCCTCCTAATTGACGGCTCTCTCGCGATCTTTTACCTTTACTTACCTACTCGGCAAACTAAACCGACAACCGTACTCTGCCCGTTCTGGATACACCACTCAACCCCGTTGTAGCCCGTAGCCTGTAGCCCGTAGCCCAAGTTTACATGCACACCGCAAGTCAGACTTAAAGACTCTCGAAGGCCATGGAGTTGATGCACGAATCATCTCCTATAATACCTACTACTCTGTAGCTACTCTCCTCTCCTCATTTTTCTCATGCTTGCATACAAGCTGCCTCGACTGCGAGACGTATATCGCGCGCGAGACTCGCCGAAAAAAGATAAAAAAAAAAAAAAAAAAAAAAAAAAAACAGAGCGCGGTGTAAAAAAAACATTTTTCGTGGAAAAAAAAATTTTTAAAATAAGTAAATAAAATGCCGGGGAAAAAAATAAATTAGTATAAGATGTGCTCGAGCCAAAGGAGAAACCGGTTGATGCAAATGACGTGTTGTTTTAGCTTGTAAATAATATTATTTGTCTCTGTTTTATTGCCGAGTAAAAGTAACAGTTACATGTATATATAAGATATATAGGAAAAATTGAAACTTATTGTGATCTTGGGAATTTTATTAGTTTGTAATTATCGCGGATATTTTTATAATTTCGGTTATTATTTCACGGTTTTATTTTTGCACGGTAATAATAGGCTATCAAGTGGGTGAGAAATTCACTTGTGAGATTAAAATATTATAGAATTAGAAGCTATTAGATACCGGAGAGAAGGGTATATAATTATGGAATTATGCGGTTAAAGTATACTTTATTAGTAAACAATTTGCATGTTACAAAATACTTATTAGGATTTAGTGGCTTAATAATTCGATTACACCGGTGATTTAATAGATAATAATTTATTCATATTATAAATTGAATATCTTTATCATTCTCAATAAATTATCTTCTCCGTTAACTAAATTACTCTAAAACCATCATCACAAATTATCTCATAAAAAAAAACACCTCCGATCTAAAAATAACTCGGTCCATTAAAAAATATTACACGCGAGTTTTATCATATATATTTAATTCATTTATACCTTCTCTCTTTCTCTTGTCCTACGCCTGGTTACCCATCACAATAATAACAATAATTATATTTATAAAATCCGCAAAAAAAAAAAAATAAAATAAAATAAAAATCCACATATGCTCCATAAGGTCCGTAGAGGATTAAAGTGCATAGAGTGAAAATAAAAGCAAACAGCAGAGAATCCTAAAGGACGATAGATACAAAAAAGCAAAAGACCACGACGAATAAGAAGCAGACTTAGAGTAGAGATGAAATAGCGTGAATTTATTTTTAGGGATAGTATTTGGTGCAGCTGAAAGTCAGAGTAGGAAATACGTATTGTTGAGCTCGGAATATCGATCGTATGGCCGCGGTTAGTCCAGTGCACGGCGACGCGAGATGAAGCCTTCGAGGCGTGGAAATCGACGTGGACGAATCGCGCTCGTTGTCCCTTTCTCTCCCAACGGCAGCCGCTACGGCGGTGGCGGTGGCAGCGGCGGCGTTAAACCCAACGATCGAGGGTTAGGTATGCCATACCGTATATACTCTCTCTCTATCTCTCTCTTTATATATATGTATATATGTATACATACACATAATATATAAAATGCCGTATCCAGCGCACGCACTCTCGCGAAGGGATGATCGTCACGCACGTACGCACGAGCTCAGCTTATTCCGCCCCTTCTTTTTCCGTCGGCCTCTTTTCACCGCTTCTGTTCCCTCTATCACACATACACACAACCCGACTACTTGCAGACCCACATTCAAACACACACACATACAAGTACACTCCGTTAAGCCTCACAACCCGTATGGTGTTGGAGATTCGTGGAAGTGACGTCTCCGGGAAACAAAACACACGATCGGTTATCGCTTTGGGATTTCGCCTTAACTTCCACGACAACCTCGACGTACATTTCATTTTCCTTAACATTTACGCTTACAAAACACATTACAATGCCCTCGCCCTTGTCCTCCCACTTGTTCAAAACTCCCGTCTTACCCTTCGACTTTAGTCCTTTGAATAATCACGCTGTGTATCTGCTTTGGCGTACCTTATGCACATACCGTTGCACATACACACCAACCTGTACACGTACATGAACCTTTGGAATACCTGAGCAAACCTCAACCTCAACCCCGTACCTGCACTTTTGAGCCAGACCACCTTTGCCTCCCAGTCGCTGGCCCTCGGTCCTCAGTCTTCATTGTCTATGTCTATATATATCTACATTCTATTTTCGTTATTCTATACATATATCTATACACAAGACGATCCGCAGTAGTAATCTGTGTCTTCGTCCACGTATATATTTTCCTGCTGTTCCCTATCCATTCTGCCTCGAGCTTCATGGTTAGCTTCTATTCCAACAACGGAAACTTGGCTCTATTCGTATCGCGACAATCGATTACCAAAGCGTTTCTCTTCTAAGCTAACCCTCTGCTGGCTCACTGCAGAGTTGAGAGTAGTACAGGACAAGTAGAGCCAACTAACTCAAGTTAAAGGGGAATATTTATATATATATTATATTATATTGTATTCCAACTATAACTCCAGGGGGTGGTTATTTTGGAGATCTCGTTAAAGAGGAATGGAATATTTTTGCGGTACATCTAATGATATTGACAATTGCTGCGCCCTGTAACATTGTCACCCATTTGTATTGTATACTATATTTATATGGATATAGATATGTATTGTATTGTATGTACGTAGAAATATATGTATATATATATATATTAATCAGAGAATTAACCGCGGGAATAATGTTCGTGAAATGTCTCACGTGGCCTACTGCTATCTTCTCGCCGTGGGGTGAGAATTAAATTGAAGGGGAGCTGAAGAAATCGATGATGATGCTGATGAGAAATGTAAGAGAAAAGCCGGTACGTGTATTATAGGAGACAGATATAGAGTATGTGGAGAGCGAAAGACCGAGTGAGGAAGGAAACAAGTAGGAAGGGCTCTTGCTCCTCGTTAAACCCAACGTATATCGCGAGCAGTTCTACACTATCGAGAAAATGCGCAGATGCGCACCGGAAATGCGCACTCGTTCTTTTACTCAAAAACAAAATGTTACTGGGTATCGTGTACGCACTTTTTACGGCTATTTTTATATTTATTTATTTACTAAATATACATGTCAAGTTTACCAACATGAATAATAATTTAAGGCTGACTAAAACGGGTTTAAGTGAAAAGTCAAAGGCCAAAGTTAAAGCGGAAATTAGTAAGAATGTTGCGACTTTGGATACTATGAATACTTGTAGAAGCAGGTATATGCACTTTGTACTTTTCCACTGCCGGGAAATTCCCAAGTTAACAACCCATCTGGCCAGTAATCCCTGTGACTAAGTGTTTACGTTACAGGTCAAACAATTGGTTTATTTTTATATTTCATTTTATTTTATTTTAATAATTACATATTTTGTTTATTTTTTGCGCGGTTTTATTTCAAACTTTTTTTTTTATTTTCTTTATTTTGTTTTTGCCCGGTGCAACGTAATTCTCTTACAAAGCCAGACTAGAGATAGAGATGAACAGAGAGATAGAAGTATAGAAACGTGAACATGGGAAGAACAGTAGAAAGCAAGGATCAGAGACAGTATAGAGGAATAGTATACCGTTACGTGGGCAAACGAGCGACGAAGTTACAATGAACGAGCCAACTCTCTCTCTACTTGTCTCTATGTACTGTATTATCTATATCTATATCTATAGTCTCTAGCAACGGTAGAAGCAGCAGAAGCAGCAGCATCACAGAGAAACTAGTATCTGCACACTGGTACACCGACAAATATACAGTACAAGGGATGGAATGGGTTAGTGGCGGTTGTTGAAGAAGAGTTGAGAGTAGTGGCGAATAAGCGTGGGCAAAGCAAAAGAGAAAAGCCAGATGCGAATAAGAGTAGAGACCAAATGAGAATAGAAGAAAATGAAAGAGCACGAGCGAATGTGCACAGAGAACTAAAATAAAACTTTATTCTTTATTCATTCATTAACTTGCTTTTTGTTGTTGCTGTTGTTCTTTTTTCGTTATAATTTTTTTAATTTGCGTCTCGTGTTGGATTGTCCTTGAACGCAGCCCGGCAATTAATCTCGGAATTTTTCGCGATACAGATTGTCGTGTGTCGAAAATGTTTTACTGAGAGACAAGTAAAGCAACGTTGCGTCTTTCGCGTGTCTTCAAGGACATAGTCAGCCAATGAAGAGAGAGACAGAGTATCCAGTGGAGTATAGTAGTGTAAGAAGAGGAGTTGTAAGAGTAGGAGTATGGCTGAGAGCGCGGAATGAGTAGAACTAACTTGGAGTAGAGAGTGAGTGAGTGGGTGAGCGAGAGAGTGTGAGTGAGCGGGGGAGGGTCGGGAGCGGGAGTTTGCTGGAGATATGGCCGGAGGGAGCCGTTGGACGTGGCGGCAGAGCGCGAGGGTGTGCGGGCGGATGAGCGGGGGTGAGTTAGGTCGCGAAGGGACGGCCAGCTAAATAACGGCTTGCCCTATCTTCGTCCTCGGCCTCTATATATATCTATACTATATACATACAATCCAACCCAACCCAACCCAACCCAACCCAACCCAACCCAGGCCAGGCCAAGTACTTCCATTCGTTTCCCTCATCTCTCTTTACCCTCACGTTCTCTTACTCATCGTCGTCTTTGGATGTCGTCGTCGCCGCCACCGTGTTAGTCGTCGTGACTCCTATTTCCACTCTTCCGCTCCTGCTACTGCTACTTCTACTTCTATTCCAACTCAAACTTCTACTACTATACTTCTGTTCCCTCTAATGCCCTTGGTTCAACCCCGCGGCAAAAGAGCACCCTCGTACTGGTTGGTCGTTAGGTTTTATATATATCTATATATATATATTCGGGTCTCTACGTGTGCGTTACGCGAGCAAACTAAACTGCGTCTTACGTTATTTTCTCGTATCGTGTATCCATCCGGCCAACTGATGTTCTTTCGTTGTCGTTTTAGCTGCTACGGTATACTTTCAGCGGCGATGTACTTGTACATGTGTGTGTGAGTGTGAGGTAAAAGATATGTGAGAACGAGTATTGCAGGTGTTCGTCGCGTTGATGTGTCCCTTTCATTTTACGTCTCAACGTCCAACAACGTCTCTTCGAGCGTGCTCGTTTACTTTACTCATGTCCACATCCATGTTCATGTTCATATCATATATATATATAGATGATATACACTGCACAAGGACGACGGTGACGATGTTGTGAGAGCTAATCGCGAGACGCACGCACTCACGAGAATTTAGTTCTCTCTCGATCGCTCGATACTCTGCCCAACCGCAGGCGGATGGCTTCCGTGTACTCTCTCTCTATACACGAAACATACATACATATATAGATGTGTATGAGGTGGCCAATCGATTAAATTGTAAGGCACTACTAGCCAGACGAGTAAAGTTCATTAAATTAAATCAAATTGATACATATGTATATGTTATTACAGCTCTCGGTGATAAAAATTTTGAAATAATTTAAGAAATTTATTAATCGTATTTAAAGTTGAGCTTCAATACGAGTTGAACTGTAGATAATATATATAAACTTAAGTAAAAAAATAATTCAAGTATAGACGAATTCAGTTATAAATAATTAAAAGTAATTGTGCTGTAAAGAGCGATGCGAACGGGTAAAATTGCGTGGTAGTAAAAAAAGTATTGGTAGTCGAGAGTAACGGACGAAGCCGTAAATCGTTGGAAAAAGACCGAGCGTGGAACAGCTGGGAGAGGAGGGACTGAGCTTAAGCTAGGATGAAGTAGGCGCAAAGTAATCGCGAAACAATTTCGCCAGTGAGTCACACGCTCACTATCCAGTACTATACACACACATAAATATATGTGTGTACAGATATTTTATCTAGTAGTACATGCACATACTTAGCAGTTAACAGTGTCTCTGTTTTACCAACCGCTGACCCATAAATGCGGTTGGACGACTTTGCAGCAGTCGGCGGCGCACCGCTCGCTCGTATTACGGAAGTGAACTTTTCAAGTTCCCGCGACACTGACCCACTTTACTCTCCCTGATACTTGCACTGCCGAGCGGTATATACTATATAGTAGTTATATCTTCTCCCCACACCCCCAAGGCTGTACGTATGAATGCGGTATCAAGCGCTCTCACTTTCCTCGTGGTAGCAGCTCTCTCCCCCTCAAAACTTTTTCTACTTAATCATGAGTTCGCTATACTACTGCTGTTCTGTATATACATATACATCGGACTACAGTCTATACCATACTCTGCATTCAACTCGACTCTTATCTGTATTATACATAATATATAATACCATACTTACACTCGTTCACGCAGTTTGCGGATGCCTAGCGTTAAATTAAACTGCGTATTATTATACATTATAGCCGTCATGTATATATGTTTGTATTTTGTACGTTGTATGTAGACAGCGGCAATACAGGCATGTAAGTACACAATGTACGTTTATAAAGGTTGATATTATACGTATATATATATATATATACAAGCGCATTACACGCAAGACCCCGATACAAACACGATACGAGGGGGCGTTCGATCCACTACTTGGTTGAGACGCGGCAATTTCTAACACCGGAAGAGGCTTTTAAGCCTCCGCAAGTCCCCAGGATCACGCGACATCATGAGTTACCCACTTTGTACCCGTGGAAGCGTTGCCAAATCTCTTTTAGCGCTCGATGCGCGGTGTTTGCCGCGATACCGCTATCTCGCTCGATAGCTTCATCGGATCCCACTTCCTCTTCTTTCTTTTACACTTAAGTTAACTTAGCAGTAAAAGAGAGTAAAAGAGCGGGGAGTGAGACCGATTGGAAAGCCTCGAGTCCGTCTTTAGCAAATAAAACCTGAGGAGGAAAACAAAGATTGAGTGAGCGAGTGCTGCGAATAAGAGTAGAGTTTGTTTGCGAAATGCTGAACCGACACCACACAGACTTAGACTATCGTGTGGTGTGTGGTGTCGGTTAATGCAAGATAAAGAGAGCGAGTGAGAAGTAATGACTGGGAGTAGTAAGAGTACAGTAAGAGACTTTGCATCTGTATCGGAGTATGTACGAGAGAGCTGAGACAGTGAGGAACGGCATCAGCAATACCAGGCACCAGCAGGCAAGCAGCGTTTGAGTTCGCGCTCTGCTCTGTACATATACACATACAGTGAGTTGGGTATTTATGGGCCGACGAGGGGGGTGCGGCGAAGTCTGGGGTCGTCGGCAGGCCCAACTACAACCAGCCAGGCGGCCATCAGCCGTCATAGAGAGACAGGATGCGAGGGTCCGCGAATGAACACGGAATGAGAGACCGCTTTTCGCTGGAATTACGCGTTTGAAGGTGTGCGTGAGCGCCTCTCGCGGTTACTCGCGATAAAATTTCAGCTCTTTTATATGTATATATTATATATACATTTATACATATTGTATACAGTGGAACGAGAGAGAGTATTTTTATTTTCTCACTCAACTGTTATGTGTGTTGCGCAGCAGACCACCGCACGTATTGGTGCGTATTATTGGTGAACGAACGGACGTCAGCCGTCGGCTATGGTGTTGTTTTGTAGTGGGTATAATAAACCACGGGCGAGAGAAAGAGAGTAAGTAAGTAAGTAAGGAGAGAAAAAAATAAGGAAAAAAAAGAAAAAGGGAAAGAAAGAAAGACAGTTGAGGGATCGAAGACTTAACTCAGGTATACGAACTTAACTCCCGAACCCGCCGATAGCCGACTGCGACGCGTTTCGCTCGCGGCGCCGCGTGCAAGGCCCAACCAACTACATAACAACAGCGTACACAGCAGTGCGTGCGTCCGCTTTTGTATAAGTAGAAAAAAAAAATATATATATATATTATATAAAATAACAAAATAAAGAAAGAAACGAAAGAAAGGAAAAGAGAGAGAAATGTCGGGAGAGAAGGAGAGTGAGAGGTTCCGAGGAAAAAGAACAACACGCGGCAGCTGGTCGTCGTCGTCGTAGTCGTCGTCGCCGTCGTCTCTCCATACTATACCGTAGCATAGCATGCTCTTATGCTTACTTACTTACTCTCCAGCACGGCGTGTCGTCTCGCCGTCGAGTGCGACACTTTGCAAGGGCCCGCATAGCATGCCTCCGGTGATCGTCGCCTGGATACGACAACCGCGAGTCTCAACGTTCAATAACTCTCGTGAAAAAAAGGCGTTATAAAAAAAATTCACACACTCATGTACACGCACGGTCGCACACACACACACACACATGGATTGCAGATCCACACATATGTACTCATCATCGCCCGTATGTATCTAGACACACATTTACAAGCACTAATAGCTGCGAAACTCTCTCATTCCCTATCTCTCTCTGACTCATACTCTGACTGACTCACTCACCCACAGCTCAGTTCCACTGGTTGTGTTCCCGCGTTAATACGCAGCAATATTAACCCGTGAATTCCTCGTGGAATTTCTCAACGGGAGATTAACTGATAATTATATGCAGCTATTTAAATCGCACGTGTGTCGCTGACGTTGAAATTTAGTCTCCACTCCTACTTGCCCATATATTTTTATTTCTCATATTTATTTTTTTATTATTATCATTATTGTCATTATTATTCCATTCTATATGATATCCAAGAGACGAAGAGAGATCTTCTTTCAAACTCTGAACCCACGCATCTTTTATATATTTTTCTTTTCCCTGCAACTCATCATCAAATCAATTCCCCTTTCCTACTCATCCACTTAAACTCAATACTTGCACGTGCGGTGTATGCCTATATATACACTTTGTACAAAATATATATCAAGTTTAAGTTTGGTGTCTCTCCAATTACGCGCTCGGAAGCCCAACGCGACGACGTTGCCGATTACTCGCCGCGCGCTATGTGTAATACACATACATAATACATACATACATACATATATATACACGTATACCGTCAGCCGAGGCGACCTATGCCGAATTTTCTGCTCAACAACTGGAAAGTCTCCAGACGCGATAAAGAGGCGGGGTTTAATTTACCAGAAATATGCGAGAGAGTGACCGCCACCGTCGCCGTCATCGTCTTGGTCTTGGTCTTAGTCTTGGTGAGTCGTTACACGTCTTTTGTCCACGTACCGAGAGGATACATATCTTTATAGACGTTGTTGTCGCTGCTATATATACATACATAATACCTCTACCTACAGTCATAGGTATATATATATATACCTATACGTAATGGTGTACAGTATATTGTATATAGCGGAGGTGGCGGACGAGGAGAAAGAGCGGAGCCATCCTCTTTAGAAGACCCTTAACCCTGCGGGTGACGCTCGGTCGGACGAGCCATCAGACAAAAGGGTTCGCCGGAGTTGAGAGAGAGTCGGGTGTCGAGGGAAACGAGGGGCCACGAAGGGGAACCAACGAACGAACGATACGATACGAGCACCAGCGGAGAGAAGAGACGAGGGGACGGGCAGGAAGTTCGCGATGCGTGACTCACCGAACCGACCGAATGCATGGAACCCGCGGTTCGCGTTCGCGCTTCTCCCTCGTTATTTCTCTCCCTTTCCATTTGCACCCGTCTCCCTCACTCTTTCTCTGCAGAATAAGCATTACCTTGTATATATAGAGCTCTCTACATATATATGTGAATATATGCGGGTATGTATGTATGTATATATATATATATATATATATATAGCTCCCGTCCCCCGGACGTCGCTGGCTCGATAGCTCTCACGTACGTTCCCTCGTCGCGGACGCCTTTGTTGTTGTGTCCTCTGTACTGCTGCTGCTGCTGCCTATCGCGTTATTTCACACTCCCTCGCGCGGCGGTCCGCGTGCGTGCACGCGTCGACTCTGCTGCCGCTGTGCTGCTGCTTTCATTATTTTTCATTTTTTTTTCTTATTCACTTTTTTCTCTCTTTTATATTTATTTTTTTCTTATACACGCTCGGAGTTGATGTAGAACACCGAGCGCAGTGTGTATGGCTGCTCTTGCGATCGAGTACGAGAGCGAGTTGCACGAGAACCTGAGTCGCACATGAGGGGGACTCTGAGGGTGCGGTCGATGGGAATACATGGAGCGAAGAACCGTTATGGTCCTACTGGCGATTGTGTTGATGACAAAAGTCCTCGAGTTACACTACTCAACTCTTTCGCTTATTGTACAATTGTTTTCCTAGCTCGTATCGTCTTGTATTGTGATTCTAAATCTGAATTATTTTTATGATAATCGTCAAAACCAGTTACGTATTTACTCCGTCAATTAACTCCGCCGTTGACTTATTAATTTTTATGATATTTCTTTTAGTACCTGATTGAAACTAAAACTTTACTGAAATTTTAATATTTTTGAGTTTTCGCCTGTAAATTTTCGTGAAAAAAACAAATTTTTTGCGACATTTGTAATTATAAGACAAAGCATTTAAAATTGAATAGTATTATTATAATTACATCATTATCGGAAGCTCGTGACGTTATTTTAACTATAGTGGAGCCTGATAATGCGTGATATTAAATGAAATGTCGATTATTCGTGAAATAACGTCGATCAAATAAAATTATTGTTAATAAAGTCCACGTGTCAAAGTCTACCGTATAATCAAGAACAAACAAGCTCATTTGATAATTACACCGTGCTTTGTCGCAATTATAATTTTTAAGGATCATTAAATCCAACAGTTCCATCCATATTATTATTTCTCCGAGCATACAATGCGTATTATACGTAACTACAACTGCCTACATCTCAACCCTTCAAGCATAATCCTCATCCTCGTGCATCCTATTCAATCACCCCAACAACCGCTTTAGAAAAAACTAAAATAAAAATGCTGATCTCAGAAAAGAAAAAAAATAAAATTCAACAACCATCAGGGGAAAAAAAAAAAAAAATAAAGAAGGAAAGAAATAAAATAAAATGAAATAAAACCCATTCGCGATCTTGGGAAATAAAAGGACCGAAAGTTGGTGGGTTCTCCTCCTCTTATAACGAGTGAATTTAGGGTGGTGCACGTCGTGGTAATAACAAAAGAGGAGGGCGCGGATGGTCGAGCGCGTTATAGAGGCAAGTCTGCTTGAGTTGGACTGCTGGCTGTGTGTCGGGGGGTTGTGTTCAGAGGGGAAGACACGACGACGACGACGACTACGACTACGACTACGACTACGAGTAGTACGAGTACGAGGAGTGAAGCACAGGAGGGTATGAAGGGTAAGAGACGAACCCGAGGGGGTTAGGGACGAAGTGGTGCTAGGGGAGAAGACAAGGAGGGCAATGGAGAGAAGCAGCGGCCGAGGGAAGGCGGTGACCCGCGGTGCCTGTCTACTACTACTGCTGCTGCTGCTGCTGGCCGCGTTTCCAGACCCGCAGCTCTAGTGGTGTTATATAGCGTGTAGGGTGGTGTAGCGCGACGTCGACATAGCACAGTCTCTGTGCTACACTACACTACTTCACTCGACTCTGCACTGGGTAATGTAAGGCGTGAGCGGGTGCCGTGGGAGCGAAAGAGACGGCGAGCGACCAGAACGCGGCTGGAGATGGTGCAAGGGGGGAGTACTGGGAGACGGAGGTAATTTGAGCGTCACACGCTGAGCGAGCGGCAACGACGAACGAACGAACCAGCAACCAAGCAACCAACGACGAACGAACCTACAGCCATACCAGCCAACATCTATGTGCTACATAAAGAGCCCCAACTCCACCCTTCCGCCCCCTTATGTATCCGAGCGACCCATCGCGGAACCTACGACGCGACCCATGTACAACGCGTCCCAAAAGTCCTTTACCGCGGCCAAGCCAGTTCCTGCCGCTCTTCTCCCCTCATCCCCCAAAGGCTCGCCCCTTCAATCTCATTTCATCTCTCTCATCTTCTTCTCTTTTCCCTCTACTCTATATCTACTCGCCTTTCTCTTTGTCGACTCTTCGTTCTGCGGTGGATCCGCTTCTAACCGCTTCCACTTCCTTCGTACGAACCATTTTTACTTTTTTATTTCTTCATTTTTATTTTTTCTCCGGTTAAATTTGAATTTCCCGCTGGACCTGTTCACCAGCTTAAGGATTGACATTTACTGTGTTTTTAAGTCTCTCCACTGTCTATGTTTCTAGACATATGTAAATATATAGATATGTGTATGTGTGTGTGTGTGTTATCTCTCTGCAGTATAGATAACGTGATAACGAATCGATAGGTCGAAGGTTAGAGTTTAAGATTAGAAAAAGAACAAAAATACATTGAAGAAAAAGTTTCAGAAACTAATTTGTCGTTTGGTTTTTACTTTAAGGCTCGTTAAGTTTTCTCTTGTGATGATATGCCGTTTTTTATTATTATTCTCAATTTTTGTGTTTTTATTTTTGATGTTCACGCACACGTAGAGGAGACAGATACATGTGTTTTAAAAGGACAGAACCAAGCCCTTGGTAGAAGATTTTTGTCGATTCTGCTAAAAGGTCCTTTTATTATTATTTTTTTTTTCTTTTATTCCTTTATTCTTCTCCTCATGAATGGGTATATATATCTATATACATAAGCGAGGAGCTTGACTTTTTTTCTCTTGAATGTATCAATACAACACGGATTCCTCCACTGCCAAACATATTGATGATTTATGAGCGCACACTTTAAATCTCCGTATAAAAACGGAGTAACTCAGCCGCCTAATTTTCATAATTAATTCTTATAAATTTTTTTTTTATTAACTCGCTCACAAGTTATTTTTATTCCTCTAAAAAATACTTTACATGAAAAATTACGAGCGTGTAATTGTCGGCAAACAAGTGTCGATAAAAGTGTGATATAAAAACGCATTAAAAACTTTATTTACTTAACTTTTTATTTCCTGTTTTTTATTTTTTTCGTTCCTTTTTTTAAAACAAACATTAATTTCGATTTCTCTTATAAATATCGCATGAGATTTAAAGGTCAAAGCCGCGTCATTTCAGCAGCCACCGGTAGTATACCTAGAGCGCGGAGTCGATAACATTGTGAGTAAAGCCGAATAATCCTGGAGATAGATGAGCGAAGATACAGGATCGAAAGTACCGCACACTCTCATAGATGCCAAGCACGTCTGTCTTTTGGGGCTGCCTGTGTATATATTACCCACCGTGCAAACATACACACACGTTCGTATATATATATACATCTATGTACTCTATACATACATATATCAGTACCATACACCCCATAATATCGCCAGGTCTAAAATACACGTAAAGCAAGGGTGAGACAAGTAACCGGAGGATGAACGTGAGCAATAGAGGTAGCGGAATAGACCAGAGAGCTTGGTTTATACTTCAGTACATACCCAGAGCATGTAGACCCGTGGTGCTGCTCATACATATAACCCTACCATCCTTTATACATATATATGTATATATCTTTATGTATGTATGTATAGATAGAGGTAGAGGTTAGGTTGAAACGCGCTTCTGGCCGCGAGACTTGGGTCACTTATGTATGCGGCGGAACAGACCTCGCGGACTCGCTGCGCACCAGATCCATAGTTAATTGCCAGGCTAATCTCTATTCGCGATTGCCCGAAACCGCTCGTAAATCCCTATCGGCCCGTTGGCTGCACGCACGCGGCAGTGCAGAAGGGGCCGTTGTTAGTATGCTCGTTGGTTCTGTATATATATGGATTGGTTGGATGTCCATGTGCTAGCTAAGGGCCAAAGGGGATATACTCTGTACAAGCGGGAGTAAGATAGAGCGAGTGATAAAGACAAAGAGGATAGAAGGGAAGTGCACACTAGAGTAAAGCGCAACATTACAACCCAGGACTAGGGCGTTGTATATATGTATATATAGATATATGTAGGCATTGTATATATAGCAGAAACAGCAGCAGCAGCAGTATAAGGTAGTAGTTGTCGTGGGTATAGGGGTGTGCCCTCTTGCCACGTCGTTCTCAATCTCCGAGTCCATCTCTTGGATCCCTCGCGCAACACTACGGGCGATCGATATCGTCCGGCGATCGATTTACCGTTAACGACGCCGTACCGGGACACATACAGACACACGGATACTAACACAGAGGCAAGGGCAAGTAAACCGAGGGGACCTAAGGGGGCTCGGGGGCCAGAGACAGGAGAGAGTTAACTGTGTATTGATGTAAGGTTGTGTGTGTGCGAGGGTTATTCACGAGAGAGTGCGCGAAATCGCCGAGTTCCGGCCCCTCTGCTTCCGGTCACGAAAAAGCAACTTCGAAAAATGCGAGTGCGAGTACACAACGCCGATGAGGACGAGGACGACCGACCACGATCGCTGCGACGGTGAGGATGATGCTCCGTCGAATAAAATGAAAATAATAACAATGGCAATAAAAGTAAAAACAAAAAAACGAACGGTGAAGAGGCAAAAGAAGAAGAAAGAGGAGGAGGAGGAGGAGTAGAAGAATAAAAGAACGTGGATAGCCATAAGTGACAGGAGCGCTGTGGAATAATAATAAATTGATGGGTCTTCTTATCCCTCTTCGTCTTTAACTTGTTATTCTTCTTTATCGTTACTCCTTTCTTTCTTCCTTTCCTCCGGTACTTTGCGAAGGATGGGTGTGCAGCGACCTCTGCGCTTTGAGCGGATTCGCGCGTTTGATATTCCGGGTTTACTGTTCCCACACCGTCGTATAGTCCACTCACTCAATATTTCTCTTCTCGTCGTGGCTCCCCTTTGTCGTCTATATACATATATATTTATACATATGTACATATATATGGAGGTATCGGCAAACTCCCGGCCATTCGTCGCGCGCGTTTGGGCGCGTGGATGGATTATAAAAACCGTGCACACACACGCTGCTCCACCACGAAAAAAATTTCGTATGCCAAAGTAATACAAGAAAGACAGCAGCGGAAGACTGAAGAAAGCCTGAGTTGCTAAAGTAAAATAAAAAAAAAATAATAATAATAAAATAAAAATAAAGGTAGAGATAAAAAATAATATCTACACATTGCACAAGTGTATGTATAACGAGGGTGCGATAAAAAGAGAGAAAAAAATAAACAAGTTAACTAGAGGCTTTGGAGGACGTTACGTCGAGTCTACTGGTCGTCGTCGGCTCAGCACCAATTAGAAACGAACTAACCGACTGGAACGCTAGCTGCTAGGTTGTTATTGCGTTTTCTCTCTTATATACATCGTGCCAGTGATTGTTATCGTACCAACGAGAATTGCGCGCTAACGGTAGCGGCGCGAACACTAAAAAAAATAAAACTTTTAAACTCGGACGTATTTTCATACGTAATATACTCGCGGACTTGGGGGGAAGTAAAAAAAAAAAAAAAATGATATTTATGTACTCATAAGGCTGTAAAGTCATCAGTTAATGGTTTAATTCAGCACGTGAACCTGTTATATTATTATACTGCGGTACTGACAGAAATATAAATACACACATGAATTAGTCAGTTGGTAAATTAAGCCCGGAAATCACCTCTTCGTTTAAGGGAACCTGATGACGCGGCAACGTGGCCTCGTGGAATAAACTCTCCTCCTCTTTTCTCCCCTCATTTATCTATCCATCTATCCATATATATTGTACATAGATATATACATACATATATTTACGATATACTCTATCTACGTCGTACCTCTGGCCTAACACAGCGTGTTGCGACGTCACACTGCGTTTATGACCGTGACGTACCGCCGAGGGGCAAGGCGGAGCTCAAGGATCGGAGGAAGCGGCTCAAGAATAACGAGCTCTGCAAGAGAAAACACGTGTACATATATATACATATATACATCCGTGAGGTTTCGCCACTGGCTACATCTGCACACTACTTGGCCAATACTCGTACTATTACTCATACCAATACACAACAATATGTACAATAATGCAGCGTAGGCTAAGCTCCAAAAGCCAAGTTCATCGCGCAGTTAACTGCCGCTCCTCAACACAATCGCCAGAATTTATATACACAGTTACTTATTTTCACTATATATTCCCCAGAGTTTTCCTGCAGCGTAATCTACATCGAGCGTAAAGGAATCAATGAATCAATGACATTGACTTGACTGAAAAATAGAAAAATAGAGGGAAAAAAAAAGAAAAATAAGAAAACGTATCGCGTTATTATACTCACTACCGTTATAGCTGACAATATAATGGCAGTTTTCCTCTTACTTTTAATCTCATAATTTTATTTCACAGTATCGCAGTATTTTTTCTTTTTTTTCTGCATCAACTGCTAAAATAACCGGCATCAGCAGCAGTGGAGGCAATGTCTGAGTTAAGCGAACGTGACGATCGGATATGGCACGTAGCACGATTGATAGCACATGAGATGATGGCATGACGCAGAATGAACTAGTTACATTTCACGGGGATCGATAGAGCACGTGGCACACTCATCGATAAATCTAATCGATAACAGTACATACATATACTAGTTACACCATCACGGCACCACGCAACCAGCTCTTTCGATACTGCACTCCCTCCTGCTGACGCTTCTGCTGCTGTACCATATCCACATCCAATACACCACACTCGTGCCGCAAGATTATTACACGTCGGGTTATTAAATTGTATTGGAGAATAATAATAATAATGATAATACCTTTAGATACGTATCCGTAAATAGATATAGATCATGTGTCAAGTGATAGCGCTAGTAATATATATAATAGTATTATTAGGAGTAGCATTTATAGTATAAAAGTTGTAACATATATTAGAAGTAGTATAGTGTGTTTTTAGTCAACACATAATAGAGTGTGCTGACAACTGTTGGGATAGTTCCGCTTTAAAAAGAATACTTTAAAAGCCCGAGGGTTTATAACGGACTGCGGGGTAACCGGGAGAGGAGGATGAGGCGGTGGAGGTTGAGGCTGAAGCAGAGGAGGAGGTGGAGGAGGAGGTGGGGTGGCGGGGGGAATATATAGGACGGCGCATAGTACAGGGAAGGAAGAACTACATATAGAGGTGTAACGAGCAGAACTCGACTCACGAACTCACTCCCAGTTTTTAGTGGCAACTTGTTGCTCTATACCCATTCATACAGCTCTAACTCCCATTACGTCACGTCACATCAACTTATAATAATGGTAATGGTTACACCCCCGGCTTCATCGTGATACCTCTCTATTTCCAACAAACCAAACACACAATCTTGTTTCTCATTCTTCCTATCTTCCGGTTATACTCATGCACATATCATTCACACACACACGCACAGCATGTACATTTATATTGATATCTACTCGGTCATATCATCACACATTATCGCTCCATGTTCCATGTACATCAAAACTCGAATGATAAATCTATCCACTAACAATGCATATTAAATTCACTGCTCAGACAATTAATTATACACGCATTTGTGTCTATTAATTTAAACACCTTTTTCCTCAAAGTTTATTTACTTTTTTTTTATTTATAATGCTTTGTAATTTTGCTGACGGAAATTACTCGCGCTCGGGATGTTCGCACATCGGGGCTTAAAAAAAATCTCTGCTTCAGAGAGAAATGGAAAATGGAGGTAAAAAAATTCAACGATGGCATTGTCGATGAGTGTGAGTCTGTGCATGTTTCTGGGGTATTTACATATACATATATGTATTTGATGAGCACGAGAAAGATGAAGAGATGTAGTTACGTTCCGCATTCTTCCTTTTATGCTCCCGTTCTGTGCAATTTTTCCATGCAACGCCGATCGACCGGTATCATGTATGTGTACATGTCTTTTAAATAAAACGGCATCAGATCCTCACGCAGTTTCAACTCGTGTCGTGAGAAATACAGGCGCCGTCGCGGCGCCAAACCAACCTTTATCTGTATGTACATATATATATATTCGTCCTTGTTGCACTCGCCCGAATTGGTATCATCCCGCCAAGTCAACCCGTCTCCTCTTTATTTTTTCATCTATCCATTAACTTTTATTTTTATTTTATCAAACTTTGTTTTTTTTTCCCCTGCTCCAATCGCGCCGCTGATCCCCTGGATTTCCACATACATCTTGATCATCCGTATTCAGATGAGCTACCTGCCATAACGTATATAAATTCCATCCCTAAATCGCTGTCTTAAAATATTCTCTCATTTTTTTTTCTTTCATTTTATTCGACGCAACTTTTTAAAATTCAATTGATTATAAAATGAAAAAAATAAATATTAAATTGCTTATAATGTGTACACGCTTTATGAACAACATCACGTGTTGAACAATCATGTTTATGTATATCTATACATACATATATATATATATATACACATAAACACTTGGACTTTAAATAGATTTGAAATTGCCACATCTCGGGTGCTATATAAATGCGCCGGTTTAATTTGAATAATAACTACTACTATTACGTTAACGCTCTCGATGGCATTGAATTCACACGTCTGACCTTTTTTATTTTTCATAATATAACTCCTTATCAATATCAACATTTTCGCTTTTTTAAAGTCCCAACACCCAACACATTCTATTCAAAAATTCATTTAAACCTTTTAGCTTTTTTTTTTTTTTTTTTTTATTCCAGTCTCCAAATTAAAATTCCTCCCATTCTATCCAATTATTAATTAACAAAATCAATACATCCTTTTTTACGTTTAAAAAAAAAAAAAAAAAAAAAAAATATTAAAGATAACTCGCAGTCTTGAAGTGACAGTTGCATAAAAAAATAGTCTAACGTTAAAGTCCGTCAATACATCTGAGTTACATAGATATGCACACACATATATAAAATATGTGTACACAGATGTAGATATAGGATAGTGATGTGTGTTTTCTCAGTCGTTTTACTTGGACCTGATTCCCCGGTCGTCTCGCGTCTCAAGTACGTGACCGGAACGTCCGCGTCGGCTTTTGCCTTTCGGTGCTGCCGTACGAAAAATAATCTGAGCCGCGGTCGCTTCGGTTTCCTGCGACTGAGACACTTGAAATATTCTCGCGCTCGTTATTCACACGCACACATATACATATACATATACATACACACATATATATGTGCACAGCATATATAGACAAATATATAAGGCCACTTTTATTCTGTATGCCAGTATGCCGGTTAGTTATATTACTACTTGTGAGTCGTGGTCGCGTCTGTCATGTGTCCCCCTCCCCCCTGGCATTTGGTGTGCGATCATGATTACTACGCTCTACTCATATAAATACAACTGGTATATGTGAGTAATAATAATACATATATATATGTATATATATAAGACGAAACTGGCGCATAGGGAGAGAAAATACAAGGAGGGATTCGGGTGTCTCTGTTAATCTGGTCATGTCTTCTCTCCTCACACTTTCTTTCTCATCATCTCCCGAGTATATTCAGATCTCACATCTCCCATCTGTATACTCCATCATTCTCATCCTCATCTCTTTTACAGTTTACAGGCTACTATATCCATCCACCAACACAGACTGAGATTCTCTGAGTTGAGTTGAGTAAAGTTGAGTAGAGTAGTCTTTAGTCCTTACAACAACTTCCAATAGACCGGAGAGGATCCTTCTGAGAATCGGCTCGCGTGGTTTTTCGGCGACGACCACGACTAAATAACAACCATCCGTCCCATCGTTCAAGCCGATAGAATAAATGAAAGAAAGAGGAAACGCGTCCGGAAATTTCTAAGAACGTATCCTAAATTTTTTTCACCCTGGCGATAAATTTATTCCATTCAATCTTTCCCGGTTCTTTATTATTATTCATCACGTTAACTAATTAAATTAATTAATCATCACGGCTGTTCTTTTTCACTGATCGTCGGCAATTAGGGTTAAATTTAATTAATTATAAGGTGAATAGTCATCCGGACTTTGAATTTTGATTTCGGGTTTGGATTTGGGTTTTAAAAAAATTAATGCTCCGGAATTAATTGTTGGACATTTGGCGTTAAATTTTGAATTTCGTGCAACGTCAACAGCAGAAAGTTTAATCCCTGGAGTGGATCTTGAGAGGCGAAACACAGAAAGTTACGTTACAAGGAGGACGTCGACCCGGGATCACAAGCAAACTCGTACGTTACTGGGATGAGACGCGCGCGAAATGGGTCCCCGCGAGGCGTAACGTTAAACATTTTCAGGGCCCCGGGCACGTCAGAGATAGAGGATTGCTTAGAGGATAGAAGATAGGAGCCACAGAGTTAGTTAGCAGAGCCAGCAGCAGCCTCGTAACACTTGGCTTTGACTCTGTGTGTGTGTGTGTGTGTATGTGTGTGAGTATACGGACTACGTGTACCACCTCATACTGCCTACCCTATTTCGCGTCAAGCTGCGCTCACAATGGTTTTGTTCGCGGAAAAACTCTATATACAATAATAGACAATAGATGAATAGATCTGTGTCCTCGCTCTTTTAAACTCACGAACCCAACAAATCCCATTAATTTTGTCAACCGTTTCGGCTGTCAAATATACAATCTCAATTACATATTTTCCAACATGCTGCACATGACTCCAAAAATTGATTCTCGGAAGGCAGGCGATATGATAAAAAACGTTTTTTCAATTCCATGAATCTGAAAGTTTACAAACGCGTTATGTAAATGAATTATTTAAAAAAGCTTATTGATGAGAAAAGTGAAATTTTCTTTTAGAGCCGCATCAGCGAAAGATGAATTTTATAGTGCAGTAATTGATCTGACAATAGATTTATACAACTAATTAATGGGATAAACGCATTAATGACGATGACGTAAGTGAAATACGATGTGAACACACCCAAAGGCCCGAGTAGTCGCCCACCCGCGTCACGCAGACACGAAAGCGCCGGGTCTCTCGGTGTGTTCGCGAGGCCACGTTGCACACGTCCGTGACGAGCTCTCTCTTCTCTTTGCTCTGGCTCAACTCTGGCTTCCTCTGGGATCCTCCTCGCTCCCTTGGCCACCGCTTTGCCACCATCGTCGTAGTAGTCGTCACCCCGCCGTCACCGCCACCGCGTCTCCCCATCGCAGAAGCTCTCTCCCTAGCCTCTTGGTTTCGGACCTGAAGACCGAAGGCAGATCGATCGCACGATTTTCCTTCTCTGGATTTTCCGCCACGGTCACCCCGTACAGCCAAAGGGAACACGTCAGGCTGCTGCAGTACTGCCAGTAAACCAGCCGTTCCAGTAAAACCAGCACCAGTATCTCGCGATTCTTCAACGCCGCGGATTCTCTCTCACGACACCCTCGGGGTACTTTTTCCCCAGCTGCTGGCCCACCCTTTTTTCCACCCCGCAGCGGCATCGCCTTTTATTTTTTTTTATTCCTTTCCCGCCCTTATATATCCCCTCGACTCTGTCTATCGCCTTTACCTTTTTTTGCCTCTCCTCGGCTCGATTCGGACTTGAACGCCGAAAGACCAGATCGATCGAACAATTTTTTTATCTCGCGTTTCTCCTTTTTATTTTTGAGTTTCGTTGCTAACCGCGACTCGATTGCATTCCTATTTTGTTTGGATATATATCTACAAGAATTATATACATTTTTTTTTATTATTTTTATCTCGCCTTTTTTCTTCAAGAGTTTGCGTATTTTGAATAATGATTTATGACCAGACTATGGAGGGTTTCTTAAAGATTGATGTCACTCATTTGTTAGCTCTTATAGCCGCGTCCTTACATTAGTTCCACTCCTGATATGCGTATCTATATATATATATATACAGACACTACAATATCAGACTATGTATGTCCGTACGTATATACAATGTATACAAAGATATATATCGCAGTAGAGCAGCGGCCGAGTTTTCATTTGACCTATTATTTAAATTCATACTTAAAGCCGATAGCTTCTTTCCTCAAATTAAAATCATATTAAATATCATTTCATTTCATTGAAATAAAATTAAATACTTTTCTCTCACCTTCTTTTTATCCATACATATATATGTCCATACTCGATCGATATGTTAATTTAATCACTTTATTTATGGCTCTGGGTAAAAAAAAATAAAAAAAATTACAAACTAAAGTTGGCGTCGTTTCAATGACAAACTTTTCTGAAAAATAAACGTCAAAGTTTGGTCAGCGTAAAACAGAAGAAAACAAAGCAAAACAAAATAAAATTTTGTTTACATTTTTGAATCAAAAAATTGTAAACTCCGAAATATCCCCATCTCTTATATTGTCTCTCATAGGTATATACATATATGTACATCCAATAGCATGTTAATCTATATATTGTAGAGCTGGCTCGATCCACTCGACAGCATCGGCAAAGGTTCATCCGCGATTCTAGCTAGGCCACTTTAGTCCGCGTACCTTCTATCTATATAATACATAGTATGCACATATATATCGTGAGCCAATAGCATATATATATATATATATATATATAGAGGTTGCTACGTGTACATATGTACTGGCCTCAGTGGCAGAGCAGAGAGGACCAGAATGTCGTTGTCGTCGTCGTAGTCGTAGTTGTCGCAGGCAACGAGATAGAGAGAACTGTGCAACAAAGACGGACTGAGGACTTTAGGACAAGGACACGGGGAGTTGGGACGAGGGCGCGGGAACGCCGATGCCTTTGGAAACGCGTCGGTTCCCTGGCACTACTAAGTATAGACGTCCTCGCGACGCCAGCCGTCAATATACCACCCCTAACTAACCTCCATCCCTCTGGCATGGTTCTGCTGCTGCCGTTGCTGCTGATGCTCTATACATATACAGGGCATCTCTTTCTCTCTCTCTGTATATATATAGATATATAGATGGTCGTAGCGGGTGGCATGGGGTAGTTGTGCCAGTGAGATAGCCAGTGTCTCGTGAGTCAAAGGGAGACGGAGAAGACAGGCATCAAGAGAAACCCGACAGAGAGGGAAAATCCGTCGAGGCAAACGAGGACGCAAGCACGAAACGCCGGATGGACATGGCGCGAGGGAGAGAAGGTCAGAGTGCACGAGAGTGTGCGAGGGAGTTAGCATCAGCATCAGTAAGAGTAGTAGAACTGATGGCTGGCTGGCTGTGTTCAGAATAGAGCTCACTCTCTGAGCTGGAGAGCTGAGCTGTGTAGAGAGAAACTACTGTACACCTTCTCACTCAGTCTCTCACACTCAGCCGTATCTTTATCTCTATCTACACTCTCTGGCATCCTATATCCTATCCGATGGTATCCTGGCTGTTCTACCCTAGTCTCCATCGCGTACTCCTCACCATCCTCACCCAACTCATCCTTCTTACCCCCCAATCCGCCCCATCACCATCGTCTCTGTATCTCGAAACCTTGCTCCTCGTCGCTGTCGTCGTCGACACTGACATCGTCTTGTCCTATAGTACAAACTATAAATACAGATATACTAAGCAATACACTGAGCAGCACAGTAGGGCTAGTCGTCGCGACATAACGCCTGTAAGCTCAGAGGCATCCCAAGGCCCGCAGGCATGCACAAAGGGGACAAGGGGAAAAGGGACGCAGGTTTAGGACACTGCGGATCTATACACACACATATATACACCTATATAATATATGTATATGGATCTTGATCCTTTCACGGTAGTCGGAACGTGTAGCTGTGTGGAAGTAAACCGAGGGACAGAGACGCACACATCAGGAAGAGAGCGACCTCGGCTTTCACGTCCTATCCCAGCATCCTCACTCTATTCGACTATCCCGCGACGTAATCAGCGAGAGAGAACCTCTTACCGACCCGCGCCTCATCCCCGATACCTAACCGTAACCGTCCTCCTCTTCCTCCCCGCGACCCTTCGCCCTCACTACAGTCGTAGTCGTCGCCCCGCAAACATCGGCCCCTTTAAGCCCACCGCCCACTGCCGACCGATCCTCACCCACCACCCGTCACCCAACACCTACTCTCACCCTCATTCCACTTACCTAACCCGTCTTTCGCGCTATAGTTGCATCACCCTTATATATAGATATACATATATACATATGTACACTTGGTATATATATATATAGCGCTCTTGCGTCCAGCACGATGCACTCGGCGCTCGTCCGAAAAGCACCCTCATAAACTCAAGCTCGTCGAGCGGCATCACGACCCACACCAGCTGCCACTATCCCTTTTTCTGCGCCTTTCTTTGCTCCCACTGTGTGACAGTCAAACTCTATATCTATACACACATGTGAATACATATTGTATTATATCGATGTAGATGTAAATGTGTGTGTGTGTCTGCGTGTGTTGTAGATAATATAATAGAAGCGGACACTGGGATGCTGCACACACCCAATCCGTACAGTGTCTGGATGTGCTTGCCGATGGTGTTCGGAGTAGAGAGCAGATCTTTCGTCTATGCGCTGTAGCCTCCTCCAAATATAGCAACACGGGAATTCTTTTTCTCGAGCCGGGTATTACGAGATTTCCGGCACTCTCACTCACTTCCGAGTTATTTGCAATTTTCTTTGTTGCTTTCTTTCGTCAAGCTCTTCCTATACAACCATTCCCCATTCGTAGTCACGTTGTGCCTGCGCATTGTCGCTCGATGCCATCAGACTTGTTTATTTGTAGGGATAAACAAGTTTAATGGGTTAACAGGTTGATTATCATTATCATTATTATCGTCATTGTTATTATTGCGATAAAAGTTTTAACCCAGTTGCCGTAATACACACTGTTTATTTTTCTTGGTACTTTTTTACTTTTACTTCACTCCCTCTTCTATATTTCATTCTCGATCTCCGTCTCCGTCTCCGTTTCCATCTCCATCTCTATCTGTGCCTCCTTTTTTTAGTCCGACTTTTTGTTTGTGTGCACTACTATTCTGCTTTTTCAGCTGGATTCATATCAACTCATTTTTCTCGTCCACTCCCTTTCGTTTATTCTTCCGTCACTACTCCATCCACTCCACACTCTTCTCTTGATGTCTGTGTACAGTAGATGAGTGTACTGTCTACATATATACAGTACATAGAGTGTATCTATATCGTCATAATTTTATGTCAGTATATAAATGTATATACATATAGATAGTATAAGAAGAGTAGTTTGGACTCTCATTGAAAACCGGCTTGGCACTGACGCTTCCGTGAGCGTGCTCGCGGTGTATTATCGTCTCCTCGTCGTCTTAACTTATTTTTCCTCCACCTCATCGTCTTCAGCACTGTCTCGGTTGCTCGTCGTCTTGGCTGCAAAGTACATACACAAGTAAAGAGACATCAGCATTATATAGAACCAGCAAGAAAGCAAAGTGAACCAAGCAGCGAACTCCTTCGCGGTACCGAGTACACAAGCACTTACGTCACTCGGACTTGAGTTCACGCCAGTTCCACTACCATATCAACGACTCAACTTCTTGTGCTTTCTCTTGCCCACGTTCGTTCTCAACTTTTATTTTTTTTACTTTTTATTATCATTTAGTTTGTTTTTTTTATTTTTACAACGCTCGCCGGTTCTACAATATTATTGATGATACACCAAACTCCGGAAATACTTAATTAGCCCAAGAATTCTTTCAAGAATTTTATTTATTTATTTTTATTTACTTCTTAATCTTCACTTTGCTACAATATCATTTATCAATTTATAAATCAATTATTTATTCAAACTATCAATTTTACTAACGCTTCCATTTAATTAACTAATTAATTAATTAAATAAATATAACATCAAAATAATATAAATAAATTACCAAGGTAATAATTTAGCAGTACTCTGAAAAAAAAAAATATATATATAAAGTCTTTAGCTCTCTCAGAAGAAAAAGACAGCAGAGTTCGCGAGCTTGAAACTCTTATAAGAACTGACGGTCAGGCAATCAAGAATAAAGTGGCAAATCGTCCGTTAAATGAAGACCGAGGGTTTAACGCTCGTTTTCCAAATGCCAGCGTACAAACTATATAGTACGTCGCGTATAGAGTAGCCATTAACTATTAGCGCATATACTATGTCTATACTACTACACCTACTACTCCTACAAAGAAGAGTAAAGCAGCCTACACATACACGAGCACAGTGTGTAGGAAGACGGAAAGGATCGCGAGAGGATAGAGAGAGAATCGGATGATTAGATGAGTGGCGTCGCGACGCCGAGGGACGTTGGCTCAACTCTCTACTCTCTACTCCGGATTGCGATGGGTTTAATCGCGTTCCCTTGATGTACACACGAATACACACATGACGCAAGTGTATGGGTCGCGAACCGAGAGAACATCTCTGGCTTCTACATCACCTTGCTCCTTCTCCCTCGCTCCCAATCTATATTATTCAGGGCATTTCTCTTCTCTCTATCCCTCTCTTCTCTGTCTCACCCTCTCTCTCTCTTTATCTTGCCTGGTTGATGTTCATGTGTATACAGTGTTGGTGATCGCGAACACGGGCGCGACTGCCGCTTATGTGGGTCCGAGCGGCTTATGTACGCCCGCGAGAAACACCTATGTGCCGTATCCCCTGTGTACATAGCCAAGCCATGCCAGGGACTACGGGCTAGGTACACTGTACACCCATCCTAGTATCCCCGGTAATACTGGGTACTAGGTAACCGTCGTGGACGTCGAATAGCGGTTCGCATATTCCGAGATGTTTCGTGCATGCTATGCTACACTGCATGTACTAGTCGACGAGGGTTTAGTTAGTTAGGTGCTGTGTTATATTCATGATGAGAATAATGCTAACAAAAAAAAAATAATAATAATAACAGTTGATATTTTGTAGATGATAATAATATCTAATAATGAAAATTGTTTGAATAAGTATTTATTTAAATTAATTCAAAATTACCCGATTAAATTTGGTGTTATTTATTTTTTTTTTTTTTGCAAAAGCTGTAAATAAAAGAATATTGATGAGAAGCTGCTGTATATATATTTATATATATAGTATGAGAATAAAGTGGGAGAGGAACCACGACGATCGCCCTTGACTCCAAACCAGATACTTTTATCCGTGGCGAAATGCGCGAGTAGAGTCAACTCTCGAGGCGATGATTCGCGTGTTTTTGCTGGCCGCGCACGAGCGAACGTTATCTCGTCGAGGCAAACGCACGCTTCGTCGGATGAGATTCACGGCGAACGTGTGGTGAAGCGAAAGCAAAGAACCATGGACACATTCGCTGCTGATATTCTTACACACTCTTCTGGTGTTATATACTATATATATATTTATAGGTATATTATATATGTACAAATACTAGCGAGTGGTATTGGAGGACTGAAAAAGATAAAGACAGAACCGAGCGCCGAAGACTACGCATTTTTGCGCCGCGTGATATCGATAAAGATTAAGTCTTGCTGTGTCCAATCGCTCGTCTTTCACATGCAACTTCATATACATGTTTAAAAAATTTTTTAAAAATACATGTAGAGATATATGTACATATTTTTGAGATAGGAAATGATGAGTAAAGTGCGAGCTTGTTATTGTTGTTGCTGCAGACACGTTTTTGTATGATTACTCAATGCGATAAACGGGTGTACAGAGTTGAGACTAATGTAATAAAAAAAAATAAGAAATGAGGGAATAATAATTTTAAGTAAGAGATAGATATTATATAAAATGTTATGCGCGAATGTTGAGAACCACTGAGCGCAGCTGCCGCGGTGGCAGTATCTCCGCGTTGTCTGCTCCCTCATACCACCCTCGCCGCCTTGTGTCCCACGTGGGCGACGGTCGAAGGGGTCGCACACGGAATGAGGGTGACGCGGGGATATAGGATAGAGGATGGAATATATATGTGTACATACATGTATGTATATATAGAAAGGTCGTATCTAAGTATGTATGTATGTATGTATGTGTATGTATAGTGGAGTAACGTTACGCGAGAGAAACGAACACGAGCTCAGAGACAAGAGAGCGCGGTGTGGGAAACAGATATATAGAACAAGAGAGCAGGCCGAGCAGTGAGAATAGGGCCCGAGGGGGTGGCCAACACCACCGCACACACTACCACCCACTGGACATCTTCTAGTTCCTCCCTCTGCACTTTACTCCAACACACTAGTCTGTCCTTTATCCTGAAAACTGCTGCTACGTGTTTTCTCACGAGGAAAAGACGGAGATGAAAGCCAAGAAAATAGAGCCCGAGGATAGAGAAAGAAAGCCGAGGAAAAAAGCAGAATAAAATAAAAAAAGACGTGCTCGTTCCAAGATTCCGGCGAGGGTGGAACCTCGACGCCACTTCGACGTCATCTTCTCTCTGCCTGGCCGCGTTACGGAAAATTGCGACGCGTCCTCTACTTGGTCCCTCCTTGAAACGGAAAAAAATAAGAAAACCGAGAGCCAGAAAAAAAAAATAACGTATAACGATGAAAAAAAATCTAAAATAGAGGAAAAAACAATAGTTTAAATTTGTAAATGAGACGTCCGAGTGACGATATTCTCACGTACTTGTCGTAAATTTATTTCGCCCACAGAATATTCAGCAATTAGTGGAATGCGACGTGCGATAATAATAATAAAAATAATAATATTAAAAAAATGTATGAGAGTATACACGAGAATAAAAGTCATCAGTTAAGTAGACTTGGTGTTTTATGATGAAAAAGAAGAGCGTAGGTCAAGATTGTGCTTACAACTTGATTCTTTCTCTCTTTCTCTTCCGAGTCCACGTGAGCACGTGGCTGTATTTGCGAATATAACTTTCTGCCACGAGTATTTACAGATTATTATTGTTATTATTATTTTCCATCTCAGTTAGACACACATATTTATCCATTTATGAAGTGAGCTGGTTATTGAACTGCTTTATCGGCTGCAAGAAAATTCCTCCCTGCCTTTGCCTATTTTATTATTTTTTTATCTTCATCAGTTTCCGCCGGTAAAACAAATTTCTCTGTACTGACTGTCGACTGCTATCGCGCAGCAGATAAATGAAGTGACCTGGGATTTTTTTAATTTCATTCTAGCCAGAAGTCATTAGATCGCCGACATGGGTGCTGAACAATCAGCGGGGAAACAGTTTTGAGTATGCGAATTTTTTGGCGAGCCTACTGCTGGGACAGGGCTACAATGCATACGTAGTAAGTGGATATGCATCACGAGAGCAAACGACGTACGACACGTCGATGAATCCCTGCCCTTACATGCCAGCAACTGCGAAAACATCTCCAGCATCTGAGATACCTCGTGGGTCGAAATATCAACTGAAACCGCCGCCGCAATTCCAGAGTAAATTGCTGATAGAAATTGAGCAAGAGCGGTTGGAAAAAATACAAAAAGAAGAAGCAGATAAACAAGATGAGCAACGGAAGTTAATTAATGTACCGTTAATTTTTTTTTGTTAAGAATTCATTCATTAAGAAATTGAATAATGAATGATGATGATTAAAATATTCATTATTCTGTTAATAATTGTTTATTAATAGGACCGTTATTTGAGTATTTAATTGTACGGTTTGTTTGTTAGGAGCGGGAACGCCTTCCAGCAGACGAGTTCTGGGGGCACCGAGTGCATGCGTGGGTTGTCGTGTTACCCGAAGCAGGTGGTCCTCGTCGTCAGGAAGTACTTGAGCCCTTTTTTATAGAACCCTCGTCTGGGCAGAATTACGCACTCGACAATCAACAGACAGATCTTTTGTACCATGGGGTTGAGAGCATTTGGAACGATCGCAACTACTGGGTCAATATGCAAACTTCCACCGCGGCTTGCTCTCAGATCGATTGGACTCTTCGCGATAACTCGCTCTGGGAGAGTTTGCTTCCCGGTGAAAGTACCGAGGACCAAGAAATTAAAGCCGATAATGATGACTTACACGGACATGTGGGCAAACATTTGGATATGCCTACTTCTTATGTTGACCAAATAGACATTCAATCGCTGGGTCTGCTATTGTACATTTTATTAGTCATTTTTTTTTTTTATATGAAGTTAAATAACAAACTAAAGAAGAAGGTTTACTTTATATAGATTACGAAAGGCGTTTTCCGAATGGGAGGAAGACAATGATGTTCAAAAAAACAAAAGTCGAACTTTTTGCTCCCTATGTTCAAATGGACGGTCTCATTGAAAAGATAACGGTATACGAGGATTATGAATGCAAAACAGTTACCCACGTGTACGAAAAATATTCAAATCGAGGCGATAAACTTGTACAGTCGACTTGTTATGTTGATACAGCTATCAGAGTTGATTTATATAACCGCGGACGACCTGATGCTGTGAAAGGTAATTAATAAATTAATTTAACATTCGAATAATATTTATCACTTCATTATTTAAATAATATTTAAATTATTATTTATTTTATTTCCTTGTTAGTCATCTCAAGTAATTAATTCGGCAGACAACTAAATTATAGCCACTTAAGACCGATATTTTACCCATTTTTCATTACTGCTTACGAGATACTTATCTTAAATTCAAATTTTTTTTTTTTATAAAAGTCACTTTCTAGCCGATTTTTAAAAGTGAAAAAATTATCCGATAGTCAAAATCAAAAGTTGGTTGTCTAAAAATTTTTTTTTTAATCTTTGAAAAATTATCTGACTATTGTTACGTTTGTTATAAAAATTCATGTTCAAATTATTTAAAACGTTATCTTGACGTTTGAAATACAGGATATCAATGAGATATCTTCTGTTGTGTTAAGATACGTTACTGGACTTTAGATACGCCCGTACATCAGGGTGGCGATTGAAATTCTTTTACTACACGAAAAATTTCCCGACTATTTTTGAAATCTTGTAATTATGAAGAAAATTAAAAATATTCTTATGAGTAGTTTTGGATAAAAATAATTAATAATTATTTTTGACAAAAAGAAACGTCGTTCTAAATATATAGATGTTACAGTATCAGTTGGGTTTAATAAATTAAATTTTACTTTCAGAGCATCACTATACGATTGATGGTGATTCAGTAACCGATGAAAGAACTCTAGAATTTTATGACGTAGTACGTAGTGATGGTCTATCAAAAATCAAAGTGCACCCACTTTATCTCACCCAACATTACGTCGGTCGCAAGGACTTCCTTTATTATCGGTAAATTTAATTAAACTCCTCAAGATAAATAAAAAATAAACTTTCAAATTTTTTATTTTCAGGAATGTTGAATTTTTACCAAAAGCATCAACGAAAAATCACAATACTTATCACCGTGAGATTTCGGTAACTAAAAAATGAAAATGACAAAATATTTATAAGAATAAAAAAAAATTTTTTTTACATAGAAAATAACTGAAAAATTAAACAGAAATAATAAACAACCGGCAACGAAAGATATAGCGATACGTGAGTACTGTATATCAGAAAATAAAATAGAGCTAAAGTATCACTACAAGGATGATGATGTCACCAGAGCGACCCGCACGTTCATAAAACCACCAGACCGCGGGGATCGGCTGGTGTTTAATCCAGAGATGACTTATGGATACAGCGTATGTATTTACATTTCATTTTATTTATTTATTTAAAAATATTATACATATTACTGATGATTAAAAATATCAATATATTACAGCCAGATCCACTAGCTCCGTTGGAGAAGTCGTTGGATTTATTTAATTTACTTGAGACTCAATTGAAAGAAGAAGAACAGTCGGTTGTTTATGTTCGTGACGCCGAGAGATTGATTAATAATTTTTTAAAATTACGTAAAAGTGAACACGGTATTCCAAAATTAACGGTCTCGGAGTTTGATCGTAATAGAAACGATGAAGCTAAAGCTGCGATGTTTGCTCATGTAATTTTTTAAAATACACAGGGTAGAAGTACCATTTCTGGTCACTGCTCAATTTTTTGACATTTGATACTTTATTTTAATTAATGAAAAAGTCCAAAATAAAATTTCCATTTTGTTAGTGGGGTAAAAGTATCTTTGAACACATTTTTAAAATTAATTTTTTTATTAAAATTTTTCAAGTGTCCAAAACTGGTTCTAAAGTGGCCAAATACGGTACCTGTACCCTAGTTATTAAAATTTTAAAATTAATTAATTAAATTAGTTGATTTAATTAAATACTTGAACAACTTGTAGGAAGAAATGGTGCGCAAGGAATCTGAACGTCAAGTTGAAGAGGAGATAGATTATTTGCAACCGTATTTAGCACGTCTTGGTAATCCTGACAAGTTAACTAAGAATCAAACGGTTCAAGTACAACAAGAGTGCCTCAATGATTTTAAAGAAACTCTAGTGAACCGTGCTAATAGCATTTGCCGTAAATTCCAAGTAATCCGACAAAACTTTGAAGAATTACAAAGTCAATTAGCTCAAGTAATCCATTTAATCTCACTCTTTTACTCTATCGTTTTTTTTTTTTATTTTAAATTAAAATATTAAACTTTTAAATAAACACTGATTTTTTCCGCTTCCTCTTTCGCACTTAGCTAATTAACAAATAAGTCAATTTTTTTTTTAAATTCAACAGGCAGATGATTTATCGAAAGAGGAAGAAGAGAGTCTTATTGCGGACGCAACTTTAGCTAATTTTGAAATGCACACACTTGACGTGAGATTAAAACGACACGTTAATTTGTCATCAGCGCGATATCAATCAATGGTCAACAAACTTAAAGCACATCCACGACTTACTTCTCTTTCAGAACAATAATAATAATGGTAAGTAGTAATATAATTGATGATAATTCGTTTTGTCTTTTTTTTCTTTTATCCAAAATATTATTGAATTAACAATTTGTCTCGGTATTTTTTTTTTCTTTTAATTTTTTTATTTCGATGAAAATACATCCTCGCGGAAAGTCTTTTTTATCAATATCACGATTATTCTATACTTAATTTTGGTCATGAACACGTGCGCACGAGAAATAAGGGTGTAATATCATTGAAAAGACCACGAACCCATTTGTCCAATGCAACGACCTATAATTATATTCCATTAGTTATTATCATAATAAAAATAATAATAATAATTTGTTATTAAAAGGATTACTGCTTTCCTGATCTACTTAATTGACAGAAAATTTTTTTAATTCTACACTTCGCAAGAGTGATTACGTGCAGATGTCAATTTGATATACGCACTACAATACCATAAATTAATAGAATAGAATCTAATTTTTAAGACGTGTTTTCATTTGTTTCTCTATTCGCACTCAAGTGAATGAACGATACTATCTTTGTTGGACTTGTACAGTAAATGGGAACTTTGCTCAAGTTTTTCTCGTAAACAAATGGAAGTTATCAAAAAATTGAGGTGCACTTCGTTACTTCATAGAGTAAAGCATCGGGTTTATGTCTTTATTTTGGGCTCAGGGCTTCTATTTCAGAGATAAGCTTCGATAAAATTATCTGATAACCATTCTTAAGGATGTTATGATTATAGAAACGGTTTCGCCTCGAATATATTTGCTGGGCTCATCAGTAAAGTTGATGCATGTAGATTCTACTTTAGACAGTTGGAATGATGTCAAAGATAGTGATGGCGAATTCTTCTTATAATTGTCAATTAAGTAGATCAGGAAAGCCGTAATTCCGTCGATAACAAATATAAAAATAACTGATCGTTAAGGAAATTCATTATCAATAATAAAATTAAACATGATGGGTTTTATTTGATACTTGAATGCAACGAAAATAAAAAATAAATTATTATTACCTTGATCGTCAAATGTTGCAAGTGTAAATTTACTGAGTTTATTAGTAAAACTACCGGTGTTTGTTATCACAGAGCCTTCTGTACGATTTTGATTGGCAGAGTCGACACTGTCGTCTGTTAAACGACTGTCTTCGGCGAATACTGAGATCAGAGTATCCATCATTATTGCCTGTGATAAAATATTAAAACGTTTGTCAATAAATTAATCAACGCAACAATAAAATAAAATAATTAAATTTTATTTTTTAACTCTTACTTGTCGGGAAAATACTTGTAATATTTTATAAACCCGTGTTCCGTTTTCCCTTACAGGAAATTGAAGAAATAAACAAGGCAGACAGTCTGGATTATTTTCATCCGACGGTTTAGCCATTTCCCAACTCAATTCTGAGTATTTTAAACCCAGTAATAAACTCTGTATAAAAAAGTATGTCAGTTAATAATTTTAATTAATTAATAACGACATGTATAATTTATATAGTAAGGATGTGCAAATTGTCTTCGAAGTGAACTCAATTTCAATATTTGGTTTAAATTTCAAATATTAAATTTGACCGCGCATGTATTTAATTATCAAAAATTTTCGTTTAATTTAATTAATTTCGAAATTTTCCATTTATTCGAATTTTAAAAATAAGTCCAAAATTAATCAATAGTTTGAATAATTTGCACACTATTACATATAAATTTATAAAATAATACTTACACACTGAGAGTCATCAACAATATAAACTCCCGTAGTATTAATAGCAATAAGAACAGGTTGATCTCGGTTGGTGATCCAGGATGCGAGACCACGGACCGGGCGTTCAATTTGACCGTGAAAAAAGGCAGCTCCGTAACTAGGTAACCCCCAACAAAACTCCAAGTACTTTCTCACAAGTTTACGCGAATTTGGGTTAGTACCCGAGTGGTTGGGTATCCGCTTATACTGTTCGAGTAGCCGCGCCTCGGGCGCACCTTTCCCACCCACCAGACCCAGACCGAACCCCAGTCCGAACAATACACTAGGTGACGTATAATGATGTGGTAAAAACTTGGCCCGATGCTTCCTGAAGTACGCTAATGTATGCGTTTGAGCATTGTAAGGTCCGAGCTCTATCCTCGCTTGCAGAGCACCCAAACTTGCGTACCTCGCCTGTCCTTCGCATGGATACCTTCCTAAAAATAACAAGACCCGTTAATCTACTAATCAATAAGGCCGCTGATTTATTTATTAACTGATCAATTAATAATAAATCAGACTCGGGCTCGTACCTTCCAGAACATTGTGCCTCGCTTCCGCATACAGCAGCTCCACAACCTTGGGTTCTTTTATTTGCTCTTCGTCCTTCTTGGACAGAAAAACGTTTCTCCTGACGTAGAGAAGTGGCTCCTCCTCGGAGCGGCCTCTCCTCGATCCATATTTACCAACTAATTTATTCCACCTAGCAGCGAGCTCGATAGGTCGGTGATTCGGTCTCAGCTGAAGCTCCAGTTCCGAGGAACACATCCACATCGCGAACACCGGCTGGCTATTTGTCGCCGAGGGTACTCGTGATAATCCCAGTTCAGCTTCGGTTTGAACTATCGATAAAATATGTTGAGCTGATAAATTTCTCTCGACTTCCATCGTCAGCAATACACCTGACATTAAATAGACAGCAATACGAATTTTTTTTTGCGCTATATGTTGATGATTTACTGGTTCTAATTTAGAAGGTTGCAATTCTGTAAATAAATAACGAGTTAATTTTATTTAAAAAACTGTCACCATCAACACCATTCATAAATATATATGTCACAAATTTTTTTATCCCAACAAAACAATTATCTAATGGAATAAAATATGAGCGAGTCATACATCAACTATGATAATTAAAACTAAAACTAAAAAAAAAAAATTACTTACGAGGCAACACATAACAATCTTTTTTATACCCATTTTGAAAACGACGAACAGGCTGTTGCCTTCTCATCGCACAGTCTTCTTGTTGATCCATATTTATAAATATTTAATAATAAAATCACCAATACAACAAATTTATTGACAAAATAATTTATCTTACACTTTTAAATTTTAATTTATTAGCTATCAATTACCTAAATTATTTACTTTACAAAATTTAAATTACCCCAGGCAATATTTTTGTGTGATATCGAGTTACTCCAATAATTTATATGTCTCCTCATTATTTTAATAACAACAGTGTAACAATAAATTAATTTCATCTTTTGTTTACACCGGATGCTTTCGACGTCACGATCAGTATTTTTACCGTTAAAAACATTTGACTTTTATTATTAACTGGTGTTATTTTAAATGTTAAATTTAACATTTATATTTAAAACACATTGAGCTTTGTTGTTGTTATTGAATGCCGTTAATACTTATTATTATTATTAATATAATATAATATATAATATATATATATACAATTGAAGTATATTTACAGACACTTGTATACAAAGTTTTATAAAACAATTAATGAAGAATCCAAAGTCGATAGTTGATGTTCTGCGGTGCAGTAAATATAACAATTTGCTCTATTATATGTACACTCGTGAGCAATACATAGAGTACATAGACACAGAATAGCATTGGAGTTGGGGTTGTTATTGATTTCTTAAAACTCTCTCTCTTTTACTGCACACGCGGGGCTCTGATACTGACCGAGCAGATTAATTTTCCTGTACCAAAACGCTTGCGCGTCATCTCCGATGTTTACTCTCGTGTCAAACCATTCGCATAAACACCTTACCCACACCCAGTCTCGTTACTTTTATTTATTTATTTATTTTATAAATTTATCGCTGATAACATAAAAAAAAAACGTCTGTCTACTGACACGGTTATTTTTTTTACTTGGTATTTTATTATTTATTAGTCTTAGAGCTTACAATACTTAGTCTATATTATAAACATTTTATTTAAAATGATAATTTACGGAATAGATTTGAATACATTAGATTTTAAATTAAACATTTGATTATCCGTGCACCGTAAATACAGTTGGGAGGGTTAATTTATTTTAAACTTACAAAAAATAATAATAATAATTTATTTATTACTATTTATTATAGTAAAAGTGGATTGTTTAAATCAAATCAGCAACGTTCATGGGCATTTCGTCGATTTGCGTTGAGTAATATTGCTCAATATCACGGAGAATACGAATGTCGTCAGTCTTAACGAAGTTTATGGAAACACCCTTACGTCCGAATCGTCCTGATCTACCTATTCGGTGGATGTACAACTCACGGTTGTTTGGTAAATCGTAATTTATAACTAGCGATACTTGTTGGACATCAATACCACGTGCCCAGACGTCTGTAGTAATCAAAACACGGCTGAAAAATTTAATAATAATTATTATATTTTATTTTTATGCTACTTAAAATATTTTATTTATTACATTAGTTAAGTAAGAGACCCAGTACCCGAACAGAAAACTAGTACTCGATCAGAAAACTAGTACGCAATCAGGAAATTAACACCCGATCAGAGAAAGAGTACCCAGACAGGAAACTAGTGTCTGATTAGGGAACAAGTACTCGATCACTCATATATTTACTAAAGATAGATATACAAAAATAAATATAGATATACAAATACTTGGAGTAATCGAGTACTAGTTCCCTGATCAGATACTAGGTCTTTTTATCTTGCATGTAAAAAAAAATATGATCAAAAAATTTTTTAGTTTTCTTCGAAAATTAATAACGAGAAATTAAAGTCGATTTAGTAAATTATTTTAACTCTGATGTTAAAAAAAATTTTTTAATAACTGGTTACCCCATTAGCTGGTGGGACATTTGACTACAAAATTTACTAAACTTTATTTTAAATATAAATTAATATTATTTTGAATTAAATAAGGACATAGTTCCTAAAAATACGACTTGAATTTTTAAAATTGAATTGTGTACTAAATTATACCTTTGTCCAGATCTGAACTCCTTCATAATATTATCACGCTCTTTCTGCGGCATGTCTCCGTGCATTGAACAGACTGTAAAATTAGCCTCACGCATTTTCTCCGTAAGCCAGTCGACCTTACGTTTAGTATTGCAGAAAATAACAGCCTGGGTGATGGTCAAAGTGTCATATAAATCGCAAAGAGTATCGAATTTCCATTCTTCACGTTCTACTGCTACGAAAAATTGCTTTATACCTTCGAGTGTCAACTCATCACTGAAAAATTAATTTATTCATTAGTTAGTACATAAGATAAAACTATTAACTTTTTTTTTAGTAAGTAAATTGTCCGAGTTAATTTACCGTTTGACAAGAATCCGAATAGGATCGGTCATAAACTTGGAAGTCATTTCAAGAATTTCGTGGGGTAATGTAGCAGATACCAGTACGACTTGCGTTGCTGGTGGTAGATAACGATAGACATCATAAATTTGTTCTTTGAATCCTTTGTTTAACATTTCGTCAGATTCATCAAGTACCAGCATCTTAATGGCTCTAGTTCTCAGCACTCGTCTCTTGATCATGTCTAAATAAAAAATGTATTTAATAATTTATTTGAATGTTTAAAAATAAATAGATTCAAAATATTTACCAAAGACACGTCCAGGAGTACCAGACACCACGTGCTGTCCATAATCTAGTTTCCTGATGTCCTCACCAAGATTGGTGCCACCGATGCAGGCATGACACTGGACATTCATGAAGTCTCCCAACGCCAAAATAACTTTTTGAATTTGAACAGCCAACTCGCGAGTTGGCGACAGAACTAGCACTTGAGTTTCGCGTATTTGAGTATCCAGAGACTGGAGAATCGAAATGGAGAAAGTTGCTGTTTTACCAGTACCGGACTGTGCTTGTGCTATCACATCTCGGCCTTTCATTATGGGTTTTATGGAACGTTGCTGAATAGCAGATGGTTTTTCAAAACCTAAAACATGTGAAAACAATATGTCAAGTTTCAAATTATTATAAAAATATGAATGTTTTTTTTTTAGGTTAGTTTTTTTTTAGAAAGTTTGATAGCGGATTGAATGCTTACCGTAGGCATAAATTCCACGTAATAATTCATCACGCAGACCCATGTTATCAAATGTGTTGATAACTTCGACATCTTCGCTGGTTTCAAATTCAACGTTTGATAAATCTTCTGTTTGGGCAACACGACGTGATTTTCCCTCAGCCATTTTGATCACTTACGATTTATTTTTGCTTTTGCCTGTTTCCTGATGCTACGATCACGATCACTGAAGTCACTTCGGGACAAGTCGTCGAGTGAGCAAACGTCGGCTGTTTCCGGTCACGCGCAGACGCGATCGCCTTTTTATAAAAGGCGGCAATTTATGAGTGTAATGTAGCAGACGTCAGACAAATTTAAAATTATAAATAAATAGAGTAATTAACTAAAAAAAAATATTTATAAAAAATGCACTCATTAATTTAAAAATTTTTTAAATGCGAATTTTTTTTTAATTTTATTTTATTAATTATTTACTATATTTATTAATAATTTTAAATTTGTCTGATATCTGCTACTTTCACACTCATAAAAATTAGGCGCGAATTTTGTGTTTGAAAATAAACTGTCCGAGAAAAACGTGGCTGTAATCAACGCATGCGTATTAAAAAATTAAAAATAAAATGAAGAGTTTTATGAACTTGGTGCCATCTACTCTAATGATTTTATCGTAAATTTTGTTGTTGTTTCGAATAATTAATTATAATAATTTTAAAGTTACTCTTATCACCTTATTAATGAGTTTTTTAAATAAGAGACAAATTTTATCAACTCATTTATCAAAAACAAATATAAAAATTAAATCAGCTGTAAAAAGTATAATAATTAATCCGGTGTTGGAGTAAAGAGGTTATGACAACCCAGTTAATTTAAAAACATTAAAGTAAATAAATTTAAAAAATGGTATCGAGAAATAAACAAAAGGAGGCTGCGATTGCTGTTAAACTCGAAGAACCATTGACAAGTGAATCCTGTTCTAAAATAATTATTGAACTTATAAAGTATGTATTGTTTCAAAAACAGCAGATACCATTCTCATTTGACACTCTGATGCAACTTCAAGCGAGAATAAAACCAACAGACAAGAGTTTCAATAATAACAAGACATTATTTAATACTCTAGACAATATGACATTTCAACTGTCATCACAGTTGCATTTATCTGGTTGTGATATTAAGGAAGTTGTTGTGATAATCGGTGCTACCACAGTATCACCAAAGTTTTCTTTAAAACTTGAGTTACCCCATGTTATTTTAAGTAGCAAAAAACACGCCGAGCATCAACATTCTTTCAGGAAACCTCTTCTTACTCTTATGAAGTAAGTATTATTTTATAGTTTACACTATAAGTAGTTATTCTTATAGTATATTGTGTGATAAGGGATAAAAAAAAAAAGATTTCAGACCAGGGTGAAGTTGGCTGACATCACCCGTGGTCTGAAATCGTGTTTCATCCTGAGTTACACACTAGATTTTTCATGATTACCAGCATTGGAACTTAAAGTTCCAATGTCAGCTGTCAGTCAGACACAAAATAATTTATCAGGTTTATTAATTATTTGATAAATTTTTTTCCAGATCTCTAGTTGAGTGTCCAGAGTTCCAAGAAGCAATGACAGTTCCCCTTGGTCTGACAAACACCTTCGTATTGATACAAAAAAGTGATACTAATAATAAGTCTGATTATTTTTTACCAAAACCCCAGTACAATTTGCCAGCACATTCGGGATCGTGTTTCACTATCAAACTGTACCATGATGATGACTTTATACTGGACTGCAAGTGTCTTAATTTAGTGAGAATTTATCATGATCAGCTTGAGAATAATGTAGATTCTGATGATGTAGAAAAAATTGATAGAAGAGATTGCATAGAAGCAGAAGTTTCTTATCTTTGGTACCAGTCGAAAGACTTTGTTAAAGGATTTAAATTTTTACGATGACAATTATCTATTTATATATAAATAAAATTAGACACAATTTTTAAACTTTATTATTTTAAAAAGACTGTTTGATATTTTAATATTTTTATTATACACTTAAACAATTTAATATTAAGACCAATAATTAATAATTTAAGACTAATGAATAAAATATTTAAGTATATTTTTAAAAACATTTACGATAAAATTATGAAATATCAAATTAAAAAATGATTGACTACCAACATATTATATAATTTATATGTAATAGACTTGCAGCGGAGTTTTTATCTTGATTTTTTTTTAAATACATATTTGATTGTAATAAATTAAATATTGAGGGTCAAATGTCAATATTGATAAAAATAAACGATTTTTTTAGTAACCAACTTACGTTTGATTATCGTAACATCCAACTTTTCCACTAACTTATATTTTATTTAAAAATATATATTTATAAGTGGGAGACTTAATAATAAAGAGCTTGATCATCTCAGCTCTGATCAGTAACTCAACTTGCAGTGAATTTGTAATAAATAATTTTGTCAGTCATATTAATACTTGATAATTAAAAATGAATAAACTAAAGTTTGTAACTCCGGAGCAGAAAAAGTGCTGGCAAGACAATGGATTCGTTAAACTTACGAATGTATTTACGGAAAAAGAAATCGAAGAATTTTCTTCTGAGTACGATGAATTATTCGAGCGTAAAAGACGCGAAGATATGGAAGGTTTAGAATCAGCTTGGGCTGGAAATGACATGAAAAATTTATCTGGCAATAGAAATGTCACAGTAAGTATCCGTACACTGTAAAAAAATAACAGAGTGACTTCGGAGTAAATGTGGAACGGATGACTGTTTATTTATTTGATCTCGGAGTAAAATCCACTCCGAAAGAGAGTATTTTAATATCGAAACTCTGGTTCGGAGTGAAGGCAGATTCAAATAAATTCCAGATCTCTCCGCTGGAAAAATAAATTCCCTATTTACTCCGCATGCGGAGAGATTTTTTCTAAAACTCTGGAACTCTCAGTGACGGAGTGAATTCGAATTTGAATAAAATCCGTGATCACTTCAAATTCATTCCTAATTTTTTACAGTGTATTGAAAATTACTTTTTATTAATTATTTTCATTAATAATTAATATTTTAGGTAAAGTCTATTCATAATCTTCAAATGCACAGCGCAGTCTTTACACGAGTGATAATGAATTCTAATTTACTGGACGCAATGGAAGACATCATGGACACTAAAGACATTGTTCTGCATCATACCAAAGCTCATATCAAACCACCGGAAAAGGGAGCGCCTTATTTGATGCATCAAGACTATCCTTATTTCCCGCACAAAAAGCACACGATGCTGGCGATCTTCATTCATCTCGACGATACCACTCCGGAAAACGGTGGACTGGCTATTTATCCCGGTAGCCATAAGCTCGGACCACTGACACCGCACAAAGTAATTGATGAAAAAAATGAAGCCTATCACTACGTCGATCCCGAGCGATTTCCTTTGTCCAAGGCCACGCCAGTTAGTGCTAAAAAAGGCGAGATTATTGTTTTTACTTATTTGACTCTTCATGGCTCGTATTTGAACCTTTCTAACAGACCTAGACGCATGTTCTTAATTCAATTGCGCGCCGCTGATGATGAACCTACTGAAGACACTCATAAATCTCCGTGTCAGGAACTTGTTTTGCGAGGTAAAAATATATATCGTAAAGCCAATATGGCTACTAGATTTTCTCACTGATTTTGTTTTGGATATAAAAAATTATTTTTAATAAATAAGAGAAATTTAAAATTTTTTCCGTCATAATTATTGAAGAAAAAGATTTATTTGAATTAATAGATAATTAAATAAAAAAATTAATAAAATATTCTATTTTAAATTTGTAATAAATTTTTTTAAATAATTTTTAATTGACTCATTTTTTTGTTCGTTAATTGATAATTTTAATTATGTAATTAGTAAGGAGAACAATTAAAAAAATAAAAATGAACATTTTTTTAATTACGATTGCAGTGAAAATTAAAAAAAAATTTTTGTAAAATCTGAACAGTTGTTATTTTGCTGTACGCTGAGCAACTTCAGATTATTTTACTTCAATTATTTTATGGATTGCGTTTGAATTTTATAATGGGTTACTTTTTTAAATTATTTATTTGATAATCAATTAATTAATTGAGAGCAATGTCTACTTCTCGATCGTATGTGTCAGTTAAATCTGACAGTTCATTAGAAGAGTTAGATTTTAATTTTGAACATAGTGACGAAGAAATTGAAAGTTTGACTGCGTCTGATAATAATTTATTTAATTCAAATTTTTATATCGACGACGAAGAGGAAGAAAGTAAAAGTGATTTTGAATTTTTAAAAAGTCAAAATGAAAATAATTTAGAAAAAAATTCGAGTGGCTCAGAACCTGAAGATGGAGATGAAGAAAAGAATGAAAATAATTTTGATTCCTTGAAAAGTAAAGGAATTATTGATGAGGATTTTGATAAAAAAACTGATAGTTTTAAGTCGGAAGATGATGGAAAAGTTGAAGCAGAAGAGAAACAGAGACACGAGTCATTAGTTAGTGAAGAGAGATTAAATTTAATTGGTGAAATAAAAAAATTGTGGGAAGAACGCAAGTATTTAAGATGGAAGAATAGTTTTCTTCATAAAAAGTCTCGTGATTTTTTGAAGAAGAATAAATTTGTTAATTATTTTGAAAAATCAATAATATTTTCAACGATTCATTCCGACCATAGGTAAAATAATTTTAAAATAAATATCCTTTAATTAAATAATTAGTCTTACTGTAGGTACGAAGCTGTTCTAAATGAATTCGAAGTTGTCAAAATTTCTTTAGAGAGTAGTAATAAAACTTTGATTGACGTCACTGAAGATTTCAAAAATTTGTATGACGCGCGGCAAATAGAATTTGATAAATCGTTTCAAGAATTCCGGGCCCGCTTTTTTGAAATCGGCGAATGTTTGAAGAAAAAAGAAAATAAATTGTCGTACGTTAATAAAAAAATCAGCAGGCTGTTGAATAAAATTCAGAGCCGTATGGAAAATTTAAAAGACACGCGGATTGTTTTATTTAAACTGAAAATTGCTTACAAAAAAATAAATGATCGGCTTTGTAGAGTAAATATTCTAGGTGAAGGTTACACTGTGACGGAGTATGAAAATTTATCGATGATTAAAAATTCAAATGTGGAAATTTTGCATAAACGAGAGAGAAAAATAGATAAACATCATGATAAATGTGTGTCAATAATTAACGTAAGTTGTGTAATATTTGTTTTTGTTTTTAATGAAAATAATTGATTTAAAAAATTGTTAGATGTTATCACAAGTCAAAGAACAGTCCAGTAGTCTAGATGATGACTTGGAAAAATTTAAAAAAGAGTTTAAAGAGTTAGAATGTAGTAAAAATAAATTACAAGATGAATTTAATAAACTGAGAAGTGAAAAAGAAGCGAAAAGAAAAAAAATTTTATTATTGCAGCGGAATCTTTTCTCCATGAACCCGGAGTTGGTTAAAGAAATATCGGATCGCGGGATTGAATACGCGAGACTTAGATCTGGGATTAAAAATTTACAAGAAAGTGATGAGTCATGATTGATAATAAATTAAAATCTTTAATAAATTTGTTAATAAATATTATTATTTTTATTATTTATGTTTGAGCAAACAAAAATGTTAATTTTTTAGACTTCTTACGATTCTTTCTTCTCGCTCGTGTATCAGATCGTATAAAATCAATTTCCTCAAGAGTTTCATCTTCATTTAGTGAAATTTTACTCTGATGGACTTTGTAAACTACTGTTCTTAGCAGTCTAAAGTCATTTACGACAATGATACGGAGTATCAAGAAGGACAAACCTGCTACCCAGCTCCAAGCCATCAACGTAATCGTAAACTAAAATAAAAAGTTATTTCGTCTTAAAGATACAAGTCTTAAAAATTATAAATTAATAGAATAAAGTAATAATTAATTTTTTTTGTAATCACCTCCAAATTTCCTTGAGTATCACATAAATTGTTAGAGTAAAATTTGTGGATTTCTAAGTAATAACTTACTAATTCACAATCACTGAAAGTATTTTAGTTTTTTAAATTAAATGCTGATAAACAATAAATTAAATAAATAAATTTTTTTTACTTGGTAAATTTAACTAATTCAGTGAGATTCATATATTTGGCAGCAACTATTTTTAAACTTGCAGTCATGCTGTCATATCCATGATAATAATCATAAACAGATAGATAAATTATGATTGTAAAAATAATTTGAAATATTAAAACTGGCGGTAGGATCAGCCATTGAGCTCCAAATCTTTCAATGAATAATTAGAATAGTTGATAAATAGATAAATTTTAAAAAAATTGAGAAATAATTAGACGGGCTTACATTCCTGAAGCGCATTTAGCAAATAACATGCACCAAATAATACCAAATGAACACGAGCATAAACAAATAAAATGAAAATATTGACAATGTCCCTTGTGCAGAAATGTTATTATTACTTTAGACCTCCAATCATCATTTAAATCTTCATTATTATTATTATTGCCATTCACTAATGAACCGTCCATGCTTCGCATACTTCTAACGTGCACTGGAGGCTCTACTGAAGCCCATAGTGGACAATTACCTCCAAAAACATGTTCCTGAGTTATATGAAATAAATAATTAATAAAATATTTAAATTATTAGTGAGTATTTTATTAAAGTTACCCAAAATAAATAAAATAAAATAGATGCGGCATATCCTAGCATTGCAGATATCAAATACATGATAATAGGGATCCATTTCCATGGTGAGTGAATTTCTTGGGTTACTCTTTCAATTAGTTCTTGATTTGTGGCAAATACTTCTAGATTAAGAGGTACTGAGTTTGATTGATCATTAGATTTACTTGCTTCGACATCAGACATTTTTTTATTTAAAAATATATTTAACTGACATTTAATTAATTCTTTATTGAAATAAATTCACAAACTAAAACTGACATTCACTTGTTTAGTTTTACTTACAATTGAATGAAAACTTAACGGTTTCTAATTTTCTTATGCGGTAATAGTTTAATATCTCAATTTTTTTTAATTTTATAAATATTTAAATTTCGCGCTAAATGTTCATTTTTTTTTGTTATTTTTAAATTAGTAAAGGTGCATTCGGAAATGCTTTAGCTCTAGCTCTAGTCAAGAGCTAGAGCTACAGCGATTCCGAATGCACCCTAATTAATATAATTATTGACACAAATAATTTTAAATAAAATTATCAAATTTCAATTTTGAAATTTCGCCCCAAGGCGCTACTGCGCGTCGCTGCATTCGACTTTCAAATTTTTGCTAAAGTGGGGGCGGTCGAATTAATCGCAAAATCGATTGTTTTTTATCAACTGGCGGTTCGATAGCGACAGTCAGTATCATCAATAATGGCAGTCGTAGTCCAGATCCTTCTTTGCGTTTGAATTGAAACACAGTGTTGCAGTTACGTCGTGTAAATGTCCATAAAATTTTTTGCTGATAGTTATTATTTAATTAAATTGTGGAGTGTTTGTAAAATGTTAATTGTGCAGTGTCTGTGGTGTCGTTAAGTGTTAAGTGTTCAGTGATAGTGTAGAGTGTTGCTGATGGCTGATGCTGATAACTTCCTAGTTCCTGAGCAAAATCATCTGGCATCGTCTGGTGGGAAATAGCAGTCAAGTGACGTTTTTTTAGCTGCAATACACTTGGAGCAATTTAATTCAAATCTCCAAGTGTATCAGGACACCCTTCTGCACATTATTTCCCCGCCAAGGTTTGTTCAGACACTTAAGTGTCTTTTTTTAATATTTTAAATATTTTTCTATCATATTCTGCCGCCATTTTATTTTGACGTACGGTTTTTAATTTTTCTCCAGTTTCTAATAATTTATTCTTCAAATATTTAAATTTGGCGCGCAAGTAATGAGAATAATTAATAAAATTAAAAAATTTCGAGTATATGTAACTTATATTTGTTTCTATTATGTACTGGTGTCACTCTAAAAATTTTATGGCTATAAAATTATGAAAATTAATAAGTTTTGGGCAGGGTGGTAACATTTATTGTGATGAGCTTCAATTACAGTAACAATTAAAATTTATTAATAAGTAAATTATTCAATAATCAATTAAATTTACAATATATTCAATACAAATTTAGCTGGTTGATCATTAACTGACATAAGTATAAATTAAATAAATAATTAAAAACTAACTAACCCATTAAATTATAAAGTAAATTGCTAGTAAAGAAATACAGCGTACACACAAACAACACAAAATAATGATTCCTATAAAAAAAAAAAAAGCCAAATAATATTTATCAGTTTTTCAAGCCTGGGAATAAAATTAGATAAAAAAAAAAAAATTTTTACGCACATTAATAAAATTTCCATGGGCATAATCATCAGCTTCGGCATCCCACAGACACCTGGTGCCTATTTTAACTCCAGCACCTCTTTGTTCTCCTAGCACAACATTGACGACATATTTATACTCTTTAAATTTCAATTCTGAAAGTCAAATCCAGTTGATAATTTTATTTTTCAACAAACAATTATTTTAATAAAATATTTAAACGTAAAAATATTTATAGAAATTACCTTTAACTTTATTTTTAATAATATCCGATATTTCTTTACCCCACTTATTAGCATCCTGGACACTGTAAACTTTTGTTGATAATTGATCATGTAGTACATCATGAATTATTTCTTTTACTACTTGCGGTTTGAACCTGCAAAAATCATAATTTTTTTTGACATAATCAACTAGACCATCATCTAGGTTATGTTTATTTAAATAAAACTTCAAATAATGAATTAATATACTGACTTGTCAAGAAGTTGAGGACTGATTTGATACGAAGGTTGGGATCGTTCATCATCGTCATTCAAAACTTGATTATTACTGTCTTTTTTATTTTTTAATAATTTATCTGATGAACTCTCACTGTCAGGAGTCAAAGTTATTTTTTGTTTATCACTTGTTTTACTCATTGCTATTTATTGTTTATTTTTTATATTTTATTATTCTTAATTGTCATTTATCTTTTATCACAGTATCAATTAATTACCATTTTATTTGATTATTTATTTATTCAAATTATAATAATAATCTTTTGTTGACAAACAAGTATCAGTCACATTCATTTGGTTACTAAGGACTACTGCGCATGTGAAATGAATCAATTGGCGCCAAATTATTCCCTGGACGTAATTAATGACAGGTACCAATTATTGATACCTAATTTTATTTAATTATCATATTTTAAATATAAAAAGCCTCAGAAAATACACTGAGTTGATAACACAAAAAATTTCAAAACGCTGACAGTAGCAGACATCTGTCAATTCTAGTATTTTTATTGAAGAGTCGGTCTTCAGTAGAGTAAATTTTCAAAAATGTATACAATGTTTTTTTCAAATTCATTTTTAATTATTTTCTTTACACCAGTATTTGATTTTTTTATTCAAAAGTTAAATTTTTTAATGTCAGCTACCTGTAGATCATAATTTAAAAAACTTTTGGTTAAAAAATTTTCTAAACTTTGTAATTTAAATCTCGATTTTTTTTTTACTTATTAATTCTGACAGTCATTTTTAATTAATAATTAAATTAAATTAATTTTTTGTTAATACTTTATTGACAGTAGAAAAAAATTGATACACATTAAATATATATATATTAAGTACATATAAATTTTACTTGTAGACTTTACTTGTAAAATTTTAATTATTTTCTCTTTTCAAAATTTCTCATAATTATCTTACAAATATAAAAAAGTAAAAAAATTAAAACAAAATAATTATTTTAGTCTCGTAAATAAATGCACATTATTATAATTATTATTTAAATGTAAACCTTAACACGGCTTACAGTAATCAACTGTGAAATTCTCTTTATCAATAATTCTGTATTGATAATTTTTATAGCTCATGAAATCTAATTCCCGCATAGCATTTGAGTGATCGTAAATTTTTTTAATAACCGGTGGAAATGATGCAACATTTGCTGCTGTTGCAATTTCGTCATAATAACCCCACTGGCGTTCTTTCATTTTAACAATATGTCGTATCTAAAAATAAAAACAATATTTACTTGTGCGTAAGTTCACTACCCATAGATTATAAAAAAAAAAAAGTCTTACAGGTATTCCTTGTTGGAGAAGAATTTTCTTTTCATTTTCATAATCCAGCCGCATTTTTTCAGCATAAGGCAGTTTAATATCTCCGTCAAGAATCTTCAGAATATACTGCGATTGTATATGAAACATCGGAAAGGGTATAACGATTCCCGGTAATCCCATAAAAAATAAATTCGGCACTTCAGCATGGACAAGATGTTTGTAAATTGGCTCAACATGATTGTCGTCAGTTTTTATTGAGACCTTGTCAGACATAAACGGGTACGTAAACTTGTAGCCTGAAAATAATTTCCCTAACCCTTAGAGAGACATTTTTCATATTATATATTTAGAAAATTATTTTTATATTACCAGTGCAATAAATGAAGTCATCAATTTCAGCAGATGTTCCATCTCTGAAGTGAAAAGTATTGCGATTAATGAATTCAATACCTGCTCTTTGTTCGACATTATCAGACATCTTGGCGTTCAATCCTTCCGGTAAATTATGACTCAAGTATACCTTTTAAATTATTTTTATTTATTATTCAAATAAATAATTACACTGTAAAAAATTCGGAGTAAATCGGAGTGAACTGATTTTATATAAATCCGCACTCACTTGGATCCAGAGTTTCAATTTAAAATAAACTCCCCTTTGGAGTAAATTTTACTCGAAGGAAATTAAATGAATACAGTCATCTGCCCCGCATTCACTCCGAATTTACTCTGGAAGTAATCTGCGGTCACTCCGCAAGTTTTTACAGAGTAAATATAAATTACCTTATCAGCATATTTAGCAACTTCAATAGCAATATCAATCCCAGACCAAGAAGCTCCGAGGATGCAAACTTTTCTTCCTTTGTATTTATCTGGAATTCGATACTGGTGACTGTGAATGCAACTACCAGTGAACGTATCGCTCCCCTTTATTTTAGGAATATTACCAACGGTGTAATGACCATTGCAAAGTACAACAACATCAAATGTCTTGGTTGTTTGTTCTTGTGTCATCATATTTTTGTAAGTAATCAGCCAAGTGGTCTGTCCGTCTGACGTTACTGGTTCCACATGTTCAACTAGAGTATTGAACTAAACAATTTTAAAATTAGCATAAAATTATGATATTTAGATATTTCATATATAAAAATAGACAAAATTACTTTTATATAAGGATAGAGATTAAAATGTTGAGTATAGTCTTGTAAATATTGACGAATGACGGAGTGATGTACAAATGATGGTCCATTTTCATCTTTAAATGGGAAATCTGGAATCTGCATTATTTCTTTTGGCAAATTTGTTCTAAAATATTAAAATTTTATGTAAATTAATGATATTAATTTGATTATATTAATTACTGTAGACTGTACTGTAAAAAATCGGGAGTGAATATGGAATTTTAATGTTGAAATAAACTCCCTTCGGGAGTGAATTTAACTCCGGTCGGATTAAACAAAAAAAAATCATCCGATCCGCATTCACGTGAAATTAATTCGCGTTCACTCCGCAAATTTTTTACAGTGTTTAGAAAAAAAAGACTCAATATTTCGATTAAATAATTAGTTAGCTTTTATGTGGTATCATAATTTGAAATAAAAAAAAATACCTAAGATTTTTGTACATACTGCTATGTACAGGAAGACCATTTTTATCAACTTCAGTTTCATTTGTATAAACCCAAGTACCTCCAACTTTATCAGTTTGCTCAAATAGGGTAAGAGTATAATCTTTCGCTCTTGCAGATACATGTCGCGCGACAATTAATCCAGCAACTCCACCTCCAATTATTGCAACTCTCGTTTTACCACTTGGCATCTTTTTATCAAAATTTTATTCAAAAATTTATCTTTAGTTTTTCCTACTCGGAAAAAAAAATTTCCTAATTAATTAAGGTTACGAATAGTATAAAAAACGAGTATTTGTATCAAATGAACACAAGAAAATAAGTACAGAGATAATGAATAGTAAATTATATTTATTTTCAATAAATAAATAAGTACACATACAATTATTTGTAGCCTGGTCAACGTTTGAATAAAGACTGAATGGTTTGGTGGAATGTATCGCATTAATTAACTCTTTCCCCACCGTAAATATTTTATTTCATGTGTTTACGTCAAACTAAAATCTAAATTCTCCCATAAATATATTTTTTAATAGGTACCTTGTATTTATTACCTTGGATTAATAGCTTGCTTTTTTTTTATTTACCAACTTAATTTGGTGTTTGCTTTAATTTTATTAGAAATTTATTTATATTTATTTTTTTACCGGGTTTAATTTTCATAAGAGTAACCGTCGGCATGTTAAATATTTTTTTTTACAACAAATTATATGTATTATATAAAATGTTGCACATAAGAAATTACGTTGGTCTGATTTTCACTCGTTTCTCTTGTAAAAAAAAATGTATGTGGAGGTAATTGCAATCACGTGAATTAAATATTACACATACCCGTAATATCACTATCATTACCCTTATTTTTAAATAAAAAACATTTAAATACATAATTTTATTTTTTTAAAAATTATTTTGAATTTTTTTCCAAGGGCTCAATAATAATTAAAATAAAATAAAAATTTTATTGATAAATTTCATCAAGTTGGTAAAAAGTAAGAGCTAATGAATAATTTATATCAAATACTATTTTAATTTATTTACTAATTACGAAAACAAAATTTTGTTTATTTACTGCTGTTATTATTGGGTTTTACTTATTACTAAATAAATAATAAATAATGATAAGGATAAAAAAAGAAAATTATTTTCAGCGGCTTGAAAGTTGTGATAAATTTTGTATATGTTGTCATATATTTATAAGTACAGTATATATATTTTGTAGGGCAAACTATTGATTCTTTCATCAACTTACTACGTGGACAGTCATCAAGGTCACAGCTTCAGAAATTGTGTACCATCTACGAATAATCGAGGTCTCGTGTCGATTCATGGATTTAAAAAAAAAATCATCTTGATTGTCGTCAATAAATAATTATCTTTAATTCCTCAATTAAAAGTATAAGTAAAGATAAACTATCTTGCAAAATAATCTGTGAATTGATAATTTTTCAAAGCATTTAAATAAATAAATAAATAAATAAATTGAATGATAGGAAAAATTTTCATTAAGAAGAATATGAATGAAAAAATATAAAATTTATTACGGAAGTATCTACTGCAAAGAGAAGATTCATTTATCAATTATCACACAATGGTAATGATTGATGAGGAAAGCTGTCATTGAGAAAACTTTTACTGTGATATTGATAATTTAAATGTCGTAATCAAAAACATCCTCAGTAATAAATAATTATTGTTAATTGTATTATTTTTTATGAGAAATCATTCAATTTTATAAAGTAAACTAATAATTAATTAATTCATAATACACATATATGTATATTTTTGATCAATGGTACTTTTGAAACCTATTTATCGTCCGTATTCAAAAGTTCTAATAGATTTAAATCAAAAATTCCAAAAACTTTCTTTGAAATACGCAGAAGTTTATGGTACAAATTTCGTGTCAAAATATTCAGAAGTTTTTGTGGGATGAGCGTTCGAAAAAAACTTATCATTTTATAGATATAAATTATACAGAATCATATATAATTACATATAATTATATATGATGCCATTAACAAAAAATATATTAAAAAAAGAATTTTTCTTATCAAAATAATAGACTTACTGTTTTATCAGTATACGTAACAGCAGTATTATCAATATTTTTTTACAAAAATACATTTACATACACGGTGAGAATTTTATATTACCGTTCATAATACTCATAAATTATAAATCGATTAATTAGTACAGTAGTAATAAGGATTTTTGATCAGACATTTTTTAATTGAGTAAAAAATTTTAATAGTTTAATTAAAGAAGACAATTAGAAATATTCGTGAGCTAATACTTTAAGCAGTTGTTTATTTTAAAATTACAAGGGTGATAAACTATCGTAAAAAATAACACTACTTTTGATATTGTTGTAAAAATTTTTATATATATGCTTATATACTTATATATAACTACATATAGTTACATAGATACTTATACATATATATATATGAGCCCATTTTTATTACGTTTTATCAAATGTAATTTATATGTTTCAATGAAGCGGTTCAGGATCCATGTAGTCTCAGATCAGTAACCGTAGCAAGAGCACCAAGTGATTGACACTCTACCAAAAAATTATTAAATTTTATTGTTCAATTGAGTTTTTGGATTTATTTTTATATATTTTTACTAACTAATTAACTTGCAATTAAAAAATATAATGTCTCTGTGTTTGTTTTTGATAAAACTCTAATCAATTTAAACAAAAAAATTACGTCTTTATTTTTGAATATTGCAATGATTAATTAAATAAAAAACAAATAAAGTTTGGGTAAATAAACAAACAGAAAAAATGGGTAAGGTCTATTTAAAAATAATTTATAAATTATAAATAACTTTTATCAAAATAAATATCCTATTGATAAAAAAAATGAAAATATTAGTTTGAGTAATTGTTTGAAGGTAATTAAAGCGGTCACTGACCTTGTAAGGCGCCAAAAATAAATTTATTAAATAACTCAAGTAAACACTTATTTTTTGACAAAAGCGCGCGCATTAATTGCACAGTAAGAGCTTTTGTAATAATAATCATATCACGATTAAATAATAATTTAGATTACAAAATACTAAAAATACGCATTAATATCCGACTCCCCTCGTGGTAATGTTTAGATAATTTTCTATTTATCACTGGATTATTGATGCTTAGGCGCCCTTCACTCTAATCAATTCAATGAGATCACTGTGATAGCCGGCTCTTCACGGTAATTGTGACTGCCAATATGTATATGGGGTCACAGTTTAAAAATCCAGGTCAAATAAAAAAAAAAAAAAATTAATCCCACCTAAAAAAAATAATAATAATAAATTCTTAATTTAAAATTACATATTATTTTATTACGCTATTTTTATCTTATGATTTTATTTTTAAATATCGTACTATTTTTACATGATAAAACTCAGTGATTAAATACTACCTCTGTTTAATTAGTAATATAAATTTATATTTTTAAAAATTTAATTATCATTGTCTCGACATTAACTTTGACATCGTCATTGCCAAACATTCAATAAATTTTAAATATTATCTATTGAGATTTTAAACGTCACAATTTAAACACAAAGATATGAAAAATAATTTAGATAAAATTACTAAAAATATCTTTTCTTATTATTGTTTTGTTTTGTTGTAATTTTATAAATAAATTAATAAAATTTTTTAAACAGGAAAAGAATTACTGTCATGCAGAGATGTTCTCTGGATATTAGTATTTTGTGGTTTTGCAATAAATTATATGCTGAGAATAAATATGAGTTTAGCTATAGTTGCAATGATAGTACCACGTACCAAAGCAGCAGCAGTTGCACAATGTTCAGCACCTTATATTGTTTCGACAGGAAATTGGAAAAATGATACAAATAATAACTCATCAATATTTTCAACATCAAGTATTGTTCCAAATTCTTCGGTAATAAATTACACTGATAATTTCCGGAGAAAAATGGATATGAAAAATCATACATTAAAAACTTATGATAAATTTATGGAAAATCATTTGTCTATAATAGGAATTATAGTAGAGAATTAAAAATTTTTAGAGGCTCACTATGATAATTATAGTGCAGCGTAATGATTTTTTGGTGACTCAACTTCCGGTTTAAAGTTTGGTCGACAGCATAATAAAAATTCATACATTTTTCATCTCCATTTTTGTTGGTGTATAAAAAATATTATTATTACATTTTATTATTAAATATGTATATATATTGTAATGATAATTTAATGTAACAATTGGTCTAAATTTTAAATTAATATGATGACATTATAGATAGGACAATTGTTTGATTGGGATGAGTACGAGCAAGGTCTTGTTCTGGGTGGATATTATTGGTTGCACTGGTTGTCGCAATTACCGGGTGGTCTTTTGGCCCGGCGTTATGGCACCAAAATGGTGTTTGGTCTAGGAAATTTGATAAGTGCAATACTTGGATTATCTATTCCATTTGTTACTCACTATCATCTGTATGCTCTCGTAACAGTTAGAGTTTTCCAAGGCCTTGTTTCGGTGATTATTTTCACAGAACAGCCTAGTAAATAAATAAATAAACAAATTAATTGGTCAAATATATTTTCAGGGTGTGATGTGGCCGGCAATGCATGACATGACTGCTAAATGGATTCCGCAGAATGAAAGAAGTAAATTTGTCAGTGCATACATGGGTAATTATTATGTTTATACAAATAAAATATTTGAAATTGTCAAAATCTTTCAGTAATTTTTAAAAAAGTGTATTAATTTTGCAGGTAGTTCCGTTGGAGCAGCTATTACTTATCCACTTTGTGCGTTTATTATTAACTCACTAAACTGGGAAGCAGCTTTTTATGTGACTTCTTTAATTGCCATAAGTTGGTATGGATTTTGGTACTTTTTGATATTCGATTCGCCGAGAATTCATCCAAGAATTTCCCAAACTGAGCAAAAGTACATACTGGAGAACACCGCGGGCACAATTCAAACTAAAAATTCTGGTGAAAAAGTTCCATGGGGCCGAATTTTATTGTCTTGGCCACTTTGGGTCACTGTGATTGGCCAATGGGGCGGCGCATGGGGTTTCCTGACCTTCATGACTCAGGCGCCGTCTTACTTCAATTTTGTACATGGTTGGAATTTAAAAGCCGTTAGTATTCAATTTTTTATATTTACATAAAAAAATTAATTTACTTACTAAGTTTTGATTTGCAGACTGGATTATTTTCAGGACTTCCCCATATTTTAAGAATGCTCGTCTCTTATTTCTATTCGATTCTAAGCGACTGGTTACTGCGAACCAAAAGATTGTCGCTGAAAAACGTCAGAAAGTTAGCGAACATGGTAACAACCGGTGGCGGAGCTATTCTGACTCTCGGATTAGCTTTCAGCGGATGTCAACCAACACTAGCAATATTTTTTATGATGACAGGAACGGCTGTCAATGGTGCGGTTTCTGCCGGCACCTTAGCGAATTTAGTGGACCTGAGTCCTAATTTCGCGAGTGTCTTGTTAGGATTTTGCGGGCTCATTACCGGTATATCTGGTTTTGTTTCTCCATTAGTCGTTGGTATTCTAACAAATCACAAGGTAATTTATCAATTAGTAATTAATTTAAAAACATTTCTTCATTAATAACAAAATTAACTTATTTCAATTTAGCAAACTGTTGAACAATGGCGACTAGTTTTTATAATTGCCGCTGTAAATTTAACAATAAGTGCAGTTGTCTATACAATTTGGGGTACTTCTGATGTACAATCGTGGAACAATCGTTCATATAAAGTTGATTCGACTGCTGAAGAACTAGTAAAATTAAAAGTTAAAGTTAATAATGAGTTTAGAGACGGAGATAATTTAAAAAAAGAAAAAATAAATAATGAAAAAAAATCAATGGTATAAAAATAGTGAATTATAAATAATAAATAATAAATAAAAAACTTAATTAAATGTATAGTAGGAAATAAATAGTCGTACGTTTGATGATAATTGTGATTATTTAAATAAACAGTAATATATTTGTATAAAAGATAAAAAAAAGTCAGTTGCTTGTTCAATGATTATTTAAGTACCTGATGATTATCATTGCAGAAACGGAAACTTTTCAATGTTTACTTTTACGTATATGATTATTTTGTCTTGCTACAATTGACATTGTCGCTAATTATTATTTTTTTTTACGTACAATCTATAAATTAATTTAGCAAAGTATTTGCGTATGTAATTAAATAAAGAATTAACTTTAGACTTAATATTTATAATCTTGGGTGATGGGACTTGTCAAAATTAATACCGAGGAAGGAAGTGATAAGAGTTTAAAATACTCTACTACTCTCTTCACTTCCTCAGTTAGTTTTAATATCGATCCGCGATCATTGCTTTAAAATAAATGTCATTACAAATTTTTTAATTAAAAAATTGAACTTTGAGTATTTAGGAAGAAATGTAAAATGACACGCGACTCGGTTGCTAGTTTGATTTATTAGTGATTAATTTAAAAGTAAAAAGTATTAACTGACAATTACAGTGAGAGTTTATGTATTATATCTTTATTAGACTGTCACAAATAACTTGTGTCAAATTGAATTATTGTTTTGATTACGACATTCGGAACTTCTTATCAATTTTAACATTTCACTAGCTGCCTTTTTGTAGTCATTCTTCTTTGATGTTACACCTCGAGGGATGTCTCAGAGTCGTTGAAACTGTCGCCCGAGTACCACCTTGTCATTTTTTTTGAATTTTTATTACTCATTTTATGGAGTAAAAGTTTTTGGGAATAACAATTTTTTTGAGTTTTATATTTTTTTGAACAACTCTGAAGATGATTAATGGTACGTCTTCTTACATATTTATTAAATTAAAAAGTAATCATTATTTCTGATAACTAAGTGATCAAAAATGAATAAAAATTTTTTAATTTTTTTAATGAAATTTAAAAATTTATCACTGACAGATAATTTATGTATTTAAAAATATAACGAAATATTTAAACTAATAGTACTTATTTAAATATTTTATCTTCTATTTCTAAAATATATTTAAACTGGATTGAAATTTAAAATAAAATTAAATTTCTTAATTATATTATCAATTTCATTATCATTTGATATGATAATGATATTATACATTTCGAAAAGTAATTTCTTAATCATAATTTTATCAGCATAAAATATCAAATTAATTTATCAATCATCCGTCATCTTTATCAATAAAAAACATAAACAAATAAAAAATTTAATTACAGGCAAAGAATTGTTATCATGCCGACAAACGCTTTGGCTTCTCGTTTTCACAGGATGCGTAATAAATTACATGTTAAAATTTAGTTTAAATTTAGCAATAGTTGCTATGGTGGTACCGAGAGCCAAAACCCCAATTACTTCACAATGCGGTTCCAATGAAAACTTTTCAAACTCAACGATCGCTTCCAATGTCACCACAGCTCTGCCAATTCTCAGTCAAAATATATCGGTAAAATATATACATATGGATACATGTATGACATAATTTCCTTATAATTAATAATAAATAATAATTATATAAATAATTAGTATGCAGATAGATTTAATTGGACAGAATATGAACAAGGATTAGCCCTAGGAGCATTTTTTTGGACATACTGGGCAACTCATGTACTTGGAGGACTTTTGGCCCAACATTACGGGACTAAATTGATCTTCGGCGGCGCAAATTTCATCGCTTGTATAATTGTCCTTCTCATTCCAGTCACAATTAAGTATCATCTTTATGCATTCCTTGTTCTGCGAGTTTTCCAAGGCGCAGTTATGGTGAGTAATCAATAAATCAATCCCTTGTTCATTTTTAATATTTACCAAATACCAATTCTCGTTAGCAGTTACCGTAATAAATTTTAATTTTTAAATTATCAGGGAGTAGTTTTACCGTCGATGAATGTAATGACAGCAAAATGGATCCCGCCGACCGAACGTAGTAAATTCGTAAGCGCATACATGGGCGGAACTGTTGGTACATCTGTTACATACTTACTGTGCGCATTTATAATCCATTATTTCAATTGGGAGACAGCATTTTATACAATGTCCGTCGCGGGAATAACCTGGTACTGTTTTTGGCTTTACTTTGCCTACGACTCACCTCAGCAGCATCCGAGAATAAGCAAAGCTGAGCTGAATTACATTTTGGAAAACACGCCGCCCATTATTAAAAACAGCAAGGACACACCTATCCCCTGGAAAGCTATTTTGACCTCAGGGCCATTCTGGATCACTGTTTTCTCGCACTGGGGAGTTACGTGGGGATTCTATACTCTATTGACTCAAAGCCCAAGTTACTTTAGCTTCATACATGGCTGGGATATTAATATGGTACTTTATTTTCTATCATAATCTCAAATAATTTGATTTATAACTGAATAATTATTTACAGACTGGATTAATAACTGGGGCACCGCATATTCCTCTGATGATATTCTCGTATACATTTGGTATTTTTTGTGACTGGTTATTGAAACATAATAAAATGAGTCGCACAGGAGTCAGAAAACTTGCGATGTTCATCGCAACATTCGTTCAAGCTTTTTTCATCATCGGGTTAAGTCTCAGCGGCTGTCATTCTAATTTCGCTGTATTCTTTATGCTCTGCGGTACTGTCGCTAACGGCGCTATTTCTTCAGCAACACTCGCTAATTTCGTCGACCTCAGTCCTAATTACAGTAGTATATTATTTGGAATTTGTGGACTTATTGCTAACGGCGCCGGTGCTTTGTCGCCTTTTATCGTCGGAATGCTTACTAATGGAAATGTAAGTAAAGATATAACGCATTCTAAATAATTAATTAATTGATTAATTATTCACTATGGTATGACTAATAATTGTTTTATAATTTAGCAAACGATAGGACAATGGCGTATAGTATTTTTGATAACTGCTGGTAATTTAATATGCGGCGGAATTCTTTATTTATTATGGGGAACTGGTGAAGAACAGCCTTGGAATAATTTGTACAACACTAATGATAGTGAACAGGGAGAAGAATTACAAAAACTTAAGCATGAACATTCAGAGATAATTGAAAAATGCGCAGCAATAGATGAAAAAAAATTGGAGAAAGAAAAAGAAGCTAACGGATTAAATTAATAAAATATTTCTTCAAAACTTTTGGTTATTTTTTTTTTTCTTTATTAACGACACCAGGTACGAATAGTTTTGAGTGACGTGGTCGACAGAGATAATAGTCTATACTAATTATTTTTTTTACGTTATTTTATTGTTATTGTTAATTATTATTAATTTAAATATTTTATTTTTATATATATTAACACCTAGAAAAATTATAAAATAAGATTTCAATTGTAGTGCAAATAATACTGTGTATTATGCATTTTTTTATTGTATAAACAATCGATTGTATTAATTGTAATTAATAATGATATTAATAAAAAATTATTGTAAAAATAAAAAAATCACGCGCGCACTTTTGAATCAATCGCAGCAGAAGAGAAGAGATTCTTCAATAATTAGCTATTTTGAACCTGAGTCTGTTTTTTTGGAGTCCTCGGGGGTAACAGACAAGTCTTTTGGAAGAATCCTAGCAGACAAAAGTGAATGGAAAAAATTTTTTTATCAGTAACGAACCCTGGGTCTAGATTTTCTATAGAATTTCTTAGACGACGATCCCGTCCGTTGGATGTTTGGAGACCTCGAGGCTTCAAAAGTTCTCCATTTATTGGAACAAAAGTTGTCTATCAAAGTAAAAAACAAAAAAAAATTATATATTCATAACTTTGCTTATCCCATTAATTTAATAAAAAAAAATAAGTCGAGCAGTGATTTAATTTTTTACCCCAAATTTAAATATGGGAATTAGCGGCCTCATTTACTTGATCTGGAGCACCACAAAAAAAGTAAATCTGGATATTGAGTTTCAGGGAGACCGCAGATTTATTGGAAAACAAAAAAAAATCCCTTCAAGTTACGTATTGAGTTTTCAATGCAAATGATATTGAACCAGTCAGCATTGTCGGGTACTCTCATATTTACACTTTATCAGCACAGTTTTAAAATATAAGTTTGTATAAATATTTATAAAACCGTGTACTGTTTTTTAATAAAAAATTAAATCTTCTAGTAGTTTTTATCTATTCAGCTGAAGGTGATTTTTTAATCTTTTTATTTCAACTATTTTTTTGATGATAAGGTGAACTTCTTATCTATATAATAGACGGTAATCAACAATTTTAATTAGTTTTTATGATAGTTAGTCTAAAAAATAAATCTTTTGCTATATGTTTGACTGTGAAAAAAAAAAAATCTTTTAAATTTACTGAATAATTTTATTTTGACTAAAGTGTTTTGTAGTATTATGGAAGATTTTATAAAAAATTAATGGACTAGACATGTTTAATTATAAAACACTTATCAAGTCGTAAAAAAGTCAAGCTAATAAATTTGTTTTTTTCAAACTCTTATTCTTCTTATTGAATAAAACAATAAAACGACAATAACTATATTTTGATAATGGATTGTTTGTTAGTTGGTATCATTACCGGCTTATCGTTAAAATTTTAATTTATCACATCAATTTGTATTTTTTTATACGCTGATGCACTACATTTAAACTCTGCTCTATCAGTTTGCCTTCGGAGTGAGTGATTTTTAAGTCATTTAATTGTAGTAAACATTTTTTTTTTGAGTGTTTGATCATGTCGCTAAAAGGTAAAGTATAAAAATTTATAAATAATTAACACACTAAAAAATTAGGAGTGAAATTCTGAGTGATCATGGATTTTATTTAAATCCGCATTCACTCCGGATTTAATTCACTTTAACTCCGGTAATTTTTTACACTCCATATATAATTTTATAAATTTTTTTTTAAAGATATAATAAGCTGTCGAGATGTTTTGTGGTGGATGGTTTTTTCCGGTCTGGGTGTCAACTTTATGCTGAGAGTTAATTTGAATCTTGTTCTTGTTGCTACTGCTAAGCAAACTGAAATTTTACAGGCCGTATCTCAATGCGGACAAGAAATAAACAATATAAGTATAAGTAATGTACAGCAGAATATTATTGATAATAATAATTTTTCACTCACTAACGATACAAGTGATGAAGAAATTGGAAAAGTAATTATTGAAATATTTCATTGTTAATTTATTTGCTTACGATATTAATTTTATTTTTTTTCTTTTAGAATAAATATCAGTACTCGGAGTACGAACAAGGTCTGGCAATTGGTGCTTATTACTGGATTCACTGGATAAGTGAAATACCAGGTGGTATTTTGGCGCGAAAATACGGAACCAAAATGATTTTTGGTGTCGGAAATTTACTAGCCGCGATATTGGGATTTTTTTTATCACTTACTATGGAGTACAGCCTCTACAGCCTTATATTTGTGCGCGTACTTCAAGGATTAGTTGCTGTAAGTTTGAAATAAATTCATTTATTATTTTCAAAAATTATAATTTTAATTAAATAAATTAAGGGCGTCGCTTATCCTGCAACTCACGACATGACAGCCAAATGGATCCCGCAAAATGAAAGAAGCAAATTTGTGAGCGCATATATGGGTAATTATACTATATATTTTTATTAATTAGTATTTATGATTGTTGATAACAATTATTTATATTTTGTTAATTTAATTTTAGGGGGAAGTGTTGGAATTGCTCTGACATATCCACTGAGTGGTTTTATAATTGATTACCTCGGCTGGGAGTCCGTATTTTATATAACTTCACTTTTCGGCATTATCTGGTAAAATAATTCACTCTTATAAACTAAAATTAGGTGTTAAAATGATATATTTATTCGTCTAGGTATTTCTTATGGATAAGTTTTGTCTACGACACACCGCAACAGCACCCACGTATATCAGAAAGCGAAAAAAAATATATCCTAGATAATTTGGGCGCATCAGTAGACCATTCAAATCGTAATTTATCAATACCATGGAGTAAAATGTTAACATCATGGCCAGTATGGACATCGATTCTCTCAAACTGGGGTGCAGTTTGGGGATACTTTACTCTAATGGCCCAAGCGCCGGCTTATTTTAAATTCATACATGGCTGGAGTGTTGAAAAAGTAATTTTTCAATGTCAATTAGCACCTGAAAATTACTAAATTAATTTTATTTATATTTTTAAACAACAGACAGGAATTTTTTCCGGTCTTCCTCACTTCCTGACGATGGTCTTCAGCTGGATATTCGCTCACATGAGCGACTGGTTACTGCAAACTGAAAGATTGACTCTGACTAACGTGAGAAAACTCGCGACTTTTGTCTGCTCAGGAATTCCTAGTGTCCTAGTACTCGGACTAGCATTCAGTGGTTGCTATCCCGTGCTCGCGGTAATTTTTATAATGGGTGGAATAGCATCAGCTGGTGCCGTCACGTCTGGACCCCTATCTAATCTCGTTGACCTCAGCCCAAATTATGCGAGTATACTGCTCGGTATCTGCGGCCTTGTGATTGACGTTGCCGGATTTGTCTCTCCATTGATCGTAGGATCTTTAACAAACGACAACGTAAGTTAGGAAATTAATTCGCAGCTTTTCCAATAAATTTAATTATTTATTTATTTATAATAAATAATTTATCTAGCAAACTATTGACCAATGGCGGCTAATTTTCATCATCGCATTTTTAAATATGGCAATTTGTTGCCTTATTTACTGTATCTGGGGCACCGCCGAAGAGCAATCATGGAACCAGTATCACACGGTCAATAAAAACGAAGATGATTATAACATAACAATTGAACTTGAAACTCAATTAAATAATCAATGAGACTTATAATTAATATAAATAATTACAATGAATTATTCACTTGATATTTTAGTTTTTATTACATAAAGAATAAGAAGTTTAAATTAATACAAAAATTTAAAAATTACCATACTAAAAATTCATCAATTACAAATTGTTAATAATTACTCATTACAATTATTAAATTTTCATAAAATGAATTTAGACAGTGCTAAAAAATTGGTCCATTGGAAGACAGTATGATATTAATTAACAATTACTCAAATAAAGCTGGGGTAATTTTAAATATTTAATAAATACAATTAAATATTATGCAATTATTTTAATGCGCTATTATGAAGGTAATGATTTATTGATCAGACTAGTGTCGCATGTGCAAGGCTCAAGCCAACGCATTAATGTACTTATCAAATAAATTAATTAAACTCTAAAATAATTATAATTAATTAAAAACATTACTAATTTAGATTAAGATTAAATAATTTATATATTATATTTGTATAGTAAATTTATTGATAAACTTCTGTAATATATTTGTATTTTTTTTCTGTTTCGTATACTTACGTATATTTTGATAAATTTGTTACTGTAATTCTCTGAATTTAAAATTAAATGCCGCGTCTACGCGACAAGTGATTTATTTTGATTTGTATTTATATTATATTCTCTATAAATATAAACCATAAACCGCTTAAATAAAAAACAAACAAATAAATATTAATAAATAAATATGCCTGCATAAAAAAGCTATTAATTATTAATTAAAAATAAAAATAATGAAATTTTTATTAATGAAGCTACTTTGCTAAACTCTTCGCAGCCTTGAAATTTTATTAAAAATCTATCTATATCAATTTTATAATTTATTTAGTCCCGAGTCCTTGCTCGTCAATATATTTATTCAAATTTATTTATTTATTTTTAAATAAATATGGTGTTTCAAACGCCATTAATTATTTTTCATCAATCTACCCTGTAGTTTTAAATGTTTATTTGTAAGTCACGTAAACGTGAATGAGAATATGGCAGTAATTTCTTTTTATTACCTGAACACACTGGCACATAGTATAATAATTACTATTCCAATAAATATACTCATTATTTATTGATAAACTTTTGTATAGAAAAAATTACTTTCCGTCAAAATAAAAAATAAATAGAGAAGAATTATTATTTTCAATGGCTTTGAATAGCTACTTATTAGGGGTGTGCGAATTGTGTTCGAATTTAATCGAATCGAATAATTAGAAACTTCTAAATCGTCCGAAAGTTTTCGAATTATTTGTAGCTTTCAAAATTACTCGATTTGAATCGAAAAAATTATGATCAGCTTTCAAATATTCTATTTTTATTTAATGGAGAGCTTAGTTTTTAAAGTAACCAAAAATAACTCGCAGATTCGTATCTGAGCTCTATTTACCTCTGACAATAATTTGAATTATTGGAAAAAATGTTACAATTTCAAGTCGTTCAAAAGAAAATTTTGTAATTATTGGTAAATTTCCGAATAATTTTGAAAGTTTAGAATTATTCGCACACCCCTACTACTTATATCACTTTTAAATACTCCATTTTGATAGATAACTCTCTAAGTGTCTATCACATTTTAATAAACATTTATTTATATTTTTAACAGTATCATTTAAAATTTCATTATTTATCAGGTTTATCTTAAATACTTTTTGTTTTCTTTAAATAACTATTATTATTTAATCACCTAAATCTAATATACGCATTTTTATTATGCAAGTTTGATTTATTAATTATGATTAATCGCAAGCTAACTTTAAATCTCTACGTAATACTCAATACTCTTAAACTTTTTATTTTTAAATATATTACTATCAATAAATTATCTCAAGTCTCTAATTAATTAATTAATAAATTCTAAAAATTAAACATTAGTCGGGGGGTCCATCGAGCAAATAATCGACTTCACTACACTGGCAGCTGCCAAAGCGGCATAAGGCTGCCATTCTTTGCCCCGCGAACCGTCTTTGTAATCACAAATTCCTCTTACTACAGCAAAGCTATCTCTGCAGTTACCCAGTATACTTTCGACGACAGCATCCATTTCTCCATCAAAAGCCAGACAGCCAAATCGCGATGCAAATTTCTGCCTCAATTGATCGTCCCGGGATATCTGTCTACCGGAAGCAATTGATGCCAAGTGCATGCGGGGGCACCCGATCATCCTACAAGACAATTTAGTTTTTTTTTTAATGTAATGACTAATGACTATAATAATTTAAGTAATTGAGTGGCTCCTCAATAAGACAATTGGATTATTTAAATTACTAAACGACAATACCTTTTGTTCGGAGTATCTTGTGGAGCGGCCGGATGTGCAACTTCGATGACATCCCGATCTCCGATAGCCATATACAATTTATCAGACTCTAAAGGCGGTTGTTTAAAGTCATGCTCTGATTGAAGATTGTCCAAGTTTTCAAGGCCTTCTTTTAAATATTTTTTCCATGGTACATTTGATTCATCTTCAGCCTTTTCATGCACAAATTAATTAATTAAAATCAAAAATTAAATAATTTCTAGTAATTAATTACCTGCTTTTTAATATTCATCGCCAACTCTTGAAGTCCCAAATTAACAGGACAGTATTCTTTGGTATCAAAATGATAACTGCCGTCTTCCTCATTAAATTTAGCACCTTCGCAATAAATATACACATATTTTTTTGTCATTGGTGTTGGATAAGACACGACGACGTCACCTAGTCGCACATGTTTGTTGTAATCGGTGTAATGAGGTACTCCACCACCGACACCCACCAGAAAAACGTAGTCGACTTTTTGGAAGGTTCCTACATCAAAAAAAAATTTGATTAATTAATAAATCATAAAGTTAAAAAAATAATTAAATACTTACCAAGTAATCGTGTCGTTGTATTTCCCGCAGCAGTCATAGCTTCTCTTTCATGGCCAACTCGCGGTAATTTTGTACATACTATCCGATGATCACCGATATTACCTAGTGTATATACGTTAGACTCACCTGCAATTAAAAGTAAATATTAAAAAATCATTAAATAAATTTTTTGTGTAACAAACAAAGTGTATTGTACAAAAAAATAACAAAGACAATGCGTGCCGATCCCGGAGCCTATAAAACAATAAACAATATATTACATTTTATAATTAACACGTCCCTGTGTGCGTTATAATCATAATTAATTGCTAGGAGTTTGGGAATAGTTTGAATTTACAAATTATTCGAATCAAATCAAATCGAAATATTCGATTCGAGCTTTGAACTTTTCAAATAATTAAAAAATTTTCTTTTGAACGACTTAAAATGGTAATATTTGTTTCAATAATTCAAATTTTTATCGAAGGTAAGTAAAGCTGAGACCCGAATTTACAAAAAAATTATTTTTAGTTACTTTAAAAACTAAACTCTCCCTTTCCCTTTTGAGATAAATCAGAATTTTCTCGATTCGAATCGAGTAATTCGAAAAATTTCAAATTATTCGATTTGAATTTCGATACTTGATTCGATTCGATTCAAACACAATTCCCACACACCTATTAATTACTAATTAAATTAGTTTTAAGACAATTAAACAAACAAATGATATAAAGCTGATAAATTTGTACAAATGAATTATTTCCTGTGTAAGAATGATCTGCGGTGACACCTTTTCTGTTTTTTTTTAAGCACAATCTCCAAAGCGATGATATTAATTTATTAATTATTTATTATTAATTATCAATTAATAGCATTGAATAATAACACAGCTATATTGTTATCAAACTACTTTACCAAATCGGCAAATTACTCGAGGTACACCGTCAGTAGAATCTGGAGAACTTGCAGTACCTAAAGTTTCATGCATCATAAAAATATCTATTGCTTGTAAGATTAAAAAGCCGGTTTTATTGAGAGTTAAAATTAATTATTAATTATTAATATCATTAGAGTAAATTATTTCTAAGTAGTAAATAGAAGTAATGAAATAAATAATTGATAATAATTAAACGTACCGACAGTAGTGTAACGAACAAAAGTTTCCTTATTTTCAATCATCGAGTCAACGGCAAGTTTCTCGCAGTACTGAGCCGTGATGATTGCTATTGTTGGTTGTTTCGCACTTGCCATTGTTGGCATTTGTTTGACAACTTTTATCTGAGTGTCTTCATGAGCTACACGAGTAAACGCGCCGTGTTCCATTGCTTTAACTAGTCCTTTAGTTTGCAGCTCGTTCACTATCGCCTCTACTGCATTCGGTTCCCAATTGTATTGTCTATTAGAATTAAATACTTATTGTTTAATATTTTAATCGATTTATTAATTACTGAATTAATGAAATACTTACTTGGCAATATCGATTACAGTTACGGGATTTGGATACGCAGATTCAATTAATTCAAGTACTTTTTCAGCCGTCAATTCAACAGACTGTCCCATTATTGTTTCATCAGAAGATACTAAAAAAAAGTAATTAAATTGTTAATGACTTAAAAAATATACTTTAGTAATTAAATTACGAAAGATTGGAGTTGATAAAAATATTTTATGAATGACGATTTTAAATTTAAATGAATAGCGTGATTGATGATTTATCTATTGGAGTTGCTATTAAAAAACTGTCGATAGTGGCATGTAAATATGTATGTTTATGTATATGTTGTATATTAGTTTAGCTTGCATGATAAAAGTGAAATCATGTAGATATGATATAGGGCAGTGTGGCAGTTATTGATTATGCTGAAAAAAAATATGATAAAACAAGCACAAGAACATGATTGTTAACTCAATATTGTTATGGTTACAAATCTATAACTCATTTATTTATTATAATTATAATTATAATAAATTTTAATTGTTCGTCTACTAAATTTTCTACCACAAAACATCTAGTGAATTAGAAAATTTGAATAAATGATTTAATAAACGATAAATGTTTAAAAATATTGATGGTAATTAACAATAAATATTTAAAAATATTGGAGGTAATTTACTACAAAAATATTTTAATTAAAAATCTAATTGACGTTTGTGCATCTATGGTTGCATTCGTGCAAGTATTTTATTTTCTTATGTATAAAAAAAAAAATGTTCTATATATTTTTAAAAATATTCACTAATTTATGGTAATTAACAATTTATATGAGTAAGTGTTGCGGTGTTAATTTGTCATTAAAGACTCGAGCAATTGGTAATTGGTACAAAAAATTAAAAATACATTCAGAAAAGACAAAACACACTAAGAGCCTGTGAATTATTATGTCAATAAATGAATAATTAAAAAATTGCAGAGCTTCAAACAGTGTTTTAAATAATTAAATTTTTTTCTTCTTTTGCCTAAATCGAACCTGCTATCCGAACACTTTTCTTAGAGCGAGGAAGTGTGAACAGAGAGTAGCCAGTTTGAGCTGTGAATTAAATGCAATATTTATTTATATGCTTATATAAAATATATGAATACGTAAAAAATGATTCGTGATTCAAATTCTTTAGGCCAATCATCTCAATCCCATTAATCTTAATATTTTTAATTTAATAAATGATAAGTGATAATAAATTACTAAGCAATGAACGGAATTTTTCTTTTTTTTTTCTTTTTTTTTACGGACCACTCGTGTCAATGAGACTAATTTAATTAACTCTGACCCCTTGTTCGAGCAATTACTTGCTTAACCACTTAAGAATAATCTGCATTACATTAGTATATATTCTCTTATATTACTGATATATATATATATGTATATTTATTTTGTCTATCAAGTTAAATTCATGATTGATGTACTTACACGGCCTCGTAGGTAGCGTAATAGGTTCTTCCAGTTGTTTTAATTCAACTTCTAGCTTTTTAATACTGGGATATTTATGCTGCATCAGTTTCATTATTTTTTTAATGAATCCCACGTAATCTAAAAATTGATAAATTAATAAATCAATAAATTAATAAAAATAAATTTTAAATTAAATAAATAAATTACCTCGTGGAAATTCTTGTGGACTAACAAGCTCACGAAAAAATTCTTGAGCAACACTCGGATGTTCTGCTTCAGATAACGAATTAATAAACCAAAATTGTAATGTACGAGATTCCTGTGTATGTTTTTTAGTTTGCGCGCTTACTAAAAATACACGAAATTCAAGACAAACGTGGGCTGGATTATAAATCCCATTTGAAACTGTAAAAATATTATTACATTTTAAAATAAATCTGAGTCATTTATTAAAAAATAACGCAGCTGTTTTATTTAAATTTAAATTTAAATATGAATATTATCAGTGACGTAAAAGTGTTATCGTTAGATAAACACTAATGGTCTTTCTTATGAAAATTTATTAAATATCAGTAAATATCCACCGCAGTACTAGTCCTATAGCTCTACTAAATACTAATTATTGATTAATAGTTAATTTCTAATCACTAATGGCCTAGTAATTAGTAAATAATTAGTAATGAGTAATAAGAGAGATTATACCAGCAACTGCGTGTTTGTTAATGACAATTCCTTTGTGGTCGCCACCAGCTATATGAACATCTTGCTGGTCGTTGATACGCTCAGGAGGATCCAGTGCCTGACGTTCAATAATTAACGTCGTTGATTTAGCAGTCTTGGACTTAGGCGTCATCACAATGTGCTCTATCAGCCGTAAAAAAAGAAGACAAGCTCAATAAATTTATTCATCAATGACAACTACAATGAAATTTTATAAATAATAACAATAAAAAGTAAATAACCGTAACGCAATACATATATGTAGTATTGCGATAAAATTACTTAATCATATCGATAACATCTATAAATAAAAATGTTAACATGCTGAGTTAGTCAACACAAAATCATTGATAAAAAATTCCAATAACATCCAGTGAGTCATATCTTTACGTCAGATACTGAAACACTTGATAGTATTCTAATAAATAATTAATTAATATAATAATTATTATTAATAAAAAAAAAAAAAGTATAAATAATAAAATCAGGTCACTGACCAGTCTTTCTATCGGCCATCCTGACCAGCGAACCTTTCAGAGCAGTCAATAGACAAATGAACTCCAAATAGGTAAGTAACGTTAATCGATATCAACAATTGACACACGTGAGCTGCGTTTTGACAATTGAATTAAACTGTTGGGTTGCTCTTAAACTGACTCAGCACTCACTGGCGAACTGGTGAATCCAAAGACTCGAGGACAACTGACTGAGAACTGAGGAGTTATCAGAGAACCGGGCGCGCGGCGCGGGACCGATGACTGATCCGGCGATCCCACTATGTATATAAACCACCAGTTACTAGCACACGTACGATACTTGTAGCTAAATGTAACGAAACGTTACGTTAAATATTTAGTGTACGTAGAGCAAGTAGTGTGTGTTATACTCTCTTTCAGTCCCCTTGCCTCTTGGACCCCATCACCGACAACAATGTTCCCCTTCTTTCCATTACACATTCAACGTTCAACGCATCTGCCTTTTTCGCTTCCGCGTTTTCCGCGTCGGCGCTAAAATCCTCGCGAGATCAATGGATTCATCGATCTTGCCACGGATATATATAGATTTCCCCTAGTTTTTTTTACAATCAGGAATCGGCATACACTGAGATGCTCAATTGTCATGTGATGATTCACCGTCAGATCAACTATTTATTCAAACATGAGCTGATGGTCTGCATTGATGCCCTGCACTAAAGATGAATTCAAATTCCGGTATGACTGGAACCTGGATTATGAGCTCCAATAACTTAAACGTTTTCTGCATACTAGACTATACGGGCTTACATCACAAAGCGAGAGCTGGGTCGAAGACCTGATGGCTTACTTCAACCCCTCGATAAACTCGTGCTACACTTAGGGAGCATTGAACGTTCAATTTACTGGGACAATGGTCGATGATAGACACAACTTATTGTAATTGCATTTAAAGTCTAGACTCTAGAGCCTAGAGCCTGCTATATCTATAGTGTCGAGTCTAGACCCTGCGGTTGACGTGATCCGATAGCTTTTTTTTTCGGCCATGCTCGATCGACTGTGAATTTCATGACGCGCATATTTAAATTGCGACCGCCGATCCATGGATATTACGACTGAGTCCGGTCTTTGATGATACTGTTGCATTATTACACGGCTGAGAGTTTATTTTATATTTAAACTTGACGAGATCCAATGACGAGTGTCCTTTCGATTTCCACTGACGTCAACGGGTGATATCACTTTTATTATATATGTGTATATATTTATGTATGTGTGTGAATGTTTATTTATATTGTTATGTTTTTTATGATATTATGTATAATATATGGCGCGTAAATTTCTCCTTCCATTGGACTGTGATTTAATACGTGCATGAAAAACCTTCGGATTTCCTTATGTAGTTTAAGTTTACACGTTTTTCTTAACTTTGTTTTCCTTGACATACTATTTATGGTAAGACGATTTCTTACTCGAGTTTCTAAATTATAAATTAAGGTGACTATTCTATATCTCTATGAATTATCATCAAATATTTGGTTTCACTGCGTAGATATTTTTTATTTATGATAATATTTTCTTAGAATAAGATAAAATACATTTTAATTTTGTTGATGACAATAATTAATTATTTATATATTTTTTATAAATATAAAATAAAATAAATTTAACATAATTATGTATATTATTTATTTAGCAGTGAAATTTTGATGTAAAAAAAATTTAACATAAATAAAATTATTTGTATTTACACAAGCATAGATATTAATATTAAATTAATTGATAATATTGTTATAATTTTTCGTAGTTCATTAAAACTACAAATAAGTCAATTTTATATTCTATATTAATTGAAAATAAATGAGCGACAGATTTTTAGGACTTACAATAATTAAGCTAATTTAAATAATATTTTAATTTGACTGTAATTAGTTATTAAAATACAATTAATTTGATGACTCGACTTATCTAATGGGCACTGAGGACATCGATGAAAGAGAAGTTAAACTAGAGGGCCCAGAATTTAAATTAAGTTTGTCCAGCTCATCATCAGCTTTGTTGTTCTTCAAATCTTGCTGAGTGTACAAGAATTTATTCCATTCATCGCCGCGCGGATGCGCCAAATTTTCAGCAACATCATAGACCCAAATTTTACCAGAGTCGTCTCCAACAGTAACATGCAGCCCGCTGGGAGTCCAGGAGACGCGATTCAGTGCAGGACATCCATCGACGACGACACTTGCCGCAGGTACCTCAGTGTCCTGATTGAGGTTCCACAAGTCCAATCTCCCGGAATCGTCGACCGCCGCAAAGAGCGCGGGGTGAGTAGGTGACCAAGCGACGTCATAAACGTAATCGCCGTTGTGCTCGAATGAGTACAGTGGTTTGTTTTCTTTCAAGCTCCACAGTTTTATTGTCCAGTCAATGGACGAGGTAAGGAACAGATGTGAGAAGTCAATGCCACCTTGTACCGCGTGTGCGCTCACTCCCGTTACCGGGCCTTGATGGCCTTCATATGTTTCTGTTACACCGGCTCTTATTCCGTGACGACAAGCTAGACAAGACAATTAAACACAATAATTATTATTTTTAATTGGCCAATTAATTGTTTATTTATTTATTATGATAAAAATTAAAATTACTAATTAGTACCAACCTGAATAAACGGTACCATCTTCGCTGCCAATAATAAAATTATTAACGTCACCGTATGGAAATGCCAAACTAGTAACAGCGATAGGCTTAGACTGTTTGGCCTGAAGATCTAATGATTCTTGTGGCATCGACAGCATGTCAAGACTCCATGAGCACATTTTACCATCCGTTGAAATACTTATTAAATTATGGGCATTTTGTGTACCCACGACATTCAGACAATAAACTGGATGCTGTAAAATATTTATATGATATTTAATATTGATAGTTTTAATTATATTTGTACAATAAAAAAATATTTTTTACCGTATGAGCGCTAGCAGAAAGTGGTGTCCGCTGTATGGGGGTACGTTTCTGTACCCTGTTGTCCCATAAGACAATTTGACCAGCATAAGTACCGCCGAGAATAAGATTCGGATGAAATCTTGCGAAAGTTGTTGACATGACTGCCGACTGACAGTGAAAAATAAACTCAGGTGTTGTCTTTTTGAATTTGGTGTTCCAAACTAGACATATTCCATCGGGATCATTTGGTGCGTCTTCATTGCTGTTGTAAGAAGCCACCAGCAGTTCAGGAAACTGTGGCGACCAGTCCATGGAAGTGACACAACGGTTTCGTGACCAACGATCGCAGAAAAATGAACGATTCAACCACAAACGCTGATGACTTTTCTCATCCCTGTAAAAAATAATACATAATTAAAATTTAATTTACTTGTTTCTGGTTTTTAAATTCATTTCTAGTCTATTACTTCCCAAGAATTTAATGTTCAAATTTAATTTTTTTTTTAAATGCAATTTTAATACGAGACCGTTTCCATATCAATGCAAACCACAACCAAATTGTCAATAGAAAATTAAAATCTAATTAGTAATTAATAATCAAACTCACATTCCATCTTCACCATCTAAAGTACCAGTATAGTCAGTATAAATATCAACAGATTCAGCAAGTGCACGTTCAACTAATCGACTTGTTTTATCAAGAAAACGTTGAAAATCTTCCGACAATATTATCATCTGTTTTTCTTCTTCACTCAGTTCACGAACTGAAATAATTACAAAAAACCAAATCAGCAAAGTGTGACATGACAAATAATATATCTAATAAATAAAATGAATTACTTTCTCTAGGTTTCTCAGGTTCCTTTTGCTGTTCATCTTGAGTTACCGCTGGCAGTACTTCCTTGACTTGTGGTAGACCATGAGGCAGGATACCGGGCGGTAGTTTGCTTTGAAAACCGTCGATATGCGGCAGGCTGTTCTCCTCATCCTCGGCTTGGCCATCATCATATGTCAAAACTGTGGTGAATAAGCTACTCCTGGACATGTGTCCCTAACTCTACTCCTAACTAATTATCTACTCGATATTTTAACTCTACGTTTGTAAAACTCTACATGACTAATTTTTTTTTTCTCAATTTAAATTAACGTAAAAAAAATTGTACGAAATTTAAAATTTACTTAAAATGATTTATTTTTTTTACAAGGAAGCGAATCTAAAGCAACTTTACGCGCAATTGCTTGGCATGCTTATAAATTAAATAAATTATAAATAAAAAAATAAACAAACGCGTAAGCATGCATTTTAAAATACGTAGAGAGTGACGGCAATTTCATTTTTTTTATTTTATTCAAAATTTTATAAATAAATTCAATAACTTTTTTTTTAATCCGTTTCTCTCCACCCTTTCCTCTGTCATGCATTAAATATAAGAAAAAAAAAAAGAAAACAACGAGCAAATGGCGTAATGTGTATGATAGATGAATGACGAGTAAATGTGAGGAAAAATAATAATATAAATAAAAATATTTATAAAGGAATTTAAAAAATAAAAATAATAAAAAGAAAAAATATAAATAATAACGCAACTTCCCGAGTCCATGCACTTGCACTTACAATTAAATTTAAAATAAAATCTAAATAATTCAAACTACATACTAGAGTACATTGCAAAAACAATTGTCCTTCAACATGCGGGTTTTTACATATATTTTAAAAATGGATTGAATACTAATTTATCGTGCACCTCGAGAAATTCACAGGTAGTCGAATGAGCCAGCGTAAAAAAAAAAAGTTGTGCTTTACAAATAAAATTAAAAATACGCATGGCATTAATTACATAAAAAAAAAAAATTAATAAAATTTTTATGTACAATTGTGCTGTGAAAATAAATAATAACACAGCATTTACAAGCTTTATTTATATTTTTTAACGAGCATTCGTGGTCATGAGCCTGGAAAGTCTCATTTAAGTGCGATGGGATTTAAAAAATAATTTTAATGACTTTACTGAGTTAAAAATAAAAAAAATAATAAATTACGACAAAAGACTATTGTACAGGCTCTTAATTAAGTGAATGTGAGAGTGAAGCTCGAGATGCTCGTGACACAATTAATAAATCGATTCACCTGAGTAGAGATCACCTACCTGTGAATTCGTCCTCCCACTCTAAACCAGGATTTAGATTGTACTCGTCTTGAAGGAGGGAAAAGAAAATGTCAATCAATTTTGTATCTCATCTGTTTGCTCCGCGTTATTCCTCTCGATTGTCGATCCGTTAATTTAATTAACTTGTGCGTTAAATAATTAAATAGTTTATCGAAATCAGCAATCGATTGGAATGGGAGCAATTTAAAGTTGGGTGTTTTGTGTAATAACTAATTAGCATGCATTACATTGCCCTGACAAAGCTCTAGCGTTAAATCGCCTTCTAATAAATTTTATTAATCAATCAGATATTTTTTTTTTTTTTTATATTGAGACTAACAAATTTTTGTTAATTCTCTGCAGTCAGAATACCTCTTCAAACCTCCAGTAATTTATCCCAAGCACTAGTCGCACCTTTTTTTCCCTATTACTAAATTTATTAGACGTTAGTGTTATTAGTTTAGCGATATATTATCTTTTAGTTAATTAATTAATTAATTAATTACATTAATTTTTAAATTACCAATAGATACATTGAGTTAAATAAAATTAAATAAACTAATAGATGACCGTGAATATCTTCCGAGAACTCTGGAAGGTGCGTTAAGTTGTGACAAGAATTTTTTACTCCGCATCGGAAATTAATTATGGATTTTTTTTTTTTTAACTACTTGATAGTTACATTGATAGGAGTAGAGCACTTGTTGTTCATGCATCAAGGCGTAGTTTATTTGTAATATCAACGACCTTATATTTAAAATTTTGAATATAATAATTTAAATCGTGCGACAGACCCCACGTGCACCGACGATACCGGGAAGAAAAGAAGAGCAAAAGAGTAGTCTTGTTTGTAAAAAATATATAAATATTTTATTTTACGTAATGCATATGTTATACCGGGTGGAGAGTATATATTTCATGTCTTAATTTAAGTACTGGAGTTAAAAATGATTTATTTATTTTTAATTTTATAAACATTATTAATTATTTTATTTTTTTCTATGGCCGTATTTATACTAAACTGCATCTAAGACTCGATAAAAACCAAGAGAAATCATAACTTACCGTAATAGTCGAATGCATGAGCTGAGGAGGGGAGGGAAAAAAATAGTTACTTATGAATACTTTCTAGTCTTAAATTTTTTTTTTTTTTAATTAAAGTAATTTATCAAATGGACTATGAAAGAACCTCCCTACACTCAGGGCATGATTCCGCAATCGTCAAAATAAAAAAATTTATTTGTTTAAAATTTTGACGTTTCACAAAAAAAAAAAAAATAAATAAAGTAATTAAACAAATAATTACATACGCTGAATGTAGTTAGGTGTTGTATGTTTCATTGTGTGTGATTAATTATAGATTACCAGAGGAAACATACATATTCATACTACTAAAAATTTAAACTACTTAATGTAAAAATATAAAAATACGTGCATTAAATATTTAAATGAGTAATTTAAATTAAATATTCAATTTAATTGTTGCACGGACGGAGCCCAGAACTACTATTGCTCTTCTCAGCGACCGGATATTATTTAAATAAAATATTTAAAGCAATGACACATGCCTTGTCACACTTATGCCCACCCCCCTAAGTTTCTCCACAACAGATTTCACTATCATTTCATATTTTATTTATTTATTAATCAATTAATTAATAAAAACTCTTTGTTAAAAAAAAAAACAAATTTTAATTACTGACAAGAGTTAGATTTAAAAAAAAAAGATTAATGAATAGGAAAAACGTAAGGAGAGTTTTCAAGGAACCTGAGCCAGGTAATTTGTACTCCAGCCACGCAACACATTTAATAATTAAAAAATTATCTATTATTTATTGTTAATATCAATGTTAAGATTTAAAAATTTAAATTTGCAATAAACGCAGTAAAGCATTGACTTGTGCGAGCGTTTGAAATGATTCTATGCGTGCGTGTTTTATAATAAATTGTTTTGTTTTGTACTGTCGCGTATTAGTTGTTAAAAAAACATAAAAATTAAAAATTAATTTTTTCACGCACGGGGTGTGGAGTTTGAGGAAAATTAGCAGAGCCAGAGATTAAGCGAATAGAAGGCGTTTAAGGCTGATGGTTTGCCCACACCCCTCAAGCTTTAAACATGTATTAGAGCAAGTTATTAAAAACTATGTAGTAATAATTATTACAATTAATGGGAGGAAAGTATAAAAGTAGACAAAACATACATAGGTAGTTTGGTGCAGACCCACCTTTCCTGGGACGCCACCAGTCAGTCTCAAAGTATCCTGCGGAGCAAGAGTGAGTTGGTGACGTTGTTGTACAGTAGGAGTAGATGGTGTTTGTGGAAGAGGAGGCGGACAGTCCTTGTGTCCAACACCCACAGTTGTTTTTTTCACCAATTTGTATACACACAAGAGTTGTATACACGCGTGTCAGATAAAACCGCAAGATCAGTCGATTTAAAACTCAACAATATTTATGACAAAATAAAATATAAGTAAATAAATTAATAAAATAATTAAACAAAATAATAAAATCATAAATTTTAATAAATTTCGACTAATTTTGCGGTAAAATCAATTAAACGCCCAGGAATTTATATTTAAATTTATATATATATTTTTTAATAGATAACTAGACAATTTATTTGTATTAATCCGCCACCATATAATTTATTGAATTCCAGTTAATATTATTAGTACTTAAAAATAATTTTAGCTGGAATTATTTTATAAAATCCCGTAAAAAATTAAATAATAAAACTAAATTATAATTTTTAGTTTAATAAATAATAAAGAAAAGAAAATAATAAATAAAAGAAAAGAAAATAAATAAACAATGATAACAAACAAATGATTGATGAGGTATTATGACTTGAGAAGTGATTGATGAAATTAACAAACAAAAATAATGACGTGAATGTGATACTCAAATTGTTAAAAATATAAGTTAGTTTAGTTTATATTATTAGAGACTATACTTTGTTTGTGTTAAATAAATCTAATTGTTGAAATTTAAAAATAGTTGTGCTTCTGTACGACTGTGTTACGAAGAGCATTATTGTACCGAGGGTTTTATTATTTTTAAGTTTTTAAGAATATGTAAGTTTCCTCGCCGAATAAAATTTAAAAAAATAATAATAATAATTAAATTTAAAAGTTACGACAAATTTTAAACATAGCGAGATCATCCGGTGTCCAGACATTTTTTTAAAATTATTTTAGTTCCTTTGATTATTTTTAGTTAAGGAAAGTGCAAACAGTAAAGGATTCGTTGTATTATATTGTATTGAGATTATTAATTGATATTATATATATATTTATATTATGTATATTAAATTAATAAATTTAAATGATAAATGATTCATTGAGAAAATAATAAACTCACCGTCGTGGGAGGTCTGTGTCGTTTGCGCAGTCTGCGTTTGTTTGCTGTAAACTACTGGTTCTTTTGGTGGAATGTTTGTGTGGGCAACTGATACTACTGTTAATTCGCGATTTGATTTCTTCTTAATTGCGCCACTAAAAAAATTATTAAATTATTTAACAATTAACATTAATCAATAATTAATTATCAACAATTATTACCTCTGTGGAGAAGTGATACTTGATGGTTGAATACTAGCATCCGGAGTTGCATTGGCACTTTGATCTGAAGCTAATGAGTTCATACTCGAAAGACTAGACAGCACATCTATTAAATCCAATCACAATAAATTAAAATAAGTTTCTTATTATAAATATTTTTAAATCATGACAGTAAAGTTGGCGGTCATTTGACAATTTTTAAAACTTTAAAGTAATAAAATAAATTTTTTTTTCCAACAAAATTAAAAAATGGACTTTTAAAAATTTTTAATATCAGTACATGCATTTTTTTTTTATTTTATCAATTTAATTGATTAATTTTTTTGTATGTAATTTAAAAATTGTCTGGTGTCTGCTACATTTACTCTCATTTTTAAATCTATACTTTAATAAATAAATACCAGACACTGGAGCAACTCCCAGGGATGAAAGCATAGCATCCAGTTCCTTACGATGGTCTTTATCAGTACCAGCTGCTCGTACCGTAGCTTCTTCGACCTTTAGTTCAATCAAAATTTATAAATAATCATAACTAAGTAATTAATCTCCTAAATTTATATAAAAAAAAAAAAATCATACATCTTTTTGCTCCTTTTCTCTGCGACGTCGTTCCTTTTCCTCTCTGATCGCCTGTAGCTTTGCTTTTTTTCTTTCCAACTCTGCTTTGCGATCCGACATCATATTTATTTTATTTTTTCCTGCAAAAAAAAAAAAAAATACACATACATCAATATATTTATGTCATACTGGTTTTTAATTCTATACTGTATTGATTTATCAAGAATGTTATATATAGACACATTCTTCATATATATGTTGGTAAAAAAAAAGTGACAAAGTATTTTACTGTCCCGTTATACCACAAAAAATATAATAATAATTATAAGTTAATAATTCAAAAATAATTAATATTCACAAGTACTTTAAATGTCACTCATATGTTGACTCATAATTAAAATAAATATAAGTAAATAATTATTTAAATTTATACCTTTTTAGTAAAATTTTAAGTCACTGCTCTATTAGAATATTTATAAAATTTTAATAACTTGTTTATATTGAATATTATTTAAGTAAATCTTATAAATTTTATATCACTCGATACGCCCGAACAGCAGATCCATTATCCATTTTTGCTCTGATCTCTGGTCTCTGGTTTTCAATGGCGTCTTGATACTGCACTAGTCAGTGCAATTACTTTTAGTTATCCAGTATGTCATCTAAATACTCCAATTAGCAAAAAATAATTAAAAAATAAATAAAGTAAATGTTAAATAAAATATTTAAAAAATTTCATTTATTTCCACAAGTTAAAAATTTATAAATAAAAATAATAATAATAAAATATTATTTTTTGTAAATCTTGTCAGTGAAATGTCGGGTTATCATTCTTTAGACTTTTACATAATTTTCAATTAATCATTGACATTATTATTGTATACTAACTTTTTTTTTTTGAAAAAATTTATTTTTAAATAAATACCTAAGACTTTAAATCATTTAAATACCATGGGAATCATCAGGTGAATAATTTAATTATTATTTTAAATCTGGTCTTTAAGCCAACCTACAAATTTTATTTAAATTAATTATTTATTTGGTAATTATTTTAGTAATGTGACTTTTTTTACTTTTTAAAGGTTTGCTGTTAAATCGAGTGTGGCTGGAGGACTGGTTTACTGGACTGTCCAAGAAGGATTATGGGGAAGTTCTGATGACAGCATAAATTTTTACAACAGAATTTACTCGACGGTTGCACCTTATGTCAAAAATAATATACCCAAGGAAGTAGTCAATGAGGTAAACAATAATTATTTTCAATTAAAAATTACTGGTAAATTAATAAAATATAAAGACACTGAGTGTAAATTATTGACAATTTTTTTTAAAAGCTTCCAGAGTTACCGAGTGTCAATGCCATGGCAAATTGTGCTGGATGTATGTGGAATAAAGGTGTAAAAACAAGTATAAGATTTATTGCTGACTTGCCAGATCATATATCCAATGGAATCGAATCAATAAAATCAATGCCTGCATTGCAAACTCCAGTTGACAGTTCAAGTGACGAAAAAACAGCTTCTGTTAAAAAGGATAAAAAATAAATTATAAATAAAAATACATCCATAGTATTTATATGTAAATAAATATGTATTAAATTACAGTTAATTACAAGTATTTACTTTTTTATTACCTCACTTATTTACAGTAAACTTTTAATTCATATTTTCCTGGTTAAAAGTTTTTGAAAACTAGGTTAGAGTGTTTGGAGTTTTGAATTTCCCGCGCAGACCCGGGCGCGCGCCGCGCTACTTGTATCCGTTTTCGAAAGCCAATTGCGGGCGATACTTTCTCTTGACATGCAAAGCCGATTGGTTACTTGAATTTGACGGGTTAAATGGGCAATTTGATTGGTTATTCAGTTGTAGAATAGTTCGGAGTAGTCGGAAGTTGGTTGAGAAACAATTATGAGTTAGTGGTGGTCTTTATGCTTGATATCACGTGACTTCGTACAGCAAAACTTGGATTTAGTATAACCAGTATATAAAAATTAGTTTTTTTCCAGTAGTGCTGAAGAAATGGCGGACAAAGACGAAAACGAGAAGACAATCGAACAAGACTTGGTCGTTACCAAGTATAAAATGGCCGGCGCAATTGTTAACCGTAAGATTATGATACAATGATTGTCCAGCATGCTGGATATTATGATTATTATTATTTACAATTATTTATATATGATTTTTTAATCAGTAATTTGTTAGTAGCCATATGGAATGTGGGCCCGCCAATGCCGGCCACCGCTCACCATGTGCACGATCTTTTTAATGCCAATTCATTTATTTATTTATAAAACATTTTATATCATCCACTAACACTCTCTTACTCTCTTATTTATTCAGTTTTAATTTTATCCATTTAAATAATTACTTTTACTAATCATTTATATTTTTTTTATGCATAACCACGTTATTTTTCTTGAGGCTATCTTGTTTTTTTTTTTTTTTTTCTAGACCATTACTGATAAGCACAGACTCCAATTATTTTTATTTATTAATTTACTCAATATATTTTATTTATTAATGCTTACGCTTTTATTTATTTATTTTTTTATATCGGAGTTAATTTTTTTTTGTCCTCATAGAGGTTCTGAAACAGGTCCTGGAAAAATGCATCGCCGGTGCATCTGTCAGGGAGACTTGCGAGTACGCTGACAGTTTGTTGCTCGAAGAGACTAGTAAAGTTTTTAAAAAGGAGAAGGAACTGAAGAAGGGCATCGCCTTTCCGACCTGCATATCTGTTAACAATTGCATTTGCCATTTCTCACCTATTGCCAGCGAGCCAGATCTTATTTTAAAAGATGACGATATGGTAAAAGTGTAAGTAATTATTTAAACTAGTTTTTTATTCCCTATTCCCTAGATATCTTGTCCAATAAACTAAAGTTGTAGTAAATAATAAAAATATTTTTTAAATTTAAAAATAGTGATCTGGGTGCACATGTTGATGGTTTTATTGCGGTTGTCGCACACACTATTGTTATCGGTTCTTCTCCAGAGAAAAAAGTCACTGGTAGGAAAGCTGATGTAGCTTTAGCTGCACATTATGCTTCTCAAGCTGCCTTAAGACTGTTGAAACCTGATACTGAGGTAACAATAAATTTATTACTTATTATCATTGACAGATTAGTTGTAATCAGTCGTGTGCTAGCTGATGATTTTTATTTACAATAACAATTTATAAAATATTGTTTGCTTTTGAATTATTCCAGACGTACGCAATAACGGGAACAGTCGAAAAAATATGCGAGGCATACAAATGCAAGCCGATAGAGGGTATGTTGAGTCACCAGCTCAAGCAATTCAAAATAGACGGTGAGAAAACAATAATACAGAACCCAAATGACGCACAGAAAAAGGAACATGAAAAGTACACGTTGGAGACTCACGAGGTTTACGCGATGGACGTACTGGTAAGCACCGGCGAGGGTGTAGGACGTGAGCAGGACACCCGTGTTACGATTTACAAAAAAACTGAAGAGACGTATCAGCTGAAATTAAAAACTTCCCGCATGTTTTACTCCGAAGTAACACACAAACACGGACTTATGCCTTTTAATTTGCGCACCTTCGAAGACGAGAAAAAAGCCAAAATGGCTGTTGTCGAGTGTGTTAATCACAAACTGATTGAGCCGTTCCAAGTTTTGTATGAAAAGCCTAGTGAGTATGTCGCCCAGTTCAAATTTACAGTATTGCTGATGCCAACTGGTCCTCACAAAATAACTGGATTGCCGTTTGAAATCGACTCATTCCAGTCAGATTGCGTTGTAGAAGATCCCGAGCTCAAGGTAATTAAATAATTCATACTCCTCCCACTAAAGTAATTAAATTGATGTTAATTTTTAATTATTATTGCTATTAGATGCTTCTTAATTCATCGGCAAACCCAAAGTCAGCAAAGAAGAAGAAAAAGAAGGCAGAGAAACAAGTCGTAGGCGAAGTTGCCATGGAAGTTGATGCCAAGGCTTAACATCAGTCCTACTAAATCATACACCCATGACTTATTGACATCGTGCACTCTCATTTACATCCTACTCTTACATCCAACTGATAGTGTCAAGAGTGACGCGCGATGCTTTCGTAAAACCTACCACGCAATTGTCCAACAAATAAATAAATATAAACAAATAAATTAACCCTCCATGGACACGAGTGTTGTTATTGTGGCACCAGATGCTCTTGCACTGCCGCATATCTTCCTTGTTATTAAAAAAATACAAAAAATTAAATTAAAAACTTAATAAATTTTAAACAAATGATCACTTTCATATGCGTGATCATGGTTGCGAAAGTGTCAAGATAAACTCTATCAACTTTTGTTTGTATTACGCTCTTGATCATTCACATTATACTTATTCTTTTTTTATTATATTTTCACGATATTATACCTCAGAGTATCTCGATTTATCGCAACGATATCATGACTAAGTACTTTGATTAATTGATTCATTGATTAATAGTAATATTATTTTATATTGTAATTATTATTCAATGAGATCTCTCTGTAATCATTGTCTCGGACGGACATCAATCTAATTGATGTTTACTTTTTTTCTATTATTATTATTACAATTTGCAGCAATTTTAGTGTGCGTAATTACACTTGTCTAATGATTTATAGTTGCTCTCATTTATTATTTTTTTGATGATTTGAAGTATCAATTTTCATTTTAGATATTGATGTATCTATAGATCAAATAAGCAATACATGAGTTAACTGTTTAGTTTTCGAAATAAATTTAAAAAATTATATAAAAGTAAAAAAAAATTAATTACTAAATGAATTTACATTGTAAAAATAAACAGAGTGTTAATTTTGGGAGTATTGATAAACTGATAATGATTTACAAAGGCTTCGGAGTATTTCGTTTGAACCCCTAACCATACAATTAAAATTACTATTGTTTGTTTGCTTTTATTACTTGCATTAATTATTGTAAATTTAAACGACTGATTACTGATCAGTAAATAAAGTAAAGCAGGATTTTTGAGAGTTGGTAGTCGATAACGGTAATGAAAAATAAAATGCGTAAGAAAAATGAGAATACGCATGAGGTAAAAGATGATGTAGAAAAATAATTGATGATTAATGATAAATTACTTGTGTAATATGATAATTTTATATATTAAATCAATAGTTAATCTGTTAATAGATATTTTTTCTACTAAAACTAAAAGAAATAAAAATTTTGTGCATATGTCGAGTGTTAAAGAGTGTAGTTTTAATACTTAAATTTAACTGGTGACTAAAATTGTCTGTTACAAATAATAATTATTTTTATTTTTTATTATTATTTAAATAAATTCCGTTATTGGCAATACGAAAAAAATAAAATTGTTCGATAATAATAATTATTAATTAATAATAATAAAGTCAATTTATGCTGAAAATATTGTATTCATTTTATACTAATGAGCTTGCAACATTTTTTCTGTAATAAAAATCAAGAGTAACAAAAGGAAATTCAAGTATTTACAATGCTTTTATAAATAACTTTTCTTTTTTTTATATAACTATTATTATAACAAACATCAAACCATCTCAACATCATTGTCGTTCAAAAATTTTAATTTAATTATTTTAGTCTTAGGAGTCGTTACATCCGCAACATTTATTTCCATATCACTTTTCAATCCCAACTCCGCCAGCGTTTTGGTCAAATTTACACGCGTCTGTACTTCGATACTCGCAACAGTGTGCATATAAAGTGTTTTATTTTTTCCGTTTATATTCGCAGTAATTCCAGGATCTTTCATCTGCAGATCATGACGCTCGCATAATATTTCAATCAAATCCTTCAATTTGATGTTACCGTCTCGTATTTCAAGCTCCCGTGGTATTTCACTGCATCCTAGACAATCAGTCCTCTTTTCAGCCTCATAAGTGTACGTGTAAATACCGTCTGTGTTGTTCAACACCTGCAATAAAGTGTATTTAATTATTTAAATATTTTAAATTCACCAGCAATAACTGATAAGAAATCTAAACAAAGAGCTACCATATAATTATTCAATGATGCGCTACAACTGGTAGCGATTTTGAAAACTTCAGTAGCACAAGTGGCGGCTATTGTTGCGTTGGTTGATGCAACAGCGGGTATGATATTTTTAACGACACCTTGGACAAGTCTGTAAGTAACTCCGCGGATACCGAATTGCGTCGCGCGTTCAATTGATTTTTCGTAAATCCAATTTATATGCTGAGGATCATCGCCATCAATTACACAGTCGTAGGGATTTTCTTTGGGCCACTGAATAACTTTCACATATTCAATGCAGTGTTCAGGTAATCTGGGAGTGTTGGCTATTGTACACAGAGGGTACGTCGTCTAGAACCAGGTGGAAATAATTAATTAGCACATCAAGGTGTTAATAAGGTGAAATTTAAGGCAGTGTTACAATTCTACTCACTTGAGGTGGATATAAATCAAGTGTACACTCGATACAAGCAGATAAACCTGGTAAAATAACTCGGGCATTGCCTTTGAACCCTTCAGTACCACCGTCGACCATTGGAATAACTGAGGTTTGGTCTAAATCATTTTCCGAATATTGCAGCAGAGATATCAACATTCCGTTGATCCATCTTCGGGCTACGATTGAATCCAGTCCGCAAACGACAATGTGGAACTGACGGTAAAATGATTCGTCTTTTTCCTGGATCTTGCAGCAGTGAGGTGTCACGTTGCACCCTGGCACCCTTTCGTTTATGAACTTGGCGGCAACTTCGGCTTTTGAAAATCCCAGGTCTTTGTGGCGGAACAAAAACTGCCTGACAAGTTAGTAAATTAATTAGTAAGGATTAGTTGGTTATTTTAGAGGATGAGATGTAACTTTACCTGTTGAGATTTGAAAGTTCGATGGTATCCATATCAATGACATCTATTTTTCTAAACCCCATGAGAGCTAAATTTTTTAGTAGTTCACATCCTAAACCACCAGCTCCAATCACGAGGACTTTGCAATTTTCCATTAAAAATTCTAAGATATCAGGAGAAGGCTCAAAGTCAGGCCGGCAAAATGGTCCAGATCTCTCTAGTATTTTGCGTATATGACTCCACCTTCTGTGAGTGTGATCTGAGTTCATATTTATTTATTTATTTAATTACTTATATGTATAAATTTCAGTGTAAGCCAACAGAAAAATATTTTGAAGCACAAAGATACGGATACATTTATTGGGAAGTTTACTGTGGAACTGATTTGCAGGCCGATGACTGATGCAAGAAACAGAACCAAGTGATTGAAGAGGTTAAGGTTCGATGAGTGGCATCAGATGATGAAGGACTTTTGTTTACCGGCGAATGTTTTCTCGATTATCTTTTTTGTTGTTCGTTAATTTTTTTTTTGTTCGAATCACTACAAACGCAACATATATTTTCACATAAATATGATATTTGTTTTAAAAAACTAAATAATTATTCGTCATCTGCTTTTTTCATTATCATGCAGATCTAGAACCAGTTTTTGAATCCGAGATTTTGTTGAATCTTATCTACAATATTATTTTTTTATTCGATTTTTTTGAAACTCATTCAAAATCTCAATGGGTCAGATTTCTTAATGATAAATTTAAAAAAAAAAAGTAAATTGTCATTCAAAATATTAAACTTAAAAATTAACGATATGTTTAAAGTAAAATTTAAATATTTATCCGATTATTGGTAAGTTTAAAAAAATTTGACATTTATTTTATTTAAAATTTATTTACCACTTAGTAATTTAATTAAATATTTTTAAATATTTTTATGTAATTACATAACTATTAAAAAATTCAATACATTTAAAATATAAATTACATAATAATCTTAATAATATATTTACAAAATATGAAAAATTTAAATGCATCTTTGCGTAATAAATCTGTTTCGATAAAATATAAAAAATTATTTTTATATAAATAATAGTATAATTAAATAAAATGTTTTTTTCTTTGTAACTATATATAAACTATCTGTTGAATTTATCATCAGAAGCACAGACATACATAGGGAGAGGTGGGTTTTCGCCGTAGTAACCGTAAATAGGTTGCTGGGGCGTCGACGCATGAACTGGATGCATGACATGCATCGGCTGTACATATGGTAAAATTTGTACGGGAGTATTTGGCCCAGTGTGTCCATTGCCATGGCCTAATGTCGAGCCATTGTACGTGGACCCGACGTACGCTTCGTGGTTTATTTTACCAGAGTAAACACTTCCAGGTCGTAGGACTGAGGCGTCGTGGATACTCGAGGCCATGGTGGTCATGCGGGCATCATTAACTGGCCTGCAACACTTTAACCAGCACATGCAGATGATGATTAATGTTATGAGAATTATGACAACAACTGCGCCGACAATCGCGATAATCAAAGTATCGTCTGTGGTAGTTGACCCCGAGACTGCGGGTCCATTCATGTCTGGATAGTGTTTATTTCTGGTGTCCGGGGGAGTTGGAGCTACGGTCCATATGATGTCGGGTTCAGAGGCCGTGTATCTGGTCGATGGAGTCGTCTGAGTCGTTATGAACCTCGGGGTTGTTGAGCGTTCGCACGATAAAAGATCTTCGGTCAAGTCAATCAAGTGTTTGTTGTAGAGATGAATAGGACTTTTGCAGCGGACTTGTAAATTAGTTGAAATCATTCTTAGCCATCTCCAAAGATGTTTAGCTTCACAGTCACAGTTTATGGGGTTGGTGTCCAGCCCTTGGACACGGACCATTCCGCTTCTTTCGTCCAGAGCGCTAATAAACTGAGCTGGGATTGATGAAAACTTGCTGCCAGATATGTCGAGATCCACTTGAGTCGATCGAGGTATCGGGAAGAATATTGCCGCGGGAAGGGATTCTATTGACGAGTTCTTTAAGCCTAGTTTTAGGTGGGAATTTCTTACACCGGCGAGAGCGCTTGATAAAATATTCTTAAGCCTTTCACCGCGGAGAGTCAGCTCCTGAAGTCGTGGATGCAATCGGATGGTCAGCAAATCATTTCCTACTGTCGAGTCTTTTATTTCTACGTCAAGTATTTGGAGGTCGTGCATGTCTTTGAGAATTCCCTGGACGTCAAAGTATCCGAGACGGGGATAATCGTACGCGATTAGTGTTTTTAGTTTATTGAGACCTTTGAATGCACTCTTCTCAATTCTCGTTACCTGCAAGAGATTCGACATCTTGAGATTGCGTAACTTTTCCAAGCCTTCGAAGCTACTCTCGTTCACATTCTTCGCTTTGTTGCTCGACACATCAAGATTGCGCAAGACTGGAAGGACTTTATATGTATTGGAGAGACTCGCAAAGTCTTCGATGTTATTATTAGACAGATCTAGAGTTTCCAAGAGTGTTGCTCGTTCCAGCGCTGAAGGCCTTACTTCTGATAAATTATTTCCCGATAAATTTAATGATTTCAAAAATGGTGTCTCCAGTCTGCTTATACTCTTGATATTTGTGTGAGCGAGATTGAGTGAACGTAATATTTTAGCTTCGCCTAAAATACTTTTTATAGCATTTTCACTCAACGGATTTTGTGATAAATCTAAATCTTTAAGACTACCGATTATTTCTTGGGTAAACACTGCGACCATTTTATTTCTTGCCATATTTAAATAATTCAATGACGATGATTGCCTTTGCAATGCGCGTATTGGTATCTCAGCAAATTTATTATCAGCCAAATCAATTTTTTCTACCGACCTGACGCGTGAGGTATCAAAAATAGTATCGGGAAGTGTCGTAAGTTTGTTATTACGCAGATTTAAAAATTCGATTCTCACAACACCTTCCATTGTTCTCTCGCTCAAACTGTCAATTATGTTGTTCGATAAATCAATAAATTGCAGTTGCGTCGAATTGTGAAAGGCCAATTCATCGACAGATTCTATTTTATTGTCAGACAAATCCAATTCTCTTAAACGTGTCATTTGTGAGAACGCAAACTCACCGATATTTTTGAGTGCGTTCTCGGATAAATCAACCATCTCTAAAAATTGCAGTGGTTTTACAAATTCACTTGGGAATTTTGAAAATCGGTTGCCATTTAATCGCAAAACACGTAAACGTGGATGAATAACGAATGCCGTTGGTGATATATAACTTATGGCATTATCAGACAAGTCAATTATCTCCAAACCTGTTCCAGTATTGAAATATTCACCAGCAAAATTAGTTAGCCGGTTGCCCTTGAGATTTAATTCATACAAATTGATAAGACCCACAAATGCACCATTGTCTATTCTCTCAATAATATTATTCGACAAATCAACGTGAGTTAAATTGTAAAGATGTTGGAAAGTTCCTTCACCCAGCTCTTGTAGATGATTGTAAGCCAGATGTAATTTAGCCAATGAATCAAGATTGAGTAATAGTACTGTCGGTAAAATTTTTAAACCTGTTCTTGAAGCATCAAGAGTCACTATAGATGACGGGAAAACCGGTGGAAATCCACCGTATAATGGATTTTCACTGATGTTTAGATACTTCAACTTTGATAGATTAGCAAAAGTATCCGGAGTTAATCGTTTCAGGTGATTGGATGCTAAATTGAGTGACAGTAAATTCTTTAGTGCAAGCGGCGCTATCGAGACCAGACGGTTGTTAGAGAGATCGAGATTCAGAAGAGTGTCTTCAAGTCCGACGAATGTTTGCTGCGCAAGCGATGATAGCATGTTACCCGACATCTCGATGCTAATGAGTTTGTCAAAGTTGAGAAACATTCTCGGCGGTATTTCACGAACTAAATTTCTTGTCATTGCCAGCGAAACGAGGTTCGCTGCGGCGGATCGCAGTAAGTCATTCGAGACAGCTGCTATCCGGTTAAACTCTAAATGGAGATGAGTCAACGACGGAAGGCGGCTAATTGCTGCTCCTGGTACCAGTAGAATGTTATTGTCTTGCAGTGATAGCCATTTCAAATTCACTAGACCTTCGAATGCTGACTCTTCAACCTTAAAATTAAAATAGAAAACGTCATTTTATGATGCCAGTATTTATAGTAATAGTATAGTCATGCATATTTATTACTTCCGCAATATATATTATTATTTACATACCGTCCTAAGTGCATTCAGGCTTAAATCGAGACGTGCAAGCGCCGTAAGATTCGCAAATGCATTAACTCCTAATCGTCCGATATTATTTTTACTCAAATCCAGCACTTGCAGTTCTGTCAAATCCATCAAGTGACTCCTCTCGATCTCCTAAAAAAAAATTTTAATTAGCAGCCGCACAAAAACAAACTTTTTATGCGTAAAAATAAAAGTTACAGTGATTAGATTGTTGGATATGTTGAGGAATTTCAATCTCGTCAGGTGTCTAAGTGCATCTGATGGAAATTCTTGGAGAAAGTTTGTCGACAGATCCAATTGTAGTAAATTATGAGCACCTGTAAATGAAATAAGATTTTTTGTACGCAATTATAATGATATACATTTTCCTGGATGAGATATCGGCATCATATAGAAGTGCGTTAGCTATTAAATTTGTTTAGTTACTTTCATTTCACTTGTTTTTAACTACTCAACAATTTATTATCCTGATAATTATCTTCCAACAATTAGCGGTAATAAGATACAAGATTTATAGTTTTTTATTTTTACTTTTATTGAGTAATTGTGTTTTCGTGCTTTGACATTTATTTGCTCATCACTCATCAAATCACCATATATTTATATTTATTAATTTATTTATATGTCATGTTTATTTTCATGATGAGCATATGTAATAATAATCGAAGGTTGCATTATTCGAGTTATGATTGAAGAAGTCTTAATTGCAAAGCAAGTCACGCTAGTTGCTGTGTAGAAATCGCTAAGTACACCGTGCAGACGGACATTGACGAAAAAAGAATGCTTATTAGTCGGTGAAAGTCTGTTATAAATGATAAATATATTATATTATATATAATACACATGAATGACAACAGTAATAACAGCATTAACATAAACATGAACACAAATAATAGAAAAAGTTTGAGGAAATAGAAATAAACGACTACTGATTCCTCAAATTTTCCACTCGATTAATTGATACCAGTCAGTCAAGTCAATAAAAGTAATTATTGATTACTCTATCATAATATATGATCCTATAAAATATGAAGAATTTATAAAATTACAAGTGACGAGTATAAACAAGGTCAGTAATTAAAAATCCCGCGGACAAATGAGGGAAGAAAGTTGTTTAAGTGAAACACGTTAGACTAGACATATGTCACGTGACAAAAGAATCTTGTACTCATAGACACTTTCGACTAAAAAGTAACACACTTTTTAATAAGTTATTAGTTATTAATACCCGTATATTTGAATAGCGCCTCGACGGAAGTCTTTAAAAATCCGCGGAAATAATTAACAATACAATTGAATACGAAGAACGGAGATCGTTTACCCCTGGATGTCGTGGGATATCGCGGGGATCCATGCGGAACCAGGTAAACTCTGATAGTACATACCGTTGATACATACAGAGTATGAGGTCTTGGCCATTTATATACTATATACTATGTACTATTATTTATTACATATATATACTGCTACGCTATCACACATTGATGCAGTGTAACAGAATGCAGGCAAGTTTGCGTGTAGATTTTTTCTCACGATATGCCGGTCTGGTAAAAACACGAATAGAATCGTTTCGCTTGTAAAGATCGTTCTCTTTCCCAGGTGTTTTGTGTGTACGTGTATAACATCAGGATTTTCATTGTTGTTATTACTATCTTACTATCACTATGACTGTAATAATAATGTCTATATTCTATGTCTATGTATTAGTTCATTATGACTCTTAAAATACTATCAGGAACAGATACTATAACTTTCTGATCTTCACAAAAATATGAGTACGGATGATAATTATGTTTACTTGTTCTGGTTGTTGTTATTTATTTGTAAACTGTAACTAAGAGGCGTGATGTTTATATCAAAGTCCATGATTAAATGTAATTACCTTTGAATACGTCGCTGTTGAATCGAGTGAGATCGTTGCGGGAGAGATTCAAGAAGAGCAGGTGCTTTAAACCAACAAGAGCGTCGTCTTCCATGTGTAACAGCTCATTGCGACTCAGGTCAACACGCAAAAGAGATTCTCCAAGGCTTCCAAAGGCATTTCTTGGTAATGAACCTAGAAGAAAAAAATATACATTTCTCATTACATTTACTACTGCTATTACTTTTTACGCTCTGTAGTTAATTTATTAATCACCTATACTATTCCCGGCAAGAGAAAGGATTCTGATGGCTCGTGGACCTTTCAAAGAGTCTGCTGGCACAGTTGTCAAATTGTTATCATCCAGATAAAGGTCTTCCAAGTTCATGCAGCCTTTGAATATTCCCTCCTCGATACTTCTCAGTCCATTGCCGTGAAGGTCTAGAAGCTTTAGCTCTGCCAGCTCGCGAAATTCGTTGCTGGAGAATATGGGGTTTAGATTATCACCGAGCAAATTGTCCCCGAGACGGAGTTCTTTCAAGTGGCTCTGCAGCTGCAAATTGCGGTCCATCAGCCGCTGAATCGAATTACCGGTGAGATCGAGCTTCTCCAATTGGAATCCCGAGCTCAATAAATCTTCGGGTAATTTTTGATATCCACTGTGACGACGGCTTATTGAAATAACTGGCTGGTCTCTCAGCAATTCCAAGGACTCTCGGGTGAATATCACCCGATCACAGTCCATGCGTAACGATTGCGGATGCTCTGGCGATTGTGAACATTTGCAGGGGATTTGCAAATCCTGCTTTAATTCTATACAAGGTTGCCATTGTGCATTACTTAATTCTATTATCAGCAAGACTATGGTCAAGATCATTGAACTTCTGAAACCAAACATTAATTAATTTAATTAATGACCGTTCAATTATTCAATTACTTGGTTAATTATCACTATGACTATTTGCTATTTTTATCAAAGAGAGATTCAGAAATGACTTATAGATTTTATATGTTGAAAAAAATTTCTAACTTCACATGTAAAAGATAATAGAAAATGTGAACGTGATACCGAGATGAAATTTCGCGAGACACGAAAATAAATAAAAAATATTGCTCGAGGCATCGATGTCTCTTTGTGTGCTACTTGGATCTCCATTTCTGCCGGTTTTACATCTCTTTCTTCTGGATAAAATTGCCCGAGCTGACTCGCCCAATACAATATAATAAATACTGCAGAACATCATCGGATCAGAAGATACTTTCTCGTCTTTGGTTACACGGTTAATTTTCGCGTAACTTTGATTTTAAATTACTGTTTTTATGTCTTTAAAAATAGTCAACCATTAATTTTAAATACTGAATAAACCAATGCTATATAACGATAATAAAATGGTTAAATATAAATAATTAGATACATTTATAAATTCAAAGTGTTAAACATTTGTAAGCCATCAGCGTTCCGAGACTTAAAACTGGAAATATTAAAGGTCATAAGTTAAGACCGTGTATAGTAACGCGTTAATTTATCGAGGATTTAAAAACAAACTGCGTTTTTCATCATCGATTTATAATAAATAATTTTTTATTTCTTATTACTTAATCTTCAATTATAACTAGTAGATATGCTTGATTGATTTGTCTATTATTTAACATCCGCATTTCTCGATTGTCATTTCACAGACTGATAGCTTCTTCAATTACAATAATAAAAAAAAAAATAAATACATAAAACTTGAAATTTCTAATTTAATCATCAGTCTTATGTCTAATAAATTCCAGTTTAAAATTTAAAAAATGATTTTCTCAGTTTCAGAGTATGATATTTAACCAGCACTAACGGTTCTTGCGTGCCGGATCATCAGCAGTTAAGAAAAAACCGAGTTGAGGTCATGGTCGAGTGAGCACATCTCAAATTATCCAGCATCCAACATATTCAACATATTTATCACTTATCTGCTCTAATTTACTTACAAACTAAGCCAACACAAGGAAAGTAAGCAAGTAAACAAATATAATAACAACAATCCACTTACTTTACTGTCATTATTCCACTTGCCATTTTATAAATAATTAAAATAAAATAACACATACACAAATCACTTAAAAATTTTCACACCGTCATTGTGATTCAATTTTCTAACGCGAAAGTGCTCATAAATGGGCGTAAAATTTTCTTTCTTCACCAACGACTACTGCAACTCATCATTGCGCTCTAGAATAATTCCACCAAATTGTTCGCCCACCAGGAAAGAGTTCGCGTTGTCGTTTTACATTAGTGTTGATGTAATTCAAAAATCGGTCCACGTACACACGACCAATCATCCAGCAGTCCACGTTGTACGTTAAATAATACCGTACACTCGTGGCCCGCAAGTGTAACTGAAGACTGAAGAGTTCTGGTAAACTGGCGCCGAGAGTTACCCAGGTTTAAAAGAACCTTTCGCGTTGGCTGTTGGTTTCTGGTTGGTGGTAGCTGGTAGCTGGTAGCTGGAATGAAGAGTATGGTACAAAAGTAGTGGAGATCTGTGGATACTGTTAAAGTGGGGGAAGAGTACAAGAGAAACGTGGAAAAAGTGGTAGTAAGTTGATGTAAGTGTTCGAGGACTCGGTACAATCGCGTGCTACACTGGTGTACTGTAGCATTTAAAGTCTTTGCTTTTATTTAGAGTTAGAATTACTATGATACCACCTCCATCTCCATCAGAACCTTTACTTTTATACCTGCAATACTAGTTGTAGTGCTGTGTAAAGTAGCTAGAGTTGGTTCTTGTGTGATACCTCTATCTCTACATCCAGTCTCAGGTAATTTCGTTGATACTCTGAATCAGTGAATGCTGGAATAGAAGTAAACACCAAGAAGGTGGGAGTATACTCGTAGTTCTGTGCCCTTCTCAGAGGTCCCTGGACTCAAACATAACGGGTAATATATATAAAGAGCATGAGCCAATGAACCACCTTCTTCGTCTATCATTCTTATTCTTACATTTACGTATTTACTAACATAAACACATGAATGTCCAACAGGTCTATGCTCTGGTCTATGTATTGCTTCCAGTTACATATACGAGTCCAATGAGCCATGGGAATGTTGCTGAAGAAATTTAATGGCGAGTGTACTCTTTATTTGATCGACTGCACAAAAAACTGGAGAACGTTTATTATAGACAGCAATCGTTGCTTTTATTTAGAAAATTTTACTTTTAGTTTTCTTGCCTTGCCTTGCTTACTTTACTTATTCTGCTGTTCCCTATTCTGCTTCCTGCTCCTCGCTTCTATTATTTTCATTTCAACGCGACCGCATACAATGAATGGGAACTTTTTTTTTTGTTAAGAATTTTCATGGTAACCTTTCGCTGTTAAAACACTTAATTTTTTTTAAATTCTTTTGTTGCAACTTGGTCTTTTTGTTTTCTATTCTAAGGAACTTGATAATTCAAAGGAAAAAATATTAAATTTTTTTTTTTAGATCTCACGCTTTCAATTTGGAGAGAAAGAAGTTTTGCATTGGCCGATTATTATATATATTTACTTGTCCATTGGTGGAATCGATTGATCAACGTTATATTATTATATGTGAAAGTAGATCGGATGTAGATGAAGTATGTGGAGAATGGTATTCAAGGTGGTGTCATCGGATTTTTTTATTGCAATTATTTTTATTGTAATTGTAATATAAGTCACTGAATAATATAAATATATATTATATTTTTTCGTAATTTATTTTCAAATAATAAAATTTGAAGAAGAAATTTCATTTCAACGTTGAGTTTCTTGTTTTTTAACAGAGTAATTATTTACAATCCTGCATTTTTTATGATGATCAAGATGCTTCGACAACAACAAGAACGCCTATTTTACGAATCAAGGGAACATATATTTATATTTGAATAGATAAAATCTTGATATTTTTATCCTTGAAAGCTTAAAAATGTGTAGGTGTGTATTATATATTATTATGTATATATACTATTGTATATGTATTTATTTATGAATGTGAATAGAATGGAACGTAGTATTTTTAACAATGAACTATAAACTGTTGGGAAAAAGGACTTTGAAAAAATAAAAAATAAAATAAAATAATGTCCTGCATAACGGATTCTGTAATCTTAATTGAGAAATAGAAAAAAGTATACATATAATTTAAGAATAACATAAAACCGCAAGCTTACGGTCGTGAGAAATTTTTTTTAGAATCGCTGAAAAAATAGCTGCCTGACCGCAAAATAAAAATTTGCTGTAATAATATAATTATAATAATAGGATAGCTGACAAATTATGATAATAAAATACAATTCATACTGTAAATTTTACACATAAAATATGATAGTCATTATTAAATATTTTGAATTATATTATTTATATAAAATCTTAATGTCACTTTCTTTTAGATTTTCCTGCCTGCAATTCTTTGAGTTTTGATTTTAAATAATTGACTCGGTGACAGAAAATTAAACAAAATTATTTTTTTTCTTCTGTCCAATTTCTTTGTAATTTTTTTAGAATGAGACAATAAAATTAAGTGAGAAAAAATTTTTTTACAGACCTTTCATCGGCTTCTGTCGATCGTTATCAGCACAGAGAATCCAAGAGTCGAAAAAAACGAAACTAATGAACAGGTTTTCGTAAAAATACACTTCTTTTTTATCATCAAGTGTGTTTATAATTGTTACCAAACAATAGATAGTATAATTATAATGTAGAAATATAATTATAATACACTATCTAAATTATTATATAGATCATTATCATCCCTGAGAACTTTTGTGTCAAAAAATAATTTAAACCATCAAAATCGAATTAGTATTTGTGTATCATGAAATTAAATTGTTGTTTTTTTAATCTAAAAAAGTAAAAAAAATTATGATACTGAAGTTAGCCGACGTCTAATAATTTTTGAAATTCATTTGAAATGATAAATAATAAAAAAAAAATATTTCAACAAATTGCACTTATAGTTTTTTAAATTTTCTACATGTGCATATTTTTAGTTTTGGTTTTTTTGTAATCGGTTTGTTTAAAAAAAAATCCAAAAATAATTCATTGTCTGCTACTTTCAGTATCATAACAAATTATGATACTAGAAATTTAAAATATAATAAGAATTTTGAAAAAGAAATTCTATTAAAAGCCTATAGAATGTCAGAACTTGCTACCTTTTAAGAAAATCTATAGAAAATCCATAGAAAATTTATTAAAAAACCAGAACTTACTACCATCTAACAAAATACATTGAAAATCCATAGAAAATTAATAGAAAATCTATTAGAAAACCAACTGATCTACTTTATGAATAATTCAAGTTTCCATTTTGAAATCAATGCTGCAAACACAATAATCACGTCTAGTAACTTTACTAAAAATGGAAAACTCCCCAAAATTCAAAGATGTCTACTTGGAAGTGATGCCAACTTCCGCTTCTACTACTGGCAGCACTGTCGTAGAATACTAGTCTAGTAGACGTCGATAACGCGCATTTGCAATTTGATCATCTGATGGTTGAAGCCCAAAAGTAACCCCACCAACCTGACAGATGTCGCGGCAAGTTTCATCAACTTTCGAATCCCGCTACCGATAAAATTACTACAGGGAGCAAAGTTGCTAGGCAACTCGAAGGACGCCAATGGCGGTGGGCCCCCCAATGTTGAATTAATGTTACCACGCTTGGGCTCTAAGAATATCTTTGTGTTTCTCCCTCTCTGACCTCCGGCTAGCATCAGTAAGTAAAGACCTTAGAACCAGCGGTGGTCTCTTTCACTGCCATTCCAAGTTACACTGCGACTCCGTTACTGTCTCCTGGTAGTTAAAACATACATATATTTAAATATTATTTACTGAAAATACTCATATAATTAAATTCACATACATATCGTTTCAGTTTTCAGTGATTGTCGCGTCTTCAAGTGCAGCCATCAGCTGGACCCATCATGTGTCCGCACTGAGTCCTTTCGCGCGCTCTCGCTCCAGAGTTCATAATTAAAATGAACATTCATACAATTACATACCAGCACAGTCTGTGATTTTCTTCGCTCATCATAAATCCGCTCCGAAGAAATAGAAGTTAACTTCGATTGAGATCAGCCGGGTAACCGCGATCTCACCACCAGTTGTAATATTTTCCTCTGTATTTATACGAGGAACAATTGAGCGGCGATAATCGTGCCAATCGTCGATTTTAAAACGGATTCCGATGTGCTCGGAAACCGGTTCTCGCTCCTTACGTAGGGGCATGCTCAGGAAAATACGCGAAGATACGAACTGAAGTGAAATAAATATTTAAAAATATACAGATAAATAAATAAGGTGTTGTGCTGAAGGAAAGTGCGGAGGTGATTTGAAAATTTGAGTCAACTTATCACGTGGTTGTGAAGTGGATACACTACGGGACGAACGAAAACATCTTCAACAATAACAATAGCAACAGCAAACCGGAATAAGAATGGATGAAGAACACGAGACAGATGGAATAAAATCTCCGATAAAGAGACTTGGATCCACCAGGAAATTGCTTGTCTTCAACAGTGAGTTATTTAAATAAATATTTATTATTATTTATTTAGTTATTTATTAGTAATAAAAATGATTGCATGCGTTTAAGTAGAGGCATTATGTCAATTTCGGCGGGTCAATCTCTACATTAAATTATGTATGAGCATAAAAAAATTGCCTGTGATTACACTGATATTCCCCTCGAGTGTATTTATTTATTCGCGATGGATTGTCCTGTGAGTATTTTATTTATATTATACGCAATATAAACTCACTTGTCTTGTTGCTATTACGTCGCATATATATTATATATATATATCGCGTGGGAATATTTTTCACATTAGGTTTTTTTTTATCGTGGTTAAACTTTTTCATTGATTAAAATTATATGTATCAGTCTATATCAACAGTAATTTATTTTTATAATAATGAATAAGTATAAAACTTGTACTCGTTTATATTCAAATACTGAATATTTTATAAGTTTTATTTTAAAGTATAATTTATACTATCAGTAGTTTTAAATTATGTATAGTTATAAATTTTTATTCATAAAGTCTGCTTCCATTTCTGGAGTATTAAATATATATGGATCGCCAAGTTAAATGAAATGCTATTGGTAGAAAAATAGCAGGTGCAATTTATTTGTCGAGGGTCATTTAAGATACTGGCAACTTACCAGAGATTCATTCCTTTAGCGATCTCATATGTATATGCATATATTTATTTTATTTTTTATTCTGTGAGATTATAAAATGGAGGTACACCAAAACAAGAACTAAAAAGTGGAGTTAAAACAGCAGATGTTAAAACACTAATAGCTATTTGACGTGATGTGATGAAATCAAAATCAAAAGGGATCCAAGTTCCAGGTATATTAAAGTCAGTCCCTGAAGTGAAGTGAAAGTCTGCTGGAATGAAATATTCATTGGTCGTTTTTCCCAGCGAATATTCCAATGTGCCAAGATAAGTGACAGCGACTGCCTCGTTTAATATAACAAAATTTTATTATTCATTTCTCTCCATCTATTTATTCAGACGGATCAATACATTTAATTACCAAAAATATTTATCAACGTTTAATTATTTAAGCAAGTAGATGTATAGATGTATAGATGTAATTGTATACATGTTTTATGTACATGAATATTCGAAGAGAAGTACTGAGTAAAGATCTCAACAATCATGAACTTGGCCCGAGGCCTCTAAAAATGTTTCTTTCTATCACTCGTCTCGGCAATTCTTGTTCCTAAAAATAGAATTCCGCGGCATAAAATAACGAATGCGTTGCACATCATCAGCACAATAAGAGACAAGAGACAACAGTGAAAGAGTGAGAGAGAAAGAAATAGTTAAATGTATATAGAAACGTGTACAATGTAATATATACATAATCCTTTGATCAGGAGGATGGTCGGGTCACAATTCAACCCGGAATACTAAGTAACAAGTGTGAAGAAATGTAATATGGTATGAGAGATAAAATATAAAAGTATATACATACATACAATTTAATACACCGGTCGATAAGTTATGAAGCACTTTGAGCTGTTACACTATCCGGTGTATTGTATATGTATGAAATTTCAACGGGTGGATCTGGGATGGAATGCCGGCGTTAATGCATCAGATCGAGCAGAGTTGAGAGAAACGTTTAATGCAAGAGAGAGGATGGGAGAGACAAAGGTTACGCATGGAAGAGCATTACAGCCTTGAGATATTCATGGCGGTAAAGTAATTGGCCCGCTGGTCGACGAGAACCACTCACCGTGTAGCTGTGAGTCTCAGGACAATTTGAATCCTCTGTTACTGCAAGTTAACATCACCAGACCCGAGATATAGCAATAGCAAGATGATGCGGTCGGGCTCTTGGGGTTGCAGACAAGAACCCTTGACGGCAATTTAACCCGGGCCGCGGGGAGATAAGGGGGTGTTAATGTCGTTATTACAATGCACGAAGGCGTGTACAAAGTGTAATTGGAATGATCTGAGGGCTCACCAACTTCTTCTACTTGTACCCAAGCTCCTGAGGGTGATTTAATCATTTTAAGAACGCGTCTTTGGGTAAATTAACTCCCCATTTACTACCGCAATGTATCATATTCTAAATCTTAATATTTAAGTGTCTAGACACTTACGCAATTTTTAGTTATTCATAATTTATATATATATTCACTCATCACCCTATTTATAGCCATTACAATAATAATCGGCATGTAATTATTTATAAAACGCTAAATTTTATTATACTTTTAGTGTGTGAGTAGAGGGAAATCTACACCATCGGCGGACGTCCCACTGGGGGCCACAAAGTTTCGTTTTATTGCCCCTAGATCACTGACCCCATATGGAAGATTTTTACGACGCCCATAATTCTTCATACATCGAGTTTAGCGTAAAACTATCACACCAACTCGTGTGCTAAAAGACTAAACTCTTTTAAATAATATTAATAACAATAACAAACAATAAACCACACAGCCAGTAGGTCATCTAAGTTTGCGTTATATCAAATTGTTGATACATTGCGGTTTTGGATAACGTTAAACATTCTTCCGGTATAGCTATCGTTGTCAACATCATTACATATATAATGCACATATGTACGTTGGTTATACGCAGCAGTATGATGTGATAGTGAGGAAGTTGCGCGCCTGCTCGGTGCTTATGGAGACACACTAAAAAAGAAAGACCGAGTGGGTGAGCGAACGAGGGAGAATGAACCCATGGATCCTATCGATCGCGCGAGACAGTGTCGTTGTACCACATATATGTATATATATTACTAGAAGCAGTTTTCTACATATATAGTCATCTAGTTGTTCTCTTGAGTTCACATGCCTGACACGCAGTCTCCGCATTTCTCGTAATATCGGAGCTCCTTGGACGCTCGTAAAATTGCACATAAACTAAAATCTCTATTTTCTTCCTCCACTTTATATGTATTCAATATCCCCTTCATAACTTGTGTTCTTATACATATATTTTACCCGTTTAGCTGTGGTAAATTCTCGCTCCCCTTATCCTTAATACTTAAATTCTTCGCGGGGAGTTATCGCAAAACCTAACCAGCGCAACTCCGCCTCTCTTAAGTCAGGAGAGTAGAAATACTTTCTTTATTACTTAAACTTACTCTTTATTCTACGGGATTTATTCATATTCTTGTTCCTTTTTCTTCTTATATATTATTCATTATAACTCAACTGATATCACATTGTCTTTATATTCTCATTCTCGGCATTTTACTTCCCTTTGACGATTAAAATACGCCGACACACGCCGATAAGCTTATCGCTTTTACCCTCCTGGCGTTTGTAAGAGTTTCTTTTGATGATTACACAAACAGCTTGGAAAAAGACTTATATTTTTTTTAATTTAACTTTAACTTATTATTTTTATTTTCATTTTATATGATTTTTATTTTGCTCAAATTTATCCTCCAGTTTGTCCGAAGCCTGAGGTAACGGAAAGAATAAAAGATTCCGCGTGGCTTCGCTATTCGACTTGGTCTTTTGATCGTTACGATGGACCCAGCATCTATCTATATATACAATAGGTTTATATATACATATATATAAATAAATAATAGAGAGGATTCAAGATAGAGAGGAAGACCTTCAGAGTCCGGAGGGTCGAGGAGGCTTACAGCTGTCCTTATACCTGACACTTGGCCACGTGCACATTCTCTCACCTTACTTTTACACATGCACACAAAGACACACGTACATATTGTGCACACGTGCTCACAGCGCTCTCAACTTGCCGTTAATAAGATCATTGTCCTACAACGTGAGAGAATGGTATAGAATGTGTTGTAATGTCATCTCAAAAAGCCTTAAATAAAATTAAACGATAGCGAAAGTCAAGTAATAAGAATCGTGAGTTAATTTAAAAAACAATAATAATGATAGTAATTTTTTTTTATTAAGTAAAAAAACTTTCCTTCTTTTTATCAAGACTTTATTCTTGAGATCAACCCCCGGCTATTATTTTTTTTCTATTTATTTTCGGTCGTAAAAGAACAAAGAGTGAAACTAAACAATAGCGATTATCGACTCGCTCCAATTATACCGGCGGTATCTAAGATTCCCTTTTGCGTTCATTCGAGGCGTCAACGAACTCCCAACTTCCATCTCCCGGCTTTACTTGAATTAGAGAAAAAATCAAAAGATTTACGAGGAAGTGCGCTGCCAGTGAATTAAATTTATAATATTATTAATATACACATTTGTTTATATTATCTTGCTCCGTATTACGGTAATAGTAGTAATAATAGTTATTATATACGATAGATGAGAAAAAAAATAAGCGTGAGATTCACATGACTCTGATGTATGTAATTGATCTCAAAGGCATCGCGTTACTAATTAAAACGCATGGCAGATGATACAATTATATATAAAAACGGAGCGCCACTTTCTCACGGAGACGCTAAAAAACAAACTGAAACAGATAAAAAAAAATTGTTATTATACCTCAGTTAAAATTTTTCCCTTAGTTATGTTTTTTTTTCTCGTTTTCGTAATTATTTCTCTTGAGGTAGCTGACTCACAGTTATCTCTGTAGCCTATGTACACTCGTTAGCGTTTTGTCAGTATAAAGGAGACGTAGAAGAAGAAGAAGAAGAGGTAAAATAGTGTATGTATAGAAGCAGAAGAAGTTCGAGAAGCGAGTGAGGGCGTCCGGAAATTCCGCGCCGGAAATAGCAGTCACTCGTGTTGTTTCATTTTGGGTGACAGAGTTGTCTTAGTAAATAGTAAAAATAAAAATCTGTGTAAGTTTTCTCCGTCTACATAAAATGTATAAGTATATGTAAATATAAATATAAATATCTATATCTATATGACTTAACCCCCAGAGCTTATGTTTCCAGACGACAACTTGACTCATCTTTTATCTCGTCGGTGTTGCTGCAGACTTACCCCCATTATCTGTGCCCATTGACTCAACAGCGTTCTGGACTTTCTCACAGAAAACCTGGGAAAAATATAAATATAAAGGCAAGATAAACCATGAAAAATAAAATAATAAATTATCGGACGTAAAAACTTGCAAATGAGTTTTAAATGTAAAAGCAATATGCGTACCCACGCTCCTTTAACTTCATTTAGCTTCAGCGCATGAATAAACAATCACTGGAGAAACTGTTTGTAAGAAAGGACTTGCATTAAATTTTCCATAAAGGTGCATCAGGTAATTTTTTTCCGTTATCCTACAGGCTACAGTGTGTCCCCTGGGGATTTAAAAATGGAGTTCAGTTTACCCAATGAAAACTGGTGAGTCTGCATGGCAATCCCACGCTCGATTACAGTCTTCATCGTCCACCCACCCAAGGATCTAAAATAATAATACTGTCGCCTCTGTCTCGTCCTCATGCTTGTGGCTATTTCACCGCAGATATTTTGCTTGATCGAGTATCCAGAAACGAGGAGAGTTATCCGTAATCATCACTCACCTTGGATGTTCTATTCAGCAACCTCGTGCTCTTAAATCAATCAGAGCTCTAGCTCTAACTCTTTGGTCCTGTATAACAGTAACTGGAAAAATAAATAAACCCACTGTAGAATCATGATAGCAATAAATAACCTGTCAAACTACGTCATTCGAAATAGTTCAAGGACTAGTTCGTCCCTATACATGTTAAGTAATGAAATTCGATACAGATCAATTCGACAGGACATTATTTATTATTATTGGCCAGGACAAATCAGTATTTACGTCCATAAACAAATAAAGAGAGTAGAGAGAGTTGGTATTAATACAGTGGACATGAAGCTGTTGTGTAGCTGGTTGACAAAATTAGTGAGGAGCAAAAGGCCGAGGGTTGCGTGACAGCCAGTGATTCAATGGCGTGGCAACACAACATGTTCGCACACAACACACATACGTAGTTGCGTATCCAAACAAAAACACGGGCATCCATCTTGTGAGTAAGCATCATCCACAAGTAAAGCGGGTAGAGTGGATTGGAGCCAACATTAAACAGCGAGGTGTGTTGGTGATTTCATCGACACTGGCTTGGTCTTTCACGTGTGCGCTTTCGAGTCACAGTCACGGTCACGCTTGGAGGGTTGAACCTCGCGGGAGCACGATACCGCTGACTGACTGGAGAAACAGAGACAGATGCCGAGTATGAAAAGAGAGTAGGATGTATTATAAAATATATTTGAGAGAAAATGAAGAAACTAGATATAGTTTACATCGATTCCCCTCTATCTCTAGTTCTACCTCTACCTCTACCTCTATCTCGGCTATACCTGTCGCTCTTACCTCCTGGTTACCTTTCTCCGCGCAAAAACCCATCGCATTGTCCTCTCCCTACCACCTACCCACAGCTACAACACCCCCGTGGCGGCGGTCGTTTGCCTGCAAATCGCGTGCACCTTCTTCTCCAACAACTTTTGTTATCTCTCTCTGGATCCTACCATCAGGTTATCAGTATCTCCTCCTCCCTCTGGTTACTCTCTTCGCATCGCAACCTTAATAAATCGTATCGTCGTTCTCTCTTTTATGACCCCTTCTTTACTTCCCACATTATTGCTATACAACTAATATATATATATATATATATATATATATATATATATATATATATACTATAACTATACAACTACCAGGGGGAAGTTGGTTTAGTTCTCTGCTGCTTGGTCAGTTGAGTTCAGAAGCCTCTTCCCCGTGGTTGTGCGTTTCCCAGTAAATTTTTCATACATCATATATAATTGTAGTACAGACACAGAGTCTAATATGGTTTGTGAGTTGCTCAGCAACCTTAAAAGCCTCCAGCTTGTGTAAACATTCCTGCTAATTCTCAATTCGTCAAGTGTTATCAGAATAAAATCTCATAGTGGCTTTGTGGATAATCTACTGCCGCTGCTGCTGGAGAAAAAGTGATACAGGGGAGTAGTAGTAGTATAGGAGCTTATACTTTTACTCCCACTTCTTTTTTATTCGACTAGTAGTGAGTTTATAATCCGGAAGAGAAGAGTAGGAGCATCGGCGCAGCATCCGAGGGAAACGAGTGGAGGAGACGTTGAGCTGCTGCTGCTGGTGGTACTGCTGCTGCTCATGGAGCGTTGATGTTGCTGTTGAACAAAGAAGGCTGTAGTTTCGATGAGAGAGATGGTAAATCTGGTTGCTTGGCGACCAGCCAGCCATCTAGTTCGATCCCAGCCGGCCGAGGCAGCAGCCCGTGCACACCCTCCGAGTAAGGAGTAAGGAGCCGAGAATCGTGTTAGAACCATACAGACCCGTCGACAAATTAAACCTGTGTTTGATACATACTTTGTACACAGATACTCACTTTTATTTATCGTACATACCATATATATAACGCCCAGTATTAAGTTATATTTATTAATACCTTAGCGGATATTGCGTTGAGCTTACGAGAATAAAAAAGTGTGGGAGTTGTTTTCGTTGTTTAAATCAGATGATTCGCCGCGGAGTAAACTCAGGGGATGATTAACTCAGCACTGAGATCAGCTCATCACAGCCTTGTTAATCGTGTTGTGGAAATAAAAGTTGTGTTAAAGATGACCCGATGACCGGCGAGCAGACACTTGAACGACCAAGATTACCCGAGTGCTCGTTACTTCCCTCTTTCATTCCATATCTATTCCGCTTGACCTTGCCGCGAACATGTGACTGGTGAATTTGTATTAGAAAAACCACTTAATATTCATAATAATTACAATTATAATTAACTAAATAAAGTGTTCATCTTTAACACCCGGGAAAAATATAATTTGAAATTCGAATCGATATTTGCTTGTGCGAGTGAATAAAATCATCATGTTCCAGTGTATTATTCAGCAGAGAAACGGATGGATCCATCCATCCAGCCCTGACACCAAAGATGTATTTCCAGGTAGTTTATATTTATATATTTATACTGCACATAAATATTTATATAATTACCCATTACTTAAAAACTCATGTTTCTGTAATTAAGAAAACGTATAAATATAAATATATCTGTCATGCTGACGGATTTCTCTTTACTTTGAGATGCTGCGCGGTCGTAATAAAGATTAAAAAATAACAAGTTGAGACAAGAGTTGTAGTTGTCTGCAGTAAAGGAAAAGCCGGGCAATCAAGGGAATAACATATACTACTACATATTTACATACTCACAGAATCTTTCGCCGGTTTCGATCGCAGGTCTTATATATATGGGGGGCCCAATACGAGTAGTCGCGTGTTGGGAGTGAAACTCTCTGTGCGAGCGATGTGCGCGTTGTATTAAACGCAGGAAGCCGTAAATTGGACGTTTGTATATATGTTCATTTACACACACATATATTTACATTTGTATATAAAGAGTTATATAGACTTGTGTATAGATGAGTCAACAGCTAGTCGAGGGTTTGATGAGAAAATATCAATGGGATATTTTTTTGATAACTTATAGGCTGTTATTTATTAGAAAGTTACTCCAAAGATAAAAGACCATAAAATTTTTTACTTAATTAATTTTATGATAATTTTACGTACTTGACACATTTACAATAGGATTAATCCAAATGATTACTGTGTTTACCCTAATAACATACGTAAAATAGTGTCGCATGTTTTGTATAAAGACAAGACACGTAATGTGTGGGTTTAAGTTACTAAATTCGCTTAACTGGTCATCATGCATGGGCACTTTACCGTAAAATAAAAAAAAATTAAATTAAAAAACAACTAAGTTTCCATTGTAGTGCGAGGAGGTCGTCAATTAGTTGATTATAAATAACAATTGCGTTGCTAATAAATGTCATAAGAGATAATATTACATTAACGTTAATCTTTCCTACGCAGGATAATTTCATTTGAAACAGTAAATTAGCTATTAAAATTAATGGTATTATTATATAGTAGAGGGACCGGAGCTTATCGGCTATTAAATTAAAATCGAATTTCGGTGGATGGGTCCAGCGAGAAGCTGATGAGTTAGTCTATGCTATAATACTCTCTCAAATATATGTATATATAGTTAAGCCATACGCGGACGTGCATGATATTTGATCAGGCTGAAAGCCTGAAATAACGAGCGGGATTTCGTTTGTCCCGTTATTTTATCCAAGGGAGAATTTGATGAGTCCGAAAGCCGATAACGTACAAACCTCTCAGTCTTGATTAATAGTATACTTTCTTATTTCGCAGCATCCCAGACATCGAGGATAAAAGTATCCGTTTATTAATATTATATATCAAGGATGAATTAATTCGTGTGTGCTCGCGGTCTTTTAATTTATATATTTTTTTTAATTGCTTTAATTATACACACTCCAGACGAGACTCCACACCACGGTATAATTTGTGTAGGAATAAATTGGCGAATTTTATTTTTATTTTTATTCATGACAAGTATTTTCTCCGGGTATACTTTTTTGTGTATGTTCGCTCGCCAGATCGATCCGGCACAATCGAATTAATTTAGCGACTCGGAGGTTCGCGCCGCGAGTCGCCGAACGCCGAAGGCGTGGTGTGATATCGAGTGGTGTGCAATCTACACGCCGAGTAGTGAGAGTACACAGTACAGTGTTAAAAATTTTTTTTTCCTCTTGATTATATTCAAACAGGAAGGAAGTCGATCGAGAAATGCTGTTGCATATCAATCTGACGCCCTCTCTTGTCTTTTTATTTCTCTCGATCGAATATATATCTATTTATATTCTCGCTGATGGTCTAGCTTACTAGCTAGTTACTGGTACACCAATATATATATATATATATATATATATTGCACAACTATAACAAACTTTATTACGCTCAGCTCTTCCAGCTGCCTCTCCTGTATTTAATTCCCATTCTCTAGTACACTACACATTTCATTGTACATTATTTAGGTGCGCCACAATCACCAATTACTCCTCCCTATAAATGTACATTATACGTAGTACTATATCGAAACATTGTATCTCAAAATCCACTCGTCTCCAGCCATTCGTATCGATCTGATTAAAATTATCGCGCCTCTTCTGACAGCCATCCGCTCATATCAACCAAAACCTTTATTACTAATATCGATATCGACATATATTAATTATATGCCCGCATAAATTACCTTTCGGATGACAATGTCTTTCTAGTGACCAAATGAAAAATAACTGTCGGGTTATTATTTTTATTATTAAATCATCGATGACGCCTCTCACCTAATTTCATACTTACCATTAACCAGAGCCATTACATTTATTTGTCTCACTTAAGTCATCAATTCAGTCACACGGTGAACAAGGTCACATATATTTGCTTAGAGATATAAATATACCACCAAAAAGCATTTTAAGACCCTTTGGAGTTTTAAAAAAATATAAAATAAAATAAAGACAGTAAATAACCGGTCATAAATTACTGGGATTATAAAAATAAAATGATATATTATATTTATAAGATAAAATACGATTAGCGGATTAAAAACTTTTTATAATTTCTAATTTATATGACAATTTATTCATTGTGATATATAAATAATCCGATAATTTACATGTGCGACTTGCTCGTTGTTATTAAATGTATGCCTTTTAATAAATCAGGCGAAAATTATTAGTTACAGTGAAGTGATTAGTCCCTTTGATATTAATTGAAAGCTACAAAATATATATATCAACGTTTAATAAATAACAGTCTTTATGTCTTTGTGAATTCATTGAGCTATTAAATTGTTTGGCTTCGACTTTACTCTACCAACAAACATAAGCTTTTGTAACTTAAACTATTGATATTAAATTTTCATGTCTATGAATTTACTATCGAAAACTTTCATTCACTTAAATTTACTCAATAAAAATTTAACAACTTAGTCATTTTATTTTCTTCACTCCAGGTGTCTTGGACTTTTTAAAAATAAAATAATGAAATATTTTATCTCTTCACTGTAAAATACCAGTAATTTTTTTTTTTTATTTAAATTTATTGCCATACATTTCCAAGTTTATTTCAAACGTCTTGAACCGTATCGTGCCTACATTTATTATAAGTCTATTATCGTAACGAAAAACTTGATCTGTCGAGTCGTTCACTATTTCTCAATCGCTATCGTTTAAAGCCTTGTACTGCTATACTCTAATGCTCGCAAATTTAAAATCTACACTACAGACTACATACATTAGTCCATTAGCTTATTATATATCTCAAAAAAATATCTTACTTCGTCTTTCTTTTCCTCATATTCTCTTTCTCTGCATTATACATTACATTAGTTTACTTGTACTCAACATATGTATATAAATACACATATATACACATGTATGTACACATATAAAGTATGTAAGTAGCTGTGTATACACATTTGAGTCCGGTAATTGCGGTTAATTCTCATCGAGGAACGGCCTCTTGCCTCTTATTCTTATAAACGTCAGTCAACTCTCGCAAGTCGCGTCGCTTAGTTCGATTTCCGCGAACAAATCAAAATATAAATAATAATATTTAAGTCATCATTAAAAAATAATAACAATAACAACAATTTAAACTATTAAATAAAATTAATGCTCCGAAATTTATGTCGATAGCAACAGACATTCGGTTTAAAAAGTCAATAGTAAATCTCTTGATGTGAGAAACGCGAATGATCCTCTTAGATATATATATATACATATATATATATAAGATTGTTTTACGTCTGAGTTCTCAATACACGGTTTTTCACCGTTCTCTTAAGCTTGTTAATCTCCTTTCTCGCAAACCGTCAGTGTTATTTATGTATTTGTGTGAGTATATATGTGTAAATACACAGGACATTTTGCTGATATATAATATATATGTACGAGTGTAACGAGTTGAGAGTAAATAAGACTGAGTACATTTTGTAAGTGTATATTATATTGCAGAGTGCACAGGTGGAGAGTGGAAAATACTTATATATATGTATATATATAACAAATGTGTTAAGGCATATTTTAAATAAAAGTTATTTCTTTCTCTCACGGTTCAACGGAACAAATAAATATAAATTAAATACTGTAAACAAACTCAAGATTTATCATATTTACTGTCTCAAGTTGTGCTCATCAGTGTCGATATATTTTAATATCATGCGGGCTTTCGCTAAATCATTTCAATATTGTCCTTAATATCGCGAACTAATTGGAGCTAAACTATGAATTTTTGAACTTAATTCAAATTAGGAGCAGAAATTCTGATGAAAATAAAGTTTTTGTGAATGTTAAACTTTTTTTTGGCGGCAGACTTGACGTATGTATATATATTTGCATAAAGTACGTGTGAGACGGAAATGCGACGCAAAGCGTAATATAGCGAAAGACGAGGTCTTAAGAAATTGGCAGAGAAGCTACGTCGGGTAGTGTAATATGTAATAGTGTTGAGCATAAGACGTTAGTTTAACTTTAAACGACATTTCTGTCAGTGCATATTAAATATATATATTATAATAATACAATATAATGATAATGATGATGAAAGTGAAGTTGAGTTGAGTTGAGGTGACGGTAAATGGTTTAGTTGACAAGTCCAAGGTAAAGCGAAGGGAAAAATCTAAAATACATACAGGCGAGGAGGTGACGTTACGTGGTTTGTATTTTGTGAGAATAAGACAAACGACGTAGACAGGAACTCGTTGGTGTGTATTATATGCCAGTGACGACAGTAGTGATTGGTTTGGTAAGTTAATATAAGACGGCAGACGATACGACTGACGAATGTACGAATGTACGACGTTGAATCGTGATTGGAAACAAAGATTAGGCAAGACAACCGAGAGATGTTTAAACTGTCATCCGGTAGACAAGAAAGGGAGGCTTGGACTAAAGGTATAATGCCTGTTTATAATATATATAACTTAAGTATTTAACTATATATTTATTGGATTGTATTGTTATTATTTTTTGTCAGTATCTAATTTGTATTCACTCAGCCGTGGAATACCTTTTTTTTTCTGGTATAATGATGATTTTTGTACGAATTACACAATTGAGAAGGAAATGAGTGGGTTGTGTAAAAAAAAAAAATAATAATATTTATAATAACAATAATAAATGAAACAAATAATGAAACGAGGAAATATTTGTGTTTTTATGCAATCAAAAGATTTTGTGTTACTTTTGATAGTTTATTTTTAGTTATTCTTATTTTATTCCTTTTCATTGGCCTCCGCTACTGTATAATAAGACATATATTATATATATGTACATGCATGTGTGTATTTATTACATTAACTTGAGAGTTCCACGATTTTGTTTGAATGGAATACAAGGAAACGCGAGATTATACTTTCAAAGCGTTTCTTTTTCGGTAGTTATGTATCCCCATCATCAAAAACTTCCAGACTGTTTATTTACGAAGCATATAGCCGATCGTCTGGGTGGATTATCAGGATTTCGTGGTGGATGGAAGGAAGAGTATCCACGAAAAAAGGTGGGATATGAGGAGGGAAGAGGATAAGGGCTAACAGAGAGAGGAATAGTCGCCATATGTTTGACGATAACATCAAATAATATAATTCCTGTGTAGTATATACGCTTCGGAGTAGAGTTTAGTGTAAGACGAAGATGAAGAAATAAAAAATATAAGAGTGAAGAAAAAAAAAATCATGAATAAGGCATTTGACCATCTCATTGGTGAACACGCTGGTTTATAAAGCTTAGAGAACTGCTGTAAGTTGCGACCAGAGCACACCAGAGATGTAGAAAGAACTGAGTGATGAATCACGTAAGATCGTTATCGATCCGGCAGTTGGAATTGCAAATTGTCAAGCACCGAATGACAATGAGAGCAGCCAGACCACGTTTAGAAGACTTTTAAAATCACCAATGATTTTATTTTTTTGTATTTTTATCTGCTCAAACTTATACCTTATTATTGTATTTGTTTGTACTTTCTATTTTAGCTCCATTGTTCTGCTGATATGATAATAGTTGAGTCTATGATGGCTATTTATTCACTACCGAGATTAAAAACATCCAAAAAGTTAAAAGTTGGTAGAACAAAAGTCTAGAGCAATCTCTCCTGGGTTTTGTCCTCCCAAAAGTTCGGGCAAAATTCATCCTTTATTACCCAGATTAAGTGTGAGGGTGACTGCTAGCTGAAACTCTCGACTTAACCGTAAGCTTGATGAATCATGGGTTCGTTGGTTGTTGTCGTCGAAGCTGGGACAAAGAAAAGGAAATCGATACCCAACTTATACTCCAGGTCGTTGATTCTTTACTTTGTGTGCAAAATATCTGCTCCGATTGTATTGTGCAGCTAAGCCACTTGACAATAAATTCAAGTTTAATAAAAGGGATAGCAGAAATATAAAGTAAGTTAAACATATGGCCAACACATGCCTATCAGGATGACCAAGCTGATGAAATATGTCTTCTTATGAAATGCTAAAAAATGAAATAAAATAAAATAAAAGGAAACAAAAAGTAACAAATTGTACTACACTATTTTGTGCAAAAGTCTTTGAGTGATTTCGCGAGCGGACGTAATTACAGCGAGTTCTTGAAAGCCAGAAAAAAAGATGAAGAAGAAAAAAATAATAATAATAAGAAGGAGTGGATGACACATTTTTCTTTGCCTTTATACTCCAGACTGTGTGGGTGTATAAAGAGAGCAAACAACTAAAAAAAAAGCACTGACATGCAGAGAAGGACGTTTGAATGAATGCGTGTGCCGGAATACAGGGGTGGCAACGATAGTAGTGGTGAGGGTGGTAAAATAAAAGAAAAAAAATCGTAAGTGATTTCCACGTGGGATCCCACCGAACGGCGAAATAACGAGAGCTGTTTGAAGCTTCTACTGCGATCGGTCTCCCGAAAAAAGGCTCCGTCGCATTTTTCATCGTATATATGTACATATATATATAAATGCGACCCTTCTCTTCCTATATCCATTCTCTTTTTTCCCTGTTCTCTTTCTTTCTATACTACCTCGGCTCTCGTGAGCACTTTTAGCCACCAACCCCACGTGTATGTATTTTCGGGCAATATTTACCTCAGCTTAGCGGCATCCGGTGAGTACAAGCTAGACAGAAAATATATATATACATAGGTATATATTTATATAAATTCAAGACCAGCACGTCACATATGTACACGGCAACTCGGTGAGGGCGGCGAGCATCAATACCTCACGGCTCGCTTCAACCATATTATTTTAATGTCCTCACTGCACCCAGTGGAAATAAAAAAATTTAATTACCTGTTGTACACAATGTAAAAAATTATTCTCATTATATTATTCAACTCTTTTGTTTTTATTAAATTAAATTAATAAAGTTTTTTAAAATAATTATAATGAGTATGAATATGGAAATGGAGATGGGTTTTGAGAAGAGAAAAACTCAAGTCACGTGTGTAATTTAAACGGGCTAAAATAATAAGAGAACCGCGCCCAAAAGAGATGAATCGAGTTATATTATTAGACATCGGGGAAGACCCTGAAGTGATTCTGTTGGTGTGAAGAGTAATATAAGTTATGGGTTTCTTTTAAAAGTAGTTCCCGGTCGGACATGTGAGACCCCACATATTGAGCTCAGGAGTCGAGAATCGACAACATTTATGTGCGTCGTCTATAATAAGCCAGTGAAAGAGTTAGTTGGTGGATGAAATGAGGTAGTAAAGAGACAGTAGTCCAGCAGACGGCGTTCCCCGTTTAGTTCGTTGCCCCTACTTCTCTTTTGATGCCGGCTGACGGCGCATTATTATTCCGTTAGCCGAGCGGAAGTTCGTTGTTGGGTAAATGCAACTATAGATTCGATATTCCCCTTTTTATTTAATGTACCCGATAATAATAATAATAATAACAATAATAAATAATAATAACAACGTCCATCGTGTATATAATGGACGTATGTATGTTTGAATTGCGCTTGGCTAAATATTTTATATATGATTTAATATACTGGGGTGGTATATTAATAAACGTCGGGTATTGATGCCAAGTTAGTAATAATAATATTTTATTTGATGTTTTCTTTCAGATATAAGGCTGCAGTTGAACGAGCAGCTGAGATGTCTCGACGTGAGAATGGAGTCCCAGGTGGCCCTGGTCGCCGAATTGCAAGACTTCTTCCGCAGGAGAGCGGAACTCGAGCTCGATTACAGCAAATCTCTCGATAAAATGGCTAGAAGTATACAAATGAGACACAAGGAGCAGAAGCAAAAGTAATATTTCAAATAAAATAATTGGTTTTTTTAAATTTTTAGTCGAATGACAAATACGGCTTCTTTTGAGGTTTCTTTTCCTTTTGCACTTATATAATAACTTGTACCCACCGGTCCTTGAATAATACCCGCAGCTACATTGAATAAATAATAAACGTGTATGCATAAGCGTACTTTCCTTTACCTTTTACATACTAAATTGTTTTCACACGTTGGTGTTTGTTTAAGGAGGGAGCAATGGCCACTGTTCTCAAGCTACGCATGCTGGCAGCAACTTGTCAATGAGACCAAAAATCTTAGCCGTGATCACGCCGCACTCTCTGAGGTGTACAGCACTCATCTTGTGGGAAGACTTAATCAGGTTATCGAAGATGTTCAGCGTATATACAGACGCGTATGTATTTCATTGAAAAGTTCATTATTATTATTAGTGCGTAGATATAATTTATGATTTTAATGATGATTTAAGTGTCGGGAAATTGGATACGAGACACATGAAGAGATCTTGAGGGTACTTCACGAGCTTCATACCACAATGAAAACTTACCATGCTTATCAAGCAGAGTCACGACAAGCAGAGACTAAATTACGTGTTGCCGAGCAGCAGCGCAGCAAACTTGAAGTCACAAATGTACCGCCAGAGAAGCTTGCACGGAGCAAGAAGTACAAGCTCATTGAGAAGGAAGTGACTAAGGTTTGTATACCTGTAATAATTATGCTCACTATTTTTTATCTTCTCTTCAATATATATGTATATATAGTACGGGTAAATAGACGAAGAAATAGAATCCATTAACAATGAAAACAAGAGAAATGAGTGAAATGGAAAAAGCGACAGGAGCTTTTGTTCGGGAATAATACAAGACTGACAGCGACGCGTCTCTTCACTTATGGTCACTGATTGCTCTGGCAGACGAATGTACGAGGGAGAGAATTGACGATAGAGAATAGTGTATAGTTATATATATGTACTATATATATAAATATATATGTATAAAGTATTCACGATGGCCCTTGACACTGGAAAAAGGTCGAACGCCCCGAGCAACGTACTATCGATTGGATTCAAAAAAATTTTCACGTCGTTTACCCAGCAACTGTACATTTTATCTCGAGTATTCTGTGTACATTCATAAAAAAAAATTTGTTGATTTAGTATTAAAAAAAATATATATTCCAATGGATAGTAAATCTTTTGTCAAGTTCACATCAAGTATGTCACGTGCACGAGAGTTATAACAATCGGTAAATACTTAATGGGTTCCAGTAAGTGCCTAGATTAAGATCGCGCCTGGGATTTCATTGAATTATCAATTCGCATCGGGTTGCGAGGGCGTATGACGCAATACAATTACAGTTATTGAGTATACTGGGACTGTAATATTGAAGCAAAGTGATGGTGCATACAATAGTAAGCGGTTAATCTCTTTTATATATTCAAGTATCAGTTATACGGCTTACGATTTGTGAGCTCTGGCGTTTTTTCAAAGACTACTACGTCGTAGTAATCTCAAGCCTCGTTCTATTCAGATAAAACGAGGCCAGGGGTTCGTACAAAAAAAAAGCATCGTAAAAAAAGAAAAGCTATCTGGCACGGAAAATATTCAGGGCAACCGCAGGATGTCCGAATTAGGTACTTGCGTCACCAGTTTGCCAATTGTTCCGGTGCCCACTTTTTGCCACTGCTTATGTTTCTATATATTATTTAGCTGTCCCTCTTGTCTGTCTCACTCGCTCAGTGGTTCTCCCCAGTCCCTGTGTCTCTGTCAGTGAACCACCACGAGGACCCAATGACCACATAACTAACAGTTTGCCGGCTGATGTGCGCCAGCTTGAAGGGTTACAAGTCTACATATATACAGCACTCCACATGACGTACAACTCTAAAGAGGCGCCTCGTATTCCAGCCGTTTCTTTTTCTCGAAAAATTTTTTTATTATCATTACAAGGCACTGAGCAGACGTCCGGAGATTTGAGTACAAGCGATCGTCCAACGGTTTCTCTTAACTCCCTAACGTTAATGAAAAATAAACAACTGTGGCTTAGAAGGGAGTTTCCCCAAGTAGAGTTAATGTCAAAACATGTGGTCCTTATGCCCTCACGATGATAATAATGATTATGATGACGACGATGAGAAGGAGGAGAAGGCGAATGATTAACGCACGCGTGAAACTCCCTCAACGCGATAAAACAACCACGTACATACCCAGCTCCGAAAAAACTTGTTATGTGAGAATGAGTTTAAAATAAAAAAAAAAAGTATAGTAGCTTTAATACTATTACATATCTGTCCGCATACATTATGACTTATCCTCAACCCAATGGGTTTTAAGACATGACAGAATTTATCGGTTAGATATTTTTATCACTTGTCTGCTGACAGCTTTATAAAAGCCTTATTCAAACTTTTAAAAAAACCAAATAAATAAATAAGTAACACATGAAGTGATTGCGCAAACTCTCAGTAAAATTAACCGAGTCAATTAGTATGTATAGTTATATCTTACGCTATCTAGGGACGGGCAATTCATTAGAGTAACAGCTGGCTCGTTTGATCATTATTACGATTAAAATCTAGCTCTCAATGGTAATATCTCATTTCAGAGAAAGAACAAATACACGGAGGCTAAACTCAAAGCACTCAAGGCTAGAAATGAGTACATTCTTTGTCTGGAGGCGTCCAATACAACGATACATAAATATTTCGTTGACGACCTGTCGGATCTTATTGATGTAAGTACACGTTTTCTATTCACATAATACAAATAATGTGCACACTGTAATATTTACACACGCACACACTCACACGTAGTTTGTATGTGCGTTAAATTGATGAGTTCATTGCTTCTATTTCCTCGACGTTTACATACAAATAAATTTTTTTTCCCTGACATTGATTGTGCTGACTCGTTCCATCAGTATTTATATTTGTATTTGTGTTTACTTGTATATTTATTTGCAGTGTATGGACTTTGGCTTTCACAATTGCATCGCACGGGCATTGTTGATGCACTGCAGCGCGGAAGAGGGAAGGCAACGGTCGTTGCAAACGAGCGCCGAGCAGCTGACAAATACTATTAATGCTTTAGATTCACGTGCAGACAAACAGCGTTTTCTCGAGTCACATCATGCGGCGTTTATGATCCCCAAGAAGTTTGAATTCCAGTGCCAGCGGGGCGACGAAACGCCCGAGCCGGAGTTACAAAAAATACTCCACTCCGAAATGGAACAACGATTAGGGCAGTTGCAGCAACGCGTAACCTCACTGAGAACTGAGTCCGAGGAAGTGTGGAAGACCCTAGAAACAGCTGAGGCCAGTCTTTTAGAAATGCTTACTGCCAAGGACTATGATTGCTCGCGATACTTTGGTGAAAATTGCATGCCAACGTCCAGGCCACCTGAGACTGTGCAGATCAAATTACGCGCCGACAGGCAGGAAACCGAAGAATTTTATCTTACGGTATTTTTATTTCTTTTTGTCCTTCTTCTTCTTCTTCTTCTTCTTCTTCTTTATTATTATGTACTGACTTTATAAATAGGATATCGGAGTATTTAAATGACTCGGTATTTTTCTTTTTTTTTTACTTTATCTTTGTACTTTTTTTTGTGTAGAAATTTCGGGAATACCTGCTTGGGACATCGCGAATAGCCAGACTCGACGCTAAACAAGAATATATAAGACAGAGTCTTCAGGATGGCTCGAATGGAAGCCCAAATCCGTCTATCACGACGTCAAAACAGAAACAAGCCCGCAGAAAGAGAATCGGACGACTGCAGATGAACGGGCAGCCGAAATTGTTTGGCGGTTCATTGGAGGAGTATCTCGAGAGCACAAATTTAGAGATTCCATTAATAATGAAGAGTTGTATAAGGGTAATAAATCTGTATGGTCTTCATCATCAGGGGATATTCCGAGTATCTGGCTCTCAAGTCGAGATAAATAACTTCAGAGAGTGGTTCGAACGGGGTGAGGATCCACTCGCTGACGTGACAGACGCCTCAGATATTAACAGTGTCGCTGGGGTATTAAAACTCTACTTGAGAGAATTGCGCGAGCCCCTCTTCCCCATTATTTATTTCGAGCATCTGATGGAACTGGCGCAGCTCGAGTCGAAACATGAGTTCGTGTTGAAAATGAAACAACTGATATCGAGCTTACCGAGGCCAGTTGTTATAGTAATGCGATATCTGTTTGCCTTTCTCAATCACCTCTCGGAATTTTCGGATGAAAACATGATGGACCCGTACAATCTCGCTATATGTTTTGGCCCGACACTGGTACCAGTACCCGAGGACAAAGACCAAGTTCAGTATCAGAATCAAGTTAATGAGCTGATTAAAAATATAATAACACTGTGCGAAGAAATATTCCCCGATGACATCGGAGGCATTCAGTATGAAAAATACATCAGCAGAGAGCCCGACGACGTGTAAGTAATCAACCGATAGCTTCAACATTTTATTTATACGTTTTTATCCAAGTAAATGTCAAAAGTATGACACTTGAAAGACCGCCACTGTGTATTCTACAAATTGAATTTCTTTTGCAGTGACGTTGGTGACTCTCCAACGGATCAGGTTCAAGAGGATATGGACTCTGAAGTGTATCCATCAGAAGATGGTAAGTAAATATATTCATATATTTATTCATATCAATGTACTCTACTCTATTGATGTGTAACATAATATTAAATGGCGCAAATATATTTTTTGCCATCCTTCAGAGTCAGAAAACTTGGAGGCAACAGCACAGTTCGATTTTATTGCGAGATCTGAACGTGAATTAAGCTTCAAAAAAGGCGATACTCTGACACTTTATATGCAAGTAAGCTACGACTGGTGGCGCGGCTCCGTAGGCGGAAGAGAGGGTTTAATTCCTGACAAATATATCATGCTCAAAATAAAGTAAGTGCTTTTATTTATTTTCTTCAGCTTAAAGTCATCATCTTTTTATTATTTTTTTATTGTTGCATATTTTTTATTCTCTTATTTAATTATCAGATGTATATTTATATTAATGTATAAATGATGTTATCAATATTAACTGACAAGTGATGTAATGGTTTTCCAGGGACGAAGAGCGAGACAAAGATCTACTGAAGTCATCAAGCGAAGAGTCTATGCGACGGAGAGCTTCGAGTTCCGCAGACAGCGCGCCATCGAGCAACAACTCGCCGCTGATGGCACCAACAAATAATCCGAACGCGTGGCCGACCGTCAACACATCGGATGTGATAACAACACCGTCTTCCGGTGGATCCCAGCAGCATCACTCTGACGTAATCAATACCAACAACACCTCCGTGATCGGCAACAACGTAATGCCGGGAACAGGAACGCCGATGGCGAATGCAGTAAATGCCTGCATATCGTCATCTCAAGCGATCATCAGTCGAGAGGTATTGGAAACCACCGTTTAGCACTCATCAATATTTATTATTTATTACTTTTATTTGTTGTTCTTTTATTTTATTTTAAATGTTACGTTTTTTTTTTTTAATTTATGTATATTTAACTACATTATTTAAATCACGTGTCATGAGCCTCGCTGACCGCAAGGTGCATGTTACTCGTTTCCCGCAAGCTGTAAATTAAATCAATACGTTATAGATTATATATTAAACTAGACTTAAAACAAAAAAAAATATAATATTAATAATGAACAAATAAAATAAATAAATAAATAAAAGCCGCGAATTTGCGGCTTATCGTGCCAAGAATGCATTAATGCGACTGCACAATTATGCACTGCTTATATTTTATTATTACACGCGTGGTTTGCAATGCCATAGCTTCTTATATACAGTGATATACATCTACTTATACATATATATATGAAAGCGGATCAGTAGCTCACAATAAATGAGACTGACTGCTTCTTCCTACGCCTACTCGATAAGACTGAATTTTAAATTCAATAATAAACACTTTTACTTTATGACAATTTACTATTACCACAACTTCTATAACTATAACTACTACTATTATTAATATTAAACACCATGAATGGAGTGATTAAACCCTAGATGTCTAGTTTATTAATTTATTTTCTAAAGATTAGCACAATACATTTTAGCTCATAACACATTTTGTACGATACATTTGTAAATAAATAACTATAAATCTATAAACAAAATATATATATATATATTTATAAAAACAACTTGCTGGACCATGTGCTCTGCATGTTTAATAATAATAATATTTATTATCTAAATATCTATCGGCCTTTATATCGATTGTCACTACAAGCTGCCACTGCTCATGGATCACCCTTTACTATTATTGGTTGGGCGTATTTTTAAATGAATATTTTTACAGATTTATGTTTAGTCAGGTGTTAAATTGGCTAGCACCTGGCACCCGACACCTCTATCACGAGGGTCCCGTTGTCTTAAACTGGACGGAATAACTACTCAACGTAATACTAAAAACTGTTCGACAAAACTGCTACCTCAGTGTCTTTATTTGTGTCTATACTGTGTGCGTGTGACCCTAATTTTGTTTATTACTTTTATTTAATACTAGTTTCATAAGTTTTATTATTACCACTACTACAACTACTATTATTATTTTTATTTTATTTTTTTTTGTTATTAATTGTCAATGTCGTTTTGCGTTTTACTATTTTAATACGTTAACACTTGGATTTAATTGTTAATCACGGAGGGGAGAGTGGCGCATTGACTGTTCAGTTGGTTTGTGAATCCTAGAGTCCTGTAGAACAAACTCAGTCTGTAGATGATGAAGGTGATGGTGATGGTGATGGTGATGATGATGATGATGTTGTTACCAATGGGAACAATACCAAAGGATGCATCTTAGCCAATGGATTGTCATTGACTAAAAGTATAGGTGAGTAAAGTCACGTCATTATGCAGACCACTCCCCTTCTCCACAACCCAGACCCCTATTAAATTTTCTTCGCATTATTTCATGCTAATCCTCATTAAACATAATGTACCTTTGTTAAATAATTATTAAATCATCGACCACACCCGCAACCCTAAGAGATATAAATCCACTAGGTATTTACATATATTTACCTTTCATATATTCATTTTTATTGTTGTTTGATATCTGTTTTTATTACATGTTATTATAACATACGCATAAATTAGAACCCGCTCAGTTTTGCGAACAGTTTTTTGCGATTTTAATCATTTTTTTTTTTTTTTTTTAATACACATTATTAGTAACAAGCATGTCTTAATATTTAAATTATTTAAAATAAAGTATTTAAGATCAATGTCAGCATGATCTGTAGAATTTAATCTTTTTTTTTAATTGGTTTCGAAGAGCTTCCTGCTACTCCTTAATTATGTTCTCTTTGCTTATAATTTAATTATAATATTTATTATTATTATTATTGTTATTATTATTTAATTTACAACTAAAACACTGTCGTAAATAATAAGTAAATATAATAAATATATGTATATATTTAATTGTAAATTTAAAGTGACTCTGACTCATGGTGTTTAATTTTGAATTCTAGGAACAGACGTCAGTGAACCCGAGCAAAATGATCTCGAGTTCAGGAAACGAGAAAATACATCCCACGGATCAGTTTCAACTACAGTCGAGCACGCCTAATGACGAGAGTGAGAGCGTTAATGATTTCTTGGACTCCCTTTCTACGATGAGCGATCAGGCGAATCTGGATGACGTTGATGATCAGAATCAAGACAACCAAATTTCGTCATTTAATGCCGGTGGATTACGGGGATCAGGTCGTAAGCAATGGAAATCACAAACTATTACTGATAATAATACACAGCCATCAATACAATTGAATGATAATAATAATGAAAATGATGATAATAATCAAGAGGCCACAACATTTTCAGCAAACAGAGAACTCTGGCAGAAGCGAGCAAACTCTCAGACACAATTGACTCCGCCAGTTCCACCGACAACACCCAAGAACTTCCGCGCTTCTCAAGAATTCCGCGAGATGCGTCAGAAGCACACGCCGGACCTCGTAATGGATTTACCACTGGCTGCGCAAGATGCCAGCAAAAAGTCTGCGTCATCCAGCAGCTTGAACAGTTCCGATGAAGAAAACTCTCTGGTACCTCCGACTCGCAATGGCTTGGAAAAATCCCCGAGTAATGGACCCGAGTCCCCGGACATGAGCACCGCAGCCGAGCGGTTCGCGAAGCAGAACCAGTGCACGCTGAAAAAAAACACAAAGTCCGGGACAAATGCCAACAACTCAACGGACACTGGCAGGATAAAAAGTCTCGTGGGCACCGACGGCGAGATTAATGATCATGCTGGTAATATTAAGGACAATATTGTAAGATCCGCAAGCAATAATGAAATATCATCAGATAACGTTCCGTTACGTTCCCCGCTACCTCCTCGCTCGACTCCGATGATTGCCGCAAAGTTCGCGGACATGCGGCTCACTGGCGGCAGCCAACAGGTGTCTTCCTTCAAGCCTCAGGTTAAGGTCAAGCCGACGATTCTTCGCAAGCCCGTCGTTCCCTTTCCCCATCCTCACATGAGTCCCGAGCTCGCGAGAAAAATCGAAAAACAAGTTCAGGGTACTGATTAGTAGACTAGCTCATGATATTTTTAAAGGCTTCCACATTTTATACCGCGACGATAATGAATGATTAAAATAATGAGTGATAATTTGTATTTTAAATATTATTGGATGCTCGTTGAATGGATTTTTTATCGTGAGATCACATGTTTTTATTGATGAATTTTTAAAATAAGATCGAACACCATTTTAAATAGTAGCAAGATCTAGAGTTTTACTTTTTTTTCTCATTGCGGTTATTTTATCCACTGACCAATCCGCCCAGATTATCTTGCGATAATAAAATATATGTCCGTAGATTTTACTGCATTATTTCCCAATGTTATTTTTTCTTTTTCCCTTTTTTTTATAATCACTAGTGTAAAAAATACACAGTTGTATTATTTTTTTACCAAATGAACTAAAAACGATATTTTCTAGTCGTATTTCACTGTATTGACCCTTAAAAAAAAATATTCGTAAATTACATCGAAGTAAAAATAAAAGCCACATTTTAATTATTTTATATTAATTAATAAAAATAATTTAAACTTAACACAACTTATATATTTTACTGAAATATTTTTTAAGTCTCGTAAAAAAAAGAAAAATTCTACCAGCATCAAAACTAATGCACATGAGAATTAAACTCATACCCATCAAAGCGTTAAATTCCATGTGCGTAATAATTTTTTACGGCTTTGCATTTTTTTTTTTTAATTAATTTTAATAATAATAATCATAAATATATATAAATATAATAATCAATGGTGCCCAATAATAGCAGACTAGTATCTCATATTAATAATATATAATAATAATGTAATCTATCTTATTTATAAAGTATACGACCAGCCGATGTTCGATATATATATTTATATATCTATATATTCATTATTATTATTATTAATTATAATTATAATTATAAATGAATGTAGCAATTGTAATTGAGACAAATCTCATCGAGACTGGGTGATAGCCGATTGGCAAAAACCGTACTAGTTTGTAGCCACTTCCCTTTTTTAAAAGCAAACGAATAGACCACGAAAATTTAAAATATTAAATAATTTTTTCTCAATATACAACTCGATACTTTACAACGACTAGTTAACTCGTATAAACTCATACATAAATTCAAATATATATTTAAATAAAATCATATATTATTATTACATATTACATATTACAAAACATATATTCATATAACTAAATATCTACACTTAGTCATTAAGAATAAATAGTTTATGATATAAAATATATATTAAGTGACAAAACATATATTCTTTGATAAATGTTTCTTCGAGACATTTTAGTAAACTCTTTTTATAAACAAGAGTTTTAATTATTTATAAACTGGTCCATATTAATAATAATAATAATAAATATATTACTGTGACATTTATTAATTGTAATCAATTACTGTATTAATTGGCTATCGATAGATAAAAGGTTGTGTCTAAAACATTTAAAAAAAAAACCCACCGCAATAATAATTATTATAATGCGTAATAAAAAATAATAATAAACCAAAGCGTTACAATAAAAAAAAAACCCCGCCGCTTATTATCCCCAATAAAAAAAGTATAATTGTATGATATATATTAATGTTGGTCTTACAAATATCACATGTATTTGTTTTTTAAAATTGTTTTATTTAATATTAATTATTAATTATAAATAATTGATTATCATTAACGTAATTAGTTTTTAAATATTGAATTTAAGACATTAATTATCTGTATAAAACTAAAGAGTAAAAAAATGATTTTATACTTTGAGTGACGAAACGAATTAATGATTGTTTATAATTATAAACTAAAATTAATTTGTCATTTTAAATATTATTGAATTGAATATTATATAATTGATATTGATGATTGGAGCAAATATATAAAAAAACGAATTATATCTCAAAGGGCTTTTAATACTAATGTTAAAAATAAAAGCCGATATTTAAAATTATATAACAAATATAAGTAAATAAATAAAGAACAGACTGTAATAAAAAAAAGGTATAGTCTAGTTTATTTTATTTGAATTTTCCCTCTTATCATTTTTATCTATAGTCCACCTATCAGCTGTTTGACAGAACAGAAAAGTAAAAAAATTGATATTTATCTGGTGCAGAGCTGAGTCATACGTCAGTTATGACAGCCGAAATTCAAGTTTTATTTATAAATTAAAAATAATAACAGTAATTGCAATAATGCTAATAATTATTGGTATCAAATGAGTATTGTTATTATTAATTGATACCATAAAAGCATAATGCATAAATTTAGAATCAGAGGTGTGGTTATAAAATCAATAGCAAGTGTTCTCATTTATTTTAACCTGAAAAATTTTATATCAATACAAAGACATTATGTGATTTAATTGCACTAGGTATGATTTTATATATAAATTATACATTTGTTGATGTCTATTTTTTGAAGTTATTTATTGAAATATTAATTTTTTTAGATGCCATGAATTTAGAAGTGAAACAAATTGACGTATTTATCAGCAGAATGTCGTAGAAATGGAGGTAAAATATATTTTAAATAATATATTTGGTCAAGATAGTATTAACGAATTAAATATACCAACGAGCACTAAATCAGATGACAATTCTAGGTAATCATCATTTTTAATTATTTTTATTTTTTTATCTCAGTCTGACACCAAAATCAGCAGACGTCTGACAGTTTTTTGTAAATAAATTTCGAGTTTTAAAAAAAATTTTTATTCAAAAATGTGTACGTGAATTTTGAAAAACTCTTAGTATTAATTTTTAAAAATTATTTGTATGAATATTTAGTTTTTTATTTCAAAATTTAAAAATTGGCGGGCGTCTGCTCTAATTTGAAAATACGATTCAAATTCAAAATATTTGAATTAACTTTCCGATTGCCAGCTCCTGCTTATGTTTAATTAATAAATTAATCAGAAGACGAGTTTTTAAAAAAACTGGCAACTGGACAATTGACTTCAACATTTGATAATTTCTAACCTGCTGATTATTTTATTATTTTAACAGAATACAGCAGAGTATCAGCTTTGCTAAGGATCACATACAAAAATTTCTATCGGAAATCAACAAAAGCGAGGTAGCAGATGACACTAGACCTGGTAGGATAGGTCCGAAGCTCGTACGTTTTGATGTATCAACGCACCACGGTCTAATAATAGTGTCTCCAGACCGCCTGAGCGTAAATTCTCAGAGTAACTTCAGCACATTGAGAGCAAATACTGGTTTCTACGAGGGAAAATGGATGTACGAGCTGCAACTGGGTTCAAAAGGAGTGATGCAGGTTGGCTGGGGCACGGCCCAGTGCAAATTCAGCCAGGAGAGCGGAGTAGGTGACACTGTGAACTCTTACTCTTACGACGGGAATCGTGTGAGAAAGTGGAACGTCTCGACTCATAAGTACGGCGAGCCCTGGCTGTCTGGTGATATTATTGGCTGTGCGTTGGATATGGATCAAGGTACAATAGACTTTTATCGTAATGGAAGACATTTGGGACGTGGATTTGATAACATTGCAACGGGTACGGGTATTGCATATTTTCCTACTGTTAGTTTAGCATTCACTGAAAATTTAACGGCCAATTTCGGGTCAACGCCTCTGCGGTATCCAGTTGATGGCTATCAGTCTCTACAGCTAACGCCGCATGATCAAGTTGTTAAAGCGAGCATGCTTGTGAAATGGCTGGAAAATTTATTGCCAATGATTCAAGAAAACACTGACGACAGCAGTTGTTCTGGATCTGGTGATAAGACAATGAGCAAACGAACGTACCTGATGTGCATCGCTAGGTTGCTTATGCATGATCTAGGTCCACTGCTTACAATACCATACATTACTGAGGCTGTCTTCCTGCCATTCTTTCATCAACAGTTAACTATTAATAATAATAATTCAACAATTAAGAAAAATATAAATAATTCAAAAGTCAATATACTGTTAGATTTATTGTGGACATTTCTTGAGGAACATGAGATGAAAATGTGCCTCGAAAATAGCGTTATCTATTTGCTGTCAATATTTCGTCACGTGTCGATGATACTGGAGTATCCAGACCAATGTAAAAGTTTGCTACTGCTTACGAGTATGTGTCGGCACTCGACAACACGTCAATATTTATTACAAAATATACTTTTCGACAGAGTACGCTTTGCCAATTTCGTTCACGTCAAGCCGCTAGATGAGGGTGGTTTAGCTGAAGTTATTCCAAAAACTTGGTGGGAAACTAATCCCGTTGACACGTCAATTGAAGTTAATCGTGACAGTTACATGCAGTCTTGCGATAAAATAAAAACAGCTATCGCTGAAATAGAAGCGCTCCAAGTTGAGTTACTGATAACATTCTTAGATAACACTGACGGTACACCAAAGACACCCTCATCCAGGACAATATTTTTAAAAAAATTTCGGAGATTCGTTCAGGATAATTTAATATCAAGTCGCACGCCATTGCAGATAACCGTCTGCTGTTTTCATCGTCTGCTGGTGGCGTTTCGTATTCTCTGGGACGAGGAAGTCGGCACTAGTCCGATTTATTTGCCATGTAGGTTGTTTTACGACGGGTCAATAAGTTACACGGGAATTGATAGGCTCGGTGGAGTATTATCCTACCTCAATAAAACATACAAGAATGAATTAATTCATCATCTAGGTCCGGACCACGAAGTTATCGTGGCGATGGAGCAAACGACGCAGGAGTCGACTACCACGGGGACATTTATGGGTACTCCTGGACAGATTAACGACTTGCCAGTAGTAATACCGACGTCGACGAGGATGCTTAATGTTAATCCAGGTACCCCATTAACGCCACTGATCCTCGGGTATCCTACCGGCGCGTTCGCTCGGGAGAATAGAACCACTCCCATGAAACTCGGGACTGCAGACTCGGTAGTGTCTCTCCTTGAGTTATTGGAGGGCGTGATTTTATTCTACCACGCAGCTGCCAAGAAACAAGTCGCCAAGGTCGCCAATTTAAGAGACAGTATGACGGAATACATTACGGCGATGTCGGAACTGAAAGTGAGGGCAGATGTCATGAAGAAACTCAAGGACCCGAGCTCCCAGTCAATTCACAAGGAATTAGTCCGTACTATTGGTGTTTTCAGCTCAAAATTATCCGAGCAAGCGAGACACATGGCTTGGGTACGGGCCGCTGTTTATTCTGAAGAGAAACAGGCTCAGTTAGCTTGGCTGCTGAAAGTAGTTTTGTTGACGCTGCGCAAAGCCAGTGAGGAAGGCAACATGTTTAGATTCGTGCCAGACTTTTATCTGGAAGCGCTTGCCGATTTGAGTGTCGGAATAAAAAATCATCTGCACCCGACAGTGCCTATTGAAAAAATACCAGGCTACCAAGACGTCCTGCAAGAAATCGCCCAGTTCCTTTGTGATCATTTCCTAGACCAGCGGATGGTCCACGCGATCGCCAAGGATACGTTGATTCTGACTCTCGCTGGGTTCACATCCAACCCATTGACTCTTCAAGCTCTGGAGCAAATCCCCAAAGAATCGAGAGTAAAATTTGTCAGCAATATTTTACGACCCTATGAAAATCGTGCTTGGGCGCAGTCTAACTGGGTGCTGGTGAGATTTTGGCAAGGAAATGGGTTTGCATTCAGATACGAAAAGAGTCCGCATTTATCGAAAAAAGTTGGTCCTAAAATGCTGCAACAGGAGTCGATATCACAGCCGATAAAACCTTGTCCTTCATCGATTTATCAGATGCACGTAAAGGAAATTCTTTTAGAAAATTCTAAAACAACGACGCAGTTTCTCAACTCGCTGCTAAATCAAATGAACTGGGCATTCTCAGAGTTCATTGGAATGGTCCAGGAAATTCACAACGTATCTTCCAGGCCTGAGCGCGTGTTCATCGAATCAAGGCAGCTAAAAATATGCGCAACGTGCTTCGATTTGACGATATCACTTCTCAGAGTCGTCGAGATGATCGCGACAGTGGCACCGAGTATTTTTAATAATCCTCAGCAGTCATCCGGTGACAATTTACTCGCACGTCTCTGCCAACTGCTATGTCAAATTCTCAACAGAATAAGTTCTCAAACCAGCTGTTTCCAGCACGTCGTGCTCCTAAACATCCCGGACTTGGATACCGTTGACCATTTTCCAATCCTTGTAGCCGTCGTTGGTATTCTCCTGGCACTGCTTCAAGAGGACATGGCCAACGCGCAATCAAGCAAAACTGCTGATCAGGTTCCGAGAATAACCCGGACTCTCTTAACAGAACCAAGCTTTCAAATGAACTCTCTGTATTTTGTTGTCGGCGAAGGCGCAAAAAAAAATAGCAAATTTAAAAATGTTAAAGTATTTACGTTAGAAAATTACAAAAACGACGTCAGCGAACGCGAAATTAAACGTCTGAGAGACATGATAAAGTACTTGGACAAAAAGCGTACTCTACTTCCTGACAACCGCATCATCAGCGACGACGACGACACTTGTATAATATGCTACGCTTATCCAATCGGAGCGATTTTCAAACCATGTAACCACAAATCATGTCGTGTGTGCATTGATCGGCATCTGTTGAACAGCCGTGAATGCTTTTTCTGTAAAACAGTAATTATGCAAGTGTATGATATCGATGATGTCCTGTTGCACGATCTAACCGCCTCTAGTCTTAATCCCTCTAGTTCCTCAAGTATATCGTGATATTTAATAATGTAAAAAAATGGTTTTAAAGATAATGAGATTATTGATTTATTAATATATATAAAATTTATTTATGCTAATATCTTAGTTTCATTTATTTTTAATCACAATCTGTCACAATATCTCTCGTTCCTCAGTCTCGGATTTGAATTTCAAATTTACTTAAAAGGAGGGTTGCACTTTTTTCTCTTTTGCTCTCGAGCAGAACGGAAATCCTTGTTGCGCTCGTACAGTAAATGGGAACTGTCAAAATTTTTCTCTCAACCGAATGAAAATTTAAAAAATCACTTATTTTTAATAAATTTAAATAAAAAAAATTAAAAATAACAAATTGCAGGTGCGGCAATGGCGTACATTAATAAGAGATATTTTTGAAAGGGCATATAAATTTTTTTTCTTACAATTGATGTACTATTAGTCCATTTAAGAAATTATTATTTAGTAGAATATAATTTTCTAAGTAAAGAAAAAAAACATCCGTGTATTTTTTTATTTTTATACTTTTAGACAGAAAGTACATCAATTAGGGAAAAAAATTTTATACTTTACTCGTCCCAAGAAATTTTTTGCATGATAAATTTTAAATTTCTTGGGGCGAGTAAAAATTTTTTTGAGCAGAAATTATTTTTTCTGTGTACGCTCTCATGACACCTGTAATGCGACAAAATTATCAACAGTCTTCATTTTACAACGCACAGAGTACTGCCGAGATCTACTCTAAATCCCGTGACAAATTTTTTGTCAACCGGAACTCGGTATAGATCTTCAAGTGCTTGTACCAACACTAAACCGCAAACAAATCCACCTAGAGCAGTCATAATTACCGCAACAACAATAAGAAAACGGCTTTTGTTTAAATATATCGAAGGATCTTTGACCAAGACGCTCTGCAGTAAACAAATGCCGGGAAAAATAAATATAAACGTCGCTGAAAGAGTTCCCATGAGATTTATGACCGGTGATATGTCCGAGATGACAACTGCTGCGAATAATGTCAAAATAAACCACACTAGAGTCACAACAGCTCTCACTGTAACGTTATCCTCGATGTCCGCGCGAAATAAACCCAGCAGCGAATTGCGCCCGCAGAAAAGCACTATCGGGTAAGTGGTGAAATTTTTAACAGCAATTGCAATTATCGCTACCGCGAGACTGGCACTTTTGTCGTCGTATCCTTGTAAAATGTCACTGGGAACGTGGCCCGCGCCGAAGGTCTTGTAGCCGAAAATACCGACTATCGTGTAGGATAAAAAACACAAACCCATGCTCAGTATCGCACACCAAGTAAATTTACAGAGATTGCGGTCTTTCATGCACGCGTACGTTGGTATTGAAGTCATATGAGTCTGTAAATAAAAGTAATTATAAGTAATAGAGTCAATGTATGAAAATTTATATATTTTTTTTAAATAAACTTTGTACCTGATAAGCGAAACAAATAATTGGCACTAATTGGAATGCTTGGGAAGCATTTCGCGGCCATGCTTGGGTCGGTCTTGGGTAATCTGGAGTATTGACACTCTGGTGAATAATTACCCATATCACATAGACGATAGTAATGCATCCAACGGAACTGACGTAGCTGAGAATGTCCAGTCGCTTAAAAAAACTTATCGGCAGAATAAAAAGTGTACAGGTAACGCATGTGATAAATGTCCGTGATAAAAACCTACAGAACCAAGAATTTTTTTTTTTTAAATAATTATTTTAAAGATTAAAAGTTTCCGGATAGCCAGATTTGCCCAGCAAAAGTTTCTTTCAATCTGCTGTCAAGTTTGCACCAACTTTGACTGGAGGTCGACGTAAATCTATCGCCGCAATCTGAAGGTGTCCACAAAAATTTTCATCAAGTCGCTCGTAAAAAATAGAATAGCAAAAGTAACTTTTTTAAAATTGACCGCAAATTGCTACCATTTAAATTGGAATCAAAATTTATAAAGTTAGGTAGCGGCAGTAGATTTACGTCGTTGCCGTAAAAATGGCTATCAGAGCATGCAAATTGTTAGTACCAGTGGTGACAAAAATCCATTCCATAGTAAGTGGCAAGAACGCGTTCAAATTGATCACCAATAACAATTATAAATGTAAGACAGCATCCGAAGCTATAAATAGTGACACAGATTCCCGATAATATTAAGGTTTTAGGCCCACACAGTCCAGCAACAGTGTCCGGCAATGAGGATGTCTTCGTTATATCACTGCAATTTGCAAGGGTCACCAGAGCAATTGTGATAAATATTAGGAATGATAACTGTACTATTATTGCCGATATCACTCCACCGGAACGATCAAATGCCAGAGGAAAATTTAACAATCCGGCTCCCAATGTCGCGTTCAGAAGCAAAAAAATTGTTCCTATCACGGTAGTGCCTGCAATTTAATTAAATATTTATTTATTTATTGCTCCGTTAGTTAGAAAATCAATATATATATTTTTATCACCTTGTGGATTTGAATTTGTACGAGTTGAACTGTTTTCAAACGGCACTTCAACACTGTCGTCTATCAACCCGTATCCATTTCGCCGTAAAAATCTCATTTTAAATAACAATGATAATACTTCAGCTCGAAACAACCGATTATAAGCTCACATGCACACAAGTTGTCAATTAGTAATTGCTCTTAAACATAACTTCTTTAAAATGAATAGTGTAATTATCAACTTTGTTGTTTTTGATATGTTTTAATACCAGTTCAAAGGTCTTGGAAACAAGAAAATGTAGAAAACAAAGTATTGGTCTTAATAATTAGCACACCGGATTAAGCAATACTGCATACACTCACAGAAAATAATACTTTTAATAATTAATATTTATTTATTTATTGTTATCATCAATGTCATTCAGTGATTTATCTGGACCCACGGAAATAAATAATAATTTTCTTTTATTATATTTATCTTGTGCAATTCATTTTAAAAATTTATTTTTAAGTTTAAAAAATATTTTATAAATATTATTTACTGTCATTGCAGTTTTAATTTAATTACTTACTAAATTTAATTAAACCAGTATACAAGTTATCATTATTTGACATAATTAAAAAAATTTTTCGCGCGAAATTAATGCGCCGACTGTGTCATTGAAATATCTGGTTTTTTGTAACTTGATATTATTATTATATATTATATATGTACTTAGCAGATAGTTATATAGATATTTTTATTAAAAAAACAGGTTTTAGTTTTTTAAATTTATATTACATATATATATATTATATAACACTCCACAATCAGATGGCGCTATGCCGACTTTTAAATTCAAACATTTTAATTAACAATATTTTTTTTGTTTTGAGTTCTTTTGATCGACGAATATCGTGGTACTTTCAAAAGACATAAAAATCGATAAATATCATCATTTTGATTTGTTGCTTGTGTATAGAGAAAATATAACAAAAAAAATATATATATTCCTGTAATAAAAATATGGATTTCAGTTATTTACTGCCTTAAATTTATTGGTAGAATACTTTATTCAAAAAAATCAGTCTGTAGTTGATTTAGACACTGAGGAGATGAGTCAGCGACTCTAATTTTTCTGTCAATGAATTTGGCCAAGCTGGATTTTTTTCTTTGTCTATTCCCTCGAGAAAATTTGAATTTTTCAAATGTTCCTTCAACTTATCTGCAATTTTATTTTTAATTAATTTTTTACTGATAAGATAAAAATTTTGATCATTAAGTAAAAGACCCAAGTATTGGAATTTCAGGCAAATAAAAATTTTTTCTAACAATTCTACATCATTTTAAAATATTTAAATTTTAAATAAATTTAAGCGCCAATAATTAGGTCTTCTATTATAAATATTTATGTAAATAAATAAATATAATTACCTGACTTAACAAGTTTACTAGCAAAAGTAAGAGCATTTTCTACAATAGGTATTTCAATGAGGGGAAGGCTGTCTTTGAAAAAACTTTTTAGCGCTTGACCAACGTCCGCTTCGATAAATTTTTCTTCGGAATTTCTCAAATACATGACAGCCATAATAGTCAAACTTAAAAATGCTTCATTCTGCATAAGTGAGTGCATTGACGTAATCATTTTAACCAAATACTTAATCCCACCCTGTTTAATAACCAAAGACACGACGTTTTTATCACGACTGTTGGTAATTAACCAGGCGACAAGTCTGTTAGCTTCACCATGAACCCCCGGATGATCTTCGGTGCCGCACCACTCAATAACTTTTTCCATAAGATCTTCTTTGGTACCAAGCAGCGTCGCTGCGTCTTTCTGCCCGTCGATTACTATCCTCAGAGTACCGAGAAGCTTAAAGACTACATGGAAAGTCGGGATCTTCAGCATTGGATAGACGACGTCAATTAGGCCATGGGCAAGCATTATCGGTTTATTACTCTGCGGTATCACTAGATTACGTACCGCGCTAAGTAACGCATATTGGAAACGTACGTCTCCATCGCTGCTATCATTTTTTGTCAAAAGCTTGAACAATTTTTTATGAACACCCTGGACTACCATCAACTGACAGTGAGATTCAGTTCGAGCAAAGTTTCCCATCGCTAGGACACCTGCTACTTGGAGATCTGCATCAGAATCAACGTCCAACCACTCGACGAGCGTTTTGTACACAATTCCTTCGCCATTTGAATACAGCAAATTCATGCTTTCGTCTGTTAAAAATTAAATTACACTTTAAATCTCTTATTGATATTTTATTTATTGTTTTAATTATTAAATATTATTATTACCTCCTGTTACAATTAGGACAATTAAATCACAGGCCATTCTTAAAGAAGATCTTGTATCTTCATCCTCACAATCAGACGCATATGCATCTAGTAATTTCAATAATATTTCGCAAACTCCTGATTTTGCCATTATAGTCTTAGCACTTTCTATAAATAATTAAATTTTTTAATATATTTCTGAATTTATAGTAAATACTAATAGAATTTACATCAACGTCTTTAGTAGAAAACTTCTTGACATCACTTTTTTTTTACAGAAAATCAGGAGTCAGTTTTCTATGGAAGACTCAATATTATAATTATAATTAAAATAATTTTACCATGTTCAGCTTGGCCATGTAATAATTCGACACAATTAACAACTTCTTCGGAAGTATTATCAGCTAAAATTTTAACCATTACTTTAGCAAGTCTTTCATCTAAAAGCAGGAACCCATTATCGCTTAATACTTCCAGTATTAATAAAACATGCATCGAAGATGTCACATTCTCCACTGCATCAATTTCTAATATACCGCAAGCAATGGGAATAAATCCTTGATCCAAAGCCTAAATAAAAAAAAGTTTAATTATAGTTTTGAAATAATAAAATAAACATCTAAAAAAATATAATAATCAGTAAATTACTTCTTGCTGTATGGTTTTTTCATCGACAAGATAATTCAGAAGAAAACCAGCAGTAACACGTCTCAGAAACTGAGCACCTTCAGCATCACGCAAACTCACAGATTTCTCTAATACTTTTAAAATATTTTTCAGCCCATCGTTATCTTGGACCAGTTTTATACCCAGTTCTAAATAAAAAAATAACGATGAACTACTTAGAAGTAATTAATGAATTTTAAAAGCGAATGACAACTCAATACCATTCTCGTAGCAAATATTTCCAAGTGCGCGAGACGTTTGTGTGAGAATATCAATATCATCTCTATTCAATAAATCCATCAGCTCTTTAACTAAATTACTAAGAGTACATTTTGTACGTCCACTCTCCGTTTGTGCGATCTCAGCAATCATCTTAGCAGCTTTAGCAACCACTGCATTTGATTCATGAGTAAGAAGCGTTAAAAATACATCATCAACTGCAATTTCTCCATCTCCTTTACAAAACATAAATAAATAAATGAAAATATTCACAAATACTAATAATGAGCGTCAATGTACCATTCAAATTTTTTAAAATTTTTTAATAAATAAATAAAATGTGAGTAGAAAAAAAAATGAGAAAATGCGTATTTAAATAATTTAAAAATTAGCCCGCGCATTTTTTTAAATTTCACTATTTTAATTAATTCATTTATTGATTTAAAATTTATAAATTGTCTTATGTCTGCTACATTCACACTCATGTACTAGTAGTAAATGCGTGCGAATGTAGCAGATGAGACAATTCATAAATTTTAAATACATAAATGTAAAATATTTAAATTTATAATATGCGCTTACTGATTTCTCAATTATTTAAATTCGAATTTTTTAATTTTTATTCTCAGGTGAAAGACCCAACACCTAATCAGGGAATTAGTACTCAATCACTTCATGTATTTATAGATCTATATTTAGTAGAATTTAGTAAATATAGATATACAAATACAGGAGTAATCGGATATTAGTTCCCTAATCAGGTACTAGTTCCTTGATGACGTACATTTTATTTATTTATTTAAAAATTTTAAAAATTGCAAATTGTCAGCTACATTTACACTCATTGGTAATAAATAATTTTATATTAAATACCATCTTCAGTAATTTTATTATTAACTTCCACTAACGACTCCAATATTTTAACGATATCATTTTCATTGTTCGTTTTATCATCTTGCAATTTTACAACTCGGTTCAATTCTTCCACCAATTTATCAACGTCATACTTGTTTGCTTCTTCTGTAAACAAAAAAAATCAATATAATATTCACAACAATATTCAAATAATAATATAAATAATCATTATTTAATTATCTTAAAAATATATGACATTAGACAATTTAATTATTTATTTTAAAAATTCTGCATATGAATTTTTAAAAATTGCGTTCTATTGAAATCAGAGTCAAAAGTATTGAAATTTTAAATTCTCTGTCGCTTTCACTGCCACATTTTTTAAAAATATATTAGAGTTTGAGTAATTAACAAACCTTCCATAGTGAATTAGAACAATGACAATGCATTCAAATAAAATATTCGAGTGTTATAATTATTTTATGCTCCAGTAATCTATTCTACTGTCAATGGTTACAATTCCAGTCAGCTGTTTACGGAAGTTTTCATATCAAACCGGACATAATTTTAAAAAGAGATGAAAAATGTATAAATGTATATAGTATATATATTTATATAAAAGATAAAAGAACACCCGATAGTTACTGTCCTCTTGAGAAAAATATTTGAATTAAAATTTAAATTTAAAACAAAAAAAAAGTATTTGTTTGTTTTGTCGTCGGTATTAAAATGGCCACCAGCAATGATATTATTTCGTCAGATAAAAATTTTAGTGGTAAACATGAATTTGATAAATTGTCATCACCAACTGATTCAAATTTGAAAAATAATGATAAATTTTACGGTAACTTTATGTCATTAATATTTATTTTAACTAATTATTAATATTAATAATTATGTCATTTTTATTCTAACCTATACTTTTTATATTAAACACTCATTCATTTATTTATTTATAAAAATATGAATGTATATATTTTATAAATAAATAATTTTATTTATTTAAATATTCATATTTATTTCTGCTGATTTGGAGTATTAATTTTTCTGTCATTTTTTAGGAGTAATATTTCTGAGTGCAGTGACCGGGATATCAGCTTTGGTAGGATTCGGAACGACAGTGGCTGCTTTAAAGAAAAAAGATCCAAAATTTTTCCAGGAAGGAATCGTTGGAGTTAAAGGAGCAACTGAACCCGCAGTTTCCTTGGCAGTAAGGGCACTGGGTCTAGGAACAGTCTATGCAGTAACTGGCTGCGGGTTGCTGTTCTACGGAATTTGGAAGATGTCCGGTGCCACCAATGCTCTGGAATTTCGTGAGAAAATGGGATCAATTTTACCCCGAATTCCGAAAAATAATCCTCCCAAAAGTAGAACTGAATTCGAAGGGCTCAATGATTTACTCAAGTACGTCTCCGAAGAATGGGGCAAAGAAAGTACAAGTGACAATTAATAATAATAATTTAATACTTTACATTATTTATTTTATAAATTATTGATGTACTGACTTTTAATAAATTTTGTTGTTTTTTATTTTAGATTTTTTATTGTTAACTAAACACGCGAACGTGTTTGTTGTTGCTTTAATAGAGAATCTTTTTTATATTCAATAGTTTTTTTTTTTATTTATAAAATACATTAGTAAAGAATAAAAAATCGAATATGAATATGTAAATATTAAATAAGACAATTTGGTGCACGAAAATAGTAATGATCTAATCTTCAATAATTTTATATAAATATTTCGTGTTTACATAAATATACAAATTTTTTTTTTAGGTATTGGTAAATTATTTGTTTTTTTCATGCTTATCTTTAAAATTTTTTTTAAGAGTTAAAAAAAAAACTGAACGATACTCGTGTAAAAAAATATTCTAAAAACATTTTTGTTGTATAAAATTTCAAAAATCAAATTTCTAAATTCAAAATACTGAACTGTATGTAAATAATTTTTTTGTTCTCAAAATTTTTCCATAACTTTTGTTACTTTAAAAAATTTTCAAATGGTAAACAGTAAAAAAAACTTGAAAAATTGATATATATTTTTATATAATTATAGTTTACTATTAAAACATCGTGTAATTTTTTTTTTGTCAAGAATTTCATGCTCTGTAATTTATGATTGATAGGACAAAAAAAAAATGTTTAAATTTAAATAATAAAAAATACAAAAACGATATTAATTTTTTATTAAAATTGTACTTGAGAGCCGCTAAAAATATTTTTGAGTCAATGCCAAGAGAATAAAAACAATCGAAATAATAAAATATCCTAATGAATGAATATGAATAAATAAATTTTGAATGTTAAATATTATACATGATAATTAAAATATATATTTTCGTAAAAAGTTACTTGTGAGGTAATATTAAACTTCGTACTTACACATGATAATAATTATACTATTACATAAACATCACAAAGAAAGAGAGGGAGAGATCTCATGTCTTACGAGATCCAATAGCTTTCTAATTATATTGAATCACTGTTTTTTTTTTTCAATTATATCAAATAATTTATATAATTACCAGTTAGTTATCAGTACCGCAATAAGCTAGTATACAATAAATCATATTTATATCCCACGAAATTTGTAAACCGATAAAAAAGAATTATTATAATAAATTAAATAAAAAAAACCGGTTGCCGTTTACGATAAAGTAAAAAAATATTGTCTGGGAAAAAATAACGTTTGGAAAAATAATAAAACTAAATAATTTTTATACATTTTATCGACAATAAAATATATAAATATTTAATTTCCAGTTTAAATTAATCAATTATTTACTTTTTTGAATGCTAATTGTTTGGACAATTAGTAAAAACATTTCACTTGCTAAATAGAAATCTTTTTTTAAACAAAATTAAATAGTGAATAAATTAAAAGTCATTTTAAATGACCATTATCTCGATGCGATACTCGTGCTGAAAAATTAGTAAATCGCGTTTAAAAAAAAAAAAAACATATCCGGTTACAGTAGACCTTGGACTTTAAACGGATATTTTAGTTTTAAACAAATGCCAAAGACCACATTGTCAACTTTGTTTATTATGCCGACGTCAATAGATAGACAATTCAAAGCCAGCTATTTTTTAAAATTAAATCATTGAATTTAAATTAAGTCCCGGAAGGTAAATATGGAATACGGAGTAAGTTAAAAACTAATACAGTACAATACACACAAGGGGTATGCGATTTTTATTATCGCGATTTTATTAGCGAGTGACCGCACGAACGATTCTTGCAAGATAAAAAAATAACTTATTTATTTTTATTGTTTAAAAAAAAAATTGATAAAAGATAATGATGACTATTGACGTGGATCCCCTCTCATATTATTACTAGATAATGACATATATATCAGGAAATGATAGCGAATCTTGTGTACATCATAAAGTTGAATGTAAAATAACAAGTATTATTTTATTATTTATTATTATTATTAACAAAATCATTGAATAACGTTTGCTTTTTTTTATTTTTCGCATTTAAATAATACAAGAGTGCAAATAAAAGTTCCAATTGTGATGTTTTAGATGATATATTAAAGCTCAATTTTTTTTTTTTTTGTTTTTTTTACTAGCAATTATTTTTTTTCGTACAATTTTAGATTTAAATTACAAAAATTAAGACACATTCCAGATGCGTATGGTCATACTTAAGAGATAAAAATTATGTCTCTCTACGGGAGACTTTTTTTTATTAATTTACCCCAACATGTTGATTCAATTATTTCTAAAATACATAATACCAATAATTTTTATAGTAACGAAATATTGTGTAACTACGGGCCTTGTTACCAGCAATAATTTAGTTCGCAAAAATGAGATTCAATCACGAAGGCTAGTTTTTTTTTTTAAATAAAACAATAAAGCCCCAGTGACTCTGAGCTGCCGAATCATTTTTCTGAGACAGGAGACTGAAGAGCCAAATAAATTAATTTTAATAACATAAATAGCAGCGGTAGTAATTATAACAATCGCAAGCACAGTACACTTATACTACCAGAAAATAAATTTAAAAATTATTCGAACACAAATACATATCGATTAATTGTCGCGGCGCGTCCTGCGCGCTTTAGATCTAATGCTTCTACAAATTTAATTAGGTCTCTACTTTTTTATTTTTGTTTTTAATGCAATCACGCAATCCAAAATAGCTATTTAATTCATGGACGAATATGTAAGAGAACAAGCAGTACATCGTATTCAAACATTGCGCAATAATTATTCAGACAATAGACATTTTATTTGCTCAACTTTTTTTAGCCCCCATCTCATAAAATCAGCCTCTAAATTTCATAAATAATTTATTTTATTTAATTATCCTCAATAAATCTGATAAATTTAATTTTATTTAAAACTTGTTACTTCTAAGTTACTGACCGTAAGCCCTCATACGCTGGAAAAAATTACCGGAGTGAATGCAAAGCGGATGTTTATTTATTCGATCCTCTGGAGTGAAATTCTCTCCGAAAGGGAGTTTATTTTAATATGAAAACTCCGAATCGGAGTGAATGCAGATTTAAATAAAATCCAGATCGCTCAGCAATCAGCTAAAAAAACAAACTTCTTATTTATTTCGTATGCAGAGTAATTTTTTTTTAAAAACTCCGAACCTCCGAGTGATGGAGTGAATTCGGATTTAAATAAAATCCGTAATCACTCCGAATTCACTCCGAATTTTTTACAGCGCACTAATTAAATTTTTTATTAAAATTTCAAAATTTTATCTGTAATTACAATTACGTACCCTTATTATAAACTAATTGCAGTATTGACAGCGTTAAAAAATTATACTTAAAACAGTAGTTGTGTACGAGCATCTTCCTCGTTCTCTTGCTCACTCTTTTTTTTAAACTCACTCATATTCATATTCATATTCATATACATATACATACACTTTAAATATACGCTTAGACATTACTTACATACTTAACACTTTAATATTTAATTAAAATGACTCGCAGACATAAAATGCGCGAAGCGCTTGACTTGGGCGGTCATTTATTTAAAAGCTAATAGCACAATGACCAAATTCAATATTAATAATAATTATTATTATTACAATTATTTAAAATGTCAATAATAACATATATTTTTCAAGGCTCCGCTAATTAATAAACTTTCAGCCCATTCAATTTACATAATTTTCATTCACTTTCTTTCTCTCTCTACTTTATCATAATTACTCCGAAATAACTTTTAGTTAATTAGCTGTCACAATAAATTATAAATCGAAATAATTAATTCATAAATCTCCACCTGATATATTTATAGTATCTCTTCTCTGATTAATATCATTTCAAATCATGGAATCCGTATAATTTTTTTTCCACAAAATTTATTTAAAAAAAAAAAACTAAAAATATTTATTTTCATTGGAGAAATCTCTACCGTTCTCTTTCTCATAAATAATATTTATTTTCCTTGATGTTTTTAAATTCGTGTGCTTTGTACGTCAATAGCGAGTGATTGATTTAAAAAATTATAATAATTTTAATAAATCCATTTTACGCAGTGTCAAGTTATGTTAATTAATATTACGCATTAAATATAGAAGACATTTGTTTTTTTAAATTTATACAGTACGATACAATATATAAAATATATAATTGATAATAAAATGATAGGAAAAAAATTGTGCCAGTGACATGACTTAACTTTGATGTTTTTTTTTTATCTCTCCAGTCACTTAAATACTGTGTATGTAATATTATACACATAAGTTGATGGAAGCCAAATGAGTAATCGTATTGGTAAACACAAAAAATAATCGTTACATATACAATATAAATACTCTGTTATAATCTCTACTTAAAATAACAAGATAGCTTTTATGTAACACGTGTTTTAATATCATCATTGTTGCCAAAAAAAAGAGAAAAGAAAAGAAAAAAAAATCTAACAAGATAACGTTTGTCATTTAATTTAAATGGTAACAGAATAGAATAACCGTCTGGTGATGATGTTGATATATAATTGAATTACGTCTCGTAAACTGACATAATTAAATTACGTTAAAAGACTAATTAGAGCGATAATAATAATAAATAAGTAAATAAAAAAATCCATGGTATTTAAGATCGTGAACTTTAAATAATAAATGTAAATATTAATAAGCCAATTGGACTGTCAAATTACTATGTTATAAATATTGATGACGTTCAATGTACAATTAAATTAATTTTTATTTTTATTTTTTATTATTTATTTATCTTTCTTTTTTTTTTCGTTATTATTCGACTACTTGAGGTCACTCACGAGCACATGGAAGTAGGTTAAACTGTATATATGTATACATATATATAATAAAAAAATGTTTAGTCCGTGACACGAAGGGAAAATATAAGTGGTCGATGACTCTCTCAATAGAGAAAGAGAGCCAGTTGCATACGCACATGAACAATTATGATAGAGAAAGAGAACGAGTAAAGTTGAGACCGGTTTTAAGAAACGATCACATTTTAAATACCTGTCTCTGTGTCCACTTAACTTACATATAGATTTATATATATATATATATATATATATATATATATATATATATATGTCCTCACACACAACAGACAATCAATAATCCTTAATCCATAATCGTTTTTCTTTTAAATATTTATACGCTTTTCACAGTTACCACTTAGTTAATAAATTTCACTTGACAATAATTGATAAAATTTGTGCTGGGACATTGAGCGACGCCCTGGATCATAAAACATAACTCTCGTATCACTGCCGAGGTGTTTCGGTGCATTTATAAATATATTTGTATATTTAATAGCTAAAGTGCGTTTTCTTTTTAAAAATAAAAATAAAGTTGTAATTTTAAATAATTCGCCGACGTTAGCATTGTCAATGGAGGCTCTTGCGTAGTCCTTTGACTTAAGGTCCTAGATCTGCTAAGTAAACCATTTTATAGTAACACTGTCTCTGTGTTTAATAACAACAGTAATAATAATTACTCTTACAACCGTCTAATTACTCTTGAGCTTGCCGTTTGAAGTACTGTGGCTGGTTTGATTGACGTGTCCACTGTCTTGGGCTTTGTTGAAGATACTCTTGGACATTTTTCTGTCAGTCATGTAGGCCTCACGGAAGAACTTCGCGAATAATACCAAGTAACTTACATATATTAGAGCACTTATGCGTATGTTTGTCATAGTGATATGACATTCACGCTGGCCATGCGATACGTACATTTGGTAAACCCAAATAGTTATCGCAAACCCGACAATCATTTGTGCGATTTGCAATGCCGTTATCATCATAGCGATCCACGTAGGCGGGGAGTACCGCATTGATTTTAATGCATAATATGTATACATCATTGCGTGAATAGTATAATTTACGACAACGAACCAACGTGCTGGCGCAGAGTACTCGGCGTATGAGAACCACGCGTACATCAGCACGGTCATATGGTGGTACCAGTGGAGAAATATCAGTCGCTGCTTCCTCAGGACGATGAATAAGGTGTCTCCCAGTTCCGGTAATTTTGACAGCACAAACATCCATACCCAGAAACCAGATACTCGATTAAACATAAAACTAAAACAGTTGCGAAAAAAAAACAAATATGCAATTCAAAGTATGTCCCAATGACCCGGAATATACGTCGGCTTTTATATATTCATGTTAAGGTAGTTGATGATTGACAGTTTGTAATGATAATTTATTTATTTATTTTTTTTATAATTATTTCAGTGTCGAATAATTTAATTAAAACTTTGAGATATTTTTAATAATTATCTAGATGATTTTTTTATTAGTGTTATTGTGGACAGTAAAAATTTAAGAAAAAATATACTATAACTAGATATATTATGAATACCTTAGTTTTATTTTTGAATGGCATTTAAACTTTTACTTTTACTCTAAAGATTCGAAAAATCCCAGCTTTCTAACTCTGGGCTCTTATCTCGGTTATAAAAACAAGATTTATTTATATTTTTACCGTAACCATGAATTATTATTTTATTTCCATGGGATTTTAAAAATATACATCATAAATTAATAGCCCGAATTATTGGGAAATAGTTTGTTTTTTTACAGTTAGTCAAAAATAACAAGTATAATTTATGAACGAATTAACCTCGCCGGAGGCATCTGTTTCTCATGCTATTGCGACTTAATTAAATTTTCTATCGGAGTAGATAGAAGTAAAAATTTTGACGGCACTAATTATCTCTTTCCTAATAACTGACATTTAGTCGAAAAATATTTTTCATATTAAGTGATTGTATGAATGACGACTTACTTTCGTCATCGCCGTGCCCTTATCAGATTTGGTAATGAGTTTTTAACAACAGTAATTACTTTCGTAACATTTTTAAAATTTTTAGTAGCTTTAATAATTTATCACTGCTGAATAATCACTTTAAAAATTTAAAAGATAACGCCTACATTGTATATGTATAATATATGAAATAAACAAATAAATATAGTAAAGTAAGCGTGACACATTTAGCAAACAAAACTAATGGATGTTATTTCTGAATAATAATTAATGTAAAATTAAAATAAAAGAAATTAGCAACTGCGCGTACAAATATTATGCAGAACTACCTTAACATATTTAACAAATATTTATTTTAACTTGAGGAAAATGAAATAATAAATTCATACCTGGGCACACAGACACTGTGGTAGAACCCATAGTTTTTTAGCACATGGTAGAACTCTGGTACGGTTCTAACGACACCCATTATGGAAAATATTGCCAGTGCGATATTCCACACGGTAAGGAGTCCTCTCAATTCATACTTTGGTCTGTCGGCCATCCACTGACGCCCGGCATAAATTACAATTAAGTAAATGGCACCAAAGTAGACTGAATTTTTCCAGTGATCTGTCATCCAGTCACGTGTATCTTCATGCTCAAACTTACGCTCGAATTCAAATATATATGAGTAGTTTGGCTGGAACCGCTCCATGTACGCTGGTGATAATTGCAACATCTTGATATATTTTTTTATTTTAAATCTGGAAATAAAATAAACTCATCAGTATGAAAAATAATTTTTGCAGTCAATGGATAATTGTAATTGTTGTAATTTTAGTAACGACAATTTTTAAAAACACAAGTTGCGTTCAATTAACGATTCGTTACTCCAATTATTGGTACTCGTTTTAAATATATAGAATATGAAAAAAAAAAATACTGTCTGGCGATAAGCAAAAAATTAAAGTCCACGTTCGTACGATGTTGTGATAATTGTACATGCAGATAATAGATAATTACATATATATGTAATGTATATATATATTTTTTTAGATCGATCAGTTAAAACAATTGTTTAGTTTAAATACTTTCGAGTGTAATTGCAGTATCCTAGTACAGAAAAGTTGATGACAATGATGGTGAGCAAGTTTATGCTATTTAAAGAAAATTCTTAGCATGGAGCCGAACTGAATCACTAAAACTCTGACTAAAATACGACGGTATATAACATTTAGTAATGTATGTATATATAGATATAAAACGAATTGTTAAAAGGAAAAACGAGAGCGCATGGCCGACATACCCGTGGACGATCTCCTTAGCAGCAAATAAATTTTTCCACTAAATTCCCGTTGCTATACTGACTTAAGTGTCTTATCTTAGCACTGGCATACAATTTATGAATACAAGACTTTTTAAATTAGCTTATAAATTATGCAGTAAAACAACTTTTTGATGTCTAAACAATGATTGTAATATTTGCCGGTTTAAAAGTAAATTCGATAGTGCACATACTGCACATATGTCGTATACAATTTGGTATATTTAATATAAAACCAGCAAGCAGTCAGCAGTCAGCAGTATAGGGTGGTCGTATCGGCGCGAAAATGTCTTCTCTATCTTTCTCGTATGCGCAAATATACATATGTACATATGTTGGATTATAACCAGTAGGTTTTGTTAACCAGTACATACAATAATCCACTCCTTGTAATTAAACACACGATCATTAGACACGAGTACCAGTTAACCGGGTATTTATTGACAATCAACCACTTAAACGTTAACTGGAAAAAAATAAATTATTAACAACAATAATAGTAATTATTATCATTTGTCAAAATGAGCTTTACAAAAAATGTTTATTATTATCATAACGGAACATTATTTTTCTAACGGTGACGGGCGAGGTGAGCTGGCGTAAATTTTATTCTCTCTCTTTCTCTCCAATTTTTTTTTTTTTGTATGTACTCAGTAACTTAGTATGTATTCATACACTAAGACTCCTCGTGCGCGAATCTTTATCAAGTCACACCCTGTATATTGCAAGTAATATGTATTTAGTTAAATATTAAATTCTAATAACATGTCATGATTTACTATTTTTATTTAATTACATATTATGTACTGACTGTTTTTAAATTTATTACTTATTACTTATCATGAGTGTAATTTTTATAAGAGTAGGAAGATACAGATGCGTGTATGTAAATATATTATTATTTATGTTTAGATTTATTTAACCGGATATTTACCTGACACCAGCAGAGTTTTAATTCACAATAAGCCTCCAATAATAATCACCGACACGCGTAGACACAACGTAATCTACAGACGACCCGTACGAGCAGAACGTGATAGACTACTGGAGACTACCGTCACCAACTTCGGCACCTGCCTTCTTCTACCTATATATATATGCCTATACTACCACACTGGACATACAAGCTTGTATATATGTATATTTACATCTATATATAGATATATGAATATGACAAACCGTCTACAGCCGCGGCAGATCAGTCGAATGCATTTTTAATTTTTTTTACCTTCTGAACACTCAAAAAGGAGCACATTTAAAATTTGGCGCGAAAATTAAAATTTGAATTTTCAATAAAATTGCGCTAGAAATTAACGTAAAATTAGAGGCGATATTTTAGGTGGGATAAAAAAATATTTTTTAAATTTTGAAAATGGAATTTTATAAATATTTTGACGTATGAATTTTAAATGTCTTACCAACGAATAACAATTTAAATTTACTGTAGTTAAGTAGAGAACCTGAAGATGGTGTTGATTAAATACAAAAAATGGTGGGTAAAGTAATAGTGAAGCTAAAAAGTTAACCTAGGTTTTATTTAATGTTACTTATGTACAAAATTATTATTATTTAGAATAACTGATGTGTTAATTAGATAATGGGTGAATGGAAAATATATAAAATTAATAAGAAGATGAGTAAAAATAATAATTTTTAAGTATAAGATTAAATATTTTTAAATTTGAATTGTCGTGCTGGTGTTGACAACTTGCGGTGGAATTAAAATAAAACAAAAACTAATAATTAATTGTATATTTGTATTATTATTGGTTTTAATAATGGAAATATTGACGGACGTCGGGAATATTAAATTTGATATTGAAGTAGCGTTGGATGAACAATATGGAGCTTTGCCGCTTCCTTTTGCCGGCATGGACAGTAAGTTGATGTTTGGATTTATAGTGATGGAAATTTGTTATGATTAATTAATTAATTTATTAATTATTTATCATTTTTTAGAATCCATTGCTGCGGTGTGCCAATTTTACCCACGTGGCTCTTGTAACAAGGGGCCGTCATGCCCCTTCAGACATGTCAGAGGCGACAGGACGATTGTTTGTAAGCACTGGCTGAGAGGTCTGTGTAAAAAGGGTGACCAGTGTGAATTTTTACATGAGTATGATATGACCAAGATGCCTGAATGTTATTTTTATTCAAGATTTAGTAAGTATTGTTTTTAATTTGCGTAGAAAAGTACTCATTAGTAATCAATCCTCTTATATTTTGATACCGTTTAGAATCGCGACTGGTCATATTTTTTAAATTTTAAAATTCAACACTGAAACTATCAATCAAAATAATTTTCTAGCTGTTGCACAAAAGGCTGATTGATAAGAAGAGTATGAGAGTGCGTTCAAAATCTGCCATTAGTTTATGAGAAATTTTATCCGGAAGCTAAATTTTAGAATGAGGGACATTCAATAACTTGACCAGTCGTGATAATAAACTGACCTGTATTTTATTAGTACTGGGAAATTTACTTAATTGTTATCGGATTTTAATTTGATTTATTTTATTTCGAATGCAGATGCATGTCACAATAAGGAATGTCCATTTTTACACATTGATCCTGAGACAAAAGTGCGAGATTGCCCATGGTATGATCGCGGATTTTGTAGACATGGTCCATCGTGTCGTCATCGGCATGTCAGAAGAGTTTTATGTATGGCATATTTAGCTGGATTTTGTCCAGAAGGACCCACTTGTAAATTTATGCAGTAAGTCTATTTTTATTAAATAAAATTATGTCTTAAAATAATTAATTAATAAATAATTAAATAACTTTGTAGCCCACGATTTGAATTGCCGGCCCTGCAAGACTTGCAGCCGAAAGAAGGCAAGAAAGTTATGATCACATGTCACTTTTGCGGTGAGAGCGGTCACAAGGCCATATATTGCAACAAAATGCCACCGGAAGTTAGAGAAACACAATTAAGACAAGAAGTAGAAGGAGGACCTCATCCGCCGCATTTCATGAATATGCACAATGGACCGCCTCCACGTGGACCACAGAAACCGCTGGAAGAAGTCACTTGCTACAAGTGCGGCACCAAGGGCCATTACGCAAACAAATGTCCTAAAGGTCATCTGGCTTTCCTCAGTCACGCAAATACCACCGGAGGCGCTCCCAATGATAACGCTGGCTACAGACGATAAAATTAATGCTAAGATATTTGGATAATTAAAAACAGACTGTGAAATTTAACACTAATACTTTATTTTTATTTGTTTTTTTTTTTCAACAAATACTGAATAAAAAAATTCTTTACCACGAATTTATTTTTATTTTAAATCTCCACCACGATTTGCTTTTACAATTTCATTGCTTTTATTTTTTATTGTTTGAATTACTGATGATTAATACCGCGTCGTTAAGTCTGAGATCTGTGTCATGTTATTTTTTATTACTCATTATAATTATTATTATTATTTTCTTTTTTTTATATAAATGCAATAATTAGAGTAATTTTTTAATGAATCTCATCGACTTGGACTAGAACTATTTTTTTTAAAAATGTAATCGTGCAACTTAGTCTGGAAGTATCATTACAATATTTGTAAATATTCAACTAATTACTGTCTGTAAATAGATTTTATTATCATTATTATTATTAATATTATTATTTAATATTTCAACCGATATGACAACTATTTGTTGTTTAAATTCAATTCAAACGTGCCAATTTAAAGTATTCAATTGCCTGGTATTTAAAATGTTAATAAACATTTAAGTACAATTGTTAAGAATCAAAATTACTGTGGCAATTATTCAAAGTATTGTAAAAAAAAATATAAATAATATGTACTCGTGTACTAAATTACCAATTCCATTATTGCACCGTTGATAAATAATTTAAAAACCGAAAGAGAGATTATCTGAATTATCTGCGAATTATACCTATGTACCAAATTATTATTTAATATATACGTTATATTATCAATCAATCAATCAATCAATCAATTAATGAATTAATCAATCAATCAATGAATCCATGGAGTTAAAATGAGTCAACAATAATTCGAGTTGGTCTATCAAGTATTAGCGTAGTCGATGACCTCGACGTAGTTGGCAGGAAAGAGGCCGTAAGTGCCGTCAGGTCCGAGTCCTTGCCACCATCCTTCGTCGATAGCGTCAATATGTGTTATAATATCACCAGGATCAAAAGTAATTTCGGTGTCATCGGCGGCCTGGTAATCGTACAAAGCACGAGCTTTCATGCCTTCATTGTTTGGATCAAAGAATAAATAAGAATCGCTCTCAGCGCTTAATTGATTGTAAAGTTCAGCTTCGATAGTTTCAAGGGGCTGATTATTTTCCAGTTCAACATCATCTTTCATTATATAAATATTATTAACAGCTTGTTGTTGCTGTTGATTATTAAGTTGCTCCTTAGTCTCGGGTGGGTTCGGTTCAACATGTGGAATTTCTTTGATAAGATCGACTTTTGGCAGTGCTGGTTCTGAAGGCACTGGCATGGGAGCTTGTACTGGAGTTGGTACCGGTGCTGAAACTGGTACTGAAGCCTGCACTGGAGCTGATACTGATACTGGTACTGGTGCTGGTACTGATGCTGGTTCTTTTGTTGTGTCAATAATTTTCTCAAAAATTTTAGCCTGCTGTTCTTTGACAATAGACTTTGGAACTGGAGTAGATTGATGAGTGTAAACTGGTGCTGTCATTTGTCCAGCAGCTGAATGTTGTTCAAAGACCGCACGCGCATTAATAGTACGCTGCGCAATCAATTGTTGGGTCTCAGTACTCCTCAGTCGGCGCAATTCCTCGCTACGTGATTTATGTTCTTCATCACAATCGGAGCCGTTTTGCTGGACGGCTGCTGATGCGAGCTGTTGGTTACGTAAATTTTTGACTTCTTGAGCGCGTTGTTCAGATTTTATTTGAGTTCGTTGATTTATTTCCTGCGTTGTAGAGGTTGCAGCTGCAGCAGCAGCCTGTTCTCGAAGTTTGCTCTGTTGTTCTTCCCGTGATCTAGCCTCCAACTCCAGCTGCTGACGTTCTTTCTCCAGCCGACGTTTCTCCTCAGCGACTCTTGCTTTCTCCTCCATCTCTTCCTTCTGCCAGAACTCGTCTCTCTCAGTAGCATTTATCTCTTGCTCTGGAATCACTCGCTTGTAAGTCGTACCAACAGGTCCGGAATTCCCTACATCCTTACCACGTGGCTCGCGAAATTTGTAAGTAGATCCTGTTGCTTTAGCCAACTGCTCCATTATAAAATCAATTTCTACATCATCTTCAGATCTGGCATTTAATGTTATATGAGCACCTTTCAGCAGTCTTTCGATATCTCGAATGTGGTTGGCACACGTCCCTTTCCTCACTATCGGCGCACCTTCCCCTTGCCAATTTATTAGCACACATTTTGGCAAACTGGTTTTCGTGTCAATGACACGACAAAATGCGTACTGAATTTCTCCGCTATTTAATTCATCGATCATTTGTTGCAGCCCTCGGTCTCCAGTTCCCACTACTTTTAAATTATTTGTTCCACCCTCGTATCCAAATACCGCCCTGATAATAATAATAAAAATAATAAAATAAATTTATTACAAAAATATTTAAAAAAAAGAAAAAAAATAAACAATGTTATTGTCAAGTTACTAATTACCAGTTAACTGATGACTTGTCATCGACGACACTCTTCCAGGCAGCCACCAAAGAGTCATTATTCTTCGTCAAATTCACAGACATTTTTTTTTACTTATGTTTTATTGTTAAATATAATTGTCAAAATTTATAGTATAAAAAATCAAAAATACATTTTTAGACGTTTTGTATTAATCTAGATGGGATAGGCGTTTTTTACCAAATACTGACATCAGTAAGTCAGTAACGGAGTCGAAACTTCGTCCTTGGAGTTTAAATATATCAGATAAACTACTACTTGGCGTTCAATGTTTTCTATAACTCAGCAGTTCATGTATTCTGAGAATTACCAACCGATGGCACCACGTGATTACTCATGTGCTCTTGTATTTTTTTTAAGCCCGCGCAGTTTTTGAATTCTCAATATAAATGTAAATATAAGTGACAAGGATTTACTTATTTATTAATATATATCGCGCACTAATTCCAAAAAGACTTACATTTTTATTCGCCCTTTTGGCTCTGGTCACTAAACTTAAAACCAAAAGAGCGTATAATTTTTTTATAATCGCTAATGATATTGGAGACTTAGAGAGCATTTAGTAATGCTCTAGCTCTATCTCTTGCTTGACTAGAGCTAGAGCTAGAGTATTTCCGAATGCGAACACAAACAAATTTTAATAAAATTATCAAATTTCAATTTTGAAATTTCGCGCCGTTGCCGCTACTGCGCGTCACTGTATTCGACGTTCAAATTTTTGCTAAAGTGGGGGCGGTCGAATTAATCGCAAAATCGATTGTTTTGTATCAACTGGCGGTTCGATAGCGACAGTCAGTATCATCAATAATGGCAGTAGTAGTCCAGATCTTTCTTCACGTTTGAATTGAAAGACAGTATTGCAGTTACGTCGTGTAATTATCCATAAAATTCGTTGCTCATAGTTATTGTTTAATTAAATTGTGGAGTGTTTGTAAAATTTAAATTGTGCAAAGTGTTTAGGTGTCTTTAAGTGTTAAGTGTTCAGTGGTAGTGTAAAGTGTTGCTGATGGCTGATGCTGACTTCCTAGTTCCTGAGCAAAATCATCTGGCATCGTCTGGTGGGAAATAGCAGTTAAGTGACGTTTTTTAGCTGCAATACACTTGGAGCAATTTAATTCAAATCTCCAAGTGTATTAAGACACCCTTCTGCATATTATTTCCCCGCCAAGGTTTGTTCAAACACTTGCGTGTTTTTTTTTTAATATTTTAAATATTTTTCTATCATATTCTGCCGCCATTTTATTTTAACGCACGAATTTTAATTTGTCTCTAATTTTTAATAATTTATTTTTCAAATATTTAAATTTACCGCGCAAGTAATAATAATAATGAATAAATTAATTAGTTTGGGTGCATTCCAAACTGCTCTAGCTCTAGCTATCGCTATATGACAATGCTTGGCTAGAGCTAGAGCAATTTCTTAATAAAATAGGAGAATCTTAAATAATATCATTTATAAAATACAATAAATATTGTATTATTTATTTAACAATAAAAAATTACAAGCCTTGTTTAAGAATATAATATACATTATTATATAGTACAATTAATCATCCATGTCATCATTGTCATGAGTTAATTTTTTTCTATCTTTACTAGCTCTCTTTTTCTTCAATCTCTGTATGTGTTTTTTCAATTTCCCCGAATTTTTCAACTCTTCATACTGCGATACCAGATCAATTATTTTTTTCTCAGCTACAAACAATAAATCAGATTGAATAAAATAGTGACAATGAGTAGTGAGAAAAATTTAATAAGTACTTACACTTCTTTTTAAATATCGGCTTCTCGCCCTTTTTTATCGCCTCAACGATTTCTTTTTTCTCAGCTTGTTCGGATTCCTCACGTTTCTGCTTCCTGGCTTCTTCTCTCAACTGGTTCTCCAACCTTTGAATTAAATATTTTATTTTTTTAATCTCTCCAGGATCCTGCGAGGATTTTAATTCCTTTTTCAGTGCTTTAATGTCATTCTCCTTAAGCTTCGTGATAAAGCTATAGGAATTTTTGAAAGCCTTTTCATTAAATTCGCCACAGAGTCTGTCAAATCTGGGATCTCTTGCTGTAGATTTTTTCACAGAAATCACATTCATAAGTCGTGATACTTTTTTCTTGGCAGAAACTTCGACAGGTCGGTCATCATTTAAATTCCTGTATATATTTTTTTTAAATTCACGTTTCTTTGGATTTTTCTTTCCAAAAAGCGCCTCGTTGTAAACTTTGGCGCCCACTTTGTCTTTTAATTTGTGCAGTTCTTCAAAACTCATATGTGATAGTTCTTTACGTATTTGTATCTAAAATATATTACAAATACATAATATATAAATATATAAGGTTAACTTGAGAAAAATTTTATTTACAAACCAGAATTTTATAATTTAAAAAAAACTTACTTGATCATTGTCTTCTAAAAGATTAGTTTCCTCAGTATCTGACGTCATTGTTATTATTAATTATTATTTTTATTATTTATAAGAAATATGTAAACATTAGAACACTAAATCTACATGTGTCTATAAAAAAAAAAAAAATAAAATCACGACAATTATCACGTGACGCAAAATAACAAAATGGCGGGAAAAATTCAAATCATACAAGAGCTAAATTAATTTTTCAAAAATTAATAATCATTTTTTTTTTAATTTTTAATAGACGTAAGTGATTTCTTACAATTTTCAAATTGAGATCTTTAAATTTTAGTAAAAAATATTTAAATTTAATTACCCGTCAATAATTTTTCAAATTCAAATTAAAATCTACTAACTTCGAAAGAATAAAAACTGCGAATGTCAGTTTAAATCTTTGATAATAAAATTATTTTAAGATAACAATCAAGTCAAAAGTACATAAAATCAAAAAATTAACCGTTCTCCAGCTTCGATAAAATCTTGTCCTGCTAAAATTCATTTTTTTCAAATTTACGTGACAGTAAACCGGTAAAATTTTTTTTTTTTGTAACTCCTAGAGTAATTTTATTTTATTTTCACACTTATGTGACATTATTGATAATAATTTAAATAATTAAAGGAGTTTTCGTTATTCCTTACAATTTTCTCTTGATAAAAAAAAAATAATGCGTAATTATCTTGATTTTTTAATTAGATAAGTGGTTCGAAGGACCAAAGCCAAAGTTTCTATTCTATGATAATTATAAAATATCATAAAAAAAAAAAATTAATGCAATTGTGAAGTAATTAATAAAGTGTAGGGCTTAGGGTATTTATTAAACTAATAAATAAATTAAAAAAATAAATAAAATAACGTATTATTTATCTATGAATAATTGAATACTTATTTATTTTGTTCCATAAATTAAAATTAGCAAATATTTGAAATCTTATTTTTATAATATTGTAAAAAGAAATGGATCTGATAATATTATAATTATTATTTTATTAATATTCATTTACCATTATATATTAATCTAATAAATATAATAGAAAAAATATTATATCGCACATACAAATAATTTAAAATAAAAATATTATTTTTAAAACTAAATATGACGCTCGATAATGTTAAACAAAAATATATATAAGAGAATAAAATAGAACAAAACTAAAATAATATAAATAAATGAAAAGAGTTACAGTTTGATGAAAATAAGGTCAAATTTAGTACAACAGGAATCACAACTTTTTATTAATTATGTATTTTTTATTTAACATCAAAAGTAATGACACTTGGGTTGGACAATGTCTTTCGTTTTTTTATTTTTTATTTTTTTTATTATTTTTTATTCATTTTTTTTATCTCCTTAATATATTTCATGAGTGAAAACAAAACTTATTAATTAATCATACGAAAGGAATTGTCAATCAGAAAAAGGTATTACAGATATAGAGTAGAGCGGTGAGCATGTGTGTGTTTTTTTATTTCAATCATCGCGTGTATTTTTTTGTGTACGAGTTTCTCTATCTCACGTTATCAATTTCGGTTATACATATATATATATACGTGTTATAACTTTATTTATTTTTGATTAGTGTTAAATGTTTATCGGTATTATTATTATTTAAAGTGGGCTCGCCGAGTGATTGTTGGGCATTTTATTGGCCAATTAATAAAGCTCATTAGTGTTGGCTTTTTTAATACTAACGTTCATTGACATATTATTTGTATTGTGTAAGTATAGTGATGTACATACACGTGTAAAGCGAAACAAAAATAAACGCAAAAAGAGCAAAGGACCCGTCGTAATAATAATACAAGAGTCGGTCTATCGATTGGATCAAAAACCGACCCCAGTGGGTCCACAATCACGCATAAATTTTGTGTCCGTCGTCTATTTATTTAAAATATTTACAATATTAATAAAACATTATTCAATTTATTTATTATTATTTTTTTTTATCATATTAATCATTCAATATTTTAATCGCGCGCGCGGAATGAGTTGATACAAATGACGTACCCATTTAAATATTATATTTTATCTTCTTCGGAATTATAACGTCGAGTATAACTGAAGAAAATAATGAATTAATGATTGTTAATTTTTTTTATCGATAATTAAAGGGACATTGGGAAAGAAAAGAGTAAAGTGAATTTAAACAATTAGTTTGTGACTTTTTTAAAGAGTATAATTTTTTTTAAAACAAAAAATATACAACTGATATTAAAATTAAAAATTTACTCATTTATACTTTTCTTATCATCCCTTCAATTATGCAATTATATGTAAGAAAACAAATTAATTAATTAATTAATTAATTATATATTTAAAGTTGATAAAATATCAATATCAAGCACACTAGATTCTTGCAAATTCACAATTATACATAATTATTATTCGCTCACACTTTGAATTTTTTTCACATGTGACATAATTTAAAAAGGAATTGCGTTAAAAAAATTTATATAAATATTTAAAATGAAAAATTTAAATTCGTTAATTTTACCGATGAAAAAAAAAAAATAAAGTAACAATAGAATTATATAAATTCTACAAATGAATCGAAACTCGTATCCACTCATTCCGCCGCGGATTTATGGTCTTAGACCGAATCTTAATCCTTTATATTGTGTTAATTTTTTTTTTATTATTTCATTATAATAATAATTATTTTTTAATATTTTTCTATTTTATATCTTGCTCATTCCATTTCTTTTTGTAATTTTTTTTAGTTATCTTATACATACTTTTTCTTCAACAACACGATCTAGACTAATTCATATATAATAATTACATCTAGTAATATCTTATTATAATAACATGTATTGTATTATCATAATTATTATATTATCGTTAATATTTAAATTATTAACCTAAAGTGAGGCGGCGCACGACGGCAAAGCATTTTATTTTTTAAATCTTTTTTTTAATCAATTTTTCAATGGGCTCCTACGTCTCCCCGGCACGGAACACCCTGTTGACCACCGTTTCAACATCATTATTATTTATTCATCAATTTATTTTAAATCGTTAAATTTATTAATCACATTCTCACGATTATTTATCGATTAATGAATCGTACAGTGAGTCGTTTCATCCGTGCCGCATAATTAATAATCAATAATAATAATAATTATAATAATTAAAATAATAATAATAATAATTAAATCGCGTTATTACGGCACGTATGATTTTTATTTGTTGATTACTAACATACCCCACGCATCAACAAGAACAAATCTTCAATAAATTTCAACCCCGTTAAAATTTAACGGCTTAACTTTCGGGCCGTTTTTTTTATTTTTTTAAAACATTAGTATTTTGAAATCTACTAGTCATAGTAATAGTAGTAATAATTAATAAATAGTTTTTATTTTATTTTATTAAATAAAGAAATAAATCGAAATTACGCGGCGGGAAATTCACGCAGTCCTCAAGACAAATTTTTAATAACGATAATAACATATGGAGATGTCATAAAGTCTGCGTCATTCCTAGCGGTAATTAACATTTTATCGATACAATTTTAATAATAACGATGGGATAAAATAATTATAAAAAAAAAAAAACAGTCACCGAAAGCCATTTGCATGAGAGTAATTTTAAAAACGCGTTCCATACTCTTGCAACTCTAGATACATTACGCAATTTTATCAGTGTTGATTGTGCTCTTTGTGTGTAATGTTTTTTTTTTTTTTTTTTTTATATTTTTTTTAATATATATTTAAATAGTATAATTAGTATGCATGTGAAGTGAGTGTCGTGTAGTAACGTAACATATAATATTATGATTTTTAAAAATAATGGTAGTGTACTTATGGCTCTCAATTATGAACACTTTGGGCATTTATTCGGGACCGAACTGCCGGGGTGCATCTTCTCATCACCTTTTAATAATCATAATACAGCAGTCGCGTTTTTATTTAATAACCGTTATTATTCATAATAAATATCTCGCCTAATTATTTATATTTTTAAATTCAAAATCATTTTTTTTCCATTTGAGCGAGAGGGTCGCGCATACCAGGTATTTAAGTCACTTTGTGTAAAGGGCTCGCATTTATTTAAACTTTTATTTTAATAACTTTATTATTTATACATTTATATATTTCTTTTTGATAAGACATGCCGTCGGCTGATAACAGGGCGTTCGGCGTACCGGGGTAATTTATTTTAAAAGCGAGCTGTCTCGCTTTGCGTTTCATTTAACTATAAAATAAAAACAAAAACCTAGAAGAATGAATGCGTTATATTTATATATTTACTTGGGTATTATTTATTTTTTTTTAACCTACATGAGAATGCATTACTTCCATTCACCTGCTAGCTTTTAATTTTAATAAATTTTTAATTATTTTCCCTTTACTTTTGGTACTGTAATAACCTACATCTACATCTTCGCGTGTACTATTATTGTTTATTTTATTTTTTTAAATTTTTTATTCACCTTTGCCGTGTTCTAACTCTATCTCACACTGAAAACTCTGTTTGCCGTTTCTCATGGGTATAATGAAGCCCAGACCGATGAAGAATCTACCCCCTTATCTCACTTTAACTACTTGATAAACTTATAAGTCAATGGTTGTTTAACTTTTATTTTTTTTATTATTACAATTTTTATATTATAATTATACTGATGGCTTATCAACGAGCACGCGCATCGATGGATTAGATTTTGTTTTTTTTAATGCTATTGTATTTTTAAAATCGCTGTTTAGTTTGTTGTCGACCCTCTTCTCTTCGTTCTTCAATAAAAGTAATGATGTTTTTTATTTTTAATTTTTATTTAAATAGAATAATAACGTGACGCGATCTGAATGATGTTGCTGGTGGTAACTTAAACCTGACGACACTCGATACCACTGATAATCTGCTTTGCTGAATGAATATTCTTCTTCCGGTAAACATAATAATTTTAAAAATAAATAAATGATTTTTAAAAACTAGGGCGTGCCAATCTAGCGTACTGATGTCTTAATTAAACCTCATAAATAATTTATTTATTTATTTATTGAGTTTAATTTTAAGATAATTTGGTGTCTTGACATTTATAAATATCCTGCGAGCTTTTTATATTTATTATCTTCCACTTTAGCAATTATATAATAAATTGTCTATTCATCCGTGTATTTTTTTTAAATATTTTTACTTTTAAATCTTAAAGCATGCCAATTCTAAGGTACATTATTATTTTTTATTATTTATTTATGATTTTTGAAAATAATAAATCGCTAATTAACAGGTCTATTAGATTCCCTGATATCACAAGACATCTAGATTTAATAGTTAATAATAATAATAATCAATAATTATTATATATATCTTTATTTGCGGTATCCGCATTTTGTTTTTTTTTTTTTTTTTTTTCCATTTTTATTTTTATCAATAATAATAATAATAAATATATTATTTATTATTTTTAAAAATTAATATTTATTTTTCATAATGATCAAATTTAACGTTGTATACTTGATTGAATTTTGAATATTTATTTTAATTGAAACATGCTCACGAGCTGAGTTAAATGTTATCGCGAGTTTTAACACACGCAGTTTCGATCCATGTTTCAATTATTAATTTATTTTATTTAATTACTTTTTTATTATAACATATCACGGTCAGCTTACCCCGCTTATCCATTATTGTTCAATTAATTTTTTTTAACTCATTCTACGATCTACTGTTTTTTTTTTTTTTTTTTTTAATTATTTTTTAGGCCCGTCAAACCCGACTTTGTTTCTTGATCACGTGAAAGCTCATCATATACTCACACTAATTTTTTTTTATACATATATAAATATATATACATACATATAGATATACATGCACATACACATATATATGTATAGATTTATATTGGTCGGTTATTTGAATATCTTTCCGGCTGGATGCACGCTTCATTAACTCAATCCCCGGCATTTGCCCATTCATAATACAGATTTATTATTCAATGTCGGAACTCATTCGAGCATTTCGAATTAAGGGCAGTGACTCATTTCCACGTTCTGTATTTATTGTGTTATTAAATCCACCAGTGCTTTGTTATTTATTAAATATTATATTATTATATATATTTATAAATTTTTTCTATGGCTCAACTATGAACAATCTCAAGATCAAGACGGCGCACATCCTCTGGTTTCAAAATTCCTAAGAGATTCTTATCACGTGTAAGTAACTAGTCGTCGGAGCGTACCGGGTTGACGAATTCGACGAACCGTCCATACTCGGCTCGTTGGATTCTTCAAAGTGTTTAGTATTTGTAGTTGTAGTTGTTGTTGTTGATGATGGTGATGTTGATGGCGATTGAGTTATAATAATTATAATCTTGTATGTTCGTACCACTCATTTCCGGTCTCGTTATTGCTGAGAGTGATCCTAAAGCCATGGGATCTAGCAAACGAAGCACATCTCCAGCCTCCATCGCGACAGTACAGATCGATTCAGTAGCACGCCCCGTGTGTTTAACATGTGTTGTATGTATGTGAGTGATTTAGATCTTGTTTTATTATTTTTATTATTATTATTATTATTTATTTTATTTTTATTATTATTACGTGTTTCCGCGTGGGTATGCGTCTCGCTGTACATGACCGTTTAATAGTAAGTTTCTTGCTCCAGCCATCCTCCTGGGTTCCGGCGGAGGTAGAATCGTCTCGTTTCATCGTAAATGAAGATGGCCAACATGAACGGAATTGCTGGTAACCACCACACGAACCTTAAATAAATTTTTATCACAATTAGTACCGGTCATTTATTTTTTACTGCACCAGCAAATTTGTATGTTTTGTCGAGTACTTACTTGAGTGGGTACATACGAAGACCTTTGTCCATACCGGGTGTGTAACTGAGGAAAGCAGCAAGTGCTGTCTCGAATACTATTCCAAAATTAAGGGCCCAGTTTCTCATTCCTTGATGAACAATTGAGTTTCTACGTGTCTTACAAACAATTAAATCAGCCCACTGCACAATTACAATTGATACAAAGAAAGCTGTGTGACAGGTAAACTCGAGTGCTTTACGATCTTTGTAAGTCTGTAATAAATAATTATTTTAATGTAATACAATTTTATGATTTTTTCGGTGGAGTGATTTCGGAGTGAACTGAATTTTATTTAAGTCCGCATTCACTCCGAAACGGAGTAAATAATCATCCGCTCCGGGTTTACTCAAAATTTTTCTACAGCGTTCTAGGGCAGTTGCACAAGGACTCTAGACTGCTAGTAAATAAGTAAATAAATAAATATTTACCCATTCTTGACCATAACTGTCTTTCAAATCATTGATGGCCTTTGAATCCCACATTTTTCTGATACCAAAGAGATCTCTTGGAAGGAAACCGTTCTCAGCCATGATCACGAAGTACACGAAGAATCCAGCAGCTGCTTGGATCATACCAATTTGTCCGTACGCCATTGAAATAAGCCTGGATGATAAAGAAAATACTTAGTTCCGCTTGGATTAGCGAGGAAAGAGACCTAGTACCCCATCAGGGAACTGGTACCCGATCACTCGGATATTTGTATGTCAGTATTTAGTAAATATAGACATAAAAACACATGAGTGATCGGAAACTAGTTCCCTGATAGAGGACTTGGTCTCTTACCTTGATAAGAAAACTAAAAAAAATGTTATTTTACAGTAGCATCTAGCGATTCCAACGAGGCTAAAGATTAATTCTCTAGCATATCTTTTTTTTTTCGTTGGGATAACTTTTTACTCTAATTGGTTTCTAAATCGCGGTGTTTAGTTGCAGATGAGCTCTAACTCAAATAGACTTATTATTATTTAAGCCAGTAGATTTTTTATTTAAGCTGAGAATAGTTTATATTTAATTAGTTAAATCGACATGCAATTACTTACCAACCGTTTTAAGCAACAGGCCTTAGTGTAAATGAATTAAATACATAAGCATGATACAAAACAAGCTGATGAAAAGATAAAATCTTATGGAAAATGATAGCAGGGCTAATGAGCAGACACATTTAATGTAAAAGCTGATCGTGAATTGTACTCATGCATTAAAGAACTAACGATTTCTAATTGTTTTTATAATTAACTCTCATTTAAAATACTGTGAGTTTAAATCAAAGTGCTTTGATAAATTAAATAGAGTGGCGGAAATAAAAACAAAATAAAAATTCGAGTTAAAGGAAAGTTTTTAAATAAATTATAATACTTGTTAATTAGTATGATAGAAATTACATTTCTTTTTTATTTATTTATTTTTTTTTTGGTTTCGTCCTCAAGTATTTCAGACTCCATCCAGTCTGAGACCGCTAATATGATTGCTAATTATGTAAATAATTTTAAAAAAAATTAAATATTTGTGAATTAAAATATAAGTAGATGTAATAATATAAATAATAGTAATTTATATGCATCGATTAGCTGTGATGTTCTAATAAGACTAAAGTAAAAGGCCATTCAGCATTCCTGACACTAACACCCTAAGTGGCAGTTGTGCCGTGCTGTCATCTAACTAATAATCTAATTAAAAAAATATAACAATGTGAATTTTTTGTTTATGAATGTTTGTTTCAGTGATTAATGTTTTTTAGTGTAAAAATAAAAATTCATCAATAATTACTTAGTGTTCTTATGTACATTTGGTTTGAAAGCCATGGAATTTAATTTGAATAGATGAATGGTTAAAAATGATGAAGGCCAAAAACTGACGTTTACGTTTTCAGAAGAAAATCTTTTAATTAAATTTATTTAAATTTAAATATATCGGTAATTGTTAAAAAAAAATTTCTAAAATTATTTTGTCAAAAATGTGGAATTTAATTTTCTACTGAGGACAAAATATTTTTTTTATCAATTGGAAAAATTTTGATGTCTATAAAAATATGTAAAATATCTCTATATATATTTATCAGGAATTTAAAAAATTTATAGGATGACATTGAAATGAAATCCCAAAAAATTTTTTGCGCCAAGAAATTATTTTTTTCTGTGTATAAAAATTTGAAACTTTTTCAATAAATTTATTTTTCAAAGTATTGATCATAAATTCAAATTTTACATTACGAAGTATGAAAATAAATTTTGATTTATAAAAACACTTGGAAAATAAATGATGAATTTTTTTTTACACACTAAGTATTGATTATTTTTCAGTCTATTGTTCGTAACAAATGAACAAAGTAAGCAATCCTAAGTGTACACACAGTTTCAAAACAAGTGTAAAAAATTGCTTGATATTTTCGACGGTATATTATGCACCGCGATCAAAATCCTTTTGGATTTACGGTATTCCTTTAACCAGTCAGTGCATAATATAATAAAAAATGTAACTTAGACATTTGGAATATGTGTAACTGAAAGTCTAAGGTGAAAATATATGTATGTTGAATTTGAGTTTTAAGTTTGAAATCATGCTGAATGATGTATATATATTTTCGGTTGTAACTTTAAATCATGTAATATATCAGCAATTTTATGAATAAGTGCAAAAAAAAAAAACATTATGGCTTCTAAATGCCTTTCTGGTGGGTTTAACAAAGACACCCACCTTCGGTTGACTAAATTGTCTCTGTAAGGGTCGCGTGGCTGGCGTTTCATAATGTCCGACTCCGGTGCCTCGTACGCTAACGAGATGGCCGGCACCTGCCATCCACCCCATTAATAAGCAAGTGTGTGATAGAAAGTTCTTAAGTGTATTATTATCATTCATTAATTTATATACTGATAATAACGAATAAATTATATAATAATAAATATAATAATGCGCGGAAAAAAGAAAACAAAAAATCACAGTTTCAAATAATAACGCGGCGCTTCGAATTAAAAACTCAACATTTTGAAAAATTCTGTAAGAATCACAGTTTCAAATGATAATTTTGTTAAATATAGTTGCCAGCACGAAATTTTACAGTCCAAGATGTCGCTTTAAGTGAACTTTTAGTAAAATCTTTAAATTTTTGTGGGAAATTGTAATTTTTTCTGGTTTTACATTCGAAGCCTCGCGCTACTATTTGAAAATGTAATTTTTCGTTTTTCCTGTGAGACCGACAGTGGTAGCCATACAATCGTCATTTAGCTCAAACAATCATCCTGTCAAAGAATAAAATCTCTTTAAAAGGCGATGACTTTACGCCGTGCGTTTAGTATGAGGTACCACCGAAGGATTAGGATTAGGAAAACTGTAATAGACCGTGAGGTTCTACAGCCTTTCTAATTTAATATAATCATAATAATAATAATAATAAAAAATATAATAATAATAAAAAATAGGAATAAATATTTAAATAAAAGAAATTAAAGATTAGCAGCCGTATCATGAGCATCTTCAGCCAGGAAACCTGTACATTTTATTTCCTAACGACCCTATTATTAAATAAAATCCTCATGTTGCTGTACTTAATAATTTAAATTCTAATTACAGTAAAATGAGGTTTATTTCAGCTCTTAAATTCACAAGCGCTAACCATTCTCGAATCATATTTGTATATAATAGTTTATATACATAAATATACGCGTATATTTTTATTATCGATATCGCGTGAAAAAATTCTATTAAAGATTAAAATAAAATTTTGTAATTACACGTGATTCGAGTTTGGTTCTTAAAGAATTTTATAGAGATAAATAAAGAAAAGAAATTATCGATGCAATGGCGAATGCGCAAGCGTTTGTTGGTAATCGAAAAGACTGTCCTCCTTAATTAAAATAATCCAAAAATAAATGATAATTAATTTATTTTCTTTATTTTTTTTTTTTTTCGTCTTTTATTATTATTATTTTTTTTTTTATTCGGACAGTATCTTCGTGGCAATCCATTAGAAGTAATCCGCCCAGTGAAGCCTTGTCGATCCTTCTTCCTAGTTCTATTAGTATATATGCCACATAGAAAAAAATTAAGACAGGTGATAATATAAGGCAACGCTTTGTAGATGTTAGTATTATAAATATTAATAAAAGAAATTTAAAAAAAGTTTTTTTTTTATCGCCAGCAGATAAATTAAGTGAAACATCCATATGCCCTTGTTGGTTAAATGTAAAAGGTGCCTAGTAGTGAATAAATAAAATAATAATAATAAATAATAATAATAATAATAATAATAATAATAATAATAATAATAATAATAATAATAAATAATAAAAATAATGGCAATCGCAGATGGAATATAAACGTCATAGAATAAAATTAATTATTAATAGTTTAAGTAGCAGCAGCTGCGAGAGTAATTTTAAAAATAAATTAACTTGTGTATTTTAAATATATATATGACATATATATTTCTGTTGTTATTGTTGGTGTATTGGATTTTAAAAACTCGTCTGTCTAAAAAAATTTTTAGATACAAATATATATGATAAAAATAACATCATTAGACATTTTACTATTTTAATAATTAGAAACAAAATAATAATAGACGAAGAATATATAAAACTCATAGATCTATAACTTTCTAACTAATAACAACAATATACTCATTAACTACGATAATTATATAAATTTCAGGGGTGAAATTGTTGATAAATTTTTTATGCGGGAATTTGAATAATCAACAATTTCACGGTTTATAGTAAAAACACTTTTTTTTTGGTAGAAATAAATACGCAGTTCAATAAATTTATATTTAACTATTTTTATAAATAGCAAGGCAAGTAGCAACAAAAAAGAATTTGGCTGGAGGCTTATATATAAAGTTTATATAGGCAGGCAGGATTGAGAAGGAATAATTGAAAATATTATTAATATAGTGATTTTAAATAAAAGAGGGTGATTTTGAAAAAGATATCGTCGTTTTTGTTGTTTTAGGTTTATAATAGACATGAGGAACAGATAAGAGATGCGATATGCTGATGAATGAACATGCTAAAGACGCAGTGACATATCCCTTTTTTTTGTGATTCAATTACTTCAGTTTTTTTTTAATGAGATATCATTATTTATTTTTTTTTTTAACTTGTGAAGATTTAAATTAAAAAAAATATATGAGTATAAGTGTGACAAAATAATTTTGAAAGGTATAATAATTTAAAGACATGTGCTTTAGAAAAAATTTTAATAATGTGACGGCTTACCTTTTAATTATTGACCCCCCCCCCGTATTTTAATGATATTACTTTTTAATAATGATTAGAAAAATAGTCATTCCAGTTTTCAATTTCGATAAAATTGTTATTGCATTTATTATTTGTTATTTTAATTGATTGATAAATAATTTAAGTTTTAATTTGAATTTATTGTTAATTTAAATCGAAATTGAGAGCTCATAGTCATAAAATGGAAGAGTTACGATTAAAAAGTAGTAATAGTTTTTTTTTTAATTGAGAAACATGACACACATGAAGTGATAAATATAAAAATAAAAATAAGTGATAATAATAATAATAATAGTAATCATAAAAATAATATTAATAATAAAAATAATAATATTAATAATAATAATAATAATAATAATAATAATAATAATAATAATAATAATAATAATAATAATAATAATAATAATATAAATAAATAAAGATGAAAAATATTTTTTAGCAGCCAAGAGTTATCGCTCTGCAACCTTACACTTCACATACTTATTTTTTACCAGTTATTATACACCAACAAATATAATAATAATTACATTATTAGTAAGATCAGTACCAGATGTAATGAGGGAGAAAAAAAAAGTTGTAAGAAAATAATATTAGAGCATGTCCTCAAAATTCCCTTTAGTAAATTCCGACGGGTTCATACCAAAGTTTTTTTATCAATTATTATTTTAGTATTCAATTAATGACAACCCAAAGTCAAACGTAACAGCCGATCAAGTGATATTAGAATTGAAGAAGAAAAGTTTTAGTAAGTTGTGAAGGTACCCAATAGCGATAATAAGAAGAATAAAAAGATACTTTTGAGCTGGACTATAAACAATTATTACTCGTCAAATATCAATTTTGAAAAAAAAAATATAGATTTTAAATCAATTATTATGTACCTGAAGATCGGAACGTTTTTTCAATAACGGAAATAAAAAATCGAAATGAAAACTAAAAAATTTACTGGATCTCGATTTCTGATTTAAAGTCAAATTACATAAATTTTTTTCGTTTTCGTTGCGTGAAAAGCGTTTCGATTTTCAGGTACATCAATTATCAACGAAGGAACATAAAAAAATGTATATGTTCAAGTAATTGAAAGTTATTAAAAGCATATAAATAATTAAAAATTATAAATGCAGATAAGTCGAGTTTAAATATTTAAGGAATAACTTAAGATGAATAATAAATGAATACTTGACGTTAATAACTGTTTAACAAGTGCTCAAACTCGGTTGTATGTATCTTTGTTTGAAGATTGGAGATGTTGTTGATGTGTTACCTTTCATTAACTAGCTTGTCAGTGAAGGGGTTTCGTGGTTGTCGCTTCATAATATCGCTCTCTGCCTGCTCGTAGGCTAACGAAATGGCGGGTACCTGACGTCATATTATCAACAAGCTTAATGAGAAATCGTCAACAATATAATTGAGAAAAAAAATTTAAAAAAAAATAACAAAACAAAAATAATTATAATAAAATTTAAACATAATTTACCTAATGGCAACGTAATAATAAATAAAAATTTAAATCATGACATTTATGATTTTCATGAGTTGATGAATTAAAAAAAAATAAAATAAAAAAACTAGGATGGGTGTTTGAAGTTTATGGGTAATAATTTACTGTAATAGTCGTCGGACTTTGTTGGATAGTAGGATGAATGGATTTGAGGATAGAAAAAAATTATTAGTTTGTTGCTACAGCACTGCCCTCGATAACTGGAACTATCCATCAGCATGAACCTTAAATAATATTTAGTTATGTACTGAAAAAAAATTTAAATAAACGGCAAAATTAACCCTGTAATTAAAACTGATGTCTTTGCAATACGGGAATTGTCCATCAGCTTTTTTACGTGGGAGTATTGCCTATGACGTAATAAAACATATACTTCTAGCGTTAGATATAAAATACAGGAGCATTGTTGTAGAGTCGAGGATTCAAGTGGGCAGCTACTGTCTGGCGATAAAATAATAGATTCAAGAAACCTGTCGTTAACGAGTTTGTCAAAGAGGGGATTACGTGGACGTCTCTTCATTATGTCCGACTCAGCATGCTCGTACGCCAGTGATATTGCTGGTATCTGATATAATCCAGAGTCAATAGCAAATATAAATAGCATTGACTTGGAATACTCTGAAATATTTACTGTAAAGAACACTGGAATCGATTGCTTCAATAATAATTATAGTTACGAGCATCAACTGGACATTGATTATGACATTTATTATTAGTAAGTAATTGCTATGGAATAAAGAATTCGTAGATCAGCGATCGATTCCTTTGGTCTTTGGTAATAATTTTAAGTGAAGATATTATAGCGAATGATGTTAAATTACTCACCATGTCAGTTCCTAAATCGATGCAGAGAATGGTGACGGTTCCAAGTGGAAGTGGGATATCACAGAGAATGAATGCAAGGAAAGGTGAGATCTCGGGGATGTTTGATGTCAAGGTGTAGGCGATAGATTTCTTCAAATTATCGAAAATCAAACGGCCCTCCTCGACTCCAGTTACAATTGATGCGAAGTTGTCGTCCAGCAGAATCATGTCGGCAGCTTGTTTTGATACGTCGGAACCAGCGATACCCATAGCAACACCAATGTCTGCTTTTTTCAAAGCTGGCGAGTCGTTTACACCGTCACCTAGAAAATAACAATTAAAAATTTGATAATTAGTTGGGTGTTATTATTTAGATGAGAAGTAATAATAATAATATTTACCAGTTACAGCGACAATAGCACCCATACGCTGACATCCTTCAACGATAATAAGTTTCTGCTGGGGCGAGGTACGAGCGAACACAATTTCGGTGTGATACCTGAGAATCTCATCCAGCTGGTCGGAGTCAAGATCTCTGAGCTCACCACCGTGAACTACTGCAGCCTTGGCTTCACGTGGGTTCACTTCGGACACGGGGATGTTCAAACGCTGAGCAATGTCTTCAATAGTCTCGTTACCTAGTGATTAATTAGCGATAATAGATAAAAAAAAAGAAAAGATTTGTAGTGAGAGGGATGAGGACGTTGTTTAGTAGGTTTGAATTAAAAAATGTAGGAGTACCTTCAGAAATGATACCGACAGACTTAGCGATGGCTTTGGCAGTGATCGGATGGTCACCAGTGACCATGATAACTTTGATACCAGCGGATCGGCATTTGGCTACGGCGTCGGGAACGGCAGCTCTTGGAGGATCAATCATAGACATAAGTCCTACGAAACGGAGGTTTTCTGTTGGGAAATTGGGATCGTCAGAGTTAAATTTGAAGCCGACAGGGTATTTGTCGGACGGGAGAACGTAGTCGCAGAATCCGAGAACACGCTCGCCAAGACCGCCAAGTTCAAGATACGCGTTATTAAATGCCTCTTTCATTTCCTCATCGAGTACTTTTTCTTTCCCACCGATGAAAATAGTTGTACAACGATCAAGAATTCGCTCAGGCGCACCCTTCATTACAAGTAAATAACGCGGGTCATTTGGATCATCGGATTCATGAATTGAAACTTGATATTTATTTGTTGAATTGAACGGTACCTCGCATACTTTTTTATTTCTTTTACGAATCCCCATAACATCGCCGAGTGCGAGTTCCATACATTTAAGCAAGGCAGCTTCAGAGGCATCACCGTTAACTTCGCGCTGGAGGATGGGCTCGCCCTCCTGTCCGGGTTTAAATTCAGCTCGATTACAAAGAGTGGCGATCTTGGCTAGAGCCTTAAATCCAGGACTCGTGCGATCGTACTGCACGCCAGATTGGTTCTCTGTCGTGTCGGCTTCGATGATTTGGTTGTCGAACCACATGTGGGCAACAGTCATTCGGTTTTGGGTCAAAGTTCCGGTCTTGTCAGAGCAAATTGTCGACGTCGATCCAAGTGTCTCTACAGCCTCAAGATTCTTAACTAAACAATTTTTGGAGGCCATTCTTTTAGCAGTCAGTGTAAGACATACAGTAACAGTGGCCAGTAGACCTTCAGGTACGTTTGCTACAATAATACCAATAAGGAAAATAACAGCGTCAAGCCAGTGGTATCCAAGGATAAAGGCAATAAGGAAGAAGGTCACACCGAGGAATACAGCGACGCCGGTAATCAAATGGATAAAGTGGTGGATTTCTTTAGCAATTGGTGTCTCGCCGGTGTCTAATCCTGACGCAAGACCAGCGATCCTGCCCATCACGGTGTTGTCACCACAGCATATCACTACACCCTTCGCTGTACCTTCGACTGCGTTGGTTGAGAAGAACGCGAGATTTTTAGTTTCAAGTGGATTCTCGTTGGTGAACTCCGGTGACCTCGACTGGGGCTCAGATTCACCAGTCAGCGAACTGTTGTCCACTTTGAAGCCTCGTGACTCGATTATCCTGATGTCAGCGGGTATACGGTCACCAAATTTAACCTCGACAACGTCACCAAGCACAATGTCTTCGGCTCTCAGTGTCAATTTTTCACCTTCTCTCAGCACTGTCGCAAATTGCGGCACCATGTTTTTGAACGACTCCATTATTTTACTTGATTTACTTTCCTGGTAGTATGAGAATATACCCGTCACTATTACAACAGCAGCGAGTACAATACCAAGGTAAAGATTGTCGTCATTGGGGTCCTCGCTCGTCGACGCTTGGATACCATACGCGACGAAACAGAGGAATGCACCGATCCACAGCAGCAGGGCGAAACCTCCGAACAGATTTTTACAAAACTTAACCCATTCCGGAGTTGTTCGCGGTGGCGTCAATGCATTGGGACCGTCTCTCAACAGATTTTCTTTTGCTTTCGCATGGCTCAGTCCCTGTAATAAATAATTCCATACCACAGCTCATTAAATAACAGCAGTCACTCGACGTCATCTTATTCACTAGCTAATAAATAACAACATTTGTCACTTACATTTTCTGGATGGGTCTGAAACCTCTGGTAAAGTTCTTCAATAGTTATTTTATGAAAGTCGATATCCAACTCCTGTTTCAAGTCATCTAAATCTCCCTTCTTCTTAGGGGCCTTTCGCCGCGACTGTTGTAAATAATTTAAAAAAAAAAGTCCGTTAATGAAAGAAAAAAATATATATATATATATAAATAATGATGATAAATAACAAGCAGTAATTAATAGAGGTCGTAAAAAAAATTCCACGAGACAATTAATATCAATTGGCCGCTTTCTCTGGAGACTGAGGCCGAGCCACCACCACCAGCACCATCACCAACACCATCAATACCCACAATGTTGATAGTTACTGTACCACAAATTAATAAGTCGTCATCCTTATTAACCTCTCAATTAAAACGAGTCGACACTCGTCTGTTAGACATTATTTCATACTCCATGTTTGCTACACCCTCAGTCTTCTTCCAGATCTCACGATCAACTTAACATTAAAACTTATACTCAAAGCCCGTTCTTCGACGTAATTTTTTTACGGGCAGTAATTAAAACTAGCATCCATATTTGATCATGCATACCAATTCGCTTATACTTTGAATTTGAATCTATTGCTGTTAGCTTTCTATTGACACAATTATTTAAGAGCAAGCTCTTGTAAATTACAGACTGAAGCATAATTATAATAAATTTTTCGTAAGCGTACGTAAATTAATAAATGTTAAAGATCTCTGTTGATAATCTCATTATTAATAATTTTATAGTTGTTATGATTATAATCTACGGTGATTAATTAAATTATAAAGTTATCAGAGTGTTAAGTGTGCAAGAAAGATCCAACGATTATAAATCCAACAATAGCAGCAGCAGCGAAGGAAAGAACCAAGCGGATTATCAACAAGAGGATAATTGAGAAAATACCAGAGACGTGTAAGTAGAAGTAGATGAGTAAGTTTGTTAGTTTAAGCTGATTGTTAGTAGCTCATCAAGCATGATAGCTCGAGTGAACCAGCTGTCGATCCTCAGAACGGGCAGACGTTATTTTACTTCATCAATCCCTTGAATAAAATTGAGGTAAAAAAAAAAAAAACAGAATAGGAGCAAGCGGATAAAAAAGTAACAGATTTGCATACGGATTCAAATGCCGCGGATTTAATTCTGTTAAATTTATTTCATAAATAATCCACTGAGATGGATATCATTAGAGGATTTAATGAAAAAACTAAAGGTCGGAGGTCGCGAGATAAAAAGCAGACAGTTGAGAAAAGTTTTTTTAAAAGCAACCCATATAAATTGACATGTTCCCATTATTTTAAAATGTCACACAAGTAGAAGCTTATAAATATGTTTGTATATTTATAGATACTTTATATTTTATTTTGTTATCGGTGTTGTGATGATGTGAGTAGAAAAATAATTTTAGAATTACGGCTCTCGTTGTATTAATCGGTAATGAGAAGAGTATTGATTTAGTGTCGCAAAAACCGACTTGTACTTTTATTTTGTTTCATGTTTTTTTTTAGTATGTATGTATGTGTATGTGGGTGTGTGCACGTATGTGTACCTTATACATTCCATCAGCAGTTTTGTTGTCGTCGCGAACGTTCGGTAACGTGGCGACTCTATATGAGTCTGTGCGGCCATGCTGGAAAAAATAAAGTTAACGAAATGAGTGATGATATGATCAACTTAAATAAATAAATCGTTCAAGTTTGTTTTTTTTCTTTTTTCTTTTTTCAAATTAAATTAAATTATAAATTATAATTAGACCAGGGCTGGATGATAAACAAATAAATAAATAAATAAATGGATGAAATAGTGAATTAATGGAGTAATGCTGGTACATAATGAATGATTGTGTGATTAAAAATAAACGCGGACGGGTAAAATGAATAAAGAAGTCATGCGCTTGACCATCGGCGCTCCTAAAAAATTTTATTTTGTAGTTTCAAGTGCGACCTTGCTGTACTATTGGATAACCAGGTACTTCCGTTATATTAGACGGTTCTAAAACCCGTTCATGTGTCAGATATCTCATGAATGGTCAATATATATACGTCTATTGTAAAGTGTATTATTTTTTTACTACTCGAAAATAAACATATATATATATATTTTTTATTGAGGTTTGATATCTTTCTGCATTTAATAGACGTAAGTTTACCATTAAGTAGGTATATATATTTTTTAGCGCGACTTTTTAAGTAGCAGTAGTAATAGTCAATTTAAGTCAGACATAAAATCCGTCTCAAGTAGCTGGAATACTTTATTAGTCATACGGAAACAATTTTCTGGAGTTTCTCGGCCGCGTATATGTCACGTGTGAACACATTAAATGACTCATGACCACGAGCTATTGTGTGGGAAGAATTAGTGTTATATATTATTGTCATAAGAGTACTTAATAGTTCGAATGCGAGGTTAGATAAATGGCTGACTCGTGGCATTTTATATTTTTTTAAAAATTTTATCCTAGGACTTGATATTGTTGACAATTATTAATTAATTGATATTCAAATGGATTCAAAAGAATCATCAGACTACACCCTCCCCAGTTTTGTTTTGTCGCGGTAAATATAATTACCGTTTTTGTTTTTGACTAATGACATAAAAGTATATATATGTAATAAAGGAGCATTGAAAATATAACAAAAGAATTTTGAATAGACGGCATAGACACACAAGTTGGGTCGATGTTGGGTTGAATTGACGCATGTGCAATGAATGCGACACCCCTGACCCAAGCAAGCGCCCCCGCGGGTCGCGGGTACATTCACGGATCAATACTCAACCAGGCCAGCAAACTTGGATGTCCAAGTACCGTTGGAGGCGCTGCATACTCCACTGGTTGTCATGTGATACGCTTACTGTATATTATTCTTATTATTTCTTTTTTATATTTTTTATCACCCCTAACGCCAGACTGTCGTCGCATCCCTAACCCTATGGCGCCACATTTCCCCGCTACTTATCTATAAAACTAGGTATACATAGGTATATTTATACTTATATGTACGTCTACATCAAGAACATAACATACAAAGGCCTTGTGTAGTCCCATTTGCGGACGTTGTTCTCGTTTTGTGACCCTTATACAGCTTTATCAACTTCTAAATATTACCTATCCATGTTTAATGATAATCATTGGTGTAATTATTGCATCAACGTATTACGTAATGCACTAAAATGTATATATATTTTACGAGTGAATGTACTTTTGAATATAACCGGATTAAATTTATTTTATGATAAGCTCTGGAGTACGTAAATCCCAATGTAAACATCAAATGGAGGATAAAATGCAATTAACGGTGTAGATAATACAGTTAAATCGATTGACGGAAGTATTGTACCAAGGCGGAAAGCAACTATCGTTTATTACCTCGTTGCACGCAAAAGGTCACCCCCTCTTTGTAATTGATAAAAAAAAAATGTTTTTTTAATTTAAATATTTTTTCATAGTGATTTGAATAGGTGGTAACTTTATTGACAATAAGTAATTGATGATAATTATTTTATAGAGTAGATGGAGTGTTTTTTTGTTTGATGACATTGATAAATTGATTTAACGTACTATAGACACTTTTATCTACATCTTGTGTGACGTGTAGTGTAGACCACTCGTCACATGCGTCACGCGTCATTATGAGTCGCTTCTCGCTCGCTCGCTCTTATCTCCCGGGGGTACCCTGGCCCGGTTGGGCTGATGTATAATGTGGAGTATGAAATGGTATAAGGAAGCTACGGCACACAAACGTAACACACAACAGCGATTGGGATGTCTCTCAACTGATGTACTGAGTGTGCTGTGTGCGATGTGCAATGTCCTATGTGTGCATACATGACCGTACATCAGGACGTTTTACGAATTGGGTCAAGAGGGAGATTGGTCGTTTAATGCCAAACAGTATTATATATCATCGGTTATACTAGACACTCAAACATTGCAATCGTCGGCATTGGAATACTGACATTGTGGCTCGCGAGTCAATTTTTTAATTAAGACTAAATACGTAATAACTTTTTTTTTTTTTTTTATTTTTTTTCGTATTCAAACTACTAATTTAAATAATCTTTCATAATTAATATTAATATTTTTTAAAAATATTAAATTAAATCTTCTTTGCCTTAATAATTCGCACTCAAGGATTTTAAAATTAGTATTTCATTAATAAAGTTACGTAAATTTGTTTTAAACTCGAGTCATGTGCAGAATTTAAATTTAAAAATCGTATAGATTTTTACGATCCATAAACCTCAGCCTGAACTAAATATTTAACAATAAATATATAAAATAATATTTTTCACTACGGGTAAAATATTTTTTCAACATTCAACACGATCTATTAAATCCTTTTTCAAAAGTTTAATTATTTTTTTCAATGCAATTTTTCAAAAATTTTCTACCGCCACTTCCATAAATATTTTTATCACCTTAAATTTTTTGATAATAAATAAATTTTGAAACGGTCAATATTTTTAGTCATGTGTTGAAAACTGACATTTATGAACTGCCGATAAAATGAAAGCACTGAAACAATTAATTAGCGCGTTAAATGTAAACCAATCTATCAATCTCATTGTTTACTGACACTCGTCTTGGTTATTGTTAAATAAAAGTTTTATCAAACAGCTCACTTGACGTTAATTAATATCAGCAATAACATGAAAATAAAAACCAAATTTAATAAAATTATTAAAAGCTGTCACGATAACCCTAAGTCACCTACTGTTGTCTCAGAGTAATATATTCACAGAGTGACACTGTATGATTAGACGAGGTGGGTGAACAAAAGAGATTTGTGGGTGACATGAGAATATCACGTAACCGGATCAACCATTCGATGCATATCAATGAGACCTATACCTCAGCGTAATATATTTCATCATAATAACGAATATGAATCAGCTCGCGCCAGTTAAAGTCATATATTTCCTTACTGCTGTAATAATTATTTAACTGCCGGGCCGAAAAAAAAAAAATAATAATAATAAAACAAACATTATTACTATTAAATGCTATTTCCTGTCAATTGCACTACAATCTCCCGGAAGCTCTTATGTGGGCGAAGTATCTGGATTTAACCGGCTGGAAAAAATTTACTAGCAAACACTCCAAGGTGTTTATTATCTCAACAAATTGTTAATATTAATAATAATAGAAGAATTAGTGATGCTTGATTTAAAGTGAGCGTAACTACTTAACGCTTTGATAAATAAAACTAAAAAAAATCCTGGGACAATGACCGAAGTCACCATAGAGGATTAGGTGACACAAAAGTGTCGTCTCAATCGAAGACCCACAAATGCCCAAGCAGAAGTCTTTGAAAGTAACAATTAAACCTGTAAAAGATTTACCTCAATTATTTTTAATTATTTAGAAAAGCATTTGGATTTTACTTTAACTATAAATCAATTTTTTTTTTTTTAAATTACGGACTTGTTTTTTCAGATAAAAAAATATTTATTGTGACTTTAGACAATGCGAATCGATTAACTGACTCATGACGTGCTTGTAATGTAAAAATAGAATTGTTGTATGTTGATGCTAATAAATTATTCAATTATGAGTAATTATTAGAAATTTATTTTTATAAATTTAAAGTTCTCGGGCTGTTATCCTGAAGCTCATAAGGTGTAAAGACTTTGCAAAGCTCATAATTTTTAGATGTATTTTGTTTAAAAAATATGAGTTTTTATATGATAATTTGATGGTAAAAATATGAGGAGTATTTTAAACGGATTTAATGGCAATGTCGATAAAAAACACGTGATATTTTTCGAAATCAAAATGCAAAGATGAATTATAAATAGGTTACGATCAATAGACGCCCAGAAGGCGGACGCTTCGGGCGCCATCTAGTCTGCGACCCTTTTTATACCTGTCTTCCCTGTACTGTTACTAACCCCTCGGTATCGTAAAATATCTTTCTTCGCCTCGATATTAATATCGTATACTTGTTTTTCCTTTATGAATATTTTTAAAACTTTATTACATTAAATAATCATGAGTTAAAAGAATATAAATCCGTAAAAATTAATTAATTTTGGTCTGCGTCAATTAAGAAGACAGGGTACCGAGTAAACCACATAAATAAATGATTTTTATCCGGCAATAAAGAAGTGATGGCCGATAAAATAACGAAGAAATGTAATTTTATGACGGGAATAATAAAAAATTAGCGAATAATAAATTTATTGCGGGAAGATAAGGCGGAAGCTGTAGCTCTATAGGCGTGGTGAGAATTCAATGAATGGAAAACGTCGGGTACCAAGGGACTTTAAAAGGAACGACCTTATCAATTGACGTGTCCGGCCTTGATGTAACGTCACGGAACGCATGGCTAGCCGGAATATAGCGATTGATGAGACTACTCGTATATGCATGGAGATTTTCTCTCTCTCTTCTTCCTCAACAATCTCGCGACTAAATTCATCAGATTGAGATTAACAAAAAGAAGACATTTTTTCACTTAAGATCAATAAATGACACTTGTCATTATTGCTGCCATCAAGAGATTCGAGCCGTTTTCAACCTCAACTCTGCTATCAACTATGAAAATATTTTAAACAAATATTAATAATATTATATTTAATTTTAAAAATTATTGCGAATTCAGAGGAACGATCCCTGATATTTTCTGCACGAGGTTGCACTCGTCTTGCGCAGAAACTTGCTCATTTCCGTCCAGACCTAGGAGAAAACTTCGATACCAGCTGACCAACGAATAAAGGCCATGATTAAATATATACATACATATATATATGTAACATATATGTGCTAGATATATCAGGATGTCTGTGGTACACAGGACTTTGTGCAATTTCTCCAGCTTAAAAATAATCGATTAATCAAGATAATTTTTCTACTAACTGACCTACTTGTAAAATTAAATTACTACCAGTACCAAAAATAGTCAAATCAATGTAAAAAAATCTAATATTAAATTTAAATCTCAATCTATAAATTGATCTACTGGAAAATGACGTAACAGAGCATCATCCCACGGCACTTTTTGCCGCACTGCAGTAATTACGTTACACTTATTACCACGTAAATTTATAAATTGTTTTATAAAAACAATTATATTATTTTCCGTTAGCTCATTTTCCATTTCTATAAACTATCTCTCAGCTAAACTAAATCAAGCTCCATTTCCATTAATTTTTAATTAACAATATCAATTTTAAAAAATAAACGCGTGCAAAGAACTACAAAGCGCTCTCGTTTAAATTTAAATTATGTTCTAAAATAAAAGCTAGCATTTTTATAAATTATAATTCATAACAATAAATATCATTTCCTCAGTAAATTTTTGATTACCATTGTGTAATTAACGACGAGTCAACAACTGTCAAGAAGTAGAGTAACGAACGGTCTTCTTCTTTTGTTAAGTCTAACTAGATTATTTTTTAAGTGAAGCTACTCGTCGTTTGGTCGACCGTATGAGCACCCAACTTTTATTAATTTTTATATTTTCTTTCAGTACTGAATGTTAATTAATTATTACTAATAATAATATTAATATATATATAATTTTTTTTTCTAGTTATGTCACTCACGCCCGTTTTCTTGACACTCTTACTCTCTCGCTCATAAAATCTCGCTATCTCGTTAGCTCTCTTCTTGCACAGACAACCGGAAGTTGTCGTACGTATCGAGCACTGGCGTTATTGTACGTAGATCACTGTGAAACACTCTATAAGGTTATACAATATCAATTTTGTCCGGGGTTCGGTTCAAATTAATACGAAAGAGTACGAGCAAGTATGAGATATATATAAAAAAAATATATAAATAATTAGTGAGAAGCTATCCATATACAGGGAGAGCTTTTTATACTCGTTTCGCGTTTTTTCTCTCTTGCTCCCACCCTCTCGCTTAAACCCTCGATCGAAGCTCCTCTTTAGCGGCGGTTCCACAGACACCGTCCACTCCCTCTTACCCTCGACGAGCTTCCACCAGCCCCGCCAACCCACCCTTCCTTATTTCTTGCTGACCTGTTCTTTCTCTTCGTCTCTTTGCCATTTCCTTATATATATATATATAATAATAATAAGCAATACTTATACTTTTTATCTTTACGGTTTTAAATTTAAACACCTTCACTGATAACAACCCAACGGAGATGAAGAGAGAGAACTACGGCCACCTAATTATCGCCGTGATAATTTTTAAAAATATTTAAACTCAAATTACGTCGAGTTAATTTATATATTTCCTATTCTAGAGCACTCTTATCTTCACTCTCACGCTAAAAAAAAACGTCATAAATAGTAGTAATAAAAAAAAAAAAAAAGATTTTATGTTCAACTTATCCAATATTACGGGTGTGTAAAAAAATAATTATCTTTCCGTGTTTCGTGTAAAAAACTCTCGGTGGTTATTTATATATATCTTTTAGTAAAAATTTTTTTTTTTTTTTTTTTATCAACGCTCTTTCTCTCTCTCAGTAACCAAACGTTCAGTCGTCACAAACCTTGTCACCCATGGCTGCGGCGTGCGGCGATAGTTTCGATGTGAATAGAAGCGTTTAACGTCGCGGCTTCGGGTGGACCAGAGACTGACTGACGGTTTAACGCAACGGCCTCATCGAACCGTACCGGCATCATCGACCCGTCTCAACGTTATTCCCCCACTCTTTATAATCACGGTTTTACCCGTACCGACCGTCAGCATTTACAGATGCGCGCGCTACTGTTCCTTTACTACGCGGCTACACCGCACCCCCGTACCGATTTTCAGCCGGTTGACAGGGAGCCAAAGTTCCTTGTAGCTCGCGGACTTTGCGCAAGCTCCGTACATATATATATGGTAATATTACATAAAACTGTACGACTGCCAGCTATAACTATAGTAGTGTGTAGAGAAGTAAAGCTCGGAATCGTGCATGGAAAAATAAGTTTTAAAGAGGGGAAGCATCCTCATTTCTTCCCCTATTATTTCTTCCTTATGACGCTGAGATGTGGCGCTGATGTCGCGCAAGCTCTTTTCGGTCTGTCCCGATAGGAGTAGGAGCCCAGTTTGAGCAAAGAGACACTACTTTATATCTGATGATTGAGAGCTACTGCATTGAGACCCCATCTGTACTACTGAGCTACTGACAATTTGGCTTATCTGTCTCCCCCGACAATCGAATCGCACTTTAATTTTAAAAAAAATTCAAAAAAAAGTATTTTTTTTTTGACAGCTGGAAAAAAAGTAGGCTTGGATGATAAAAAATGTGAGAAATTATTTATTTTGAGCTTTTAAAGTATTCTCAGCACAACAATGCAGTATTGATTGACAACAAAAGAATGCTTTTATACACTTGATTCCAATTGATGGAAATAAAAAGACTGGAATAAGTATAAAGAATGGGAAATGGGGGAAACAAAGGAGTTAAATGTCGGTCAGATATAATCATTTAGAACCCTTAGGGTTTTTTCGACGACATTTATCTAATCTTTGAGTGATAAACCTTTTTGTGAAGGCATTTTTTATTTTTTTTTTGTTCTCCATGGGAAAAGAAAACACCGGAAGTATTTTATAAATACTGTCTAGAGTAGACCGTGTAGATTATTTTTTAAAGAGATGGGGTTTTATTGAGAGTCAAATAATAAATATAAATTATATAATTGAATATAATTTAAAAGTTATCTAATTTAATTATTTTAATTTAACAAGAAAAGTTTCAGATAAATTAATTTAATTTAAATGATGAGCTTTGACTTTTCTTCTTATTTTATTTTATATAAATTGCGGGTATCTCAAAAAAAATAAAATAAAAATATAAGAGGTGGAATTTTTTTTCCTCATATCTCTTTCATCCCCAAAGATCATTAATAAACGTTAATGTGAACCAATTCGCACGAAATGTATCTATCGTTAGCACTCTAGACTTATATACCTATCGCCTTGAAAAAAATTTAAGACATTAATTTATTTTTCACATCTCACTTTTATACCAACATACATTTTAATACACCTTTAACTCCATATACATTTATATTTTTTTAAATATTTTACGTAATTAAAGTCATTGCTCAAAATTATCACTACTATATCCGCTGATAACATTTCTAATTATTTTCTTAAAAAGTGTACTGTAATTGAAATTAAACTGATGTCAAATTAAAGTTTCTTAAACTTTTTATATATATTAATAAAGATTAAATATCAGTGTCTCATTAGTGAGAGATAATAATTAATGATCGTGGTCGCCGTTATCATGCCGTTGGTCTATAGCTGGAGAAGAAATTGAAGTTGAAGTATAAGAGCAAAAGCAAAAATAAGAACAGTGATTGTACGATGAGCTTGCATATATATATTTGAATATATATATACTTAAAGTATTACGCAATGATGCCGGTATGACGGCCTTGCGCCAATCTCCACCGCGCGCAACATTCGAACTCGCCCAAGCTCTTTTACACTACTTCTATACTTGTACTAATAATATATACATATATATGTATATATTGATAGTATATAGTAACAAATATATAATAGCGTTTTATCTATGTAACGTAGCGTTGTACGGCGCATCATTTTACAAGCCCTCCAGCAGTATTCGCGACAATATATCTCTATATATTGTACAGTATAGTGTTCTCCTATATTCCCTGATGTTTATCCCTCGCCATCGACCTACACGAATATGCACGTGCATCGCAAATATACTAAACGTACGTACGTAGATTTATAAAATGCGAGCCTGCATAGAGATTCGTCCACGCGAATCTACTTGACGTTTATGACTATTAAATAAACTGCAGTTGGAAGGTCTTGATTTTCAATGTCATTTTTACTTCCACTTAAATTATATTTATACAGATATATATTTATACATTTCTTCTTCCACTTGTCATTAATTTGCTTTAATTTTTTTTTATCTTTTATTTTATTAATATAAATTATTATTTTAATGGGCGTTTAAAATTTTTAGAAAAATTTTTATTACCCGAAAGATTATTTCTTGTTTAAAGACTGATATTAATGTATATATACATATATATATATATATAGAGAGAGAGATTTATAATGGATATATAGTAGATTTAAAGTAAGATGTAGGACACTGTTATCTTTTTTGTTTTTATTACTTTTAAAATAATCAGAGGTGATAATTTTAAACAAAAATATTTTTTGATGTACACACGATTCTAATTCAAGCTGATGCATTCAAACTTTTTGTTACATCACAAATGTTAATATTTTTTAAATTTCTCGTATGCTCATATTAATTTTTAACTTTTTTAATTAATCAAATGAAAATTTTCCATTAAATTTTTTTACCACAACAATTTATGTATACAATAATAAAAAAATGTGATAATAAACTGGATGCAACTAAATTTTAATTGTATAAAGAGTGATGATGATAATAATGAATAATAATTTATTTTTGAGGACAGTTTCAAGTTTATACTCCATCATGGTTTTTAAAACTAAAAAAATAAAATTGTCAAAGTGCCAAGACACGTAATAATCACCGTAACAGATTGATGGGCTGTAAAATAATAACGCGGAAAGCTATTTTAGGTACACGTTAAGTTTTATTTAGAGTGAAAGAAATATATATATTCATCAATGTATGTAAAGTGGTAAATAATAAAGTTACATGATGACGTAGCTGGCGGTAATTTTTCAGCCCCCATCCTTTGATTTTTCCAATTACGGAGCAACAAAGTTAACCCAAATAAAATAAATAATTTTATAGTAAAACAATCCGAAGCAAATATACGTAAATAATAACAAAAATTACCTCGGACTTTATCAAAAATAAAAGTGAAATTAAAAATAGATATTATGATATGAACACATTGGGTAAACTCGGTCGGCCATGAATGAAATAACAATGATAAGAGAACACTTCAATACATGTGTGTATATTCATAAAAATATGTTGCTAAGACCTCACATAGACAGTAGAGTATAATTCACACACCCTCATCTCACTAGTTTCATCCGGTTTCGTGCGTTCATTCATGACTTAAGAACCAGATTGATCCGGAAAAACACCGGCGCCCCGCAGTCTTGGTATATCAATCCCCGTTGTATCTCTAAGGCTCAAAAGATGTACAAATATACATATATATGTACGATAATACTTGTCATGTGTGATAACACAAGGCAGTAAATTTTCGTTTTTTTCTTGGATTCATTTTTTTTTTTTATCTAGTATAAAAAACAAGGCGTAGTGTAATGTAGAGTAGTCTAGCGTAATGTAGTGTAGTGTAGTGAGAAATCGATGATTCTTAAAAAACAGAGTGGTTGCTTGTAACAAGAAACGCGTCTGGATTTTGCTGGATTGTGCTGGTCCATTTCTACTTGTCGTAAGCCCCGACCCTAACACGTCTTGTTATAGTTATGTGTTCTTGCTCTGGATTTAACTGGATTCACAAAAGCCCAATTCCTACCTTTTATTTCCAACATAATAGAAATTTTCCATCTCGTCATTTATCTTTTTATTTTTTTTACTCTATTGAAAATAATAATAAGTAAAAAAAAATGAGACAAATAATTGTGTGTAATAAATCTTGACATAAATTTTTATTTAATATTTATTGTGTATTGGAAGAATAAGTGCAAAATGAATTATGTCTATAGAAAAATTACTAGACGACTTAGACTAATTTACATACAACAACGATATATGAGTTATATACTCATGTGTGTTTCGAGAATGCGAACGCGTGGTGACCGTGACTGGACCGTATGTGCGTCGGAGGAAGAGACACATTACGGTCAATCTATGTAAGCACACGGCTCTCCGCAACTCCTATCCGACACGACGTGATCTCGACAATGCCGTAACGACTGAGAAGTACTTTGGGTATGAGTCATACGGAAACGTAACTTCTTTCCTCTTAAATCGCAAGTTGGATTTAAAAAAAAAAATTAATAAGTGTGTCATACAATAAACACTTTTCAGGCCCTACTACATCCCAAAGTTATTTCGCGGTGGATTTTTGGTATTTTATATATGAGAAAATTTATATATGCATAGATATATATTTTTTTTTGAAAATCAAGTATCGCGTTTCCGTGTCACCACACAATAGAAATACAAGACTCGACATATGAAACCTATTTATGAATAGTATACAAGTACATAAGCATTTAAACGTAGTAATAGACCTATACTACTGAAGTGAAGGCAAGTTATCCAGTTGTAAAGTTGATAGTATGTTATACGATACTAAATTCAATGGAAACTGGCGCTTGTACACACGAGATTAGGTCAGACTGTATTTATTAATGTTAACTCGGTTACGAAAATGATTTATCTGAGATTTAATAAAAGTCGTTGCATAAAAGATTTTCAGCTGTAAACTGGAATTAATTTTTTTTTTTTTATACTCCAAACTGAACTATAAATTACTATGTATGATATCTTGACTTTTTTGCTGCAAAGTTAATCACAGAAGTGCAAGGTCACGCAAAGACTTCGATAGTCACGCGAGTGAGCCTTATCTTCTTTATTTTACACTAGACAGGTGAAAACTACTCCGAATAACTCGACGACATTACTGTTTATATTTTTAATAAATTTTTACTTTTCAATTGACATCAATAAAGTACGGGAAAATTAAAATATCTTGGTTGTTTCGTTTCAATTTACATTTTGTTTTATTGTCGGTCGACAAAAATAAACGTATAATAGAAAAATGAAATGAAATCAATCACATAAAATTGCAGTGTTTGAATCGATCAGAAAATTCTCTATCTCTCATCATGTTTTTTCTCTCTTTCCCCACTTTACTTCGTTTATCGAATAGCCTCTCGACGTTACTCTCCACTGGTGGTCCAATCTCCATCCATAAAATCCTATCACTTCTCTTTTTATTACATTATAACCCTTTCATTATTTTTAGTGGTACGCTGAAAAATATAAATATAATTAACGACATGATCTCAGCATCCCAACTACGCTCTCATAACTTAAATTTTTTTTTTATTAATTAATGCTACAATAAAGTAGTTGACACTTTATGAGTGTGCCGCGAATTAAATAGATATCAGGCAGTAAATTTATTGAAGACGATAAAGAAATTTCTTCAGACAAAAGCTGTCATGCATTACGTGTTATACATATGAAAAATAAAAATAAAATATAAAAGCCCTAGAGTCGCGCGAATCGCGGAAAGTTTAGAAATTTGCCCGCAGTAGCGCGGCAGTCGCGAAAAGATTCGCGGTTGAGAGAGAGAGAAAAGAAGGGGTTCTATCGATCGCGCCGCACTGCGGGGCTTTATCCCCTCCCTATCCTTGGCGACGGTTTTCCCCTATAGTATACCCTACCGAGGAAGCTTTTCCTCCCACTATTTTTATGCCCTTTCGATTACTGAAGATTCTCAACCCTTTCCTCGGCTCTTATCCACAGAGCCAGCAGGCTCACTACCATAAATTTCTGGAATTGATTGTCCTGCTCCATCTTTTACAACTAATCAACCCGTCATTTCCACGAGACGTATTTCATTCCGAGATTTTTATCTCAACAATTATTTCCTCAATTAATAAAATCAATTTTGTCAATAATACGCTCTTAATATATTTTAATGACATTAAGACTCGAGTGACAAATAATATTGTGATGGAGAAATTTCTATGGGTTCTTTTGTTTGATACTTAAAAAAAAAAATAATAAAAATAAAAGTACACTTAAACGCTTGAACAATTTAGAAGATTAAAATTGTTTTGTTTATTTTAAGCAGATTTTATGAAATAAGTGGTTTAATCACGTTAGTATTTACTCTCAGAGCCTTTACTTGTTAACTCTCTTAAGAATTATTCAAGTATCTTATTATAACCGTCGAGTAAATAAAATTTTAAAATAATGTTTACAATGTCTCTATAATTGTTATCGTACTTTTTTTTATTTTTCCAAATAATATATCAAACTTCCATCCAGTAAATTTTTGAGTTAAATTTATTACTGCAGTTTTTAAAAAAAACAGCAATAGTTCTCCGTAGAAAAAAAAATAAAAGTCAAGCAAACATTTATTTTAGAATGTCTAATATTTTCATCAGTCTTTATAGAGCTATGTAGCGTTTCAAGAGTGGGTTTATCGTGTTGAATCGATTTATTTCGGCGCCAGATGGTTCCTTAACCCGGATTTCGCAAATGGGATCTACTTTGACGGTATCAGTTTCCACAAATAACCATTTCAAGTAATTTAAATTTTTTAAATCTTGATAAGAAATAAAAAAACAGCTTAAGTTTGAACGAAGACATGTGAGCAGTGGGTCACTACCTTGACTAAAAAAAATAATTTTGTTTAAAGTTTTATCGCATAAGGGCATTGATAATTCTTATCTCATGATATTGACATGTTTAACTTGACTTTTATTATTACAAGTCTATAGAATGAAACAAAAAAAATCAACTTTTATGTCACACTGAGCTCGAGATGCAGGGATAGGACACAGTATACAGAGAAGACTGAAATATGAGAGACCAGTCACTTGGGTATGCTTGTACCCAACCTTTAATGGTATCATTTCAATCGATTGTGGTTTCTCCATGAAATGAAGAGAGATTGTATGGCTTCCTGCAAGTAAATCTTACACCCGCAGAAGTAAAAAAAAAATGACCTCACAGATTTTTCTTCTATTTCTTTGACAGCTAATTTTTAAAATTTAATCTGGTAAATTTTCGAGTCCAACATAGACCAGTTATAATTATTGACAAAATAAATGAGCGAGATAAATTTAAAAAAAAGTTTATCACATCCTACACCCACGTAAGATCTCAATACAAATTGGTAAGATTTTTAACGATTAGTTCTAGGGCAGTTTCTTTCCCAACAACGTCTTGTTCTTCATTTCCCCTTGTGCGCGTGGGATGATTCTTCATTTGTCCATCTCCATTTGTTTCGTTTATTTCTCAAGGAAGTTTACCATTAAATACAACAGTCTTCCAATAAAATGTACTAAAAAAAATAATTACATTTAATCCAGTCGTATAAACATACTTTGGACAGTAAACTGATGATAATTTTAAAAAGAAATAAAAGAAAATTTATAAATTCTCTGGTTAAAGCTGACAATTGTCAGATGAGGATTTAAATAGAAAAATAACTATATAAATATGTATATATATGTATAGACGAATAAAATTTTTGAGATATATGCAGACCAAGTAGTAATGTCGGCCCCCTGACACACATTGACTCGTTAAAATAACGACATAATGGCTAATTTAGTGATAATAAGCGCGAACTGTATCGTTCAAATTAACGTCGAAGGTGAGACGTACCGAGAGAAGTACATGATGGATTACGTAGCATGAGTGCAAGTACAGTTACATTATTTTAATATCACTATCACAATAGTGCCTGTGCATACTTTTGTACCGTGTCTGTACTCCAATACAAATGTATCAAAAATAAAACTTTGACAGCTAATTTTTTAAATATATTTTGACATCAGAGTCGCCATCTTTCGTGTTAATGTCACAGCACATGTCATCAGGCCCGTAGTTAGAGTCATCAGGCCCTTTCTCATATTTATTACTTGGAAACTCGTCGACAGATTCAACGACTCAGCAATGACTCACGGAAAAAAAAAAAAATATGTAATCAAGTAATTACATGACGAAAAAAGTGAATCAATCCGCTCCAATTACTGCAAAGTAATTTTTAATCCCAATTAAATTAAATTCGTTAGTTAATGACTAAAATAATTTAAAAGTTTTAATTACGCGGAGATGTCAAAGTAATAACTTATCAGTTATCATTTAAAGTTAATAAAAATATCACAAGCACATTTCCATGTGGCAATAAATCCACGTGGCCTGTCACTCTGACATTATTCTCACAGAATTAATAAATTATAATTATTAGTATTTCGAAAGTCTTTATAAATATTTCTCACAATATTATTATTTAATTTTTTTTAGCTTAGTAATGATTTTTAAAAGCCTCATATAGCCACGTCGTTACTAAGTACCCAAAATAAATATTCATATATTTTTTAATACACAAAAGATTTCCGAAATACCCGTCTTTTAAATTATACTGAAGTTAGCCGTCTAATAATTTTTTGAATTTTTTAAAAACCATAAATTATAAAAAAAAAATATTTTAAAAAATTGCACTTGTAGTTTTTTAAATTTTCTACATGTCCATATTTTTAGATTCTTTTTTTGTAATTTTTCTATTGGAAAAAAATCCGAAAACTAACGTCATATTAATTGTCTGCTAACTTCAGGACCATTCTTTTGATACGAATGCTTTTAACACGCAACAAAAATTAATTTTTCATCTCATTACATCTTGAAGACCTTGAAGAACAAGTTTTGTCTGCATACTTAATCCAAGTATGAGTACGAGTACAAGAAATCGATCTTTAAAATGAAAATAAACCGACAAGTGTATCGTTAGATCGATCAAACAAGTCAAACTACTTCCTCCTCTATCATCTTTGTTTTTCATTTGACCTATATTTATTTATTTCTTTTGCTCACTTGTTTATTGACGTCAAAATTATATAACAATATCTCAATAACGATAAATATACCAGCAATATCGAAAAGTTTATGAAATATTTACAGAATATTTAATTTTTAGGGCGTGGTTACGAATTGTCACAAACATCAACTATTTTAATACCATTTTTTCTTCAGGTATTTGAATACCATCAGTAAATAATAATCTACGCTCATACTTCAAGGTGTTTTATACAATCCTCATAATTATCAATAAATAAATACAGTCTGGGCCAAAAGTTACAACCCGCAGGATGTAGTAAATTCCAGAGATGTAACAATTAAATTTTCCCGCTCCATTATATTGATATTTTTTTGTCCTGGTGACTGTTCATAATGACACATCAACATCCAGCCCTTCGTCCTCGTCGAATGATGAAAAATAATCCAGATAAGTAATTAAATGATAACAGTTTAAGTGATCATTCAAACTTACCTCGCTGGCGAGACCTCCTTTGCCCGCCATGTTGACAACAATGATGGCCGCCGGTGATTACCTGAGCACGCCCGTATAGAACACACGTAAAAACGCCAAAAAAAAATTTATTTATTTCTACAAACTTAAAGTAAACAGTAGACACTACACTCCTAAAATTATATTTAACTTTTGATTATTTAAACGCGCGTCTGGATACGGAAAAAGTCAACTGTAGCCTAGATTTTTTAATTCACAAGACGCGTTCAGTTGCCGTAGTAAAAGAAAAATATAAAAATAACGTAGACAAAATTTAAAGACACAAAGACTCAAAAACACGCGATACGCACGCAACCTTCTCTCACACACGAATGAGAGTATGACGTCATTTATAGACAAGCTTCCACATACTGTAGAATTTATATTAAACCAACTATTGGCTGACGCACTTACACGCTATTAAACTGACGTACTTTCACCCAGTGTCAGTGTTTGTCATGGGTCTTTTTTATCTCACTCGGACTTTGTTTAAAAACACACCAGCTTATACTTCTTACTTATGCTTCTGCTATTCACTTCCCGTGGAAATAAAAATAATTCCCCCTCTTAAAAATCAGCTGTTTTACTTTTTAATTCGTTTTATTTTCACTAGACCCGACAAACTTATTTTTTAACCATCACACGTGTTCTTTTAATTTACAAACGTTTATAAATAAAATAAATATTATGTTTGAATTTTTTAAAATATACTTTAAATTATAAAACATAAGTATCAATATTTATTTAACTTAAACTTAATTAGTCACAAAGTTATTAAGATGTCACTTTTTAATACCACTTGTACATAATTTACTGTCGCGATTATCGATCTTTATAAACATGATCGATGTCCGCAATACATGTGAATTTCAATGATTCAAATTCCCGCGTAATTTGTTAAATTTTTAAAACAACAAAAATTACAGTTATCATAAAATAAATAAATATAAACGCGCGGGTAATTTTAAAAGAATTTGAATTTTAAAAAAAAATATACACAGATAAATTTTCAGTAAAAAGTACCCAAAAGTTTGATACTATGAGGACATGGGAAATATATAAATTTTTAAAACAACTCCAAAGATTACAGTTATCATAAAATAAATAAATATAAACGCGCGGGTAATTTTAATAGAATTTGAATTTTAAAAAAAAATAATCGCAGATAAATTTTCAGTAAAAATTACCCAAAAGTTTGATACTATGAGGACATGGGAAATATATAAATTTTTAAAACAACTCCAAAGATTATAGTTATCATAAAATAAATAAATATAAACGCGCGGGTAATTTTAAAAGAATTTGAATTTAAAAAAAAAATATTCACAGATAAATTTTTAGTAAAAATTACCCGAAAGTTTGATACTATGAAGACATGGGAAATATATAAATTTTTAAAACAACTCCAAAGATTATAGTTATCATAAAATAAATAAATATAAACGCGCGGGTAATTTTAAAAGAATTTGAATTTAAAAAAAAAATATTCACAGATAAATTTTTAGTAAAAATTACCCGAAAGTTTGATACTATGAAGACATGGGAAATATATAAATGTTTCTCATGCACATTGCAAAATATGCTACTCGATAGCATGTAAATCAAGTGCAATTTCTACTCACAACATAGTAAAAATTTATTTACTGGCTAGATGTTTTTACAGTACAAAACTATGGGTAATTTTTGCTAAAAAATTATCCGTGTGTATATACGTTTATAATAAGAAATTTTAATTAATAAGACTCTTGAAACGTTGACACGGCGAGCGTAATTGCTGGTAAGATAGTCAATTAAAATGATGACTGTGCTAGTATAAGTTTTTATTATTATTTTTATACATGTGTGTTGTATGTGTAAGAGATGCGGCCATATATATATGCCTGTTAATATACACACGGGTGCGGTTCATCGTGGAATTCCAGAGTCGTGATTAAACAAAGGCTCATCGAGGCACAACATTTATCGTACAGCATACATATTACCTTACATATATATTATTTTTAATATATTTCAGGTTTATATTAAATACGTGCTACCATCTCAACAAATAAATTCATTTATTACTCGGCCATTGTTCAATTGTCCTGACATTAATTCTACTAAATAATCCATACAGTGCGAGCAGAGTATGTAAATGCTGCCATCCATTCAATTCAAATAAAACATAATATTTAATGTATAGATAAATTCTAAATATTATTATTATTGTATAATAAGATTGCTTGTAGTTTTCCGAATACATTTTATATTTGTATGTGACGGTAAAATAGGTAATACCGAAATTGAAAACTTTTCTCATTACGGACTTTATGAATTTGTTAGATGAATCGGAGTAACAAAAAATATTTTAATAAAATGTAGTGGGAAAAAAAATTATTGTAGTACAGGGAAAATACACAATAGAAAAAATTTGAATTTCAAATAATAATTTTATGATATCAGAAAACTTTTAGTTGATTAGTTAATTTTACTTACCGCTAATAATTATTTTTATTTGAAAATGTTTTGTATGGAACTGAAATTTTTCCAGATTTATTTTTCATGTGTTACAAATGAGATTAATTATTAGTTTGTAGTTAAGAAAAATAATTATTAAAATTATTGTTGGGACGAAATGTTTATTTATAAGTGTACATGAGCATAAATTTGTCTGAGTCAGCGGTTAATTCTTAGTCCCTCTAGATTTTCTGTACATGTTATTGTACGTATACTAGAGGTGTTGAGTATGTATTTGTATGTATGTATGTATGTATATGGAATAGAGCAAGACAAAGTAAGAAATATAAATGTGGATTGAGAGAAAGAGAGAGAACGAGGTGTCCCGATCGATTCAGAGATGTGGGTCAGGTATACGCCCGAACCCCTCCAGGATTTGCTGGCATCCCGTTCTCTAGTTTTCCTCTTACTCTAGCTTACCCCTTACGCTATTCACACAAATAACATTATAATCCACGTACAAGTGAACTACTATTCATTTCCTCGAGTTCCGATAATTACCAGATATTCCTGCCAATTTAACTGCCTGTTATTATTTTATTTTTTATTTGTGCTGGATTAGTATGCACTAAATTGCATGAAATATTTTTTCGTGGTTAAATCTTGGGTATGCCAATAAATTTATAAATGCAAGGGTCCAATTGAACGCTCAACAAACTCCCAAAGGACTTAACTTGGTATATTTCTTTCGAGATATTTTTATTGCCAGGCGATAAATCTAAAACCCGTCAACTCGCTGGAATACTCATGTACGAGAGCTTTAATGCGATGATAGAATTTTAAAAATAGGATTTAAAAAATTTGGCACTGTAATATTAAACATTTTTTGTTATATTACACTGTGAATTCAAATCAGAAATTTTCTATAATTATTTTAAAAAATACAATAATTTCATGCGATATTCAAGTATATATTTTGTTTAAAAAAAATAGCAACCATTTACATAAAATTTTTTTAATTTTAATTATATTACGCAAACAAATATTTCTATCAAGACTTTAAAAATCTTACTCAGTTTCGAATTCGACTTCGAAACAGTTGTAAATATTCGAATTTTCATCGTTTAGTTTGAATCTAACCCATACTTTCACACCTGATGGGGTTCCTGGAGGAATACCCATACTAAGAGAGAAAGTTGCTTCGTCTCCTGCTTCCAAAGGACATTGTCTTCTACTGACAAGTTTTTCACATCCGTCGCGGATACCTAATGGATATGGCACATACCAAAATCCAGCTACTGAAATTTCAGCTGTTGGTATCAGCGTAGTAGTTGCGGTGGCTGAAAAAATTATTATTTATAATTAAAGTTGACAAATTACTATTCGAACTCAATGAACGTTTTAAAATTTAGATAAATTCGTGCTGAGTTTTTATGTGTATTTTTATTTTTAAAATTTTTTATTTACTCACTTGCTATAAAGTCCCATTCTGCGACTACATCGTATCCTGTGTAAATTGTACACGGAAGATCGATGCAGTCGTTTATCCTCAAACGGTAAGGATCTAGGGCATGGTCCCCACAAGATTTGTATTTCGACCACTGAAGTGAAGCAGCCACGCAGAATGACGCGATTATTAATGCTGAAAAATTGATAAAATTTATCATTAAAAAATTAACATTTATCACGGAAAATAATAAAATTTACAATTTATAATACGATCACACATAGACTAATTAAAATTGCTTAAATAAATGAACGTAGGCAACGTACCTTTAGCGAACATTGTGGTAAAAGTAAACTGTATAGCTTCAGATCGAAAAGCAAACTAAAATTTTGAACTATTGGTGTCTATTATATACTGCCAAAAAATATCACTCAAGTGGGTGGTAGGGATTGGTCGAAAAATATTAAATATTACACGTGGACACTTAGGCTCCTTGAAGACGAACTGTTGATTATAGAAAATAAAGACATCTTATCGGATTGGCTTATCGAGAATTACCTAATTAAATAGAAACAATTACAAAATTCCTATGAATTGAGTTGCCTCAAGTGTAGAGTCTTGTCAGAGATACTTAAAATCTATTTAAAACTTTTGTAATACTAAAGTGTCATCACTTACATCCCTCAGGTAATTAACTAATTTTATTTTTGAACACCTGGGTGCTTCTAATTACATTATACATTAGAACATGCAGATAACAATTTATTTGTCATACTTTTTTTTCGGTTAATTGGTAGAAAGTAGACAGTAAATTTTTTTTTTTTAAACCAAGGAAAAAAAAATTTGATACAAATATATATAGCAATTGAAAGTAATGGGTTATGAGGAGGTATCAGCACAGTACCGAAAACTATTAGGCCGAAATTTTTGTTTTTTTCCGCGATTGTTACCATGAGGCAACTCGGTGCCATATTGTTTCAACCGAAATTATATAAAAAACTGCATAATATTGTTGTTGCAAACTGGATTTTTTTCTGTATTCTTGAAAATATACAAATAAAAAAGTCCTATAGTTTTTTACGATAAATTTAATATTTTTACAGATATGTAAATTTAATATTTTTCAAGGCTTAAGAAATCACGAATTCAGATACTTTTGATTCATTGAAAATATGTAAAATATTACGATAAGATATGAAAAATATTTTTTTATATACTTCATACTTCAGTTAATAGTATCTTCAAGTTAAAATGAGAAAATTATCATTGTTAATACTTGTTTTTTAATCATTTATTACACGCACTCGCTACTTTATCACTCATTTTAAAGTCTCGCTGTTTTTATTTTATTTACGCGCTTTATTTTTTATATATCTTATAAAATTTTCTGATTTAAGCTTAAGGATTTTATTAACCATAGTATGAAGAATATATATAAAAAAAAAAACAATTTTTATGTGTTATTGTATTTTTTTATATAAGGTAAGAGACCTAGTACCCGATCGCTCATGTATTTTTATGTCTATATTTACTGATTTTTACTAAATACAGATATACAAATATGATACTGAAAGTAGCAGACAATGAATTATTTTTGGATTTTTTTTTAAACAAACCGATTACAAAAAAACCAAAACTAAAAATATGCACATGTAGAAAATTTAAAAAACTATAAGTGCAATTCGTTGAAATATTTTTTTTTTTATTATTTATCATTTCCAATGAATTTCAAAAATTATTAGACGTCGGCTAACTTCAGTATCATATACAAATACATGAAGTGATCGAGTACTAGTTCCCTGATTGGATACTAGGTCTTATATCTTATTTTTGATGCATTAAAAATACCCCAATTCGTGATTGTTCAAGCCTACAAAAATTCATGACTAAAAATATTGAATTTATCATAAAAAGTTATAGGACTTTTTTATTTGTACTTGAGGAAATAATATAGAAAACAAATTTTCTCTTCGAAAAAAACAATACCATGCAATTGTTTGAATAATTTCGATGCAAATGGCATCAAGCCGCCTCATGCATGGAAGAGAATCGCGCAAAAAAATTAAGGCCAAATAGTTTTCGGTACTCATGCGCCGATATCTCCTAGACTAAAAAATCTTGAGAATAATCAATGATGTTTCAAATAAACATCAAGATTCACCTATAAACTTAATAGGATGGATGGTCTAGTGGGTGGCGAACGGGTTGAGTATCACAATAGTCGAAGGTTTGAGATTCACGGGTAAAATTTTGTTGATTTTTTTGTCTTTCTATTTTATTTATAAGTTTACAGAAATATATCGGGCCATTTTTTCTATAATTACGTAAATTTTTTTCCACTCCAATATAAAAATAATTTTTCATTAATATCTTTATGATAATGACATCATTATTATTATATATACATATATAAAAAGAATATTGATTCAAAAATATAAATTTCTAAAAGAAGACATATATAGTAGAGACATCTACGTTACGCCCATAATCATCGATTTACCCTTTCAATAAACTTACAAATTTTTAAACTCGCGGCATCGCAATGCAATGTTGCAAATATTCAAATTTAAATTATAAAGTAAAACTTTATTTTTTTAATAAAACTTTTCAGTCATTTAATTTAATTATCAAAATACAAAAAAATTTTTTTTTTTAAACTTTTAAAAAACTTTCTCTTATAAAAATTATTTAGCCCCTTCCTCGTTAATTGAATTACTCATTTTTCCAAGTAGGCATTTGGAGAAACCTTTCAACCAAACAATCTCGTATCTTCGTCGGTGTTATCTTGAAAAGGAAATAATAAATCGTGTACCTCCAGGGCTCGCACCTGGACAAACATATCTTGTTGTAATAATTGTTTTTAAAATTTTAAATATTGCGCCAGTAAATTAATAATGAAAATAACAAAAAAAATACAAGATAAGTAAAAATATATACTTGTAAACTGCCTGAGGATACTGATCTAGCAAAGCGCCCTGAAACAACTCATACAAATTATTATTTTCCAACATCTGAGGAGCATTTTCTTCTTTGCATGGCAGACCGCATAAATAATTGACGTATCTGGTAAAATAATCTGAGTAAAATGATTTTGCTTCCTGTGTCATTGCTGCTTCCATCGTCTCAAAGTGTTTGTGTTGTTGGCGTAAAATATTACTTTCTTGCACAAATGAACCTTTAAAATTATTTATTTGTTATTATTATCATTATTTAACTTAAATTTAAATCTTTAATTAATTTAAATATTTTTTATCTACCAGGAATAAAATTAATGACATGAATTCCATATTTTTTTAATTCAACACGCAACGCCGTTGTCCAGGAAGCCAAAGCGCTCTTGGTAGAGCTGTAGACAGCAACACCTGGTAATGATTGATTAGCACAGTGGCTTGTCACATTTATAAGTCTACTTGAGTATTCTCTTAAAAGCGGCAATATTTCTTTAGTCATCCTCATTGTCCCTAATAGATTAACTTCAACTTGATACCGCACTTGCTCTTCTGTTTGCCATTCAAATTCTCCAAATATCATTACTCCAGCATTATTAACAAAACATCTGAGAACTAACAGAATAAATAATAAATAAATACGATAATTTAAAAAATAATTAATATTAAATATTAATATATTTAATTGATATCGATCTTACTGAGATTTTTATTTTTCAGGTCATTACGAATGTGATTAACAAACGATCGGACGCTTTCACTGCTAGTTAATTCAAGAGAGTACACGTGGATGCCGGCCTTGACGAGTTCTTTGGCTCCTAGACTATCAATATTATGAACTCCAGCGACGACATATGCGGGGAAATTTTTTTTACAATTAAGAGCAAAGCTGTAACCCAGACCAGAGTCACATCCTGTAAGGACGATCATATCTCCTGGACCGATAGACCTGCGTTCATTTTTTGAGTTCAATAACCAAATTGTACCTAAAAATAATAAATTACGTTTGTTAACTAAAAATAAAATAAAAAATAACGAGCGGGAATTCCGATGAAAAATAAAAAAACTTATAATTATATATATTACTTACTGATAAAAAAAAATAGTGTAGATAACATATACATGTTAATACACTTAAATATATATAGGCATACAAAAATAATAATAAATAATATAATTTCGAAATATCTTTGATGAAAAAAATTTTTAATTACATTTACCAATAGCATTTTATTGCAATTTAATAAAATTTAATTAAGATAAAAAAATAATAAACTAAATGAATGCGAATAAGCACAATAAAAATTTTTTTAAACTAATTTTTGTAGTAAAAATAAAATGTTTTAAACTAGAGGTGTCTAAGTTTCAAATAGCACTATTCAAATTCCAGATTCGTTTCTCTTGATCACAGGACATAAAAATTCATCCCCACTTTTTTCAATAATTCTTATCCTTCATTGGCTTATTCACTTTTTTAACTACACCGGCACCAACGGCTGAAATAGTTTTTTTTTTATAAATAAACTTTGAATAATTGTACTAGGGTTGAATTTAAATTCTAAATTATTTTCGATACAAAAAATAAATAAAATACTCCAATAAATTTAAAATTTAAAGTGGACTGCTATTTGCATCGCTATCAGATTCGTTTAGTCTTTAAAATTTTTTAAAAACATCAGCAGTTATTTTTTTTACAACATTCCCAGGGTTGCACGTTTCAGGTACAGGTAGGTCAGGTATCAGTCAGCTCAGATAAACGGAGGATTAACTTTCCTCGTGGATCATCAATTGTACTGATTAGATCCAGTCATCGAGTATGTGCAGATGGAACAGGTTTTCTACCAAGTGTTAGATTTCATTCCCCGAAAAATATCATCTCTTTACCTTCAGTCGAGATTGTTGGGCGGAAATATTGTCTCATATTAGAATAAAGTCTCTTCCCTCCATATAAAGACTATTAATAAATTAAAAATATTGGCTATTGTCACTCAGTATCAACTGCTAAGTGATAAAATTAATTCTTAGAATATAATAAATCGTAAAGTTTAAATCAAAGTACTCAATAATTAAACAAGTAATTAATAATATTGAATTTTTACTATACAAAGAATTGCTTTTACTGGTTTTTTAGTGGAACAAAATATACACCTTAATTCTAATAGATATAATTAATCACAAATATATATGTATATATATTATGAATAAAGAATATTAATAATCAATAGCTTATCGTATAAAATTTTTTTTTAAAAATTACAGTGAAGCAGAATATTTTAAATAACTCAGTCATGAGGTATAAATATGTGTTATATTGCTGGCTCTTTGTGTAAATTAAGATTAGGATTTGACATAACGTCAAACGCTGGGTCACCATCAGTAGCCATATTTCCTAGCCACGAGAATATCATGATGATAAAAATAAAAGAAACTATTCCAATTGCTGCTAAAATTGCATATCTCGTGTACACAGACTCGGGTTTAGATCCTCGTCGACGGGCATCTTTCTTGGTCTGCTTCAAAAGCTTCCACACGTGAAGCAGCCGATCTAATGCAGGTCTGCGTTGGTATTTATTTTCATCGTGATCAATACTCATGTTTTTTGAGTCATCGTGTGTCGCGAATATTTTTCGATCCAGTTGATTCGTTGACTCCATGTTTACTACTGAGTAAGGCGGCCCTTGTTGCCGATGGTTGCTGTTATTATTCATACTGTGAACGTTATTTATATGTGTATTTATTGAGTTAACGTTACTGCCCGTACGTGCCGTAGCAACAGAAGGTGGTGCTGGAGGTGGCACATGATTTTGAAAGACTGTAGTTTCTATTGATGGGAGTTTTGATTCCTGAGCTAAAGATTCTCTGTCACTCGATAACTATAAATAAATAATTAAGACATGCACATTATCTATTATTTTAATAAATTATCATACGTTAATAAAATTATGATACTGAAAGCAGCAGACATGAAAAATCTTTATTTTAAATAAGCAAATAAAGTAATTAAAGGAAAAAATTTTTAAAAATGCGGCAACAAAACTTTTTAAAATTTATCTGTGCATATTTTACATCTAATAGCTTTCATATTTTTTTTTAAGTAATAAATTATAATAAAAAAAATATTTGAAAAAATTCCACTTATAGTTTTTTAAATTTCCTACATGTGCATATTTTTATTTTTTATTTTTTTGTAATTGATTCATTGAAAAACAAATCCGAAATTTATTTATTGTCTGTTGACTTCAATATCATTAAATTATGTGTAAATAAATTCAAATTATCGGATGTCTGTTTGATGAAACCTTCAGTATCATATAAAATTTATAAATTAAATTACCAATGGCAAACCGAGTCCAGCTCTCGCCCAATTTACACTGGCCAATTTTTCTTTCAGTACATCAGCAACCGGTGAGACTAAATTAGGCGCTGGAAAAATGGGATATTTACATGTAGGACATACGTAACCAGCGGGTGCTGTCGTTGAAGGCAAACTTCTGGCATGCTGATCCAAACAAGGCCAATGATATACATGATAGCACACTAATCTCACGCAATCACCGTTTTTTAATTCGTTTGAACATAAAGTACAAATAGGATTACAGTCACTGTCTTGTAGCCATTGAAGATAAGACTGCACTACGCACTAAAATAAAATTTTAAATAAATAAATATGACAGTAATAAATTTATTTAAAATAAAAAAACAAACCTTTGGATGATTTGTCACCATACAATGCTCGCAAACGTTAACTCTGTGCTCAAAACAAAATTGATTTGTAACTTTTCTTTTCGGACATTTACACAGGCCCATAATTACGTATTAATTTATTTAAATAAACAATTAATTTTTTGTAAAAACCGACAATAATAATAACTTGTCAAATTGGTTAAAATATATTACAAGTGACAGATGATTTACATACGAATATTTATCAAATCCTCCATGTTTTTGATGGAGCAGCTGAGGCCACGTCGTCGGTCTCTTTATTTTTTTCTCTGCTGATAAAACAGTTTTCAAACAATGACATTAAAAATAATATTTTTGTCATCTTGTTTTGTTGATAATTAACCTTTTCATTATTTTATTATCGTGCTTATAAACAATTAACATGAACTGATTAATTACAACCACGTGTTTAAATATTTATTACCAGACAATGATACACGAAGAAAAAGTACTAGACGAAAATGAGTGGAAAATAGAAGCACAGGCAATAATAAATGACGTGAAAAATCATGTACTGGAGATAAATATTTCACATAAGCTTCCGAGTACCAATAATAAGATTTACCTCAACTTGACAATCCTCGAGGGTTTTAAATACACCATTGAAGTGTCATCTGCTGGTTTTTCAATAATTGCTGATCAACACGACACCATAACCAACACCCGGACTCAAGTATTTGAAACACCTTATGGACTCTTGGATTCAATAAGTGAAAAGTATCGGGAATCATTTGGAAATGATTTGATTGATAAATTAAATAATCTCAGTGACAGCTAAATTTATTTAAATAAATTATCTGTAATTTAAATTACTCAAGAAGTATTCAAATTTATGATACTGAAGTATGAGTGTGAATGTGACAGGAGCCCTGGTGGAAATTTTTCGGAATTTTCTATGAAAAACTCTGAAAAAGTCTTTAGAACTTTGAAAAAGTCTTTAGAATTTTAGAACTGAGTTTTTCAGAGAAAAGTCCGAAAAATTCTCACCAGGGAGACAATTTAAAAATTTTTAATAAAATAATTAATTAATTTAAACAGTGGAATTTCAAAAAATGCGCGCGGTGACTTTTCAATTATCCAAGTTCGCATTTTAAAATTTATTATATTTATTTATTCAAAAATTTTTCAAATTTCTAACTGTCAGTTACATTCACACTCATTATTAAAGTCAGCCGACTTATAACTTTTGAATTTTTTTAAAAACGATAAATTAAAAAAAAAATATTTAAAAAAATTGCACCTGTAGTTTTTTAAATTTCCTGCATGTGCATATTTTTTATTTTTTTATTATTTTCTGTAATTCGTTGAAAAAAAAAAATTCGAAAATTATCAGTTGTCTGTCAACTTCAGGATAATTTCAAATCTTCCCGCGTTTCCTGTCGCTCAGTTGACTTTCTTCATCATCGTTCAATTTTCACGGGCATACAATGGGCTCATGAGGTATGAGATTGTGTACCTAACCTAAATATGTATTAAATTGCCGAAAATATATAATTGATTGTGTTTATAAATAAATAGTAGTTTGTAATCAATAAAATAATTAACTCGTAAGTAATTTGTTACCGCGCGCTTATTGAAATATTAAAATAACATTTAAATCTGTCAGTAACTCATTGATATTTTTCACAGGTCACATAGTCTTATGATTATATAAATTATTAATAAATAGTAACAATAACAATAAATATATAAGGTAATAAACAATGACAATGTTGAAGCTGGTTGGATTTTTACGAAATGGATCATCGAAACTTGGCCCGAGATCAACATCATGTTGGTGCATGTCAAAACATAAAGTTATGTCTATTGCATGCTCCAGTACATCGACAGCCAACAAACCCGCTCCGAATGAAACTAAAGTGAGTCTGCTCAAACCCCTCTGCTGGACTAGTCGGCATGTTTTCATTAATATAATAAATATATAACGTAATAAATTTGTCAACAGCCCATCAAAGATAAGTCTAAGTTTCCATTGGTGAAACTGGTATTTAACGCGCTGTCAATCAATGAAATAAGTGATGATGAATTTAAAAAAAGTTTGGCAAGTGCTACGACGGTAGAGGAACTGCTGCGTGTATCGGAGCTGGCTCATGGTAATGAGCAACTGATGTTAATTACTTCCACACTGAAACAGTGGGTTCAAGAAGACAAAGTAAATCGAAAAGACTTTGAAAGTGATCCGAGGTTTCATCAGTTGCGCTCTAAATTAAAACGCTCTGGCGAAATCTGGGGCAGGAAAGATTCTGCTCGTGTCAGTAAAGATGCCGCGGCGCGTAAGGAAAAACTTCAAAAGATGATCGGTAGTAACGTTGATTACAATGATGATATCAGAAAATTGAACGTCAACGAAGCTGTCGATGCCTGGACTGGTTTGACAGCCAAGGGTTCGCGAGAGAAGCCATTGCTTAGAGCTCTCGCTTCTCACATTGGCAATAATTATAAGGAACTGAACATAAAACAAAATGCTGATGTGCTTTACGGCATGGCCAAGCTTAATTTTCCAGATGATGCTTTGCTGAAAACAATTTGTCGAGAGATCATTAAATCTGTTAATCAAGTTAGTAATAGTCCGATTATCGGGTCTATTATTACGTCTCTTGGCATGCTGAGGTATCGCAACGATGCATTGATGGATGAGTTGTCCCAGTGGGCGGTTAAAAATAAAGATACCATAAGGACTCAGGATGTTTGTTCATTCCTGATGACATTAGCTACGATAGGATACAAACCAATTAATTCCGATGCTTTTTTTAATGTGTGTACTTTTTTTATTTTATTCTCACTTATTTTTTTATATTATTAATTCAATTATTTAACAGGAATTGGTGTATTCGTTAAAAGAAATTGACATGATCAGACCATCAGAATGGTTGGACATCGTCTGGGCTCTTACGACATTGAATCACGTATCGTCCGAACACATCAGTTCTGTATTGAACGATAAGTTTATCAACAAACTCGGCGGTAAATTTTTTAAAATCTATTAACTCAATTTAATGGAATATATTATGCATAATTTTTTTATATAGATCGAAATCATGAGGTTCCACTGGTCAAGAAGCATAAATTATTAAATATAAATGCTACTGCTAGGTATTTAATAAAGCATTACTCAGGTCCACAGTTACCTGAAAATTCTCCAATATTTTATGCGCCGATTTCTAAAACTAAAGATAAAGAAATATTTGTAAGAGCGATAAAAGATACGCTGGCGACTCTTTTTCCTTCGAGAGATCATTTTCGAGAAGACATTGACGATGGAATGGGATTTTTATTAGGTATTAATTTTTTTTATTTTTAATTACTTACAATTATTATTATTATTGAGAGACTGAAGTTTTAATTTTTTTTTCTGCTTAAGATTTGGATTTTTTTATGGACAAAAAATTGTCACCGATACCAATTGACCAGGTGTCAAACAAAGAAAACGTAATGAGGATAGCAATTGTCGCAAATTCCTATCAAAATTATTCTCGAGGTGAGTGCATGTTGATAGGACCAGTTCGATTACACTATCGATTACTTCAAGCGCAGAAATGCCGAATACTCGATATTTCGTACGTAGATTTTCACACAGAGGACATTTTATTAAAACGAGTAACTTATATTAATGATCGTATTAAATCTATTGTTAAATAGTGAATGTTAGTATCAAAGTATCATTATTAATTATCGTGTAAATTTAATAAAAAAAAAAGTTTTACTTTTATTTCTTATCTTATAACCAATCGAGTAAGACTTTATTATTCAAAGTCAGATATTTAAATCTTCATTTTATTACTTTAATAATTTTTCATTATCACAATCAATAAGTTGCTTCTGCACATCAGAGTAAGTCTTGAAGGCAGCATTGGTCAGTTTTATTGACGTCATCTAGTCAAAGTTTTAATTTTAAAAGTAAATCTCAGCTGGACTCTATAATCAAGACAAAAGTGTAATTATTTTTACTGATTCCGATGTCGGGGTGAAGTAAAAAATTATTGAAGAAAAATTTTAATTAATTGACACTCGAGGTGCCGATATTAAGATTTTTTTTTATTAATTAAAAATACAATTAACTCACGATAAGAATTCAATTATTTTATTGTACTTAAATTTGAATAATTACCAACTATTAATATTTTCTTAAATATCTGATAGTAATAAAACTCTTTTATAAAATAAAAAACTTTATTTAATTATAAATAATAATTGACATTTAAATTGTTTGGTTTATTTATAAGATTTCTTAGCTCGCCAGTCTAAAAATTCATCAAAGTCGCTGTCGTCTTCACTAGACATTTCTTCTACCTCTTCTACTTTCTTCTGGGGGACATTGATTTGTTCTTTGCACTTCATCAAGTTTATTACCCTGCAATAAATGTAACGAATAATAATTAAATGTTTAACTCATCGAGTACTGGCTTTAATTTATAAAATTTATCTCAATGTACCTGGCGAGATTATTAAGTTGCTCATCAATTTCATTTATTTGCCGTTCAGTCGTCGCCTCCTCGTGGTCTTCGGCAATAATTTGGGCAGATTGCGCCGTTTCTTCTTTTATTTCCTTTAGATATCTATCCCACTCTTCTTCAACAGGATCTTTATACTCGACATTTCGTACCTGGAATAAAAAATTTATTATACCAATAAAATTACACAAAAAAAACAACTCGGCGATTTGAAATTTAAAATTTACTTTAGCATCTAAAATAGGATCGTCAAAAAATCCTTCAGGAAGCGCCGCCGAGTTACTGGACTCTGCTTCTTGGACTTGTTCAGCCTCGACCGAGGCAGATTCGGCCGGCTGGTCATTGCTGATGTTCACTGCTGCTTTCTCAGAGTTTTTAATCTCCACAGCAGCAGTTCCGTTACCAGCTGGAGGATCAAAGAAGTCTGCGGGTAATGCCGGTGTAGTTTTGACAGGAACGGAGTTTTTTAATATCCCTTTTACTTTTTTGTTTGGTCCTTCTGATCGAGTGGGCGAAGGCGGCCGTTTAAATGAACTTACGTCAACTTTTTTGGGAGTTTCTTTTACTTCTAAAGCTTTTTTAGCAAGAGCTACATTTTCCTTGTGTGTTTTAGAGTTTAAATGGACAATCCAAACAGTTTCATTGCGCACTACTGACTTACATATCACGCACATCAGTTGTCCTGATTCTGTATACTTGTACAAATGTTAAGGATCATATTAATAATAATACCTAAAAATATGACAAAACTAAAAATAGCAGACGTCAAATATTAAAAATTAATTTTAAAAAATATTTTTCTTTAATTTAAAAATAAAATTATCAGTCATCTGCTGTCTGACAATTAAAAATCAATTAAAAAATAATAAAATTGTTTAATTAAAAAGGATATTTTGCTAATGGTGATTCTATTTTTTTCACAGCCCCTATTTTTTTCTTATGATCATTCATAGCTTTTCGTAAATCATGTTGACACAATTTTTTACTTTTTGACATTTTGAAACTTATTATTTTTTTATACAATTGTCAATAGAATTTAATAAATAAATAAATTATCACAACAAACGTCTTATATGTAAACAAATATCACCTTTGAGGTTATATTTATATAATAATTCGTTTATCTCAATATAAATAAAAGAAGGCGCTGTTTCAAATTTCCGTTTTAAAAATGGCGCGCTGCGAAAAAATTTGAATTTTTTATCTCTTGAAAATTTACAGTTACTGGTACGAATGTCGGTAAGTGCAGTATAAATATATGACTCCAATAGTACATTTTAACTTTTTTTTCATTTTTTACAGACCAATAAAAAAAGCAATCGATCAATAAACTCATTAATTTATAACGCATCAAAGATTTAATTCTGATGGAAGAATTCAATATATGACGTCATTTTCCAATTAATAATGATGAATATATTCAAACTACGGGCGTTTTCAGACAGTGTCCTTTACTTTTCAAAATTTTTAAAGATTCTAGTAAATTTTAGCCTACAAAATTTGACAGACCGAATCTTAATATTGAGATGAAAATTTTACTGAAATTTATTTTCCAAATTTCGATTAACTCTGATAAAAACTGTAAGTAATTTTTTTTTAAATTAATTAAAGTTTAAATGAGTGTAAATGTAGCAGACATACGACAATTTTTTAATTACATATACAAAAATTAAATAATTAAAATAATAAAATTAAAAAAAATGCATGTACTGAATTTTGAATTTTCTAAACATGTAATTTTTTATTTTTATTTTATAAAAATTTTAATTTATTATTTCAAAGGTTTAAAAATTGACAGATGTCCGCTAACTTTACTACTTATCATAAATTTTAATACCATTATGACAATTTTTTAAAAATGGAGGGCAGGGGGGTGAGGTCTGAGAAGGGAAGTAAAATTTAAAAAATTTATTTGAGACAAAGGTTATAAGTTAAATAAAAAATAAAATTTTCAGTGTAGTATTAATTATTTTATTAAAACAAATAAAGGTAATAGCAAGTTATATTAATAACAGAGTTCAGTACAATAATATTCAAGTTTATCAACTGGGTAAGCTAATTAATTCCAGAATTTCCATAATATAAACACTATAAAGTTTATCTAAGCCGCCATAAGTACGCAATAATTCGATAAAATATTTTAAACACTTTTTATATAAAACATTTAAATCAAAAACACAAATATTTTCCTCTACATCAACGCGAACTATAAATATGTCTACTAATAAATACACAATTAAATAAAAAATCATAGAATACATATCCGACAATCAGTAGGAAAATCGGTTCATTTAATTGAACTTATATGCAAACACAAGCGACAATTGTAATTAAAATAATTAACAATATTGAAATAAGCTAAAATTTAAGCGATTCGTACATATTTAATAGTAACTTATCAATAAATACATTTTTTTCATTTTTGTTTTTGATTTAATGATGATTTTTTAAGTGCTATCGATTCTCTGTATATTTAATCACACATTAGCGTCGACAAACTGATTTTGTAACGAAAGATAGTCCAAGCTCTTCCCCAAAGCTGGACTACCCTTCGTCCAATCCATCAATAAAATTTTCCATCCCCTCCAATAATTAATCACCCGCTCGCCTCTATATATTTATATATATATATATATGATTGTAATATTTAGTTGGTTTTGAAAATTTATAAGTGAAAAATATGCCAAGCTAATAACTCTCTAGGTGTTCCTTAAAACGATACAATGATAGGACTGTGCATTATGATATTAACAAAAATAATAATATCAATAATAAATAATTAAATAATTAGAGCACAGTCGAATGTACGAAAGTTTTAAAGTTTAATGTAGAGAGTAAAAAAGAGGTAGAAAAGGGAGTGTCTTTGGGCACTCTGCTCTAAGCCAAGAGATTAATTCTTCATTTATTTATTATCAATTATTATCAATAATAATAATAATATTATTATTATTATTTGTCTATAGATGATATTAGTAAATGTTCTAAACGTTGTTTATAAATACTTATATACCAACGTAATTAAATGTTATAAATTTATCTACCGTGTGGTCGATTATCGTGGTAACTTTTTTAAAAAAACGACGCGCCTCCTGATTATGAAGATAAAACCTTCCCCAAATTTTTCTTCGCAATCAGACCGGTCGTTTATTTTATTTTATTTTTTTTTATGTTTCATCAATCTATTGTAACTCGTCATTAACTCTGATTATCTTATACATTAACTTGTATGTAATAATAATTATTTTTTTTTACTTCAAGGTTTTTATTTGTCCATTTAATTCTAATCGTGCGCTTATTCGAGTTCAAAAGAAAGACTCGTTCGTAAGATAGAAATATTAATTGTTGCTTTAATAATTAATAATTAATAGTAACTATTAATATTTTAAAATAGTTATTTAATGATAGCGTCATACAATCACAGAGTATAGCACAGTCGCTAGGCATTTTTGAATTGCTAAGCCTAATCGACACATTTAAACCGAGACAATAAGTAACAAAAATCATCACCTCCGTGACAACTTTTATTCTCCATCTATTACGATAATGTTTATTTATTTATTTAAATTATTATTATTATTATTTAAGTTTATTTATTATTTGATAGACATGTTGTTTGATGGTCTCTTAATAAATTGTTTTTTTAAATATTTATTCGTAATGATATTTGCGCAACAGCGTAGGCACTAAATTGCAAAGTATTCATCGAGATAAATCTCTTATCTATTCATCATTTCATCATTTTGTTTATCTTGTTATTATTCTTTGGACCAAACTTGCTTAATAGCTATCAATGCAAATATTAAATATATAATGTATGTATATGTTAATAGCTAACTCCATAGATCAGGTATATAGTTTATAGAAAAAAAGGAATCTATTAGAAATCTTATGTGTAAATTTATTAACGTGCATTGTAAATATTTATATTATTAATTATCTCGTTATTTATGATCATAGTAATATTATATTTTTTTGTTAAATATTCTCACTAGATTTTTTCCAAGTGTATAAAGATCAAAAGTTATCACTACACTTTTTTTTTACCTACATTTCGTGTCTTAATTATTTCTTTGCGTCATTACTCTATTAAATTTTTAATAATAATTATTATTTTTATTTATATTTTTATAGCTATCGCGTTTGACACAAGACTAAATTTTCTGTCACCTCGTATTAGATAATAAAATTTGATAAGTGATAGAAACGAGTTAATATCAAATAGTTAAATACATTAATAATAATAATAATAACGTCAGTAAAGAATCACGTGTTACGGAGAGTAATTATTTAATTACATGTATATATTATTGATGTTGTTGTTGTTTTTTTATTCAAATTTTAATCGCATGGTCCCCGTTCGTGCGCCCTGTTTCTTAGTTCACATCTCATTGCAATCCTTAGATACTGAATAATTTTAATTATGCGCATCTAAGTTATTATCTAGACCCGATTGTCGTTAATACTTTAAATAACTCATCCAACGTGAGAGATTGCGAATAAATCTAAAGCGTTGTACTTGATAATAGTATATAATATCTAGTAATATTTATATATAAATTAATTATATATAATACTTGATTTCATTAGCTTATAAAGAGACGGCACAAAAAAACTTTCGTCATATTATATCAAAGTATTTAATAATAATAATTAATAGCTACAGTGAGTTTGCCCTTTAAATTTAAAAAAGTGTAATTATTATTTTTTTTTTTTCAAAGAAATTTAATTGGTTGGTTGGACAATAAAAGTTAAAGGGCAGTAGCGTGAGATCTAACACACGATTTAAAGCTAAAAATATAAAACAACGTAAGGAAAGAGGCTTAGTACCCGATCAGGGAACTGGTACCCGATCACTCATGTATTTGTATATCTATATTTACTAAATTCTACTAAATATATATTTATAAATACATGAAGTGATCGAGTACTAGTTCTCTGATTGGGTACCAGGTCTCTTACCTTACTGTAGCCTATAATTTAAGTAAAAAGAGCACGATGAATGCTTTCAGATGAGGGTCTGGCTGGCAAGATGAGGATTCCTCTACGCTTTGGCCTCGGTGATCTCGACGGTGACGCACTCGATGACCGGATCATTGAGGGTGTTGGGTTGATGAGGCGGTGATTTGTTGACCCTTATTGCCGATGATATTGAGGACGCGTTCCCACTGCTACCCCGACTTCCCCTGCGTGATCCTGTACGAGACCCTGACAATCAGACAGCTGTCATTGAAGTTTCTCGGGGAGGATCGAAGCATCCTATTTTAAACGCCAATTAAATAACACTAAATTTATGACTGCTCACTAAGATAAATAATAAAAAAAAAAAGAAAAGAAAAAATTAAATAACTAAATAAAAATAAGCTAAATAGTACGTGTCACACGAGTTAAACAAGCAAGTCATTTACTTGAGCAAGCAACTATTTTTCCACGTCACTCATTCAACTACGATAGAAAAACACTATTGTCAAGTAACATAACTGGTCAAGTATAGACACTATAAAACATCTAAACAAATAAACTTTTTTTTAGGTACAATTATTGCTGACAGTCTTTTATCGGACAGAGGTAGAGTTTGTAGGAAGAGATTTAGTAGAGCGAGTTCAGGATAAAATAATATACATGCCTCATACCTTCCATGAGATGTAACTTGAGATCGTGTGGTTAACGATCAAGTCATGCGAGATAAATACATAGTAATTATTCCAACACTTAACTTAACTTATTTAAGGACAGAGGTAAATTAAAGAGGAGTTTGTTTGTTTAAATCAACAGGATGAGGTTCGTATTAGAGACAGCAGAATTTTAAGTAAGTCTAGACTATTATCTATAACAATATCTCAACACGTCAGAGTTAAGTATGTATACGAGTATACAAATATAGATATAGACATAGATATAGATATCTGGTCTATGAATAAGGGAGAGACAAGATAACTCGATAATAAAAGTTGCTTGCTTAGTAATTGAATTGATAAAAACCCGTACGGTTCACTCGCTGTGTGTTTTTCGCACCTTGCTGCGAGCCATTGGGTGAGTGGGCCCTCAGAGATGCCATAGAAGGTTGCCTCGAGGGTCCTCGTTGACTCGCTCTCGAGCCTCGTCTCTCCTGAGCGTGAAGTAGCTTGTTGTTGTCACGAAGCAGCGAGACGTTCATCAGACGAGCATTTGGAGTGTTGAATATTGTACGGTTTTCACGCCAGCGCGCTCTGAGCATCATTATTTATTCATTTTTTTTTTATCTTATAGCGACTTGTTAATTGCGTTAATTAATCATCGGATAATTTGCATTAATGTCTAACTCACTTGCTGAAGAGCCTCAGCACCACGCAGATTATTATGAACATGAGAGCCATCGCCACGAGAATCCCGATCATCGCTGGGTCGACGTACCGCAAATTTTCCTCTTCCTTCACCTCGGCTGTCGATTATTCAAGATGATGATTATTATTATTATTATTATATATGAGTGTGTGGAAATTTTGGCGTGCGGTTTTATTAATTTATTTACCAATACACTCGAAAACTCCGCCGGGCTGCATAACTGGAATTTTCTCGAATATGCAGATGCATCGTCCGTCCCGGCATTCGGTCTGCGATACCTTTTCCTCGCATTGTTCAGTAAAAAAGCACGACTCGTTCACATTGGCGGCTGAAAAATATTTCAAATATTGAATACTATCAGGAATTTTGTAATTACGCTGTACAGTAGATCCTTTGAATGCAATAATATACCGGTGGAATTTACAATAAAGAAGAGAAAAAAAAATTAGAGACGTGGTGATGCTTCTATTTAGGAATCACATGTTCATACTTACGATGTCCACACTTGTCTATATGATTTGTAACAAGAAATTCTTCTCTGCAGTAGCATTTTTTACTTTTAGGATCGCAAAACGACCCATCGAATCCGCACTCACGATCTTCTTTGCACTCATCTCCGAATTTTTTAAACCCACGACTCGATACATCTAAAAATAAATAATTTTTTTTGGTTACTATTAATAATGACAGCAACTAGAAATATACAAATGTCAATTTTTGAAAGTATGAAACCTATTTCGTGGATAATGTCAAGGCGAAAAGTTATATTTATTATAAATAAAAGGCTTTCAGTGAAAAAAAACACCGACAGTTAAACATCTTAAACAAAAAATCAAAAGATTAAGATGTAGGTGGAGCGATCTTTCAAGAGGACTAGCTACAAGTCCACTGGCATCATTCTTCTTGTCTCCATCTCATGCATAAAATATAAGACCAGATGACATTTGTGAGTTTGTTCCGTCAGCAACTAGCATCTCGCCGAAATGTCTCTCGACAATTTACCTTCTCCTGCTAATAAACTCCATATATATACATATATATGTATATTTTACCCTTACGTAAAAATCACACACCTCAACCCATCTATATTTAAAATATTTATGCAAAATATATACAACAACAATTGCATCAGATTGAATTGTCGAAATTACCCGGGCATGAACTCCCGAATTATCTTCACTTTTCGGCGCATCGCTGCTGTAACAGAAAGCACCGCTCGTCAAATAACGCTCGATAAATTCGTAACTGATTGTGAGCATCGACAAAATGGACAAATGGTTGTTCAACCACTGGAAGACCTTTCGGCTCATTTGCGCCTCGAATCTGTTCAAGACTCATTTTAACCCGAGTCACTTATTACGAAAAAAAAAAACAACAATACCACAGTCATCTCAACAATTGTTGTATGCACCCACGCATCTTCATCATCATCATCATCATCATCCACATCATTGTAACAATGAAGCAATAAAAGTCCTAGCAGAATAGCAATGTCATGGGTTAATCTGGAAATAAAAAAGTGGGTCATTCTACCCTGGCAAGTTGCCAGCGGCATCTCTTTCTCTTGCCCATGCCCATGCTTCTGGTTCACTCCCGCGTCAGAGGCTCAGCTCATGTACTTTTTAGTTTTTTTCCTCCCGTCTTCATTCACCTGGAGCTGCTCCCACGGCATTGCCACCGCAAATCCTACAGTTTCTCAAACGCTAACGTTATCCCATCGTACATCAATGCAATCAAGTTGCCTTACAGCCTCCACTCGGCGGTCGAGAAAACCTCAAAGCCTGAATATTAAACTTCACAGATGAGTTTCAATCGTCTGGAGCTTCGAGATACGCTTTTAAAGACCTTAAATTGTTATCTTTTGTATCGATATTCTGCAGACATGTACTCATACATTTATTTATACATGCTCACATACATGCCACTACATGTCAGCGAATTTATAGATAAGAATATCTACAGATAATGGTAAAGTCAAGATAAATAAAGTAAATATATATCTATATGACAAAGTCACATAGCCATCGGTGAATAGGTTCGTTAATAGCAGAGTCTCAGTGGTAAAAATAGTCTCTTGTGACAATGCTCACTTCTCGTATATTTTCTTTTTTTTTTTTTTCTATCCACCCTCTATCTTTTAGTTTACTTCCTTTTCTGTTGATTATTTGGCACTATGGGAAAAACAACGTAAAAAAGTTATAACTCAGTCTCTCTTTCATTACATTTTTTCTCTTCTCTTTTATCTGCGTCATTCACATTCATAAAACTCGGTTATATTCATTCCCAATTCATCCGCTCATTAGCGAAATAACAAAACATCTTTTTAATAACTTTTTCTTTTAAACTCTTGTTCAAGTTAAGTAAATAACATCATCACCTTTTTTATCTCATATCATATTTATACACATAAATATATGCATGCTATATTTTCTTCTCCAATTATACTAATAAAAAAAAATAATAAATTCTTTACGGAACATTAAACTATAAAAAATTAATTTCGAATACTTTAGAGGATAAATATAAATATGGAAACCATCATACGGAAAAAATATGTAAAGTATACAGTAGTTTTACATAAATTTTTGTTAAGAAAGGAATTTTTAAGAAGATAAAAAATAATTATATGCCGCGTGTATATTTCCATAAAATAATTTTTTAAATTACAGATGACTCATATTTAGTATAGATATAAATAATATATGAGCTTGTGTTTTGAATTAACGTTCTAAGCTTGTAGTCAATCCCCATCGTCATTTAATTGACGACCTATTTAATCTGAGCGAACATGCGACATTAGTCCTTGGAGACTTTCCTAAATACCCGCAGGATTTTATTTTAGTTTATAAAAGTCACGTTTCCTTACTTCTGAAAGTGAGCTCAACTTTTATATTAGATAATGTATATAGTACATGCATGTAAGTAAAAAAAAAAAGAAAACATATTGAGTGTCTAGTCTACAACTGCCGGGTGAGTTATCGAGCTGTTTCACTAGACTCCGATGTCTTTATTCCCCGCGACATAAAACCAAAATATAAAGGAACTAATTTATTTTTCCAGATAAAAATGTCATTCGGTTTTATTTATATCTAGCATTTGCTGAAAAAACTTAAATTACTTTTTTTCATCTTAAAAGTTATTCAATTACTTTACAATCAATTAAATATTTTTAAATAATTTCTTAGATTTATATTCCAATGACATTTACATTAAATGTAAAAATAGTTTTCAAACTTTTTTTTTTTTTTTTTTTTTACTATTCATGATAAAAATAATACGGAGCTTTCTGAGAGATAAAAAAAATTATAATATTTTAAAAACATACATATAAAATTTATATCATGAGTTAAAAAAAAATAATATAGAGCGGCGTAGAAAAGTTTTATTATTTTATAACTTTAAATCAAGTTTCAAAGTTATAAAATCATAAGTGTCCGAGTTTAGTAAAGAAAAAAAAAACGCATATCGTTTCGTATGAATAATTTACATTCATTGAATTAGTCACATATATATACAAATATATGTAATGAAAGGATATGTGGCGTCGTGCTGATGACATGGTTTTATTAAAATAATCAAAGCCGCATTTCAAAGCTCTAGTTACTTTATATATAGATATACTGTACAGTCATATTATATATTTAATATTCCAGTCAATGAACGAAAGGTGAGCTGTTTATTTATCGCTTAATCACTTGATAGCAAATGAAATTTAATCTGCATAGAATTTAAACTTTAACTTTTCGGGTCCAAAGGCCGCAGTCAGCCGAAAAGTTCCTGATGATAAATTATTATTATTATTGTGATAAGAGATTTATTAGCCAGTGCACAATTATCACGGTAGTGAAAATTAGACACAATGAGTAAACCCGAAAGACATATCCGCAATGCAGACCGCAGTAAAGTCGAGTAATCAAACTTTCTCTCTTGGTCTTTTTCTTTCTCGCTTATAAAGTCGCGCGCATTTGCTACTCACGAAACCTTGAAAGTTTAAAAAAATATACAAAGGATATATAAAATGATGTATCACTGAGTAATTTCATGCCGTTTTACATCGCGATTGTTGTTTTACATCAAAAAATCTCAAACATCCATTAGCAACAAAAAACTTTAAGCTTTATTATTATTTTTATTTTTATTTTTATTTTGTTTCAGGTCTTCTCTACTTTACAGTAGACGGCACAAGTTAACAAAGGATTATGAGTTACAAAAAAACCTGTTTTAAATTCTTAAAGTATAGTTTGGATTAAACTAAAACACGGAACGCTGCAGTTAACTTGCCATCACGATTATCCCGTAAATTATTATAATGTTTGACTTAAACTTGCAATTAAAATGAAAACATTTTTTTTTACTTTTTGTAAATATTATTCTAAGGGCTTCAACATAAAAACAAGTTGTTAAAGTAACTTTACATGTAACCGTTTTTGTAAATTATTAATACACTGGTTAAACAAAGCATCATACCGTCCATGTATATGCACATATATATACATATGTATATGAACGTGAACATGCTTTAGGAGTTAATTCCGTGCATCTTTGTTGACCAATAATTGCCTGACCTGGTCACATACATGCTCTACTGAAACCAGAGCCTGATGAAATATTGCCCGCTACTACTCACAGCCCGCCATACTTTTTTTTTATTTATATAAAATTTATTATTTCAAGCAATTTATAAAATTAATTAAAACGTGACTTATATTTCCTAAGGAAAATAAAAAATAAATAACTTTTTTATCTTCCAAAAGTAAACACTACAGATTTAATGTTATTTACTTAAGCAGATATATTTCACAAGTAATTTGCATTTACTGTCGAAGTAAATTTATGCTGGAAAGAAATACCCGGGAGTTAAACTGATATTACAAAAAGTAAGATGTTGCCAGCAATAATATTTGTCTTTTCGGGTTTACTTTAAAGGATTTGTAGTATGGGTAAAAAAAGTAGACTGAGTTTCAAAAATTGATTCGCGCCTTGGAGCTCGACTTGATTGTTCTGTAACTATATGCGGTATGATAACTTGATAACTGGGTTGATATGTTTCTTTGTTTGTATTTTATGTATTATGTGGGTATAGATATATGTATGTATATATATGATAAGTTTGTACGTGGATTACGACGCAATTTAAAGTCCATCGATATATTATTCCTGTGGCTATTCAAATATCCGTCGGAGCCGCGAACGTCAACCCAACCTGTTATCGACCACACAGGTATTATACTGTATGGAAACACACAACGACACTTAAATCCTCTTACCTGCAGTACACAATTACTGAAATGCTGCTGTACGTACACTGGTGTACTAGTTTTTAGTTAAAAGTAAACTGTGCATACTAACTCGAGGAGAGATTCAACACCTTGGCGTATTTGGATTTAAATTTCGACTTTTTTTTTACTTAAATATATATGATATTTATCTTGACTGTAATATTTTAAGCTATTTCAGTTAAAGCCAAAGGTTACAGGAACAAAAGAAATGAGATTGAAAAAATATAAAGATTGGTAAAAGTATTTGAAGATAAAATAAAAAAATGATCGAATAGTAGAAGACAAATGATGAGTGGGCACGCGATATATGGGTGTGAGGATATGGAATCGCTAGAATTCAACAAAATAAAAAATATATATGCTCAGATATATACTTTTTATTTAAACTTCAACGGCAGTATCGGACGGAATAGAAAAATATTTGTAGTAAATCAAAAAAAAATGATAAATAAATAAATAAAAAAAAAGTTTTAGTGGCACTTGCCGTGTGATTGCATCACTCCCACGAGTGCAGTGTAAAAAGAAAACACCACGTCATCTCATACAATATTATCGCAACCTGCTGCTTTTTGTTAGCAGTAGCAGCTAGATTATTTCTCACCCGACTTAAATTTCTTACTCGAGCTTAACATTCCTCTGCATCAGTCGATAGCAAATGTTGATAATAGTTTTTGGCAACCAGCCATTTCATAGGTCAACATTTTTATTTTAAATTTTATTTATTCCTTTATGTTTACCCTTTACAAACTTGGCTTGATTAATTTTATCTTTCCTCTTCTCTACAAAACTAATATATACTCCAATTAACCAACCAGCCACTCGACCCACGTATATCACTTAATCCTGTAATTAAATTAACAGTTTCCACTTCCGCTTTTCCTCATCAATAAATTTATTCTCTATATAAAGTCATAAAAAACTTTTGCCAAATGCTCTTCTGTCACCTGATAATTGGATTCTCAATTAGCTAATAAAATTATCTCCATTCTCGATTAACCAATTCATCAGTCAGTTGATGGTACTTGGGTGAAATTAGTATCGTTAAGTTAATGACAATCATAGTAATAAATAAAGTGAATAATAAATAATGAGTTTGATTTATTACCTTCGCGAGTAGTAAACTCCGGGGGGTCGGGGCCCCCTTGGACCTGGTGTCCCAGAAGAACCCATGAGACAATGATAAGACAGATCAACCGAGTGCCTCCAGATTGCGCCAACCACTCCAACATCTCTTCAACCGAACCCGGACACTCAGGCCCGTCGTGTCACGTCTTATCATATTACATACTCGTGAACCGAATTCACGACCGCGCTTCTCATCGATCACACTTCCTCCTTTGTTATTATGTAAATATATACAGATATAAATACAGATATGTATATAGCAATATCTCCTGACTGATCCTTTCGACACCCTGCCACTTACCTCACTCACAAACTTTCACTCAGGTCAATATATTTTAAAATATCAACCAGCGATTATGTTATCGGAGTAAAAAAATATTTTTTCAAGTTAATTGTCCTCCTTCATGGGCTTTGTCACCACGACTGCGGGTTCCGTGAACGCGTCACGGTCGACGAGCAGCGGCGACGAGGAGGATACAGTGCAGCGGCTGAACGTCGCGACTAGAAGGCGCCGGCGCGACCCCCGAGAAAACTCGACGAACCTTTCCTGCCTTCACTTACCCCTGTTTATTTCGTTCTATTCACTCTATATATGTTTCTTTAGTATCAGTACACGCACTTGCTGCACATTCACCCTCATATATATGCTATATATATTATTTCTATACTATCACATTAAAATTTTATGTTTATGTAAATTTTTTCCCATGTCACAATTACTTTTTATATATATATATATATATATATATATATATATATATATATATATATATATATATATATAATTTTCCCCACGAACGATCTTGTCTATGCTAAAAAAACTCTCAACCTTTAAGATAACTTGTCATCATATTTATATATTTATAAATATATCAACACTTTTATAATATTCTAGAGTAATTTGTCGTGCTTTAAAATATAGAGTACATTTAATCTCCCCTGAATCCGGTATCTGTTATCTGCCTCATCCTTGAAATTTATCTCTTAATAAAATCTCGATATCTCATTCAACTCAGCAAACATAAATATTAATCTAGACATTTTTATTTATTATTTTTTCTCTAATTATCATTTAAAAAGAAACATAAACAAATGTAATTTTAATAATTTATGAATTATTCATCTATAGAAAATTAATGCATCTGAATTGTGCTTTCGCAGTTGGGGTAAAAAGTTTTTCCAACGCGTAGACTGCGTAGTATTTTATTTTACTTTTATTTTCATCTATCACGATGGCAGATGTGATTAATTACAAAAGCGGAAAAAAATCGAGGAAGAAGTAAATAAATTCAGTGAGATACTTTTTTTTACCCAGGCATAATATCTCGTAGTTGTTGTAATAAAAGTGAAGGTAAAATTTATTAACAAAGTTGTAATAAATAATTGAAAACTTTTTTAAAAATATGATGAGAATATGAAATTGAAAAAGCGCAAAAGCGTCAACTTTCTATTTTCATCTCTTTATATCGATCCACTTTAATATCTTCAATCAACTTCAATTTAAAAAAATAATAAATAAATAAATTAACCATTAGAGTCTCATGTTAATAAAATAAACAATAAAAAAAAAATAAGAGACTAAAATTATTTATATCTGTATAGTAAAAAAAAAAAAAATAAAATCAATGTCAATCGCGACAGGATTTTATTACGTTAGCTCATAATAATATTTATCCTGTGTAGCATTAGGATTTAATTGACTTGGGAAAATATTTATACACATACACGCGAGCAGAATTATTATTATTATGTATCGCATTGCGTCGAGGTGGCCCACTTTTACCAGCGTGCTGTCGCTTTATGTAATTTTCCTTCCTCTCTATCACTCAACTCAGCTCGTTACATTCGACTCGGATAAAACTTTATATAGTGGAAAACGCCGTAAGATCCATTAAGGAAATCCACCATTTACGAGCTTCGAATAAGGGAAGAGCTCACGTACCAGCCTAAGATTTACTCTCTTTACCAGCCTCTTACATTTCACTCCCATTTTTCCCTTTCTTTCAACAATTGATCTCTTGCTTACACTTTGAGCCTTCAATTTATTTGACATTTACATCATAGATACATTTGTTTTTTTTTTTTACAACAAACTCAATAAACGTGAGCGCAATTAAAAAAAAAATATATATATATATAAACTTATAACTGTATAATTAATCTTAAGAATATCTTATCCGTTTATTTATAAACGGGCAACTTTTACTGCTTTGATGGCGAAATAATTTATAATAATTTCATTTAAAAATCCTTATTGGCATCTGTAATTATTATTTAATTTATTTTAATTATCATATGTATAAATTACATATATATTTATACCAGCATAAAACTCACCACAAAGTTTCCTCAGTAACTCTATTGAGAAATCAACTCTGCCCAGAAAGTCGAGTAATTTTTCAAGACACTTCCCCTGAAAGAATATATAAATATTTAATTAAAACCTTTCGTATAATTAATTACCGAATTAAAAATAGTGATGTGGGTCAACGAATGAAGAAGACTTGAGCGCAGACGGTAATATTTGGGCTTAAAGACAAGTAGTTGGTATATAATTTTAAAAAACCGGTTTGCTAATGAGAGCATATATATCTAGTATATTTCAAAAAGCCTCGAAATCAATCACCATTGACACGCATTGATACATTCACCTTACAAACGAGTTGGTTTATAATAATAATGAATTTCAGTTGCGTCATGTCGCGGGTTCAAAGTTCTCTTGACATTTATCGTAACATTAATTCATTGACAATTATTTTATTTATTACCATTATCATTATAAACCAACAAGTTATGCTAATTAATAGTATGATGTATAATAATATTTATTCACTTATTTAAATTACAAAAAGGTGAAAGATTTATTACGTGATTCGTTACATAAATTTATCACCAGTATGTTTGCTAATGGATTATAATTAATTGTAATCATTGTTATTATTAGTAATTTAATTAGCGGTTATTGTTATTAGTTTATTTTTTTTTGAATGTCTAGTTAAGGTAATGGCACTCACGTGAAATAAACTTGACCCTGTCCCTTAGCTGGAGAATTCCAAATTAATGTCGCTTCTTGCTTATCTTTTGGATCTGCATGAGTTACTGCGCTACATTCGTCGAAAACTTTAGTGTTGGGTGTTGTTGCAAAACTTCCTATCCATGCATGAGTACGTGAATCTCTTGCTTGTATGAAGAAACCCTTGAATGTGTCACCTCTGATGCTTACTAAAATTTTGTAATTATTTTTTATTTTCATCAAAATTATCTCAGGTAAATAAATTTCATCTTTTATGAGATTTAATTAAATCTACTCGGATTCATATATCCGTAAAAAATATAAGAAAAAATTTTTATGTCACCTGAAACTGGAAAACTGAAATTTCAAATAAAAATCTAAGGGTTTTACTAAAAGTTTCATAAAATTTTATAATCTGCCCTTTTTAAATTTCAGTTTTCCGATAAAAGTGATCTATAATTTTAAAAAATGACTCATTGATTTATAATACAAATCTACAAAAATTTATGTAATGATAAATTAAAATCTACTCAGGTCGAATCTTAATTGAAATGCAAAATTACGATCTCTATAAATCAAATAAATTTTTCCCGGGAGATTCAAAATTAATTAATTATTTAAATGGAAATTAAAATTACCGCTAATCTGTTTTCCAGGTCCATAACTTTTTGACGATGCGATAATCTGATAAGGATTGGTGTTTGCGGGTTGTGCGCGGACCTGACCATGATACGGTTGATTCGGTCGTTCTTTAACACATACATCGACCGGTGCTCCATCGGGAAATCCGTTTACAGAGCTAAGTGCTAATAGTCCAACAATAACGCTGACCACCAGGGAAATTGTTACGTGTTGAGTCATTTCGTTCCTATTTAATTTTACCGTAAGCTTTTTTTTTTTTTAAATTTACCTGTAACCTGTAATAAATTAATTTATTAAATCGCATTACAAATCATGAACTCCAAGCGACTCAAAGTCTACCCGGCGCTAAGATTCAAAATTTAAATATAAATAATTAATCAACTCGACTTTAAATATTCAGTAGATTTCAATTCCAATTTTATTTATTATTATAATTAAATTAAAAAATATGTAATAATATATTTATGTACACTTTAAATTACGCTCCTAGGAAACTTAAATTTCGGAGCGGGAAAAATATCAGACAATTAAAAATATTTATACAATAAATTTATATTGCGGATTAAGTAAATACCTTTTAAAGTTATTTGTCTTCAAGAATCGCAAGACAAATAGCCAACAGTCCTCGTAAAAGTACTTTAGCAAGTGGACAACTGTGAAATAAAAGTTGTACTTTAGCGATCTTAAGTCCAATCCGAGTAATGGGAATAAAAATCCCACCATACAAACAGTTTCCACTTCTATACCCACAACTCCCTTACTTACAAACTTATTCACCTAATTTTTACTTTCACTACTCAATACCACTCTTTATCCAATACAAGTCATACCACCAGCTCATGTATTTTTTAAACCTTGTACAGATTGGACTGGCATGACAACTTATTTGTTGCATCAAATAATTCCAGGGTTGCTGCTAACAGTTGCACTCTGGCGACTTCTAATATTAATTATTGTTACACCTAAACCTAACATATATTTTTTATTAACAATACTAATATATATGATACTGAACTGGCAGACAGACAATTTTTTTATTTTCATATCCGCTACATTTATACTCATAAGTAAAATAAAATTTTTTGAATCCGTACAAAAATTTCTTAAAGTTTTAATTATTTTTTCAAAAAGATAAATAATAAAAAAAAAATATTTCAAAAAATTGCACCTCTAGTTTTTTTAATTTTCTACATGTGCATATTTTTATTTTATTTTATTTTTTTTTTTTTGTAATTAATTTAAAAAAAAAATCCGAAAATTTTTAACTGTCTAGAAATTTCAAGATCACAGTTTTTGATATGCAATTTTTTAAAATTTTTTCTATGAATATTTTATTCATTTAAAAAAAAAAAAAAAAAAATTTTAATGTCAGCTACTTTTAGTATCATATTTTTATTATAAATTATGACCTGAATGATGAATTTATTTTATTAGAATGATTTGTTAAAATTAATTGCAGTTGATAAATATTCAAAAATATATAGAATATATATATAAATTGCTGGTCGGTCATTTATACAACAATAAGATTAATCAATCTATTTAAACAAACAATGGTGGTCATTATAACATAATTTATATGCAGAAGCTCGCAGTAGTTTGAAAATTTCTCTATCCATTCTATTGGCATCCATAGTTACAATGCAATATCGACGCAATGTTACGTTATGGGTTTCAATACAATTGTTGAAAAGATGAACTCAATAGAGGGTTTTGTCCAACTCACCGCGAACTTTATTTTTATTTTTCAAAACTTTTCCAACAACCAAAACTACTGTATTACTTTTTAAATTTTATTTGCTACCAATAAATAGCAAGTCCTTGCATGTCAACTAATAAAATAAATTTAAAAAAGTAACAATGTACAATTATTTATCAGCAATTATGATAATTAAATCCACTTAAGTCGATATGAAAATTTTATGCTCGAATAAAAAAGTATTTCCATATTTACCACCTAAAGTTCGCTTTAAATTATTTCTCTGAATAATAAAAATCTAAACAGTATCAGGGCTTAATATTTTAAAAACTATACATTTAAATAATTAAAAACTTTCAGCGCATTAAATTAAGTTCAAGCGAAGCATAAAATACAATTTTAAATCTGAGTTGGTAAAGTTTTTTTTTTTAAAAACCTCAGTGAGCTGGACAGTGAATTAAACAAATTTTTAATACTTAAATATTAAAAGTTTTTTAAAATAATAAAAAAATATGTTTTCAATGTACAGTTGCATTGATCGCATCTTTAACGACACAAGCACGCAATGGAATGGGTCAGTATGAGTGATTAGATATCACCGGGGAATATGTATCAGGTATTAGTGCGCATGCAGAGCTCAGTACAGTGAAGTCTACGACGATATATCTAAATAGTCTGTTGTCTTATTAGTATATGAGCTTATATTAAAATGAATAAGCATATGTCGCGTGACAACCGATTGTACTGCGTGATACCGGTCTTATTCTAAAGCATATTCGCACGCGCCATAGTAAATTCACATACGCGTCCACACATGTACGTATCGCGTTCATTCTCTTTGACCTGACTCGGTCTGTCCTTCTCGCTCTTGTGCTTTCGCGGGGCTTTTTTATACAGCTATATTGATTTTCTACAGTACCGCTGAGCTTATCCCAGAGCTCTCGTTGTTTATAAAATATTTTATCCCCACACACAACTCTCAACTATTTTTCATATTTTAATTCTCATCACAAATTTATCATTCTATCAATCTTACATTTTTTTATTAACAGCCTCATTCATTCACTTCTTAATAGTACTCAGTAAATTGTTTTTTTTTTTTTTTTTATTTTTTTTCCACAAATATTTAATATTTAATCATACAAAATAATAATCATGAGATTGTATTTTAAAAATTCATTTCAAGGTAAAAAAGTATGCAGGAAAACCTGTGACTTGTTATTAAACATCTGACAGTACAGCACACAAAGAAATAAAATAAAAACATTAAACTTATTTGTAAGAAACCATTCATACAAAATATATATGAACGTCCTCTCATAAATCCTTGAGTAGAATACAATGTACGGAACACGTATTATGCGTCATTACAACTCGACCTCATGTTGTTATTGTAATTGCACTTATAACTTGTCAAGTAAACTAATAACATACTGTACTTAAATAAAAAATATAAAATAACGGTGGTAATTAACAAAAAGTTAACATAAAAATTAAAATATGTATATATAAGTAGTAATTATTAATTTTACAACACTTTTATGTGCGAGTTGTTTTAGTTTATGTAACATAAATTTTCTAAATTAGTCTCGAGGTGAATCGATGATAGGTTTTAGTCGTCCTTGTAATCTGCCGGTATGTTTCTACCATTCTCCACGACCTCGATAGCACTCGAGTGTGGAAACCATCCTCTTATCCTTTCCTTAGGATCTCCATTCGTCTGTTGTTTTTCTCCAAACAGCCAGTATCTATTTTTTAAAAAAACAATTAATTTATTAATTCAATAAAAATAATTCAAATTGTCCAGCATGACATCAGTAATTTGAAGCATTTTAAAAGAACACGTACTTCCGCCATCGGGTGACGATGACTGTATCACTAACGTTGAGTTTTATTCTAGGTTCATCTGTACAAGGTGGATGACATACAACACACCAGCCATAAGTGACTGGTATCCAAGAACCAGATACTCTAAATACAATGCGATATCTACGTGCCCTTTTACGTTTTTCTTGTTTTTGGTATCCTTGCTCTACCTGTAAATATAAATATAAATGTCAAGTACTTATTGTCTTTACATTTAATTGCCCATGTTATATATTTTTAATACATTTTATTGTTTAAATTTAATTAGCATAGATAATTATATTTCATTCCCATTGTTTTTTATTCGAGAAAGAGATACTTACTGTTAGAGTGTATTGATCACAACCCTCACGAACTGGCCAAACAATGCCATCGCCTTCAGGCATGCAGTTCCACTTGAGTACCTGCTTGATGTTGAACAACCATCCCTTAGAATACGGATGAATAAATACGTCATCCGTGCCAAATCTTCTGTACTTGGCTTTTTCAAGAATCCAGTCTTCAATTCCCGTTGTGTTGCGTAATATCGCTGACAGCTGGACGTAAAGCAACATCCCCACAGCGAACACGACACCGATGGACAGACCGATTGTGAACACAACCAGTACCAGGGTAAATATTGACGGCGATGGAAAAGTATAATTTTTACGTGTTATCACTGCTATCAACCAGGACACCAAAATAAATGTCGAGACACAGCAACCGCCTACGGCGCTCGCTAAAAATCCCGTAAAGTAGCCGTGGTTGTAATGACCGACGCAGTTATTTATCCATGGGCAGTGGTGGTCCATTTTTAATATACAGCGACCGCCTAAAAAATTTTTCAGAGTTAGCTATCAAAGTTTTGTAATGAGCCAGCCTATAAATATGTGCGGCAATGCGGCATTTTTATTTTTATTTTAATTATGCATTACATTTCCTGCAGTGATGAGACCTCGGCGCTTTGTAGCCTTCACAAACTTTACAATACTGTAAGTACTTTGTGTCATTCATATTTTCCTATAAAATAAATCGTTAGTTATTAAAAACAAAAAAGAAAAATAATTGTTATTTTATTCAAATATTAATTTTATTTAGTATTTCAGTTTTAGTCAAATGAACTTTTTGAACTCATAATTTACTGTCCGAGGTCAACAAAATTTAATTATTGAAATTAAATTTTAATGAGCATCTAAGGGGATTCTCAAACAGTCCTCCAGTTTTTTAAAATTTTCAATGACTTGCGACTGTCAGGCATATCAAAATTTTATCAATTAATTAAAATCCATAGTCTACTCTATAGTCAATTAGTTAGTATCCAAATGTAATCAAAATTTGAATAAAAAAGTAAAATAAAGTACACGGCTGCCCAATTTCAAAACACAGTAACTGACAAAATAAAACTTTTGAATTTAATCATATTCACAAGACGTCACTGGAACTAAAAATACTAAAAAATAAATTTAAAAAAATTTGTCCATTACTGTGTTTTTAAATTGGGCAGCCGTAAAGTCGAACTCCATTAGTTTGGATTCCATTATCTCGGAACTTCTCCTCAATCTTGACCCCCACGAGCTGCGGCATCTCCTACCCGATGCTATACATTTTTATGTCTCTATATAAATTTATCTATGTATCATTCATGTAGATGTAAAAGCGCACGTGTATAGTTTCCTTTTTTAGAAAAAAGGGGCCTCCGTTAACTCGAAAATTTCAAGAAATTTCTGCTCCTCTGTCCAAGTTAATGGAGTCCACTGTATTTTATAAATAAATAAATTAATTAATTATATTTAACTTACAGGCTTCCATCGTAATGGTAAATAACCAGGGCCTTCATAAATAGCGCTCATAAAATGGTAAATTGTCGATCCACTTAAACTGAAGAATAATAAAAAATTTGCTGCTGCTAGGAGACTTTCTTTAGGAGACCACCATTGTCTGCTGCAGTAAATTGTCATCGTTGTAATTATTTTTATAATTGCTGAAAAAAAAAATAAATCAGATTCAAATTTTCCCGGTTGTCAGAAAAAAAACGATCAGTACTCAATGTTACCAACACAGAGTACGGATGTTTGTAAACTTTGAGATTTAGCCGGATTTTTTTCTCGGTTGATGAGATTATATTTTATTAACAAGTGACCAAAAGTAATTACATGTAATTACAATAATTAATAACGCTAAAAGTACTATTTTAAATAAATAAAGTTTTTCAAGACGATATTTAAAATTATTGACGTTTGAAAATACATACCCAGAGCAGTAAGTGGTCCCCAATGGAATACCTTTTTAAATGGACCTGCACACATTCTTATCAGCTAAAATAATTATTTAATCTAATTAATTTCCGCACCATCCGATGCCGATATTCCCGCGTTTATTTAAATTATATTACAAACATTATTATTTTTAAATTAGTTTTATTATTCCGCGGATTGTGATACATCTGATATATTTATAGGTGTTGGTATATATCAAAACATATCAAAATATACAACTTTGTGTGCACAATGTTTTTAAATTTGTTTATCAAGTTGGTAACAATGAGATAAATTCAACTCGCGGCAACTTTGTATCGAATAATAAATAAAATAATTCCAATACTTGGAAATTCTTCGAGTAATTTCAAGGTCAATGATATTTCAAAAGTGAATCATTACTCATAAATAATTAATTATGTAAAAAATTAATTATCTATAAATTAATTATTTATAATATTTATTTAAATTATTAAATTTATTTTATTCAAAAAATGGATGATATCAAAAATAAAAAAGTAATTAAATTTATTTTTGTAGTGAGCAGCAGACACTTAAAAATTTTTTTATTTATAATCAAAAGAAAAATATTTTTAAAATTACCTGTCAAAATTTCGGACATTTCTTCAAATTATTTTTTTTTATCGTAATTTTTATGTAAAACCAACGAAATTATCTTGGCTCCTGTTGCTGTCATAAATTATTTGTGTTTAGTTTAAAAATTGACTTATTAATTATTCAAAATAATTGTAATTCTAGTTTGGTGCAACTGACAGTCGATTTGTACCACGAATACCAAGTCCACGTCCACCTTTACCCCGCATGATGACATCAAAGCCAATAAAATTCAGAACTGTGTCCGCTGGTGAGGAGCCAGACGACTCAAGTAGTTTTGAAGATGACTCTGAATCAGACATTCTAGATGTTGATGAGACTGATGATGTACAGGCTGGTTCACTGTCTGGTGATTTACGAAATTCGCCTAAAAATAACAGGCACATTTTAGCAGATTCTCTTACTGAAAAGAGAGAAACTCCGATCAAGCCAAAAGCTGAAGCAAAAACTAGTCCAAGTTTGCACAAAAAGAAAAATAATTTAGGGAAGAATAATTATTTCATATATGGAATGATCGCTACTGCACTTCTGGCTGTTTTGGCGGGTACATTTGCAGTAATTTCAAATGAAAGTTACACAGACTCGCAAACTGGTGAAAATACTTTATCTGAAGATGTGATTATTAGTAATTTAGAAAATAATATTGATAATATTAGTTACAAATTTAAGCAACAGTATGATGATATTTGGAATGATATAATTGCTGGTATTGCCGAAGTTGTAAGACACCCAGACAAACCGGCTATAATATTTTTATTTTCAAATCTTGATAGTCCGATGACCTGTCTTGCTAAAATGATTGGAAATGCCAGCAAAGCTGCTCTAGGTTCTTCTGATGAATTGTGGCTTTCTCCATCGCAAATGGGCAACGATCCTGGTTTCGTTATTGATAAATTTCACAATCAAATAGAGAAACAAAAAATTGTGGTACGTATTTATTCCTGTAGTTCTTATTTGAGTAACGATCTACAGAAAAAATTCTTAAGTCATTTTTTGTCTCGGGATTGGGACCAAAAATACAAATATTCGTAAGTCTTAAATAGAAAAAAATTAATAATGATTTTATGGCTTTTATAGATTGTAGAAAATTTATTAGATATCGATCCTGAAGCAATGATGGCTTTTCATCATCTGTGTGATCGTGAAACCCCTTTGGTAAAAGAAGCCGTTTTTATCCTCACAATGGTCGCCAAAGGATACGACCAAGACAAAGACAAGGCGATTAATTTTGTAGAGAATCAGTTGGAGTTGAAATTAAAGGGTCAAATAAATCCAGATAAAGTGGAACCATTGATCACCAGAATGACAGATGGTGTTATTATTCCAGTGCAACCGGAACCAGACATTAAAAACTGCCCTTTGCGTTATTAAAAACAAATATATATAGAATATTATTCATATTATTTTTATATTTAATTAAATAAATAAATATTTTATAGCATTTTTGAAATTTATGTTTTTTTTGTACTGCTCGTTATTAGTGATGTGAAAAAATAGGAAGAAAAATAAATATTTACAATAAATTTTTCGAAATTATTAAATTTTTATTTTCATCTTTATAAGAAATAATACAATAAAAGGAACAAACGAAACCTTTACTACGAGGATTGCTTAAATTTTTTTAATTTTCAATAATACACTTTTAGCTATTAATTTTTATTATTATTATTATTATTATTATTATTATTATTATTATTATTATTATTATTATTATTATTATTATTATTATTATTATTATTATTATTATTATTATTATTATGAAAAATAAAATGTCGTGTTATTGACTTGAGTGTTGGGTACATAAAGTTTCAATTATTGTTTTTAAAATTTATCAAGTAGAGAGATCTCATGTAAATAATATATTTATTATCATTATTGTTGTTGTTGTTGTTGTTGTACATTATATAATTTTATGTATTTGTATTATCGTTTTATGTAGCAGTCAACAGTCCCCGTATTATTTCACGACAATATTTATGTCTCAATCACATCGTTAGTTTTATCCATTGCCAATTTACGCTCTTATTTATTTCACTATGAATATGAATGTAGCAGACATGAGACAATTTATAAATTTTAAATAAATAATCAAATTAATTGAAATAATGAAATTTAAAAAAATGCACGTACGGATTTTGCGTTTATCTAAGTATGCATTTTTTAATTTTTACTCTGCTTACATTTTATTCATTTAAAAAATTGATAATTGTCTGCTACACTCACACTCATATTTATGATCCTGAAGTTAACAGACAATTAAGAATTTTTCGATTACTTGTTCACCAAATCAATTACCAAAAAAATAAAAAAAATGCACATGTAGAAAATTTTAAAAACTACAGGTGCAATTTTTTCAAATATTTTTTTTTTTATGATTTATTGCCTAAAAAAAAAATTCAAAAATTATTATACGTCGGCTAACTTCAGTATCATATTTATTTTACTATTATTTTTAACTATAAATAAAAATCAATCAAAATCTATGTCAGCAAAAAAAAATATCAGCAATTATTTTTTTTTAAAAACATATAAAAAAAAAATTACGTTGCATGATTTAATCGTCAAGTGTCACGATAAAATCCGAGTAAAAAAAAAGTTGCTTCTAGTTAATTGTCAATTAAAATTTTTTTGTATATATCTATATTGTCTACGTCTAATTGATGAATTAATCTTATAAAATATATATATTTTTTTTATACATAAATTGGCAATGAGAATCGACTTGTTGTCGCCGACAGAGCATATAACTAAAAAATATAATTGTATACATAATAGTAATAATAGGCTTCTTCTTTATAATAAGTATAGTAATGATAATATAACGTCAAACCTAAATAATAAATACATTTTATACAGTCACGGTCTTTTTATACAGAGCACTTATGATTTATTGCAATGAAGAAAAATTAAATTTGCCTTATCATTACTAGTAATTAGATATAATTTATAATTTATTTTTTATCTCGGTCTCATTATTTTATTTTGGTATTTTTTTATCATCGCTTGAAGTAAATCATGCAGTGGTTAAAAAAAAAAATAAAATATATATATATTTAAATGAAAACGAGACTATCACAGGTAGTCTGTATAAAAAGGCCTTTTTTTAAATCACGAGATTTTCGTATTTACAGTAAAAAATTTATTAAATTTGGTCGTTAGAGTATCTAACTAATGAGAGTACATCCGTTATTACGTTGCGTAGTTATTTGTATCGACTTAGTATTGTTATGGTTTGTCCTGTTTGTTGATAATAATACGTACGTCCTACTAAAAGTCATTGAAGAAGTCCTTTTAATTTCCAATTACTTGTTAATACGCATCATCAGTCCATGTCCCACAAGTTACATGTGTCCAGAGTCTTTTTCACAGTATAGTTTTTTTTTTTTTCTTTTTTGTTTGTTAAGTATTTGTTTGTCTTTATAAGTATTTTTGTTTTAAATCTTAAACTAATTGTGTAGTATTGATTTTCGATTTTAGTTCCGTTACCGATAAAAGTGACAAAAAAAAAATGTAGAAAATCATATATATGAAAGTATAATTTCTATTAAAAGGTCAAAGGCCCAATTATTGACACTAGATGTTTTAATTATTTATAAAAAATTAATTTTGCGTAATGGCGTAGAAATTATGTGACTGTAAATTTTAGTGATCATTTAAAATATTTTAATTAATTAATAAATTTTGGTTACAGGCTCCAAGTAAAAGTACAAAATACATTTAAAAAAATGTAATTGATAAATAGTAATATCTGACATACTCATGATAGTGGTCAATAATTGGGACTTTGATCTGATATCGAAAGTCTAAAAAATGTTTTCCAATATTGTATTTTTCTATTTGAGTATAATATATATTTTGGCTAAGACGATAAGAAAACAGGTGATAATAAAAAGAAACAGATGAAAAAAAATATTATTAATTAATGAAATTAAAATTATTTTTTTAGGGTACTATTGACGGCTCTCATCATTGTTTTTTTTCCGTTAGTAATTTTTTTTTTAAATTCTCTTCAATGGGGAGAAAATTAAACGCTGAGAAACTCAACGACGAAAACAATGATCACCGTAAAATATATAATTATCACGTTTTCAAATCCAAGTTAGCGTTCGTCTTTATTATACGATTTTAAACTCGTCGAATATTATTTAAATGGATGAACTCTGTAACTCGTAAACACGTGTTGCTGTTATCATTGATGTTATTATTATTGTTGTTGTTGTTGTTGTTGTTATTACTAATATTTAAATGATTTTATAAATCATCATGCTCATGCAAAATTAAAATTGGAAGTTTTGAACTGGCAATTGTGATGAATCAGCGGCATTGAATTGGAATTGTTGGCCTTGCGAGTCAACTGATGGCGCACATCGTGAATCTTCCTCTTCAGAACCGAAGTAAAGTTCAATTATATCAAAAGCTTTTTTGTAAATCTCCATATTTTGATGTGATTGCAAAAATTCTATTTTATCTAGGCCTAGAAAAAAAAAGTTCAATGATTAGCATTCAATATTACGTACAAATTAGATCATTTGCTGATGTCTGATAAAATATTTATCAGCAGATTTTTAAAATGCCCGAGAGACCCGAAGGTAATTAGAAGTTTTTCTACATCCTACAGCTAACTAATTAAAGAGTAAACATTAACTCCTCCACTACCTCAGGTAATGAAGGACTGGGTAACGAATGTAAAATCATCAGTCCTACAATTTATTTAATGAAATCAAAATCTTACCATAGCATTCTTCAATTATCACCGTGTAAGGATTGACACCATTATGAAGACTGGCATCTTGTTCACCGAGTCTCAGTATATTTTCCAGTCCATTCAACGCAACTTGGACTATCTTAGGATCCATGACAGTCAGCAAATCACAGAGCGGTGGAATACAACCCTGTAGAACTAAGTAACGAATCTGCTCTGGTGTACCGCCACTCGTTCCATTTGTTATTGCCCATGCGGCTTCTTTGCGAGTTTTAAATTCAGCTTTGCCGAGGATGTCAATTAAAACAGGGAAAATATTAGCATCAATCACAGCCTACGATCCAGATAAATTATTATTAATTTAAATATCAACCAGTAAAATATCAAGCATCAATAAAATAAATAACTTACTTGAATTTGTTGATGATTTCCTGCAGTGATATTAGATACGGTCCAACAAGCCTCTTTCCTCACAGTCTCGCGCGAAGAGTTAAGCAGATGCAACAAACATGGCAACACTGAGCAGTTGAGAACAACTTGGGTTTGAATGTCATCACCGGTGACAATATTTCCAACAGCACGCAGTGCCGCGCTGACAACATTATGCTGCTCGTGCATCAAAAGTTCAACAAGCCGACGACAAACTCCGGCATCAATGACAGCCTGGATTTTCTCATTCGGGCCATCGCTGAGGTACGACAATGCCCAGCAAGTGTCAGTAAGAACATCAAAGTCTGTGTGGTTAAGCAGATGAGCCAGTACAGGCAAACATGGCGCAACTTTTTGGAACACCGGTGCTGGACTCTTGCCACGGCAGAGATTTGACAGCGCCCAGACGGCGTTCCGTGTCAGTGAGAGCCGCGTGGTCTTGGAAAGTAACTGAAGCAATGGTGTTAGTATTCCGCTGTTGAGTATATGGTCCCTACACTCTGGACTGTCACCAGCGATATTGCCAAGAGCCCAGACGGCCTGTTCCTGTACATCCTCGTAATTCGAGCTCAATAATCCGATAAAGGTCGGCACTGCTCCAGCTTCAATTACCATATGCGTCTGTGGTGACGTACCACTGGCAATATTCGTCAGTGCCCATGCTGCCTCAAATTGCAACGTACAGTTTGAATCGTTTTTCAAAAACTCAACGAATCGCGGCACGATACCCGTCTGTATGACTTCGTCTATTGGAGGATTTGGTTCTCGAGACAAAAGTTTGCGGAATCTCTGCGTTGCTGATACCTGCTCTTCTATATTATTACTGTACAGAGCTTCTACCATCTCTTTAGTAATTACCGGATGTGCTGGCTGTTTATTATAATAAAATAACAATAATAATAATATTATTATGCAATCAACAAAATAAAATATTTAAATACTGTACCGGTAGAGGTGTTAGTACAGGATACTCTTCAGTGGCCGGAATATTTTCTTCATCAGCAACAATTGCTGGCACATTACGTCTTTTAGATAATTGTTGTTCTCGTTTTTGTTTACGAAGTTGTACTCCTTCTTCCTCACGACGACGACGTAATTCTTGTGAGTCCAAGCCCACATTTTTGTAACGATACTTGTGTTGAGGTCCAGTTGACATCTAAAATTACAAATCGTAAATATTAAACGTCACAATAAAAATAATAATAATAATAATAATAATAATAATAATAATAATAATAATAATAATAATAATAATAAAATAAAAAAATATAAACACTCCCGTCTCGAATTCCCGAGAATAAAAAAAAACTATGGACTGTAAGTTTCCTTACCCCCTTCCACCTTCAAATTAAAAAAAAAAATAATAAAAGGGTTATGTCCACTTTGCAATTTCTGATTTAACTATCAGTCATTAGTAACTACGAAGAAAAAAACGCGATAAATATTACGTCACTGTCAAAATGTCTGAAGAAATGGGGTAATTTGAATAAATATCAAGTAAATAATAAACTAGATGAGCATGCACGTTAACTGCAATCACGAATTGGACATTTTGGCAACCACAAGGGCCGCGGATTGACATTAAAAAAATTATCAATTGATTGAGTAATAAGTAAATAAATAAATGGATATTAATTAGTAATGTAAATATTAATTATGCTAATTTAGTAGTATTATAAATTTATTTAAAATTTACTTACGTTTGCGTTTAATTTCGGTAAGATCTCTTGTGTGTATACGATATCATAAGAATGTATCAGCCTACAGGGGATCACCGCCACACTTTTTCACACGATATATATATATATATAATATATGTGTATATATTTTATCTGTTCTAACGTATCAGTTTTATTGGTATTTGTGAATGTTAGTGAATCACTGGAGCAGTAATCAACTAAAATATCAAAGACTTGACACCTACGATGTCAAAAGTCGTCTTCTGTCTGTAAGTCTTCTGCAGAATTTTTCGGTGCTGCCTTTTGATGACAATTCTGTTGATAAAAATTTTAAATTCAAATAAAACTTTCTTCTTTACCAGCGCGAAGATTTTAAAATTTTGACACTTCTCAAAGTTGGCGCGGCGGTTGTCAATTTCCGCGCATGCGCAACCAAGTTTTGATGGAAAAAAAAAAATAATTGACCAATGAAATAAATTTAAGGGAATTCAAAAGAAAAACGTTTGTACCTGTACCCTGGAACGCCGAGAAACGGTTATTGGTGTTTTATGTTTGATGTACATTGTGAGCAGAGTAAACGACAGGTGGATTTATATTAAATATTTAAAAAGTTACTGTATTAATAATTATTAGTGATGATAAATGATTGATCGACGTGATCTAGCTTTTGGAAAGTGGATTTATGATATAATTTTAAAATTTTTTACGAGTTAATACAATCCAAGATGAGTGATACAACTGGGTAAGGCGTCAAAGCTTGCCGGTGTGCTGGTTGTCATTTATAATTAACGTTTTATTTTATAATTATTAATTAAACACGATGATTATTGATCACTGATTTTTTTTTCCCAGGAAAGAGCTAGTAGAAAAAGTTTGCAAGAAAGTTCTAGTTAAGATTCCTGTATTATTTGAAATATGGAACCAGTGTGGTTATGACGAGCGAATGATATCAGAATATAGTAAAAATGTTGATCATCATATCGAGGTATATTTTGGGTTTTTATTTTAATTATTTTTTAAATCAGGATGTAATTTATCACATGAATGATAAAAAATGAATTTTTTTTAGGATTTGTTGGTGGACATGGTGGAGGAGGCTGAACAAAAAAAAAGTGCAATAGTTCAAGAAGTTAAGATCATTAGTAAGAAAATAAAAGCTATGGAGGTGGTGAGTTATTGATATTTATTTTAAGTAATTGATGCTTATATTTAAATAATAATTTATGGTAAAAATAATAAATTGGTACCAGGAATTGGATATGGATGTCTCTGTTCTTGATGGTCATCAAATGGAACGATTGATTGAATTAGTGGGGACACTGAAGAAAAAATACAAAGCATTGGAAGAGATAAAAAATAAACGTATTGCCCAGTGTAAAAAATTGCTGACAAAAGTAAATGAAATTTAAATTGTATTTTATAAAAAAGAGGACTAGGTAATTGTCATAAAGAATTTTATTTGTTTGTTTGTCTGTAGGAAGCTAAGATCTCTGACGCACTGGGGATACAGCCGCGGGGTTTCCACAAGAGTGTGCCGAGTGAAGATGAAATGGCAGCTTTTGAAGAGAATTTAGCAAAGCAAGAGGCTGAACTGAATGCGCACAAATCAACTTTTAAGGAAATGCGATTATCGATAATGGCCATGATGAACGAGATGGCACACGTACCCTCACATGAATTTGAACGTTTAGTTTGTCATGACTATGAGAACTTTATTTTTTCTACTAGTAACATGAAAAAATTGCGTGAGCTTCACAGCGACATTGAGGAACAGCTTCAAGCTGCTAAAGAAGACGCTAAAAAAAAGCGTCAAGAGCTAACAAAACTTTGGAAGTTTTTGGAAATACCAGAGGAAAAATGTCAAGAATTTCTTGCAATTCACTCTGGCTACGATATTCCAACTCTCAATGCCGTAAGTTTGATATTTTATTTCTATAAAAAATTTTCTTAGCTTGTAAATAAAACAAAATGTATTTTAGTTGCAAAAAGAAATAAGGAAAGTCCAGGAACTGCGGTTGGAAAACATTTCCAAGTTCATTGAAAAATTACGTGTAGACATCCAGCACTGGTGGGACGTATGCAAGCTGAGTAAAGAAGAGCGTGATGATTTCACATTTTTCAATTCGAAAATATTCACTGAAGATATGCTCAGGATACACGAAATTGAAATAGAACGGCTACGTCAGCATTACGAAGAAAATAAGAAAATCTATGATTTGTTGGAGAAATGGGAAGAGACATGGGGTCAGATGAAGGAGATCCAGCGCCGTTCCGAGGATCCAGATCGCTTCCACAACCGCGGGGGTCAACTTCTTGCTGATGAAAAAATCCGCAAGGCCTGTAACAAGGTTACATTACTTTAATAATGATTATAATAATTGTTTTAATTACTAGTATTGCTAATTAATATGAATTTTTGTTTAGAACTTACCGAAACTTGTCACTCAATTAAATGATATGGTAACTGAATACGAGAAAAAATATCGCAAGCCATTTAAAATCTCCGGATTAACCATCACTGAGTACATAGAACAGGAACACGAAAAACTAAAATCTGAATTGGAAAAACTTAAAGTAGAAACGGTAATTTTTTTTATTATTGACAGCCCGCAGTTGATTACACGACTACCGAAGTTTTGTCTGAGTCTGTCTGAAACTTCCGATAGGGGAATTTGAAACCTAAATTTCTTCAATCTCAACTTATTCTGAGTCAAAATCTCCAGCAGCTTTAATCTGAGCTTATTCTTAACCAAAAAACGCACTAATTTATTAAATCTGAACTTACTATTAACACAAACCTCTAACTGCTTCAATCTTAACCAATTCTAAGCACAAATCTCCATTCGCTTTAATTAATCTGAGCTTATTCTAAATTTAAAACTTTATTTTCTGCACTCAAAGTCTGTTCTGAGCACGAGACGCCTCAAAAAATTTCTCTACTGATCCTAATTTTCAGTAACAACTAATTTTCAACTTAATTTTAAATTAAGGATATGGCTGTCACTAAATTTCTCATACTCTCTCGGAAATATAAATTAAAAGTTATAAATAATAAAATTTTTAATGTGATATTATTTAATTTACGTCAGGCCAAGTTAAAAGACGACAAAAGTAATTTAAAAAAGACACCACTGAGTGCTTCGAGAAGAACACCGCGTCCTGGTATGAGCGTATCCCGGCGAACACCTGGTGCATTGAGTGCATCACGTCGCACACCCAGCTCAGCAATAAGTTTACGATCAAACACATCCATAAAGCGTAAACTCTCTGATCATTCACCTTTCACCCGAGTAACAAGACCTCGTATTACACCCAATAGCGAGAACGTGCGCCCGGCAAAAGTATGTGGCTCAAAAATTCGTCGTAGTGGCCAAGCAAAAGTTTGAATCATTTTCCTTATTTTTAATCTCTCAATAATAAATAATTAATTTACTATTTTATTTTTTGTTTATATTTAGGTGGCGCGGAAGCTGATTCCCTCGGCTGATGCCGCCAGTAAAAGTTTGAGAAGAACTCCCAATAAATTGGGAAACAAAACTATAAATGTTGAAGACTCAACAAATAGTAGCAAGACACTGCAACAGTATCAAGAGTTTCAAGAGCATTTGGCTGGGAGAGATGAACTCAGGAGCACACTTTTGTCGGAGACTATTGAGTCCCGCAGGTTGAGAAGAAAACCCGGGACACCTGTCAAACCGTCACGCAAACATTCTCCCAACACTCCGCGTGCTACTCCAAGTTTGAAAGACCCGTCGAGTCCTAAACTCACTAGCACACCGCGTCTCACTCCAGCTCCTAGTATTAATAATATTGAAAATAATTTTTAGATCATTTAACATCACATTATTTTTAACTATTGCTTGATGCAATAGTTTTCTCATTTCATAGAATAGTTGTGTAAATTGTTCTATTTATGTAAAAAAAAAAAAAAAAAAAAAATTACAAGCATTCTACTTAATTTTTTATACTTATATATTTAAGTGTTTTAATTATCGCAATATATTTAACCGGAAGTTAACTAATGACTAAATATATTGACAAAAAATTAAAAAAAAAAATTGTTTTAACTAAAAATTAAAAGCTACTCTTTTTTTTTATAAATTTGTGCGTAAATAAGATAAAATTTAAAAAAATATTTTATTTGAAAAAATTTAAAACAAAAAATTGAAATATTAATCGAGCTTGTATGATTCTAACTTAAGATATATTTTTAAATCCACTAATTTATGTTTCTAAATACTAACATTTATTATATAAAAATTTATAAAATATTTAAGGAATGATGTATTTATTTATGTATGTCATTTTTGTATTTTATTAAAAATTAAATAAAAAACATTCCATTTAATAAATGATCAAAAAGTGCCTTGGCATTGATATTTTAAGTAAATATAAAAAATAATAAATTTTTCTTCTCTATGTAGTTTACTAAGAATTTTTGTATTTTTAAATCACATTTATTTATATAACAAAAAATGTACCGATAACTAAATAAAAATAAATAACATTTTCATTTAATTTAAATTTTTACTTTTTAATTTTCAAATTCAAACAAAAAAAAAATTTTGCCGCCCTATTCAAATGCAGAAAAAATTTCAACTTTTATTTAAATTTAAAAAAAAAATTTTTGCCGCCCTATTTAAATATACTGACAGGTACAATCGATAATCGATTGTATTTATGTGCGGTCGATAAATCTCTAAGTTAAAAAATATTTTTCGAGAACAAAGATGACGGATCGTCAGTTTAATTTCGAAATAATTTAAATTTAATTAAAGCAGAGACAAAACAAAGTTTAATTTTAAAAAAAACTTTTTTGTCTCTTGGTTATATTTTTTATCCGAAAAAAAAATATTCTACATGTTGTTGACAGAGAGATAATACATTTCCTTCGCCCACGTTGTCATTTTAACATCCTGAATAAGTATAAGGTAAAAAAATATTAACCGCGTAATATTTTATGCGTCACTACAGGGTAAAAATAATCTTTTCATACATCCTGAATGTATGATTGACTGTACGCTGATATTCATAATATATATAAATTTATTTCAGCTATAATACATATATACATAAATACATATAACTTACCTTATCTTATATCTGAAAGCGTTTCTATATCGGGGATAATTTATTAAAAAATAAACGGATAAAATAATTCTCGAGTTATTTTCAGCTGAAAAAACCCATTATCAAGTTTACGACTTCGCCCAGTAGTAAGTAATAAAAAAACAAGATAAAAAAAAAATTAGTTTTGATAATTATATTTTAATTTAAGGGAAGGAACTCAACGTCTTGTATCAGCCGAGTGCTGGAGGTTGACCGCAAGTTATTAAGAAATACTTACAGAAAGTTAAATAAAATGATCGATAGTAGGTGTGGCCTGTTGGTGGGGATACTCTACTGTCTCAAGCTCCACCCACCTGTCAGACCTGTTTCCTTCTTCAAGGACTCAGGTGTGTACACCCACCCTAATAATCATTAGCCAAATTTGTTCTGGACCCTAATCCTGGATCCTACTCTCCGGACTCGTGCCCTGTAATTATCTGAGCCAGGTTTTGTAAAATGGAGTACCGACCAGGATTCGGTGATCACTTGTCTAATATCTCACTTTACATCTATTTTTAATCATAAAATATAAATAAATATATGTACAAATGTTTAATTTATTGTTTTTTTTTTTTTTCTTTCAAGTTGTTGGGAAGGTCTGATGACGACATGAGAAAAAATCGGGTATCATGGCACGGATGTATGGGAAAAAAGCAAACGAGTAGGATGTGTGAGAGATGAAGATCCGGATGGCTGAGAGAAAGTAATAAAATAAAATAAGAGAAGGATGTTGTGCTGTGTGGCTGTATGGCGAATGTAGTCGTAGTGAATAGTCCAGGAGAAGAAGGGAAACGCTATCGGGCGTGAGTAATGCACGGTGGCGTCCGCTCGGCGTTCTCTTTCGGACGCTTGGCTGGACGGATTGATAAAGATTAAAGGTAAAGGGAGGTGGCGGTCCGAGCTCTGGACCTTCAATATATATATAGATATAGAAACAGAGGGGTATATTTGGAGAGTTAGGCGACAGAAGTCACCCAGCGAAACGAACGTTCAGGAATAGAAGGGGATGATGTCATATGGGGGTCTATATCCAAGTCGCTTCTCCTTATCTTCTTCTGGCCCTTCTTCTTCAGCATCTATCTCTCCCACACACGGTCTCTCATCTCTATACTCTTCTCATACACTCGGGATGCTGTAAAGACACAAATACACATAACAAGCTACTACTGGAATTGATGCATAGAGTAAGTACGCATTGACGTAGAATCAGGAGAATTGTCAATCTTATACATAGAATTTATACTAAACATATAAATTTTTATTTCATCATTTATATTTTTTAAAAGTAATGTAATAACTTACAGATATTTTTTTACGAGCTCGTAAAGAACTCACAAGAAGTGACATTGAGTTATTAAGATAAACTTTCTAGAGCTATGGAGTCAATGATATTCGACACACATACTGACAGGGATATTTTAAAAAAAATAATATAAAAAGCTATATAAGAGATGGAAGAATAAAATAGCTGTGTTGGATGACTACACTGGTGATAGAGATGAAAAATGACTCGCCGACGCCAATGGATGGGAGCTACATATGGGTGAGTCACGCGACAATCTTACTAAGGGAAGCTGTGACTGTAAATGTGTGCGAGCAAGACAAGATCCCATGAGCACACTTTCCTAGTATATCCCCAGCGCTATTCTACTGCTAAATGTAGTGATACAATAGAAAAATAGTAACCGCGGTAAAGGTAACTACTCACATGCTACGTACTCTTTTTCCCAGTGCGCACACACACAGAAAGTTTACGGAATAATGTGTGCGGGTGAGGCGGATGTGTAGTACAGGGGAGCAGATGATAAAGAATGAACGCAAGGAAGAAGGAGAATAAAATTTAACCAGAAAACTCTCTGGCACGTGGCGCTACTCTTTCGTATTTCCACGACTGTATTTTCTTTTCTTCCTATGCTTGGCTGATTCTCTCCCTGGAGCTTTTTATTGTTGACATTTTCTCTTACTCATTTTATTTATATCTATATTACATATATATACATATATACCCTGCTCTTAAATATATCCTACACTACACTGAGATCACTCAAGTGATTATATTTATAATTTGTATTGGATTAAAATTATTAATACCCATATAAATCCTTGATTTAATTTTGTTTACACTAAGTACAGCATATATTATGTAGCATTTAAATAATTTATGGAATATATTATTATATTTAGTATAATACAACGCGGAGTTATTGTATTTCAGAAATGAATATATGTAACAATGCTACAGAAGTACAAACGTAGATAACAAGCACCAGATTTGTGGAGAAAGAGATGAAGGGTTAATATATATATATATATATATATATATATATGTATAAATACGTCTATATATGAACTGTTGCATTCACTCTGTTGTTGCGAATTCTGTAATCCTGAGTAAGAAGGAAGAAAAAAAAAGGAAAAGTGAGAAACTCGGTACTCTGTATGGAACTGAACGAAACGAATGAATGAATGGCTTCCAATCTGTTCCATCCCTTTGTCGAGACGACTCGTGCCGCGTGTGCAAATCCACCTTTTCTTTCTTTCTCTCTCATAATTCTCATTTAGCCTCGAGCTCATCTCCCCGTGGCTGCACACGCCTCACACCTGAGTACAATGGGTCACCCCGATTTCGCCCCCTCATATATTCTTTACTTTATTTTTTTTTTCCCTTTTTATTTTGTTTTTTCCATCTCTTTTACTCTTCTGCAGTAAATCTCCACGTCGTTTACTCTCCTGTCCCCCAACAGACGTCGTCTAGTCCAGGATATAATATTCCCTACGTTTAAATACTGACGCAGTGGTGTGTGCAAGGGTGACTCTCGTCAACCCTCTCATCGTACCACCAAAATTTTTACTGTCACACTCATCTCATTCTCATCTTATTTCTATTTATTATTATCGGAACGTGTGTCCTTAAACGTGAATTATTTTTAATGTCAACGAATTATATTTTCATTCCGTCATTATTTTTATTTCAGTAGCTACAATAATAGCAGTAAAAATAATAATAATTTATTTATTTATGGATGTTTAATTTTTTTATTACCACCAGGTTTAAAAGCGATATCAATTGAATCAATTACGTCGGCAGTTATACCTGGCGTCGAAATTAGACGATTGATGGTAAGCTAGAGGAGAGTGCGGGCTCCATCATCATGAGAATAAAGTTAACTGTGGATTACCATCAATTGAGGACCCGCAGATGGGTAGCGCACAACTGGAGTGATGTAGAATGTTTTATACTTAAAGTGTAGTTTATATACCTCACTCAATATAAATACACACACGCACACATACGCAAACACACACACGCAGACACGCATCAGTCAACAATGAGGTAGGTGAGGAGGATTGTGACTGTTGCTTAATTCTTCCGACTAATCTATTGTATATACGGGCATAGCGGTGTGGGAATCCCTCAATTTAACAGTAATTGTTTAATTGAGATACTCACCGGCGGTGAGCACGATAAATTGGTGTAAACGCGCCGAGACAAGTCTGTTGGCTTGTACTATACCAGTACCCGCTTGTTTCACATGCCCATTCTCATGTATTTATTTAATTTATATATTTTTTTTTTATTATTATTTAAGATCCTAAAGTGTAATACCGAGAAAAGTGTCAACTGCTCTGTAGGGGTGAGGTAAATCATCTGTCCAAGACAATTTATAAATGAGATCACTAACGAAAATACATATGCGAGTTTGTCATATCGTACAATCAATAAAAGTTAATGAAATTTTAATTCGTCCAATTAGTGCAAATGCACGTAAGTAATATAGCCAACGTATTAATCAGCATCAGGATCAGCATCACCTGGAAAGCCAAAATCCGGGTAAAAATGTTAACTCACCCTCTATTTCCACAAGGGGACTGTTGAACGTGGTCCTACTTCGTATATATATGTATGCCCTTAAACAATATATAGGTATACATATTTTATGTATATAGCATCTACCTTTCTTTGTCCGTCTATCGAATATACGCAGAGTAGAGAGTGGATCGTAGGGTGAATCGTGTTCTTTCCGCCTGCATGCCCATCTATTCGAGTTATTGCATTACTGGCTTAGCTTTGCGTTACCCCCTCGTGATTGCCGACCGTGTGGCCACGAGTCTACTACCCCCCTCGTACTTCAGCATCCTTCTTTGCCCGATTTGCTTACTACACTATACCCCTGCCGACGATTCTGCCTGACTGTCTGTCTGTCTCTCCCTTTCATTTCTCTATTCGTACACCATATAACCAATATCCAATATCCATTTGGAATAAAGCTGCACAGAGAGTGCACCTTCTGCACTGCCAACTGAATCCTAAATGTTTCGCAAAGATCAAACGGGATTAACGCCGCAGTATTGTTACTCGGTGTTATCAATGTACCATTGTGGCATCAGAGCATTCAATTGTAGCTTACTGCTGATCAAATGAACAGTCTGTACAGGTTTTTTTTCTTTTATTTTCATTATATTTGCATATGCTGCAAAGAATCTGCAGATTAATGCAGATCAAATCCGGAAGATTTTTTATTCATTCATCCCGAAAGGGAGTTTATTTTGATGCTAAAACTCTATATCGAAGTAAATATGGGTTGAAATAAAATCCACATCACTCTCGATGTTTTACAGTGTGAGCATATTTATATATATTTCGTTTCATGGTAAAAAATTATATTTTTATTTCTCTTTTACAAGAAGACTTGAAGTATATACGTAAAAAGTGTTATGAGCTCAGAAGAAATGTTATTGGTATCGAATTCCGGATGTCGAGTGAGTAATCTGGATTCTATTGCGTCATTAAGATTACTTATATAGCGATGATGAATTAATATATCTTTGCTTATATTATTCTTATCTAATATTTTTTTCCAAGGTAGATATTGCGGTGTTTACTTGAAATAGTGCAGAGTGCGTATTATATTATTATATATATATACGTATATATATACAAGAGCAAGAATAGTGTGTCGAGCCGAGGTAGTAGACGACACCTTGATACGCAGAATAACAAAGTTTATGGATCGATTAAGTTACTTAGCAAGTAAAGTACTCTGTTAGCCAAGTTGGAGGCCATAAGATTTAAAGCTGGTTCACCTACACAACTCTCTTCTCAGAATTAATTACTTCTGAAATGAGAACTCGACAGATAGGATATTATATTATATATTATAAGAGGAAAGTTCAAACCGTTATCTGGTACGTGTCGACATGAGGTGGTCGACATGGGCTGATTGAAACCAGACCTCGATACCAGCCTCAAGTCCAAGTTAAAAAAAATTCTTATAATAAGTACAGTCACACATACGACTGATGGCTTAACTCATTAATACTTTGAAACATAAAAAGATTATTTCATTGGTTCAGAAAAACATTTATAAATCATATATTTTATTATTTATTTATTTTCGTATATATTTTTTTTCCAGAGAAAAAAAGCAGCATTTAAATTTATCTATACGGGATATAATAATAATAATAAATGGTATGTATTTTCACATGGGACTCGAATTAACGTGGGCAGCAGAGTTGGTACATGTGTGTATGCTGATGCTGATGATGAAAGAGGGCCCGCGAGCGATATAGAAATAGGAAGAGAGAAACGAATAGAAGGAACAAACCGTTCCCGTGAGAGCGGGTGCGCACACGTTTTTGTGTATACATTGTTTCGTCAAAGCAAAAGGAATATAACTAGCAAGCGTGGAGAGCTCTTTCGGGTGGTACGCGTTGTGCCCGTAAAATCTGACCTAGCCCGCATACAAATATATACAGGATTTAACTAGAGAACAAGTGAGACAGCAATAAAGTATGGAGGTGTACACAGACCTCGGGCTGTTGCCCATATGGTGACCAAGGCCCCTGGGTATACAGACAGGGTCTATAGGTGAACACACGTTTCGTTCCCGTGCTCAATTTACTCCACGTACTGTGTCTCTCCCTTAGCTTTTTGTCTCACAAACCTCTCGAGTCGCCCTCTCTCAAATCATTCAATCTGTCGACCCCCGTGTGCGAATTTCATATATCGATTCACCTGGTACACAATGTCTACTTGCTATTTACATTTAATTTATATTGTTTCCATTGTGTGCTTTAATATTTTCATATTATTATTATCATTATAAACATATCGTCGTTCTCAGGAGAAAACCAGCAAGCTCTACATTTATTGGAAAACTAATTTTTTGCATTTCCTGTTGGCAATTGTCGTAATTCAAATTTTCGATGCTTGATTTCCATTTTTTTTTCAAATTTTCAAGTTACAAAAGTTGTCGTACGAAAACTGTCAAACTCCACCAAAAAATCTTAGAGGTAACCGATAATTTCAAAAATTTAAATAAGAAATATATGCATCTTAATTTTTTTTCTTTTTTTAATTTGAAAAAATGACTTTTTATTTTTTTTCTGTTCTTTTCTATAGATTACAAAAATTAGTCGGTTTTCTACTGAGAACGACAGTAATTTTTTTTTATTACCCAAAAAAATCATAAAATTAGCATGTGCACTAAAACTACCGCAAAGGTTTTAGCTGAAATTTATGAAATAATGGATGAATGATCAGGTAGAAAGGACTTTATTTACAAGGAGAACAACTAAACGTGTGTCAAACGGCTACTGGTATATAGCTTTAGGTTTACTTGGAAGGATTTTCACGAGCAGTCTGGGTCTAGTGAGTAAATATTTGCAGCCCCTCGTTATATGTATATAAAGTTGACGATGATAGCCCCGACCCAGCTTTGTTACCAACAGTTTGTCATTAAACATGGTTTAATTTTTCGCTATTGCACTTTGTTCTCTCTGGCATATCAAATTTCGACGTTAAATGTTGTAGCTGGAGATAGTATACATATCGCATATCTAGTTAAGTCTGGTAAGTATATATATATATATAAAAATGACATGATGGTATTGGTGTGGAGGAAAGCGGATGTTGACAAGAGGTAAAGCTTTCAAGTGAACGACACACAATACACACATTTTTATAGTGTTGTGCTCTCTTGAGTTTTAACGAAGCGTTTTATTGTTCCAAGACAGACATCAAGAAGAGAAGGATCACTTGGTTTTCATTGACAAGAGTCACGTGAAGCAGCGTTGAAAATATCATCGAGAATACGCCTTTGCAATGAGATAAGCTGACTTTATTGCCCGCAGTGTGGTGGCAGACGTTTGAGGGGAGGAAGGTACGGCATGTTATGTTATATGAAAAAGAAGATGAGGAATGAAAAAAACACGAGACCTCCGCTGGGTAGAAGACTCTGGTCTGGAGCTGAAAAAAAAGGTATACATAAACTAAACCAAGTCAATGCGTGTTAGTTTCTCTGGCTAAAGATTCTTGCGTTATAGGTGCTGAAACACGGATCTCTGTAGTGTACGTTAAAAAAAATCTAAAAAAAGACGAGAGCAACTTAAAGGCACATATCGGTGGAAAAATAGGGGGTGAGTAAGTATAAGAGAAACGAGACGGACAGAGGACACAAGTGGTGCACACATGGCGCACAGTTGTTCGAGAGGTCAGGTTTTTGTCCACGAAATTTTCGTTTTACGACTACGTCGAGGAGTTATGTAGGTATAGCGAGAATTACCAGTAAAATGTAAATGATGGACCCCCTTGGCTCTTCACGCATCTTACGAGTCTAAATCTATACCTTTGAGTATTTTTTTCTCCACTTCCTTTAAACATTAAGCGAAGAAAAAAGTAAAAAATAAAATAAAGAAAAGTATTTTTTTCTTATTTTTCTCTCAAGTATTCTCACGTGTGGAGTATAATTTTTGAAGAGGATAATAAATATTCTGTTTTGAGAATTATCGATGCGGACACAGTCGTAAGAAAGGATTTGGGAATGAAAAACGAATTGGCAGATCACACATACATTTATAGGGAGAGACAACAGAGCACGCGGTGGATAGAAAGAGAAAGCAGACCGGTGTGCGTCCAGCCGAATGAGATAAAGAAACACAGTTGCGAATCACGCCGTGGCGGCGCCTAATGGGCGGCAACAAAACAGGGGGGAGAGAAGATATCGTCGGGGAAATAACGCGAGAGTGTGTGAGGATATCTACTCCCTGTTGGATGAACCATATACTCCCACTCAGAGGAGGCAACCCCACCAAGGCTACAACAAACACACACTCGGAGATCTCCGTGGCCCTTCGAGACGGTTGCCGCGTCATCCGCTGGACCCGATTGTGAAGATCAACCAGGGACGTCTCTCATCTTCAGGGTGATAGTGTCTTCCTTGTACATTGTACATAACACAAAGCTAAATTATCATCCACCCTACTCGGCTATATTTCATCTATAGATGTAACGATCGTTGAAACAACTCATATATATCCACATAAAACTTTTCTCTTTTTCCCTCATCCTTCCTGGTTTTACGATACAGAACAATTACTACCAGTGCTCTCTATTTCAATACAAATCTATATAACATAATTAATTTTATTATTAAGTAAAGAGCACAATACATATACATATACATCTAGAGAATGTACAAGATAAGAGACGGATTGGAGGGAATGAGCGTGAGAGATACAGACTTGAACTATGAAGAGTTTGTTTCATCCGCTATAAAGAATAATTGATGATACACGACTTCTAGTAATTGATGTGCGTCATAAACTCGATGGATTTCGATTGGACCGCGAGATGAATCTTATTCATATACTTATACATCATGTGATAACATACATGTGAAAAAAAATTATCCTGATAAAGTGGCGAGATGAGGCAACGCTTTCCAGAGTAAACATTTAAATATTAATGTGCATTGACGTGCCCATATGTCAACTTATCCATCATATATCACGTATATATTTTGACAGATTTAAAATCTCTCCTTTCCGATAATCACATTGTAAAAAAGCACTCCCGGTAAATCTTTTACCTATGGTATTGTTTCGAGACGTACATCGTTTTCATTCAGTAATTCCTCGGCAGCTGCATACTAATAATAGTATCCGACGCCAACGCTCTTCTCCCCCCTTTACGTCCTCGTCTCTTTGGCACGACGAATGGTCACATTGATTTGTGCAGCTTTTTTATTAATTTTAAAAACCTTTTAAATAAAATCCAATCGCTTATTATCCAATTACTCATTTGAAAATATATTATAATAATAATACTAATATATATTTATATATTTTACAGCAAGTGTTGGGTTATTATCTTAAATGTTAATAAAAAGTATTGTCGGGAGAATGTGAAACAGACTATGTAAAGAGTCGTGAATCGAAGCTTACGCTCTTACTTAAAGTATGTACATATATGTGTATATATATATGTATATGAGATTGAGAGGAAGCCAATTGAAACAATAAGGTTTAAAGTACGCGTGAGGCGATCGCGCGCCTTACAGCACACATGTACATTAAATATATACATATATGTATATATAACTTTATTGCGGCGCTTTGATCAATCATGGACATACCAAGCGATCTTAAACAATATTTTTATGCATCACGAGTGTTCTTCTTTCATCACCATACTAATTAACATTGTCTTTGTCATTGTCACGCTGCGGTTGTTGTACCAGTTGGGGAAAAATAAACATCACAGATTAGCAATCAAGTAATACTTGATATAATTATGTGGTACCATAAGTAACGTAATTTTGAATATTTAAATGTGTCTTGTTAAAGTTACTAATGACAAAAAAGCAAAACAAGGACTGTCGTCCTAAATGGTAGATAGAGACAAGAGTGATAAAGCCCATCTGTACGGGGCCATAATAATCCGCTCAAATGGAGAAACAAAGATACAGATGTTTCCGGTAACAAATGCCGTGAAGATAAGACTGGTACATCGTCTATCAACGCTGCCAGCACCGAGGAGACCCAGTATCTCATTTACTAAACCTCTTATCGAATTGTCATTAGTAGATTGTTAAAGAGTAATCACTAAAAATATGTACATAGACATTTAATCTCGTAAACTCGTTGACCAAAAATGTAAAACAACATATGTATTATTTTTTAAGTGATACGTTTGTTGGCTGCTGGTTTCTGGTAGCCGATGGTGTGGGAATGAGCTTTATATTATCGTGATATTTCGAGGTTCAGAGTAAACCCGATAACTCACGGGGCACGATCTGCAGCATCCACAGCCCTGATCCTGATTGCGCTTGTCGCGGGGCGCAGGTAGGGGACGTGACAAAGATATGTAGTGGACGAGAGAAGAGTATAAGCCGAGGAAGAAGGGGCAGAGTGTGAATGTGTGTGTGGGTTGGAGCGGGGGTTTGTTAGAGGGAGATAGAGACAAGTAGATTCTGTGTTTTCTGTACACCAATTCGTTGGTCCATATAGGAGAGCACGTCTGCATCTGGGAGACAGAGATAAATCTGTGAGGTAGATGAGAGTTTATGTGGAAGGAAGAGAGACGGGGAAGAGATAGATAAGTGGGGGGATGTAGTTGTTAACGGTGTACGAGGGAGGTGAGGAGCTTAATAATGTATGAGTGAGAGAAGGAGCTGGAGCAAGTAAAACGACGACGGGGGCGGTGGCTGTGCCGTCGTACGGCCGCCATCACCATCACCATCACCATCCATCCCGAATCCTATAGCACACAATACGCAGTTCTCCCAACAATCTCCATCGCCTGGCTTGTCATCCATGTGTGTTAGTTAGAACTCCGCGGTACCCGCCGGTGCGCTTCACTCTTCTGTCTATACTTACTTTACTACTCTCCTAGATGGTTTAGTATACCGACATTCTCCGCTTTGCCCGCGCCTACTGCCATGCCCTAAGCACCGGAGGCACACACCGCGTCGTGCACTCTTGTATATCTGTATCTTTCTCTCTCACTCTCTCCTCTGCACTTATGTTTTACGTCTTCTCTCCGCGGTCTCCCCTTCCTGCTCTCTCTCTGTGTTACTTTGTGTGTTTTAACAACCCCAAGGATATAAACCCAACTACATACCCTCGTGCTCTCGTTTGCTGTGCCGAATTAACGCGAGTTAAAGGTGAACATATTATTTTTAAATAGTAAATAGTAAATAGTAATAGTAATAATAATAATAACAAATGATTTTTTAGTTGTTGGTGGTGCTGGTGGATTGTTATCAAGTTTTGTGGACAGAACTGACGACAAGAGAGCGAGACAAAAAGAGAAACAAGAGCAGGAAGAGTGTGCTGAGTGTGTATGTGGAACTTTTGTTTTTTAAATTTATTTATTTTTCAAAAATATCCCACGCGGTGTAAATCATAGACACGGTAAAGTTTTAAGATGGAAGTTGATATTGTTACTGTGCGGTGAAAATTAATTACTATCAACGGGCGACGACCGGGCAGCACTTTGTGCGTGGATACCAATACCAAGTAATCCGTATGTTTGTGTGTTGTGTTGCCGTTTTATTTATTGATACGAAAAGATAAAAAGGAATAAGGTGAAAAAGTTTAAGAAAACGAAAAAAAAACATAAATAAGCTGAATACTGGTTTTACTGTTTAGACCCGCCCCGAGACGACTATCTCATCGTCTTGAAAGGTATCGACTCTCTTTAGATACACACACACATTCACACACACTCACACTCGACGCACTCGCCATTCTTATAACCGCGGCCCCACCTTCTGCCTTATCGACGACGAGCACGAGCACGACCAAGAGTACGGCGACGACAACGACCACGGCGAGCAAGACCAGGCGGAGACGACATACGTGTGTGTGTTAAATAGTAACTGGGCACTCGAGAAAAGACGCCAGTTTTAAAATTACGTTGTGAAAATTAACGACGCTGAAAGAACGAGACGAGCGTTTGATGTTGTTTCCCCGCGTACGCTTGCCGACCGCCAGGCCAGTGGTCACAATTTCCGTCGGCGCTACTACGTCATCGTTAACAACGTCGTCTGAGTCGTCGCGAAACGTTACAACGGTAAGGAGGCAAAATAATAAAACAACGCAACGACGCCACCTCCACGCGGCTGGAGGAACCCAAGGTCATCATCATCATCATCATCATCAACAACAACATCAACATCTTCCTCGTCAACACCGCTGTCGTCGTCGGGCACGAGGACGTTCGTTCGCCCGGCTGCTCGCATGATGCCCTAGTATCAAAAAAAAAAGTTAACACGAGAGCATCTTCAGGGACAAACGTCCGCGGTCAGGACGCCGAGTTAATATGAGCATGACTCTCGTGCGAAACCCATTCAAAGGTTTGTTACAATTTTTATCACTAAAAATATTTTATCACATGTTTTTTTCAGAGAATCACCCGTACAAGTTTTAATATTAATACATATATATGTCTGTATGTATAAATGTATATATGTATGTATGTAATATCAATTGATGTGTGCTACCTTGGTTGTAAAAAAAACTCTCTCGCAGTATACGTAATTCGAGATAGACTAATGAGAGTGCCAGGCAAAGGTCGGTAGAGCCACAGAGGGTCAGATAAGAAGAACCGAGTGAGCTTTATTTAATATGTGTGCTGCTTTTCGTTTACTCTCTGGCGATCGACGTGGCATCAACAAGCTACTACGTAGCTCTACATATTTCTACAGCACATGACAATTAACGTTAACAAACAACAAAACCCGAACTGAGAAAGAAAAAAAAACATTCGTTTATTTTATCTCTCGATTTGTCATCTGCTTCTGCTTCTATTGTTTATGAAACTCGCTATCAATTATACTCATTAGCTCTTCATTTTTAGCCATCCTTTTGTTCTCGTTGTTTGCTGGCGATTACTCGCGATGCGCCGTAAGGAGTTCAAAGTTTTATTTTTCTTCATTCACCTGATGATCAACGACCGACTAAAAACGTGACTAATGAAAATGTTTTTCTACTTTGTTTCAGTTTATTATAAACGCGCAATTAAGAAAATATTTGTCTAGAAAAAAAATTACTCCGATGCACCTGCGGTATATTTTTTTTATATACATTTTTTTGTTCTCATACTTTTACCTAATGACCGTGTCAATAAGAAGGGGGAGTAGATATCGCATTTCACGACAAATAAATGTGGGAGTTACTGAGCGAGTGGTTTATTAGTTCCATACCTCGCCCGTAATTTGAAACTTTTAATTTTAAATGTCAAGTGTATTCAATAAGTATATTTATTTTGTTACAATTTGTAATATTGTATAAATTTAAATCGCTAAAATTATCCGCGAGCTGCATTGCAATTGTGATACATATTAATTATTATTTTTATTTATACGACCAAGAACTAATACTTTATGGAATTTAGCGCGACATTTAGATGATAATCTCGGTAAGAATTCCTGCGGTGAGATTTTCCTCGAAGTCTTGCGATAAATAAATCGTTTTAGCACGTGCTATCTTGGTTATGCGGAAACAGAGCAAGACACCGAGTCTAGTTACAGTGTTGAGACGGAAAGTTAATTCAAGTTTATTTTATTTTATTGTATACATATATCCATATATATATTAACTAAACAATATGAAAACGCTTTGGTAGATTTTTTAAACCGGTAAACATAAATTATTATTGTTAAGAAAAAAAAAACTAGCAAACTATAACATTATTGTTTGAGGTTTAAATAACTTGTGTTCTTAGTATTTACAATTGCTTATCGCGTGCGGTAGCTTATATTAACCACGCGATAGAAAGAGCTGCACTTCTATAAAATAAATCTATCATCTCAGTCATTGTAATAATCACTTTAAATTTTATTATTTATACGCTTTTACTATTCGTAAACAATTACAGAGACGATGTTTTACCCTAGATATTAATACCCTAGATATATAAATTTATTTTCATAACAAATATTATTGATGATAATAGTTATAATAATAATTGTCAGCGATCAAAACATTTATCATAATAGTGGCCGTGATTGCGTAAAATGCGTCATGAAGAATAAAGAAAATTATCTGGGCATATTGACAAGTATCGAGAGTATGCCTTGTCTATGATATGCCATCATAAATTATGCTGTAGAATAATAATATGTGGATGTACAGTAGTGTGTACTCGTGTACTTGTAAAGGAAAATTGAGAGATAAGTGATCTCGCGTTTTAATGGCCGCCGCGCCCCCGCGTCGCGCTAAGGCTCAATGACCTCGTCGGAGAGCAGTTTAAACGTTTGAATCGCTTGTGGTTCGCGCTTCCCAACGATACTCCGATGACGTCATTGGCCCGTGTTACCCATAACTGTTACTGATGTTCAGTTGTACGAACATACATGCGTACATGTATCGCATCTCACTACTGATGCTGTGAGTATGTATATATATATATATACTCATCGCCATCTTGTCCGTTGGTCAATAGACTTCGACTCTCATCGACACGTGTTTAACTTCTTGTCTCTTATATTTATTTTATGACTCTTGCTATATAGATATAGATTTATATATTTCATTGTCTCTAATCTTGAAATCTTGGCATCGTCACGATATACAAGACGACACGACTAGAGAGTTGTGATGATTCAGGGAAAGTTTTGCACTCTGTTAAATTGACCCTGAGGAGAGTTAAGTCTCGATGATTCATAGATAGATACACTTACTTACGGCTGAGGAATTTTCTTCAATAACAAAAATAATACAAATAAACCATAGATATGAAAAATGAATAAGGGCGTTTTGGTTAATTATTTTTTTTCTTTGTGTGTTCCTTTTTCTTTTTTTTTTTTTGTCCGTATTTATTTGAAATCGTGACGATTTGACAAACACTCGGATCACCAGGCCACGGCTTTGACCCGTTTCAAACTGTTATCAATATTTACTCGGATCAAAGTGCGATCTAGTTGATGCACGCATTACCTACATTACCAAAATGTTTATTTTCTTAAGCTAAGTTTACTCTACTATTAGTTGTCAATTTAAACAGTATGACATATGACGTATATATCACTATAATTATTACGGTCATTTAAATTCATTACCGCCGATATTATTTATGGGCAAGTATATAAAGATGAAAAAAAAAATTGATCGGACTCGATCGACTCGACTTGTTCGATTGAGCCTGGACAAATGTCCCTGGAATCGACCGGGCACCCCTATAGCGATTTTCCTGTCCGTTAATCACTCGGCTCCAGCATCATTTAAATCCCCCACGGTTGACAATAGACTTAGTCCCCCTCGCCCCCTTCCCCCCGAAAAGTTATCCGAGTGGATATAAAGTATGGTAGGTACAGTACGTGAGTAGGATGGGGGCACGCAGAGGTCGACGTGAGATCCCCTGATGCCATGTGCCACTTCCGAGCAGAGTCACCCTGGGCGCGTCGACCTGGCGCGTGCCATACGACTAACAATGCCACGGAGATTCGCAGTTGCAGCAATTGTACGAAGGTATATTAAAGCCATAAAAGGTGTGGGGTCGGAGACGCGGGATGAGATAGGGGCAAGGGGGTTACAGTGACATGCTCTCTGAAAATATCAAGAGTCACCCCTCGGACTGGTGATTTTGTAGTTTGAGAGCAGTCACCAACACCGGTGGTGAGTAGATGACGGTCCTGGACGACGATGGGAACGGGTGACAGAATGGGGGTCGCCAATTCTCGTTACGGTGGGGGACTAATCTAGAGATTAGCCACAGGCCTTTTTGTTTCTTATTCATACCTCAATATGTACCTAGAAAAATTCATATTTTTTTGCCTAAAATGATACATTCATATATTTATTTATTTATTACTGTGTATTGTAATGTGGATAATGATTGATGATAAATTACTGTTACTTTTGTCTGAGTAGGGTGCAGTGGAGACGAATCCAGTGTGGAACTAGCTGAAATAAGCAGCGGTGGGGCGAGCACTGAGGGCGGAGGGGGCGATACTAGATCGGCTAAGCAAGAAGAGAGGTGTCCACAGTGTGGCATTCTCTGCCGGAACCTCCACGTTCTTCAACTCCACCTCGAGGACGCCCATAAAACCGCATTCGTCATTGATAAGCACGATCTCAGTGCTCAGTTTTCTCAAGTTGTAAGTTTCAGTTGTTGGTTTCGTTCGCGTTATCACAGTACTTGGTAATTTATTATAAATATTAATACTTATATATATGTATATTTTGTTTTTAGTCCTGCAAAGTTTGCAGCAAGACTTTTGCCAACGTCTACCGTCTTCAGAGGCACATGATCAGCCACGACGAGAGCGCAGTACTGCGCAAATTTAAATGCCCCCACTGTGAAAAGGCATTTAAATTTAAACATCATCTTAAAGTAAGTTTTTACTTATTTTCCCAAAATTATTATAATAAAATGATAAAATTTAACGCGTTTATTTATCGGTGGTTTAATTTATTTTTATGTTTATTTTTATTTTTATAGGAACATCTACGAATCCATAGTGGAGAAAAACCATTTCAATGTAACAACTGCGGTAAACGTTTTTCTCACTCGGGTTCTTACTCGAGTCATATGACGTCAAAGAAGTGCCTGATAGTAAACCTCAAAAAATCACGACAAAGCACAATAAGCAGTATAGAACGCGCTACTAAAAAACCCCAGCTACAACAAGGAGGACAGTCATTGCAGTCTCGTGGTCCTCATGAAATCGATATTCATGCTGCCAATAACAATACTTTTTTACCAATACTACCAAAACTCTCACCGTCAGACTACCAAGAGCTACAAAGAGAGAGTACGGGCATTTATGACATGCCGACACTGCTACCTCCAATAGTTAACTTCAGCAGTTTATTTCTTCAATCATCACTCGGTAAAATTCTAAGCCAGTTACAGACTAAGAGATTAGACGAGGTGGCCTCCGAACACTATGAGCCGCATCGTGAGACGCTGAGTCCGTCAACCGCGGATTCGGAAGAGACTGAAGGGACTGAAGGAAAGTATTCGCCGGTACCAAGTGATCCTCAGGGCTTGGATGCTGTGCGTCGTATTCTGGAGACGGTAAATACTTCTGTCACCAAACAGCTGCTCGAAGCGAATGTTAGAAAACTTGCAACGTCACCGGAAACGATAAAACGTGAGTGCGATGAAGACTATCAAGATCAGGATAGCGAGATGTCGGGCGAAACAACGCACTATCAAGACTGGCAGACTGGAGATCAGTATGACTCACAGAGCGAAGGTTTAGCAGCGAAGCTTGAAGATGCCAGCCAATCTAGTACGAAAACTCGACGGGGATCTAAAAGAAAAGCCGAAGAAAGTCTGGCACCAGAGAGTTCAATAGAGGCCTACTCTGAGGACGATGATGAGTCAAATAAAACTCTTGCTGAGCCTGGAAGAAGAGTAAGAGCCCGATCTCTTATCGACGACGAACAATTGGCCGTCCTCAAGGGCTACTATGCCATCAATCCCCGTCCGAAGAAAGAAGAAATTGACATGATTGCCAACTACATAAATTTTCCAAAACGCGTCGTTCAAGTCTGGTTCCAAAATTCCCGTGCGAGAGATCGCCGGGAACTGAGGATGCCGGCTCTCGTGCCTCTTGCGAGTATCGGAAATCACCAGCTTCCATTAGAGCAGCCTTTAGATCTCTCGAAGAAAGAAAATCTCACAATAACTCCTTCAGTTAAAGACAATGATATTATAAACAATAGAAATAATTTATCATCACCACACGAGCCAAAAGATAATAATAAAATGATACAAATGACTGTGCCTCATTCAGAAGTTGATGATCTTGATGAATCACCCTTGGTTATTGATGAAGAGACCACTGATCCGGTTGAAATAAAAAAGGAAGTATCTTCCAGCGGTGACAATACAGTAAAGGTATATTATTTATTACCAACCATTTATATTTGTACAGATTTTGTGTGTTTGAAATATTAAATAATAAAAATAAAAATTTTTGATACCGCTTAGAGTCAATCAAGGGCCCACGTAAAGTCTGAGCGCGAGAATGATAGGCCTGTGCCAGATGCTCCTCCTTCAACGGAGACCGAACAAGAGGGCGTGTACGTATGCGATCAATGCGATAAGACCTTCTCCAAGCATAGCTCACTTGCTAGACACAAGTACGAACATTCCGGTAAGTCGGCTTATCATTTTTAATTTTATCAGACCGCAGTAATCTGCTGATATTTTTATTATTCACTGCTTCATTTTTTTTCTTCCCGTATACTAATAAATTTTTTTTTGTGTAAATTAAACAGGGCAAAGGCCGTACAAATGCGAAGAGTGTCCGCGGGCTTTCAAACACAAGCATCACTTGACGGAACACAAGCGTCTTCATACCGGCGAAAAGCCATTCCAGTGCTCCAAGTGCCTAAAGCGCTTCTCACACTCTGGTTCTTACAGTCAGCACATGAATCACCGGTACTCTTACTGCAAACCATACAGAGAATAGAACGAGGACCATCATCATCATTATCATCATCATCTAACAGCTTATTCAAACTCAAAATTTTCACCGTACACATTCAGACAAGTATGTACTGCGAACTTTCCTTCACTCGTGACTTAACATTTAGGTCTCTTTACTGTGATTACTACTACTGGTCACACTAAGCACACACGACAATAGATCTATACATTGAGAGGACTGAGATATATAATATGTGAGAGAGTAGAATGGGTTTATTACTTCCGACTTGGTCTAGGGTCCAGGATCCAGGTATACCGACACCACCTACACCCCAAGGGACATAAACAAGAAACGGTAAAACAGGATATTACGAAACATCACACATAATATAACAATCACGGCTACTCATATAAATATATATATGCGTAAGATGGTGATTTCGTAAACTTATTAAAACAACGGTCTTAATAATTATTTAAATTAAAACCGTAAATGTTTTAATTATTGAGACCTCAGAGCAAATAAAAAAAATTAAGCCAATAAAAATTGGTTATTAATAAAGTTTAATTAATAATTAATAATAATTACGATGATGCAAATAACCAATGAATGAAACTAAAGTAACGGTACCAAAAAAGCATAATGCAATAATCTATTATATATAAATATATATATAATAATATAATATACATAATATTTTATTATTTTTATTGAAAATAAATGAATGAAAAAAAATATATAAATATTATAAATAACATGACAATAATAAGGAAACTAATTAATGTACAAAATTGTTAGCTAAACGTTCACAGAGTTAGTGGGCGATATTATTCGGTGATGATTAACGGGTGACATTAAATACTACAATAAAATAGTGACAAAGTTAATAATTGTCAATCTCAAGTTTAAATAAATAGATTTAAAAGTGAAAGCTTATCAGTTTTGATAAGCGAGCTTGGCATTGACGATTTGTCTCTTTTATTTTAAAAATTAACAGTCAAAAGTAGACGACTGTTGAAGGAAACAAAGAAACGAAATTAAAAGTATAAATAAATATATATTATTATTATTAATAAAAAAAAAATATATATATATATTATATATAAATGAATATATATGTATATTAATTAATATAGCATTTAAGAGGAAGTTTGAATGCGAGAAGTGAAAATAAATATATAAGACTCAGTTGTCCAGTAGTTTTTTGGCTATTAACTATTAAAAAATAAATATACGATCATGGAGCTTGAGTACTTGTTCAACGCAATAATATTTTTTTATAATTCAACGTGATTTTTTAATGAGTACGTTTTGTCGTAAAGAAAATATTGCAACTTGTTATTCAGCACACATTCCTACTTATTAAAGGCCTTTTTTTCTCTTTTTTTTTTTTACTAATAAACAGTTACGATAATCGTGTTGGTCCATTAATTAAATTGTTTACTGGAGATTTATTTTGTTCGGCACGTGTGCGCGGTCTGTGCTTTTTACAAAGTACCCATGCGTACTTCAAATAATAATAATAATAATAATGAATAATTATTTAAAGGGACGGCCTTGCCTCCGCGTTCGGACTAAAAAAAAGTAATTACTGATTACTAGGACATTTAAACGTTGATCAAAGGGATACTGTAGATCGGTGGATGAAAACAATTTTATTCTGTTAAGTACTTACAAAGTTTCCATTAACTTGTTAACTGTAACTCACGTCCATTCATCATTTAGTCATCATTAGCTATTGTATTTTTTTTTTTTTTATTTTATTTACACAACATTCCGTTTTAATCATCATGCCATGACGCACATTCATTATTTTTAAAAATAAAATATATATACGGTCCAAAAATATAAAATTTATGGATCTTGTATCGCAACCGATCTAACAGTAATCCCTGTAATTAAAAATTTTTAAATATATATACATGATATTAAAATGCTTCCAATACTGTACCATTACAATATTATATTAAATATGACACTTTATATGGTTACATTATTTACTGGACGTATTGAAGAAAAGTAATAATTTAAAAAAAAAAAAAAAAAAAAACTAAATATTTGTCCAGCATAAAAGCTCTACGAATGACGATAATAATTATAAATAAATAGATTAGTAATAATTACATAAGTTAATAATAGTAATAATTAATTAAATAATTAATTAATAATAATATTTGGAGATGTATTTTATAACAGTTTATTCGTCTCTTTTTTTTTATTTACACAACGTACCGCAAGTGATAAGTGATATTGTTATTGATAATGATAATTAATATACGTGAAATTGCCGGTTGGGGAATTTTACTTTAAAAAAAAGGAAAAAAAAAAAAGAAAAAAAAAACCAAAAAGATAAAAATAAAAAAAAAACAATAAATAATTATTTATAAGATTTATTAATAGTAATTACGCTGATAAAAAAAAATACAATTGTACTTCTTTATTGTAGAAGCTTCGGTTATCCGCGACAGGCATCGTGTTCATGTTCGTGTAAAAAAACTATTTAAAAAAAAAAAAAAAATGAAAAAAAAAACATTGAAAGCATTTTAAAATGCTTGTAATACTCATTTATTATAGTGTTAACAATTAAGAAATATATTTTTATATAATTATAATATTATATATATATATATAAATATAAATGTATATGATAATGAATTATATATTTAAAGTAAACTCGGATCGTCCGGTCGCCAAAAAATAATTAAAAAATATTTGATAAACTTACTGATGTATAAATGTGTTAACTAGTTAACTCAATGCTCGAATAATTAGCATTTTATTACTTTAATTATTTATTTTTCTCTGTAATTCTTGACGTTCCAGATGCATTTTTTTATCCATCATTTATACATTCATTTTATAATTTTTTTTGCTAGTAATTAAAATTTTAAAATATACAATGCAATAAATAATAATAATAATGTTAGTAAACGATAACGACGAATTTAAAAAAAAATATATGAGACAATAAATAATAAATCGAGCAGCGAGACAACAAAAGTGACTTTGGTACTTTAATAATTGTCAGGGAAAAACTGATGATAATTAAAACGTTTATAAATAATTGTATTAGCAATGCGATAACTATGATAATAATTAAAACGTAATAACTAATGGAAATGTTTTTGACAGATTATTTAAATAATGATAATAATAACAAATAATTTTTATTATTGTTAAAGCAACGAGTAAAAAAAAGCACCATACGATGCCTTCCGTGAACGACCGAGCTTGCCTAGTTGCCAAAATATTAATAAAAAAACTGTTTGTTTAAATTATGAGGGCAATTATTTTGATATATATTATTGTAATGATAATAATTATAGATATTACTGATAAATTAAATGCCAAATGATAAAATAAATTGACTTAATTGCCGTCATATATTTGAATATTCCGCGGTTTAAATAATGGTGGTTATGCAATTGAGCTTTCCATGACTAATTATTGATAAGAATTTACAGAATTAACGATTGCAAAGAAAATAATTTTTTTTGTATATAATATATTTAAAAAAAAAAATAAATAAATACTCAAAATACGACAGACAATAATATACCGCTGTTTCAAAATAGATAAAAACTAGTGTCTTAGGTGATTAAAAAAATCGAAAAATAAATAAACAACATTTAAGTATACACTGTAGAGGTAAAATGGTCATATAAGAATTTAATTGAAAAATATAAATTGGTATATATATTGTATACATTAATGGACGAGTGAATGAAAATAATTGCCGTGGATTTAAAATAGTGTGAATTTATTATTATTATTTTATTATATATTATAGTTATATTATTATTATTAAAAAAAATCTATATGTATAATAAATTTTAAGCTGGCGAAATGTAAATCGTACTGCGTAAAAAAAAAGTCTACTAAATAATTACGGTACGGTAAAAATATAAAAAAAAAAAAAGAAAAAAGTAATAACGGCTAGCCATGTAGTGTCGGCAGTCCCAATTAAATGGAATGAAAAATTAATAATTAAAATATTAGTACGTGCAATTGATTTAAATGGTTTATATATATATCCATATAAATTTTTTAATTATTATTTATATTTTTATTTTGTGCATTAAGAGTTTCTCAGGCAGTGCCCCCCACTTTTTAAAAATATCAAATGACTCGACTGTCAAAATCGTATTAAAATTTTATTAATTAATTAAAAAAAAATAAAATAAAAAAGGACAATTTCGCCGAGATATAGAATTTAAAAAAAATTACTTACAGCTGATTTCTACAAAATTTGAAAATTCGATTTATAAAATTGACAGAAAGATTTTACTGAAATTTATTTTCCAAATTTCGTTCAACTCCCAATCAATATCAATAGTAAGTAATTTTTTTTTAAACCTATACCTCCGCGAAATTACTATACGTCGTCCTTTTTTCAATTAAAATTTTAATTATTTGATAAAACTTTAATACGCTTATGACAATCGAGTCGTTTAAAATTTTTAAAAAGTGGGTGGCACTGTCTGAGAATTTCTCAAGTCAAGAGAACAATAGTCTCTTTTTAACTTTCGAATTTTAAAAATAATGTTATTTTTTTTTAAATTTAATTTTATTTAAATAATTATTGTTTTATAAGTTTTTAAATTAGCGAACAACGGAATTGGTGGGTGCTGTTCACACTATGTCGCTAACATTATAGTCCTTATGATAAAGTAATACCGTATTACATTGTGTTGTAATCGGTGATTGTTAAACAGAGCAATTTGATGATTAAAGAAGAGATGATAATTATGATATTTGATTTAAATAATAAATAAATAATTGAGGAATAATAATTATATTGTATTGTGACAATGTTCCATCCAATAAATAAATAAATAATTGAAATAAAATATAATACAGTTAGGCCGACTATTCCGCCAGTTCGTGCCTTTTTTCTGCAGGGAGTGTGCGCTCTTTTTCGAGTCCGATGATGATTCTGTGTAACACTTGAGTGAGTGGACAAATGCAGGACCTTGATACACCAATACATGTATCTTATTATATATATATATGATATATATATTGATCCTGCTAAAATATTACAGAATATTATATATGAGAGTGTGAGAAAGAAAGAGCGATTGTGCGAGAGGTAAATAGATAAGTAAGAGTGTGTAAGATATAAGCGCACTTGTATATAAATTTATAAATTTTTATTTATTTACGGTTTTTAAAATTTACAAGTGTATGTACACTGAACCCGATAAAATTAAATTAATATAAATAAATAAATATTTATTGTTTATTGCAAATAGTCAAGTGCGCTTAGATCGTAATTTTGTGTTGATAAAAGAGAGTAAGAGATTAGTGAGGGTTTAGATGCTGCAAAAAAAAATAAAATAAAATAAAATAAAAGTGCAAGTAGTTTGATTTTAATTTAGCATGAGCGATTTCTTGTCGCTCGAGGTATTTTTCCATAAATTTTATGCGGCCACATCTATAAGAAAAAAAAATAAAATAAAATATTTAAAATAATGAAAAAAAATGTAATGAAAGAAAATGGATCTTATTGTAATATCCATAAATATTTTTATTGATTTAATTGTATCCTGTATATTTTCCATTCCACGTCTGTATGATTTTTTAAAAAAATTCACGCCGTGAATCGACTTTAGGTAGTTTTTAATCATTTTATATACATATACGTTGTACATTACACTTTTAATGTCAATGCATTTTTTTCTTTGTTTTATTTTTTATTATTATTAATATTATTATCGTTTATATTATTATTATTATAAATAAATAAATATATATAATTATTATTATATATGTAATTTACTTCCGTTGGATTAATACTTTGGTATATACAAGTGTCATTCTGTCAAATAAAGATGAATGATTTCTGATAATAAATGTCTTTATTTATTTCTTAAATTATAATTTTTAAATTTCCATTCCCCATTAAATCTTCCCGCCCAAACTATAAAATTATAAAAAACATTATCAATTTACAGCAAAACAACGAGCTCTGTATCGGGATACTTGGGCAACTGTAAATCGTATTCTTCCTCCAGTTTTTTTGGGACAAATCTACCCCCCAGGTAGTGGTACTTCCCCTTAAAATATTTAGCGCAAATTTTCGGAGCCGTAAGTGAAATCAAAGTCTCCGGATTGATCCCTCCGTCTGGTGGACCATTTTCGACATCCCAACCCGAAGGTATGTCGATGCTGCAAATATGCGTGCCTGCAGTTTTCAATAAATCGACAATAGGAACAAATTCCTCTCTGACTGGCGGCTTGAAACTGAATCCAAACAACGCATCGACAATAACCCGATACTCTTTTGTGTCTTTAATAGCCGCAGTATCATCCAGTATACGAATATCATTTTCTCTGCACTGATGCAATAGATTTTCATACAATTTATTGGTAGTTTTCTTGGGATAATATACTTCAGGTCTGTATCCAAATAGTTTTAAATGTCTGGCACATACGAGACCATCTCCACCATTATTACCAGGACCACAGCATACTAGAACATAATCATTTTTATTACCAGCCAATGGATACGTCTTGGCAATAGCTATTGCGCAACTTTGACCCGCCAGTTCCATCAATTGATCAACGCTGAATTTGTACTTGTCAAATAAATCTTTATCAACATTTATCGCCTCTGTTTGCTTCAAGTATTTAACCATCTTGCTGTTATTATTATTATTCTGACAACCAGTACCGCTGATAAATTTCTTCAAAATATGACAGTTCCAATATCCAGCTCCACGTCTTGATAAATTCCTCAACATTTATCAATAATTGCACCTATAAATAAAAAATGAATATAAATGTAGCAGACATCAGACAAATTTAAAATTACAAATAAATAGAGTAAATAATTAAAAACATATTTATAAAAAATTCACTTATTTCAAAATTTTTTAAATGCGCATTTTTTTTTAATTTTTAAAATTTATTATTTACTCTATTTATTTGTAACTTTAAATATGATACTGACTTTAGCAGACGTCAAATAGTTTTTGAATTTATTTAAAAATGAGTAATTATAAGAATAAAAAAATTTCACAAAATTCCACCTGTAGTTTTTAAAATTTTCTACATGTGCATATTTTTAGATTTTTTTTTTTGTCTCTAATCAGTTGAAAAATAAATTCAAAAATTTTTAATTGTCTGCTAACTTCAGGATCACACTTTAAATTTGTCTGCTTGTCATATTCACATTCAAATTTTTTTAAAAAAACAATTATTACTAAGAAACGTAAATAAATATACAAAAATATGTAAATAATAATAAATCTTACCAGGTTATTTTTATCCGGTTATCGATTGAAAGTAAATTCAAATGTGGAGGCTGTTTTAAAAGTTCCCGCCAGATGTCATAAGCAATCAGTAAAAAAAAGAATTTATTTCTTTATTTTCATTGGCCAGACGTCATCTTTTTTTCATCTTCTTACCAAGATTCGTTGAAACCAATAAAAAAATATATATTTTATCTAAAAGATAATTATTTATGAGTTTCATATTTATAAGTTTGCTAAATTTATCATATACCCAATGAAATAATTGCATCGACTAACCTGTTCGCCTACTGGGATTCGATGATGTTTATAAATATGCGAATCTGACATTTTACTCACGTATTATTTAATTTATTCACTTGATATATTACCGTAAATAGAAAATATGAATAAATAATTATAAATACATAAATAGATATATTAAAGTTATCAACTGCGTGATGCAACGTAAAATAATATTTTAATTGTTAAATATTTATTTTAATTATTAAATTTAAGTGAATGTTTACTCAATAATTATTTAAAGTAGTCAAAAAAAAAGAAGAAGAGTAAATAAAAAAAAAATGACAAGTGGCCAAAGTGGGCATGATCATTCGTTTACAATACGTCAAGAAATTCAACGTTTCGAAAGTGTTCATCCGTCTATTTATGCTATTTACGATTTAATTGATCTTATTTCTGACACACAAATTGCCAAGCAGATAAGAGAACATGTTGTAGCTATTGAAGGTATTTATTTAAGACATTACTGAGTATTGCAAACCATCTGTTGTAAGTTAAAGTGACAGCTCACTTAGTTTAATATTTTTTAAATTTATTATTTTTTAATTTACAGATTCTTTTGTCAATAGTCATGAATGGACACTGGCTAGAGATGTACCAGAACTACATCTGGGAATTATTGGGTCATGTGATTCAGGTAAATCGGCACTGGTACATCGCTATTTGACAGGATCATTTATGCATGAGGAATCCCCAGAAGGTGGTAGATTTAAAAAAGAAATTTTTATTAATGATCAAAGTTATTTATTATTGATTAGAGATGAAGGTGGTGTCCCTGAATCACAGGTAATTTTTTTTTAATTACAAATTAATTGTCTGGTTGTATGATAAGTAATTATGCCAGTAAAGTTGCCGGACATCTGACAATTTTTTAAATTTTAAAACCAGAAAATAAAATTTTTTCAACAAAAAAATTAAAAAATGGACTGGAAAATTCTAAAATCAGTACATGCATTTTTTTTATTTTATCAATTTAATTATTTAATTTTTTTATGTAATTTAAAAATTGTCTTGTCTGCTACATTTACACTAATTAAGTAATTATAATAATAATTATTGTTGTTGTTATATAATTGCAGTTCTCGTCATGGATCGATGCTGTTTTATTGGTGTTTAGTTTAGAAAGCGAAGAGAGTTTTTCGATTCTTTGTAATTATTATAATAAAATGTGTTCATTTCGTAATATGACAGATGTACCAAAAATTTTAGTCGGAGTACAAGGTAATTATTTATTCATTATTTATCTAGATGGCCTTGGAATTAATGTCCCAGACAGAAATATTTGAAATATAAAGAACTAGGTGATAGAATTCAAATTAGTAGCAGCTGAAACTTTGCTGGGATAGGTTACGGTCCGCCACCAGTCGCTGTCGGGTCTGTAATTGATGCTCACAAGTGTTTTGGTTCCGGTTGTTCTAGTAGGAGTCTAAGTCATGAAGAAGTTAACAGACTGTTAGCAATTCTCGGATTTTTTTTCTGACAAATTAAAAAAAAAAAAAATGCACTTGTAGAAAATTGAAAAAACTATAAGTGCAATTTTTCAAAATACTTTTTTTTCACAATTTGTCGGTTATAAAAAAATCTAAAAATGATTAGATGTCGGCTAACTTCAGTATCATGTCTAAGGCAGAGAACTTGATGCTGATGGTTGATAAAAATATTTTATGGGAATATTTCTGCTCGGGACATTATTCGGAATGTAAACTTGTGCCAGGATTTAATTATTATTTAAAAAATCTAATTAATTACTTATAGATTCGATCAACGATACAAATCCCCGTGTGATTAAGGACGTGAGGCCACGTAAGTTAGCATGTGAGTTACGGTGTCCTTATTACGAAACCTGTGCCATTTATGGATTAAACGTAGAACGTGTATTTCAAGATGTTTGTCAGAAAATAATTGTTAAAATGTCTGATAAATCTCAGTTGACGCAACGATGTAATGGTAGCCAGAGTTCTAGTGATAATTTACAACAACAAGAACCAAGATACTCAATACCTGTGATTACTAAAACCGTACTACCGTCAGCTAAAGATTCGGATACGAGCAGTCCCTCGAAAATTAGTGTTACGACAGATAAGGCCGAAGAATTTATACGACCGAGCCAAGATAATGTGACGCAGTGCGATCCAGTTATAACGAATGATACCAGTTTTCAGTATATACAGACCCCTCACCCGGAATTCCGTAGCTCTATTTTAACGCCGACGACAATCAGAAAGTTTCGTAGGAAATCAAATATTTTTACGCCGTCTAAAAAAGAAAAGTACAATATGGAGGAGATGGGAGTGGGCAGAGAGATACCCGTCAAGCAGGGATACCTTTTTAAGCGCAGCAGCAAGTCCTTGAAGGAACGTAAAAAAAAATATGTGACTTTACTGGAAGACGGGAGACTGACTTACCACCCAAGTCTTCATGACTACATGAACGACACCAACGGCAAAGTCATTCTTCTCCAGTATGTTACAGTTAAAGTACCTGGTAAAACACCAAAAGGCTCAAAAGCAACCGCTACCCAAGATGACAGCTTCGAGTTCGCAATAATATCACTGGAGAACAAGACATGGAACTTCGAAGCGAGCAACGCCGAGGACCGCGACAGCTGGATCACTGCTATCGAACTCCAGATATTATCAAGCCTGCAGAACAGCGACGCTGATAAAAAAAACGAAACGGAAGCCTTCAAAATGCACTGCATAAAAAATAAAGTCTCTGGTAATGATGCATGCGCCGACTGCAGTGCCCCGAATCCCGACTGGGCGAGTCTCAATCTCGGAATTTTGGTTTGCATCGAGTGCTCAGGTATACACAGAAATTTAGGCTCGCATATATCGAAAATACGTTCGCTAGATCTTGACGACTGGTCTGCTGGACAGTTGAGTGTCATGCTAGCACTAGGTAACGATATTGCCAACGGAGTTTGGGAGTATTGTCTCAACAGCAAGTTGAAGCCCAACTCAGATTCTCCTCGGGAAGCTAAAGAGCAGTGGATTCGTTGGAAGTATGAAGACAAGGCTTTTTTACCACCTGCTAATCCAAATATCTCAATTGGAAAATTGCTCATTGATTCTGTTTGCCGGTAAGTCTACTGCTTAATTTAATTAATTATTTAAATTTAAGATAAAAGACCCAGTACCCGATCAGGGAACTAGTACCCGATCACTCGATGTATTTAGTAAATATAGAGATACAAATATATGAGTGATCGGATACTAGTTCCCTGATCAGGTACTGGGTCTCTTATCTTAATTTAATTAAAATTATATTTTAAAGAGGTGATATGAGGGCTTTCACTCTCTGCTTGGCAAGATGTACATACGAAGATATAAATATGTCAGTCAGTAATGAAGATTTGAGAACGCCTCTACATCTAGCTTGCGCTACGGGAAACTTGGCCATGGCTCAATTATTAATATGGGTAAATATTAACACTAAATATACTTAATATTGCTGATGATTTACAATGTCTGTGACAATTGAAAAGCAGCTTGATAAAATGTTTGTTTTACAATTACAGCACAAGGCGAATCCCCAAAATCTTGATCACGAAGGCCGTACCTGTATGTCATACGTCAGAGCATTAGAGAGAACTCTCGACAACACGTCGGATTCGATTGAAATGCAGAAACTCTTAGAAGTATTAGAGCAGGCAAGTATATCTAGTATGGACGACACTGAAACGACCCAGTATTAAACACACTTGTTTGTTTAGTTTAGTGAATGATAACAAACTTAATATATTTGTTTATTAAGTCGTTTATCTTTTACCGTTGGTACTTATTTTATTTTTATAATTTTATTCCACCGACTTGTTTTATTTTATTGAAGATAAAAAAATGTTTTTAGCTCATATAATATATGTAAGTATTTGTAGATTTTATTAACTGAAATTTTATTGTAACTAAATGAATTTTAATTTTCTTTTAACTTTTATTTTTTATTAATATTTTGTTTTTTAAATCTATTCATATAATATATACATATGTATGTATGTATTTATTTATTTATGTATGTCGGCTATTTTATACTGAATGTTTTAATTAACATTAATTATTAAATTAATTAATTTAAAAATTAACACGTCACAGGAAAGTAACGGAAACATCACAACTCGGTAATAGAAAATAAAAAAAAAAAAAAGATTATTTAGATGAAATATAATCGAGTGTAATTTTTGTCAATGACTGAGAAGTACAAAGCACTCCATAAATCTAGTTAATATTATATTTATATATTGAAATGTACGAATTCAAATATGCTTTTACAATTCACATGTTATTTGAATATAATTGTATTGTCTCGTAAACAATGTCTTTGTTTTTTATTCTAATACAAAAATGCTTGTTTCATTTCGTTATCAGTTTCTGCATCATCTTCTGCAACAAAAATAACAAAGTAAGTATGATACTGAAGTTAGAATACAATTAATAATTTTCGGTACTTTGAATACCGAGCCCTGAGCATGGATTTTCTATCTGAAGTCTGTGACGACGATCCTAACTAAAATTAAGGCATCCGTTCGATGTTTGGAGGCCTTTGGGGTATCAGACAAATCTGCTGGAAGAACGCTAGCCCACAGAAGTGAAGGGCAAAAATTTTTTTCTAAGTAATGAGCCCTAAGTCTAGAAAAACTGGCCCCAGAGTGTCCAAAAAAAGTACCTCTACCCTACTTATATTTTTGTTCGTTAATAATTAAGTAGTAAAAAAATACTTACTGCAGAAAGGGTAAGTTCCGCTGGTCTCTAAAGCGAAATTCCCACGTGCTGGTAACCGCGAAGCGCTTAAACCCATCAAAGAGCATGAATTGGCATCACACTTGTCTTCAAGAACGAAATCTGTCCATCGTAAGCTTGCTGTCGTTGCATTGTAACGGTACGCCCACATGTAACAAGGCTCTTTTATGGCTGCGGCCATGTAACGCGGGGCCCTTGTGTGACTACAAGTCACCAGATTGTATAAAATGGTTATCGTTATTTTAGGAATCTCGTAGAAAGATTTGTAAGGGAAAGATTCGCCGTCTAGCAGACAGTTTGGCTGCCACTTGCCTCCGTTGACAAAGAAGTCAACGTCGCCGACTCCTGATGTCATTCCTAGACCAAGGAACGGTAAAAATGGTTTCCCATCAGTGTGTACCACGTCCACAAAATCAGCGTCCGTGTTGTCAAGTCGCACCTCCGGGTTCCTGCCCTGGAATCCTGGCTGTGCTGGATCCAAAGCTGTAATGCGATGGACTTTAGGATCTGTGAAATTTTTTCCAACGTACCCCATTATATGCGAGCCAAGACTGTGACCCAGTAGATGAACATTTTGTACATCCAGCGAATAATTGTCTTGTAAATAATGAATTACTCTGAAAATTTATTTCACAATTATTGGTATCGATATAATATTTTTGACAAGTCATTTATTATTATAGACCTTCGAATTTCGGCGGCTACTGTGCGAGTATTAGCGGCAGCTGTGAAATAAAATCCCGAGGACCCTTGTGCCCAATCTACTGCAAATACGTTACCATCTGTCTGTCAAAATAAAGTAATTCATTTTTTTATCTACAATCTTTATAATCTGTATTGATATAAATAGATTATAATACCATAAATAATAATGCTTCCGTTAAATTTTTAAACCAAGCGGTATTAGAATCGCTTGAATATCCATGAGTGATAAAATACGTGGGCTTATGAGGATCAAATTCTGGATTCATTTCAATTGACGGCCAAGTTTGTACAAAACTTTTGTTTACGGCTCTGCAATTAATTTGTTATTTTAAAACGACAATTACTTTAAATAATGTCACGATCGTATTAATCTTTGGTGTCCCTACTGAGGTTCCACTGAAAACTAGACTGGGATAACGTAAACGTTTCTTACAGTTTTTGAGACAAAGTTTTGATATAAATTGTAAACAAAGACATTGATTGTTAGTAATATTTAAATTTTCTCAAAAAAATTCTACTTTTAGTACAAATTTTTTATACAAATTTAATATGCAGAATTTCCCGCGAAATTTTGATCAAATCTCGAGCAAGTCAATCAAAATTATATGAAAAAAATTGGGAGTGAATTCGGAAATTACAGATTTTATTTAAATTCGAATTCACTTCGATCCTGACTTTTAATTTTAAAATAAACTCTCTTTCGAAGTGAATTTTACCCCGGAGAGATCAAATAAATAAAATCATCAGCTCCGGATTTGATCCAGATTCACTTTGTAATTTTTTTCCAGTATACTTTTATTATAGATCTTGACTTCGATTGTTACTAGAACTCTTTTTCATCACGCAGTCATTTAAATAAATATGTGATTTATAAATTTGAAATCTAGACACTGACCGATTGGAGAAAAAAAAAGTTGTGTTGACATCTTCTCTGGATTTTGGAAGAGGGTAAGGACGAAATAAAGTGTACCATGGATACTCATTTTCAAAGCATCCCAATTCTTCATAGCAAACTTGATCAGCAATCACTACACATTAATTATTAATAATTAATTATTTTTTATTTTTTTTTCTAATAAGTATTTAAATATTTGACTTACCGGATACCGTCCCGATTAATAAACACAGCAGTATTTTATAACTCATAGCGTATGTTTTTTTTACGCTGAATAAATAGTACTTATAATGATATAGAAGAGAAATATGTTGGGCCGACTGAGCGAATAAGAGAATAAATGAAAAGCTTGAAAAATAGATCACTGAATTAAATCAACAGCAAACATTTAATCAGGTGAACACGAAGAATTGACAAAAGGTCGACGTTTAAAATGAGCTAGTGATTGATAATATATTCATAAATTATTCTCATTATCTTTAATATAATACTTGCGCGGTAAACATTTCAATAGCAACATACATCAGATTCAATGTTAAACTCGATTAAAAATTTTCCGCTGACACATATAATCACTTAAATAAATTTAATTATAATATTTAAGTAATAAAATATCATAAACTTTTATTAGTTAACTTCTTATAAAAGTAAAAAAATCTTATAAATATGAGGTATTTAATTTAAATAATTACTAATTATACTCAAGTACTGACTTTTGTTAATTACTCGAGTAATTAATTTTCTAGCCAAATCTCATGTAACGTATTTCCGCACTAGTAACGTAATACGTGTCTCCTAATTCCATTTGACCTTTTTCAAGTTCACCTGGAAAATAAAATAAGCAATAAAAGTATTAGGCTGCGAACGTCACGTTTTCTTAGACCCCCCAACCCCCATAAGTGCAAATATTTTATGAACGTCCCCTTATTAAGTGTTACCTGGTACAAATATATTGGGCGGGAACATTGGAATACGGCTGTAACAATTAATCGTTGTCCATTTTTCATTTTTATTTTCGCTAGTCAGTGAACTCATCCATGAAAAAGGTTCTCTGAGTAAATAATTATTAATTAGTGATATTATAATTAAAATTAGTAAATATATATACGTACTTAGTAGTAATTTCTGAAATAATTTGCATCGGTGCTGGCATACTGATGGTATAGACATTTGGATTCTCTAAATATGAGAATTTGAGTGGTGAATTAGGGCCGCTGTAGGTTTTAAAAATAGTTTCGAAAATAGAATGGGAAACTTCGCAGCGGCAGTCAATTTGACTCTGGATCAGTTGAAGAAATTCTAAACTTATGTGAATTTGTGCCAATGCCTTTAATTTATTACTGTAATTAATATTTAATACTTAAGTATTTTAGCAAAATTTGATTATCACAACCGGCTTTAATTAGAAATTTTTCAAAGCCTACCGATAATTATCAAGTTTGAATTCATCACTCGACACATTAGTTATTAATTTCTGGAGATCGGACATCTCAAGCAGGCTCATATTTGATAGCAAATATAAATAATCTCGACTGATCTTCTCTATTCCCATGTCAATTACCAGCTCCAATGATATCGAACCCGCATGCAACGAAAATTTTTTATGTTCACTGTCCAGTTCTGAGACCATTCCCGCAAATCTCGTGTCCTCTATGCTATTGAACTAAAATATCAATAAATAAATTTACTGACCTACCTCTTAATAAAAAAATAAGTAAATAATAAATAATTACTTGAGGTTTAAAATTTTTTTCAACCATTGCTTCAAAAATTGCATAGACACAATCCGTTATCAGAACATAATTATCAGCTGCTCTAATAATCTGCCAGAATTTATCAGTAAAGTCAAGATTGTCTCTTCTAGGAAGTTCTTCAATGAACTCAATCAGTTTTGTTTTCCTGTCATTGTCTTCAGAGATTTGGATGCCTTCAGTGTTATCGTCGCTCTCAAAAGGATCATCTCCACTCAGTAGTCTTTTTAACTGACGCATGACGACATCATCGCTCTATTTAAAATTAAAAAATTTATCAGTTGCATATTTAATTATATTTGTAATATAAATTACCTGTTTGTAAGAATTATTGAAATCTTTTGGAAAAATTAACGGCTTGACGCTGTACCGTGAACTTAAATGTTTTTCATGATACTTTTGAACCATCGTTAAATATTTATCTAGCAGCACTATCTGGTCCCATAGATCACACAGCGGACTTGCTCTAGATCCGCTTATTATTTCTGCAACCTGGTAAAATATTATTCATGTTAAAATAATTAAAAATGATAATCATCGCATAAAAATAATTATAATAATGTACAAGTTTATTAGACAAGGCAGTTGGTGGCGGTAAAAATGTCAAACTATCCCAAGTAGCTTCAACTTTCAAGTATCCTTTAAACTCGTCAATAGGCTGCTCCCTTCTATCAATCATTTCATAACTAGTTCCACATAATTCGTAAGTGCTGGTTATTTTAATATCAACATCAAGTGAAGACGAACCCCCTAGATCAAAATGCTGTCTCATCAGATCAGAAAATCCGTTCTGAATGTGATTGAGTGACGTCATTGCTGGCAAACTGACATTAATTGGAATAAAATACTTGTCACTAAATAGAGCACCAATTAATACACCTCTTTCTTCATCATTTTCTGTAGGGTCACATAAAGAAAATACTGGGAGTGTCCATGTGTCAGCACTCAGTTTTTCTTGAGCGACATTAATCAATTCTCTATGAATATTTAATTAAATAAATAAGTTTTGATTAAAAAAAATATTTTAATTAAATAAAATAAATTATGCTTACGCTGCAGTGCGCCTGTCTATAGGAATGTGTTTTTCTTCATCTTTAAACCAGTTTTTTTTAGTCGGCGCTATCGTTACATTGAAGCTGTCATCGCCAAATGAGTGAGACAGAGGAGAACCTGTGGTGTCCATTGCTAAAAATATTAATTATTTATTACTCTACTCTAATGATTGAATTAGAGAGATCAAGATTCTTCGAAGTCCAAATTTAAGTCTTAATAAATTTAATTACCCAATGAATCGTTGATATTATTTTCATCTTTTATTATTTCTTTCAAGTCTTGGGGTTTCTACGATTTAAATAAAAATTTATGAGTGTGAATGTAGCAAACGTCAGACAAGTTTAAAACTATAAATAATTTAAAAAATAATATATTTAAAAAATTAACTTATTAATTTCAAAATTTTTTGAATGCGCATTATTTAAAAATTTAATTTTGTAGTTATGTATTTATTAATACTTTTAAGTTTGTCTGACGTCTGCTACAATCAAACTCATTAAAAATTTAATTTAATAATAATAATAAAATAATTAAAAATTGACAACTTGCAATGTAGCAAACTAAAACACATTCAGCATTAGGACCAAGTTGTGGAAAAAGACGATTTATGTATGACAGTCGTGTTTTTATCGCTTTAAATTCAGTTCCTTGGACAATTTTCCTCAATTGCTCCATATCATTTATTTTTTCTGATTTATTTATATTTTTAGAATACTGGTATGTAAATTTAAAAAGCTGTTTGTTTATTTATTTGTTTTGCTTGCTTGCTTGTCCGTTAAAAATGTGCGAGTTTCTAATAACAGTCGCTAAGAACTCGCACTGCGCGAAGACCACTGGCGCCATTTTAATTCACGCGGTTAAGTGACGCACTACTTGTGTCATATATTTATAAATGTATTTTCATTATGTTATCTACTACACTCGCTGACATTGTATCTACAATTTACATATGATTTAACTAGAAGGTTTCATACGTGAGCCGGTGAAACGAATTTAATTTTTGTTACGTTATTTAGATATTTTTACATAAAATAAAATTTAAAAACTGGGTAACATATATTTAGAATATGTTCAAGCAAAAACTTAAAGCTCTAGATTATATGTACTGGGATAAGGTTAATGCTAATGGTAAGTTAAAACTTTTTTTTATTTCTTCAATAATTTTTAATGAGTGAGAATTTTAAAAATAATCTGGAGTAACTTTGGCCTGTCAAAAAATGACAGCATTTTTTTTTCGCTCCGTTATTCAAAAAAAATCTTGGATACACTTTTGAGAAGCTCCAACTTACTCTGAGGGGACCAAAGTTACTCAGATTCAAAGTAATTAATTTTAATTTGTTATTAAAAACAAGTAACTTCAGATACTGAGCACTTCCGGAAATTGGTCAGCTGGTTGGAAGACCAGAAAATAAGACACTACACCATCGAAGATCGTGCTGGCCTGAGAGAAATCAGCAGCTCCAATTGGGACAAAAGTTTCGACAAATATATTCAAGATGTTGGGTGTCCGGTGACCTCATCAAATCTAGACAAACTCGAATGGCTGATAGGTCTGGCTGTGAGACTCGAATATGAAGATAATTGTATGTAATTTATTTTTATTTATCACCTTGGCAAGTACACAATAATTATTTTAAAAATTTTCTAGTAAACAAATACCAGAAGGTGACGAAAGATAAGTCAGCAAATGACGCAGTACCCAGCGTTAAATCAACCAACCCATTGGATAACTTAGACTGTAAGTTTTTCTTTTATTCAAAAATTATTTTGATTTTAATGATCCTGAAGTTGACAGACAATCAAAAAATTTTTGGAATTTTTTTCACCAAATTAATTGCAAAAAAAAAAAAAACTAAAAATGTGCACATGTAGAAAGTTGAAAAAACTATAGGTGCAATTTTTTTGAATAATTTATCAGACGAATCAAGTTATCAGGCGTCGGTTTACTTCAGTATCATAAATTTTAATATTTAAAAATTTTTAATAATTAAAAAAATTTTTTTTTTAGTTGAAAGCAATGAGTTTAAAAATAGAGTCAGCTCGTTAGCAAAATTACTAAAAATTCCCCAACATCCAGATCATCGGGTGACACTCGAAGCCTGCAGTAAACACGTAGTACAGAGATTAAATCCCAACGCGTTGAAAAATCCTTCAAGTGTCGTGATAAAGGGAAAGCCGTTCCCAATAATGGAAACGGACATGGGATTCGACATGGGTGACAAAGTATTAAACAACACAGCAAAGGCTCTTAATTTGTTGTACATCCAAGATCTTAGAAACCTCCAGACAGGAATAAATGAAGCCATCGTCGCTGTACAAAACATAACCGCTGATCCTAAGACTGACACCAGGGCCGGAAAAGTTGGCAGATAAATTTATTTAAAAGTACTTCAACTACCCGCATCACTGCTTAGTTAAGTTTTGTTAAATTATAATCATTTTCACAAGTCACTAGATTTAAATTGCATTCAAATTTTTAAAATAAAAATCTTTGAAATTCTTTAAGAAAAAAATAGACTTGTCATTTAAATATCAGTCCTATTATTCAGCGCCGAAGTAAATGAAATCAGGGATACAAATATGTGATGAAATATATCGATAATAAATATTTATTATATTTAAAATTACAGATGATTGAGTAATCGCATGGAATTTCAGACAATTGTACTTGATAACATTTGGCAATTTTAAAAAATACATTTGAAAGATTTAAAAAAAAATATTATGCGAGTGTTGACAAGCGACGAGTGAATATAAATATTTATTTACTTTAAATTGTGGAAAGGGTAAAAATTTTTTTAAAAAAATCGTCGCCTTAGTCTAGACTTAAATAAAAATTTTTTAGATGTCAGTACGTGGATATTTAAAAATTTTCTTACAACAAATGGAATAATAAAAGAGTAAAATTTGCATATAAATTCAAAAGCTTATTATAAAAATTAATTGCATCGTTGATAACAAGAAAAAAGATGCAGTTGCTGTTTTAAAATAATAATTTTAATAAAACTTAAGTCGTTGTGAAGACACCGTGGTATTTTTTAAATTAAAAAGAAAAATATATAAATCGTTGTAACGATATTTTAAAATAATAATTAACAATTACGCTAGTCTACATAAATTACGATTTCCGGAAGGCACAGTATGGACTTGTTGCTGTCGACGACTGGAATTTTCATCTTGCATTGAAGCCTGGAGAGCTCGGGCCAGAGCTTCGTCTTCGCTCATACTTCCTTGGTAATTACGAAACGTTTGTCCATTTGAATTCTTATTACTGCTGCCAGATCCGGTACTTTGTTGCTTAGCCTTTTTCTTCAGAGCCTCCAGCCGCTTCAATCTGACAGCCTCCTCATGACCGATGCAGTTGTGGTCAACTGGGTGCCGATGCTTCAAACAGAAGTTCATGCCGCAGTCTTTGCAGTCCACGCGAATTATTTCTTTTATTTTGCAGCCCTTATTTGAGCATTTGTTAACGAATACTTTTTTCTTGGCGTTGCTTAGATCTGACTCGCAGTGATTGTCAATATGCAGCCCCACGGCGATGTCTGGTGTGTCGCCACGTTTTATAGGTATAGGAACGTGGCACAATGGGCACACTGGTACCTGGACATCTTTTTTGTACGCACTTGGACATGAATGAGTCAAATATGTTATGTGGTCACTGCAAAATGATTCTTCACATGCATCGCATCTCATGGGTAAAAAATCTAATCGATTGCAGGTTTTTTCTGAACAATGTTTTCCAATATGTGGTAATTCCATTTTTTTTTATTCCAATCTATTAAAAGAAAAAATATTTAAAAAATTAATGATTTTATAAATAATCATAATTATAAATTATTTTATTTGAAATTTTCATTAAATTTTATCACTAAAAATTAATTTATTAGAAATTAATTATTAATTCTATTATTAGAAATTAAAAAAAAAATGTTTAGTAAAAAATTAGTACTCAGTTATTTAATTAAAAATTAATAATAATTTTTATTATTAAAGAAAAAAAAAAACTTACCTCAAATAATGTAATCACAATAACAACTAACGTCGAACTGATACAATGACTAATATACAAATGACTTTATATATTTAATAAACATATATATCACAGTTACACGTATGATTTAAATAAAAAAATTCATGTCATGTCGCGAATACTCCAATTGAATTCACGAACGTGGTTATCTATGAGCTGTCAAAATAACTAAATCTAAGGATTACAAAATAGAACGTAAGCTCTGGGGGAATTTTTAATATGAGTAAAAGTAATAAAGGAGTATGTAATTGTAAAAAAAATGTTTTGTCATGGCGTTGATAGCGTGTCGAATTGCAGCGACATCTTTTTAAATTTACAACTGACACGTGGGTTTGACGTTTGACATGTGACAGTTCCCTCGACTAATAATCTAATAAAATAAAAATTACTCCAAAATTTTAATTGTTTATATTTATTACTAACTTATAATTAAAGAAAAAATTTTTTGGGTGTATGCGTACATTTTTAAATTTAATGAGTGAATTTTTGTCGAAATGGCGGCAAATTAAAAATACGAGTTGTCCCAAGTACTATGAAGCCTGTAAATTTAAATTATTTGTTTAAACTGATCAATAAAAGTTTAATTGATAAAATTTAAAATTACCACTTGCTATAGAAAACATTATAAATTTCCCAGGTGTTCTGTCAAATTTTTTCGAGTGATGCGAAACGTACAATCCCATTCCAATTAATCCAACCCCGCTGACAAGTCGACATGATAAACAATCACGGTCGCGATTTGTTATTATTGATGTCTCAGTCATATTTATATTTATATATATTTACATTTATATTTATTAATAAATTACTATAATTTTATATTGAGGTTACTTGCATTTTTTTTGCACAACTATTTTTATCAGATAAAAGTTTGATTTTAAAGTAAGACAGCAGCGCCGCCAGTCGGCGGCTGGTAAAATAAAATTATTTGGGACATTTGTATTTGAATTATTTACATTTCATATCAATTATCAATACAAAGATACGATTGTGATAAAATATTTTTCTATAAACAAAAAAAAAGTTAATGATAATTCAATTTAAATTTAAAATCTAAATATTTATTTATTTATTTTTTGTAAAAAAAAATTATGCAAGCGAGCATTGAATTGAATATGTAAAGAAATAAAATGAATGTATAATTAAATTACAGTAAGTAAATTTAAAATATTTAAAAAATGCGTGAGTGAATGAGATAAAATCATAGTAAACTGGTATGCGTAATTCAAGGTCTCGTCGATGGTATCATCTTAGGACCAGAAATGGAGTGGAGTAAGAGCACAAGTGAATCGGGATTATTTCAATGACGAATAAATTGAGTAGATGATGACCGTCTTACCAATAAAGAGTTAAGAGTTTACCAATTCCTTTTACGATTCTCTCAACTCGATGATCTCCGTCGCCGCGAATGTTCCACATCCGTTTCGCGGTCCCCACAACAAACGCCTGCGCATCTAGTCATTCTCGCTATCATCATCATCATCAACATCATCAACATCTTTGTTATCCACACATGAAAAATAAAAAAAGATAATACGTAATCGTCGGCTGTTCGCGCAACGCACTCACACAAAGAGCAGCTAGATGTACAACACAATCATCTAATTGTGTTCAACTGATAAAAAGTTTTATCAACAATCTTCTTATATTATGACATAACATTATCTACGCTTATTCAAACATCCAGCCGTCTATACTTTGCTCTTTGTTTCTCGACAATAAATTAATTACCCATTAAATTAACAATTTTTTTATAAAAAAAAAAATGGGTACACGGAGAAAAATAAAATTTTAAAATTAGCATTTGAAATTTCGACTCTGAACCTGGCTGTCAATATGGGGAATTTTAACATTCGATTTTAAAAATTCAAATATTTATTTTTCTTGCATAGGCAATAAATTTCCATACTTATCCTCTAATTATTCACATTTTAATTACAAATTAAAAAATTAACTAAAATCAATTAAATTACTTGTTCTCAATTTATATAGTTCATATTTTTCTGTATATAAATTACTGTAATTTCAAATTTTGAGGAAATGAAAAAATGGTAAGAAAAAAAAAATGTAAAGCCAACGGAACAAATGCACGTTCCGTCATGTGAATTGTTAAAGTATTAATATATCGTGTCGTTAAGTACAATCGACATGACATCGTGACTGTAAGAAACTCGTTTCTTCCTTGAGAAAGGTCCTCGGTGTTTAGACCGCGTAGGAGGCCATAAGCCTCGACGGTTATGACAACCTGGTCTCCAGCAGTATAAAAGTATACGTTGCTTTAAGTAGACAACTCGAAAATTTTATTAAAAAGAGTGGGCTCGTGCATTTGAATCCCTGCCTAATACCTACAAACATGTAAATATAACGTGTGAGTAAATATTTTATTGTGTGTATAACCACCACTTATATATTTTAATGGTAATGTAAAAAATATTTATATATGTGTGGTATACACGACTAGACCCCGCGATTTAAGTTTGCTCAGCTCTTGTACTACGACGCGATACCGCGACGACACGAAGAAACGACGAGGAGAGCGCTGGCAGTAGAGCAGGCCAGTCCTGGCCAGACGCTTCGGCGAGCACACGCGCTCTTAACTTTTCTCTTAGCCGCCAGTTTTATTTTTAAATTCACGTTTCAATTTTTTATACTACACTTTTTTTTATTAACGCAATCACTTTTTTTGTGTTCAATTATTGGATTACTTTACTTTTATAACTTACACCGAGAGGTAAGTGATTGAATTTACAATTCCCATTATTTTGACGTTCAAATTTATTTTAAATTATTTTTAACATTTTAATGACAATTGAGAACTGCTTGACTGTTTGAATTTTGAATTGAGCGAAGTAATTGGTGGCAATAATTTCGCGATTCAAAATTATGAAAACCGTGGTGTGGCAAGGTCTGTAACGCAGTTCGCGTGTACGTCAAGTAGTATAAAATGTGAATAAGAATAAGTAAAAAAATATATAAATAGGCACAATGCCAAAAAGCGATGGTTTGAGGTTTATAGCGCATAGCAGTCGTCAGTTGCCCCGAGATGCTGAATATAGTCTGGTTTGTCGGTTTAGTCATCGTCTTTACACCGTTCACATGAACATACACGCTGTAATAACAAGGCCTTCGATGAATTTACAAGTAGTTACTTGTAATTATTACCTCAGTATCCACTTGAAATTTTTTTTTTATCTTCATTAGCCTACTAACGATCGTCAGCTCCAAATTAGATGAAAGTAATTACTCTATTTTACTACTACTTCTACTTCTACTACTACTACTACTACTACTACTACTACTACTACTGATACTACGTGCGCTATTATCACTATCAATAATTTTTTTCACAATAAAGATTACATATTTTTCGCGTTATCTTGATTACTCAGCTTCCCATATAATATCAGCCTGAGTATAAATACATAATTTAATTTAATGCTTTTTAAATTAATCATCAGCCATTAAGTAACAATGAAAGAATAAAATTGCAGGCCATAACTCACGTCTGGTGGGTGCGTGGGCGTAAAGAGCAGACTCTGGGGTCCCGTCTATTTTGGCACTGCAAGTGAATAACAAATTTTATATTTCCACAAAAGATTATACTAAATTTATTATTATTTTACATGCTAGTAGCTGTAGTTTGCGGCGTATTAATTATTGCAGACGGGGTTAAAGTTTATATTAATGGAAAAAATAAATGGCGCGCATAAATAAAATAAAAAAGTAGCCATAAAGAAATGAAAGATGATCAGTTCTCAAGGTAAAGTTTAAAATGGACCCACTGACAATCAAATAGAACTGACGTCATGTTTCATTATTAAATTTTCATGGTTAGTAGAGCGTTGAAATGGCAATAAACTTGATCAATGAGATAACGAGTGTTAAAACACGACAAATAAATTCAAATAAAATTTTTAAATAAGTAGGACGTACTCTTAAAACTTTTTTTTTGTCAATAAATAAACAGACTGATTGATAGACATATAGGTGGTGAAAGAAGCAGCCACAATAAGCAATAATTATTAAATATTTAACAATCAATGTCAAGAATGAAACCGTTAAGCAGTATGAATAACAAGTACTGTAATAATAGTAGTATAGAAGTGAGTGCAGTGAAAAGCGTCAGATTCTTTCACCTTGCTAACGAATGTAACAGAGTGGAGCGTGCGTAAGTGTGTAATATAATGGATGCGTGGGCGGTAAACGGACGTAACCTGGACCAGGTACGTGTGTGACTTGTCTCTACTTGTGCGCCCAGACGCACGTGCGATGTCCTCTCTTTAACTTCTGGTCAAGCAAACTCAAGTATAAGCAAAATATATTATGTACAGCCACAGTCGTATATCTGTATACATATAGGCGCCTTTCCTTTTAGGTATTTCGCCATGAGACTCCTCTCTCTCGCCTTACCTTGTCGGAACCGGTCCTCTCCTTCAAACTCACATCGAGTAACCTTATCTTAAAAACTAAACAAAATATATTTTACTGGGCTTATTTTTTTATCAGCTAATTTAGGTTTTTTTTTTATTAATTTTCTTCGCTGCTCTGGACCCGGTACCGGTATCCGTAAACTTTAAGCCTAAATTCTTGCCATTAATTTGCATGTATTTTATTTTTAAAATAAATATTTGCCACCAGACCCGTGGTATTTAATTTTTTTTTTTTTTTTTTTATGAATTTATCATTCATATTGAAATTATTTAAAATTTGGGCAGCTATGGTTTAATAATTTTTGAGTAAAAAAATTTATATGAATTGTAATTGGGCTTGAAAATTTTTTTTATTAAACCCGTATGTCCATAAAAATTATTTATTAAAATTAATAAGCGGCATGTTTGAAGAGCGATGATGATGGCGATATTAATATAATCAAAAAAGTAAAAATAACTGAGCAGCAGGGAGATAATTATTAGTCTTACGAATAATTCTTGTCTTTCTCGCTACGCCTTGACTTTACTGTTGATGTCAGAAATCTAGACTAATTAGATAGAACGTATGAGTTCGGGGCGTTGACAAGGGTGTAGATATAGAGTAGTATACATATGCGTGTCTAATAAAATGTATATATACCTAATTGTAGTATATATTACAGAATAGTAAGTAATGTAAGCAGTAAAGGCCACAGAGAATAAAGCGGCTTACGAATAAATGTTTGCAGTGGTGTCACTTTATCCCGAGTTACTGTGTAAGATTAATTGCTGACTTACGCAACAGGTGTTTCGAACACTCAGCTCAATGTTCTACCTAAACTATCGTATTTAAATTGTCGCGTGGCTGTAAGCCTACACACTAAATATATATACATATTTTTTATATAAACACAAATATCACGCGTATTTAGAGCAATGCCCAAAACGGTGATTCATAAAAAATTATTTGTGTTGTAATTTGTAATATTACTTTTTTTTATCCGTCATTACTATTATTATTTATTTAAATTATAAATATATAAATATATTCATTGATTTTATCGATGATTCGATATCCACCCACGTATTAAAGCATCCACGCCCGCTATTACTTGTACGACCAATCGTGCAGAAGAGGATTACGAGGGATCTATATCGGTATCTCGGTCAATTCGTCGCTGTTGAAACAGCTGAGGTTTGGCCTCTAAATCAGAAAAAAATAAAATATTAATAACGGAAAAAAATAATAAATATTTGACATTTAAAAAAATAAATGAAAAAAAAAAAAAAAAAAAAAAAAAAGATACCAGTGAGATCTAATTTAACCGCTTTGTAAGTAAATGAATAATTAAACAATAACATATTTTTTGTTAAAGTAAATTTTTTACCGCTGACAATCACTCGGCAATTGGCATCCTGTCACTTTGATCCACACGACCCAATGTGTCTCGTTACGCACATGTAATTATTCGTATCGCGCGAACCCGATCGCGGCACGAGTAGAGGAAGCTCGTTTCCATTTAATCGATACACGGTACGCGATAATTTTTACCCGATACTCATATTCATACTCATACTCATTCTTAATGTCATGTAGTTAATAACATATATAACAATGCCTAGATAAAATTTATAAATAAATAATTATTTAAATTACACTTTATTACATATGTATTATGGTAATTGGTAATTTTAATAATAGATTACTACGGTAGTAAAATATGAAAATAAAAAACAAATTAACTCAATTCAATTGCTTCATTTGCTGTATGAGCGAGACCTTCGCTGCTGGCTCTTGCAATCTTTCTCTAATACACATATGTAAATTTATACATATACAAGTATTATAAAAATACAGTGACACTCTCTCACTCACGATATACATCAGGATTGTTTATTAACAATACCACAAAAAGACCCTGTAAATCATGATTAAGAGAAGTGAAATTGGTCCTGACGGGTCTGGGTATTCAAACTTATTACCCTTGAACGACATCACACATGACCTTGAATTTATATCATGGATGTTTGTAATTTAATCTCCATTTAAAATTCTTTTTCATTTTATTTATTAATCCCCTCAACTCTCACTCGATTAAATTTTTTTTTTTTTTTTTTTTTACATGTGTACACATAAAGCAATCACGCTGATGGCATTAATTTCTTTTAAATATATTTTCCATTCAGCAAAACAAACATTTGTATATGCATATACATATAAATATAAATATAAATACAAATGACTTAAAGTAGTAATAATTTAAATTATTCAAAACAATTTATAGGCGTAGCAAGTAATGTTGAGCTAAAGTGGCACAAGCACAAGTAGTTTTCGCAGAAAAATCACGTTTACAAGTGTACATTCTTATACACTTACATATGTGTTATATATATAAATGTACATTTTAAAAACGCACGTGTCTTAAATAGTCATGACGATTTTGGACTCATATAAAACGCTAAGCAGTTAAGTTTATTTAGCTGATTCTCATAAACTTGCCTTGACCCCCTTTGACCGACAATAAAAAGAATGCGTATGCAGCACATACGTTATCCATCCTTTAAATACTTAAGATAGATTTACATTTAAAAGAGACTCAAAGCGTTTCAAATATATATACGACATAACAACTAAACTGACAACTCCGACTTTGACTTGAAGCGGCTCACTCTCATATACTTTATTTTATATTTTTTTAGGATCTCACAGATAAGACGAGACCCAGAGAACGAAAAAGGAAAAAAACAGAGCAACAGAACGAGGAGGAGTAACGAAAAATAATCGAGAGACAATGTCTTCAGTAAGAGAGAGCTCACACGTGAGCAGAAAGTACGTGAGTCATGGCGGCGCTATATCCGGACAGGGCCACTCAGCGAACTCGACCAACAGCCTCGAGAACAACTTGGGTAAAGACTTAACTTGTACACCAGCATAGTCTACTCTGTAGTTAAACCCTCAATGTACTTGTACTCGAATTCTCCACTCGTGTACTTAACTCTCATCTGCGGTATCCTCCTTCGCCTCCTCCACATATAATGCTCACATACTCAACTCTTCATGGCTCTCAAGCTCTCTAGTTCACCAGCTCTTCATCTATGCCATGAGAAGAGAGTTAAGTCGCATGTGAAGCTCGTGTAACTTTATCCAGCTGCTTGGTCTCTCCGGTCTCTCCCTCGAGTAAACCCAACTTGCATTACCCATACTCACACAATAAATCTACACATACATCCTATATATATATACATACTCTTATCATCAACATTCATTCACTGTTGTTTGCCAATACCGCGCCGCAGACCAGAGAAAAAAAATTAACCGCGTGCCGGTATAAGAAGTACTCGATAAAAATCCGCAACATGTAGATCTCAATATATGATTATATTGTTTTTACATAAAAAAAAAAATTTTTTAGACGCTCTCCTAGAAGATCTACAGACGAGCGTATCCAGAAGTGCTACGCCCAGTGGACGGAGACCTTATTCACCTCAAGTCGAGTACAGGACTGCTGCTAATCCAACAAAAACAGTAACTGAAATCAGGTATAATTTTATTTAGCCGAGATAATTTGAATTTATTTATACCCGCGCTGACTGGGTGGATTTATTCTCAGATCTATTTCTCCAATACGAACGAGCACGAGCACCAGGGAAAAGTACGTGAGCACAGGACCAAGTGGAGTAGGAAGTGGAATACCAGGCTTGGAGGCACTGGACGCTGAATTGCGAAACGTAAGTTTAAAGGCTACGTTACATTACATTTTGCATTGGCTTTAGCTTTAGCTCATCATCCAACTCTAGTCCTATCTATTTATCTGTCTACCTATCTATCTCTGAGACTACATCACCGTCCATACTATAAATTTCTTCCTGGTTTTAATAGTAGACCGCTCGAGGGCTTAACTTCCGACATTAAAATGTCTTGCAGAGTACGATCGCGCCTAATAGCCACTGACATTAACAACATATTGACGGAAGTCTTGTCGACAACTACACATTTTTAAAATACCCAGGCATCAGTCATTATACAAAGGATTCAAACATAAAATTACTCAGATAAATAAAATAACTTGAGTTATAATTCATCCTCAGTCCCCATTTAAGTCCACATCTTACCTATTACTCAATTCGTAGTCTCACAATGTCGTTTTTACATTTAGATTTTTTTATATCCAACATTTTTAAATGAGCAAAGGAGGCTAGGCCGAGACTAACAATTATCTGCCTAGTTTAAACTCTCTCTCAGTATATTACATTACCACACTTAGCGATAAGTAAATTTACTTTTATAGATAATTTCATTTTTAATTAAATATTTATTTGCTTTATTGCTATGAGCACTTATACTAAAGCCAGCGAGGTTTTTCAATTAACTCATCATTATTTTTATCTACCGCAACTCAGACTATTAATATCATAAATAAATTATTAATTTTTTATTTCATTAATTCTGCACAGTTGGCAAATAAAATTACAAATAAACGACCAATGGGCAGTAAAATTAAAAAAAAATTTAATTGATCAAGTGACATTGAGTCGGTTATGATCATTTATTAATCGGAGTAAAACATGACATGACAATTTTAAGAAAAAAAATTTTCTGATAGTAATAATATATATGAATAAACATAACATAGAGATGTATTTATTAGCTGGCAGATATATAGCAGAGTAACTGTTGTTTAGTGATGCATTGACAGTACATATGCTATTCTGTGTCAATCTGTCGATTGACAATCTCCATTGGTAGCCATCAATTGGACATTTTACCTCCCACGTACATCACGTTTCTCAGGTCTCTCACGAAAGCGATACAATGCCGTGATTAAGCATTCACTCGGGTGGCCCCTGGAGGCCTGGAATTCCGAAGAATTTAAATGTGCTACCGATCCGCCAACGCGTGCTTACGCGGAATGATTATACCTTGTGTGATGTTGCTGGTGTATATAAATATAAATATGTGTGGATACCTACATCAGCCTGTTTCTATGCTCTTATAAGGAGAGCCGGTTAAACCCAACATTGCGTTTTATCTAAATGTTTTGCACTTACTTTATCTCCCGCGCGACTCTCTTTTTATCTCTCCCGTGGCTTTCTCACTCTTCTCTACCTTCTATTTCCTCGGGTTCTTATATTCTTATACCCAACCCAGCCCTACACTGATCTCTCTACTCTGCAGCATCAAGTCATGCTAATTTACGATAATTATAATCCTTCGATCGCTCACGACGTTATACCGTGAATACAAAAAATACTCGCTAGTATTCCGGGGACTAACTAAAAAAAAAAAAAAAAAGAAAGAATATGGAGAGAGATATATTACATTTATATGTACTGCCCACATGTTATAATTTATCGCCGAGAAATTAATTATTTATTGCAATATAATTTTATTTTGTTTATTTAGAAAATAAAAAAAAAGTTTTATGATTAATATTTTTTATTTTGTTCGTAATTTCCTATCGACACGAGTACGCTCATATCGTGATTTTTAATCTTTTAGGTTCAGCCGGGACAGAGTAAGACCGTGGCATACAAACAGGTCTCTTATCAGTTCAACAAGAGTCAGGATGGCAAGCCAGTAGGTAAGAAAATAATTATTTTTTAAAATATATTTTATAAATATACAGTACGGAGCCAATAAATAAAGTAAAAAATAAAAAATACTCCTGAAGCGAGCGATTGATCATTGACTTGTATATAATAATTTTCCGGAGAATCGCCGTGTGTGAACAAGAGAAAGGGACCCACGGCAATAAGAACCGGCAAGTCTGTTAAATTTATACGTGCTGATGAAAACGATCGATCGGTTCACTCCTTATAGAGTTTACGACCTTGTCGAATTGTCGCCGTGAGATCGAATGTCACGAAAAAAAATATAAATAAAAATAAAAAATATATAAATTACTACACTAAAAAAAACGTCCGCTCGCCTTGGGAAGAAAATAAATTTTAAAAAATACCTTGGGTCGTAAGATTATCGATGTAATCTTTATTAATATTTCAAACGTAATTTGTTTATGTAATCTATTTAAAAGTATTGTTTGTTGTGAGCCAACTACAATTGGCAAATAATTATCTCGGCGATATATAACTTTATATATAAGTTGTATCGACCATATTAGGGTTGATTGTAATTGAAGAGACATGACCTGATTTCTCTGACGGTGGGAAAAATTATTATTATGGGTATATGATACGTGTATATGTTGAGAGAGAAGTTTAACCGTAAGAAAGAGGGAGACTGATTGAAATAAACGATTAAAAAAATAGACGACATATTGGTCGGTTAATCTCGATCGCAGGGTCACTGGTTTGCAATTTAGAAACTTAAATATCTCCATATGTCAATTGTCAACTGGCCAATTTACCAGATTGACAATAACAAATATATTTTTAATTTGTACAAGTCAATGATAAATACTCTCGCTTATAATCATCATCATCATCATCAATAAATACATAAATAAGCAATTAATTGATTGATTATTGTATTGCAGACTCGTACGGAACAACTGACAGAGCATTCAGCACCAACACTTCACCCTTCTCGTGAGTATTATAAGTTTTGTTGTCATGTTAAATACAAAAATACCCGAGCTCTGGCGTCAGGCCAAAAAAGTACGTCATTGTGTAACCGTCTACGCGTAGGAGGTAGCAAAATAATTCACGATTCATCACTGCATTTATTTTAATTTATTTTTCCTACTAAATTAATATTTAATAGTTTATTTAATTTTTTTTTTTTTAAAACTGAACATTGGTTTGTCTATTAATACTTTTTCTAGAGATGACATACATGAGGCGAGCTATGAAGAAATCCATAGGAAGCGAAAGAATGCCGAGAAAACCACTAAGACATCGACGGTCAACAGAGAACTCATGTATGGCGATACTTATTCGTCATCTCGCTCGAAACAGGCATCACCACTTCCGGGAGCACAATCGCGAGATGTTAAAATAATTCGCGAGGCAACCAGTAAGCAAATAAGATATTAATAGATCTTACTTTATGATCAATTGATGAATCAAAGCATTATGAATTATAACTTTTCTTTTTTTTTTTTCTAAATCTAGGCTACCAGGAACCTAAGACAGTATCAACTACTTACAATACCCGGGAGCGTATTCAAGAGTACGGAATAGAACAGGTACCGGTGCCTTCTCCAACGCCGACAATCCCATTGAATTTGGCACCAGGTCCAAACACTAAAGTAACGACGACAATAAAAACTTACACTTACGAATTACCCGGTGCTCCGGAAATTTATTTACCTCCTGGACACACTGGAACTGACCAGACAGTTACTTACAAACTCGACAAAACACTCGAGAGATCTGCGAGCCCTATTAGATATACCAGCACACCCGAGATAAATCAAAAGTCATCGATACTCCACAAGGAATCTAAATACTACCAAGAAGAATTACGCGGATCTCCAACTTACAGAAAGCCAAGTTCTCCCTACTCGTCGGGACCGTCGCCAACAAACATCGAAACAACGACAACCAGGAAGGAAAATTTTTACATAAAAGATGATCGGTATGAAAACGGATACTTACCAGTAGACAGAACAGACTATCCCGGATACCAGAACCAGCCGCCTTACACTGAAACCACAACGACGACGTTGATTGACAGGATCGAAGAACATTTTCCGGACAAGCCGGGTTCTCCCTCGCGCAGTTACTACACAGCAACGCCTCCAATTACGCCCCAAGCAACCGGTGTTTATAAATACACCAAGGAATCCTACAGCAATCACCATCCAAGCGACCGCGAAGTACTTTTACCAAAACCCTTTCCAACTGGCACGCAACTGTACCCAGTCAATGGAAAAGGTCCCAGTAATGGACAGGGACCACCCGCTAAACTTGATGATCTTATGGCTTCCTTCTCAGAATCAGAGGTTTGTTTTTACAACCTAGTACACATATCCATTCACATATTCATATATTTATTTAGCTACCGTTTGAAAATTATCACAAGAAAAATGTAATACGAAAATTAAAACATGATACTTTTAACTGAAACTTTATTTATCTTCAATCATATGAATGGAGATAAATGTCATAAATTACATTGATAGGAAATCTAAGAAAACGTGTATTAGTTTTTTTTTCTTTTAATAATAACCGCTCGTTGTATAAAATTTTATTAAGTTAGCAGATAATCTTTATCAATATAAATTAAGATTTATGAGCTTAAATGATTAGAAAAAAACAAAAATGTATATTTTAATGTTTGAAAAAAAAAAATATGTAATAGTTTACATAATTTAATAAAAAAAAATGTTTATATTTCACAGCGTGAAGTGTTAGTTGACATAAAGCGTGAAGAGCAGATGCAACGAAAAAACAAGTCACAAGAAAACGGGGTCCCCAAGAAAGGAGTCGACTTTATCAGTCATACACCTCCCAAAGTACAGAGTAAAAACGTCGCAGGTCCTCCTGTTTACTATCCCCCAGGCTCTGCGGAGTTTACTAAGAAAGAGGAAGGAGCCATGATGCAAGCGAGCGTAAGTTTGCTCTGAATGTTTACACGAGAATTTTATAAGCAGGATTTGAAGTAAAATAAAAGGTGTTATTTATGTCGGGTGTTTACTTTTCAGGGCGAATGGGCGAGGGCGAGGGGACAGTACGAGTATGAGGCCTCAAGTAAAACTAAAACAAAACAAACCAGTGGAAAAGCTGTGGTTCCTGTATGTCTTCCTCTCTGCTGCGCACTTCCTTGCGTTATAATGTAATTTATTATTTAAATAACGAAAACTTACTTTTTTTTACTAACAAAAAAAAATACTGAATACACATTTAAATGTAAGTGTATTCGAATAATTTATATCGGAGTAGTTATAAAGTAAAATTAATTATTTAATAATAAATAAAATAATTCGTGAAATTATTATATTAATAATTATAACAATTGTGAAAAATATATTGTCGGACTGACGTCAAATAATATGTACACTACGGAATTGTATGTTTACGTATGTTGTCTAATTGTGGATAATTAATTTTTAATAAAATTATTATAGTTAATTGTAACGACGAATTAATTAATAATAATATTAATCAATACGAATAATCCAAATAAAATTATTGATAGAGAAATTACCTTTTTTTTTATTATAATTAACGATTTATATTCTAATTTTTCAGTTTAGTTGAATAATAATAAAAAAAATATAAAATAATTTTGATTGTAACAACAAATTATATTTTATTGGCAACTAATTTTGGAACTTATACTTCAACTCGGGGTAAAAAAGTTACGACCCTTGGAAAAATAAATTTTCAACAGTAAATTTAATTATTTTACTTATTTTCTACCCTGTCGATGGTTTGAAATCGATTTAGTCAATCGATGAGAAAAAATAAACAAATAAAAAATTTTATGATTCTGAAGTTAGCCGACGTTTAATAATTTTTGAATTTTTTTCAAAATGATAAATTACAAAAAAAATATTCAAAGAAATTGCACCTATAGATTTTTTAATTTCCTACATGTGCATTTTTTAGTTTTTTTTTTTTTTGTTATTTAGTTGTTGAAAAATAAATTCGAAAATTTTTAATTATCTGCTAACTTCAGAATCGTAAAATTTTGCTTCCATAATTAAATTAATTTTCTTCGGTCCAAGATGAAAGTGACCGTTTTTGACCTCAATGAGCTCGAAAATTCGAAAACGATAACGAGGTCTGTAATTTTTTTAGATTTATTGAAAAAAATTTGCCTGTCGTTATTACAGATGTCGCGTCATGTGAATTCTTCAGCAACCGCGAATAATAAAGAAGAAAAAAAATATCAACATGTTCTGAATAATAACAAAATATAACCTGTAATGTGATAGACTAAGGCGCAATTTTTATATTATTGTATTTTTATGTACAATAATTTGAACTAATTTATAATATAAATTTTTTATCTAAAATGGATTCAGTCAAAGAGTTTATGAGTATTTTTCTAAGATGTTGGCAAGAGAGACAAGGCTTAGAATTGGAAAGATTATTCAAAGATGGGCCAAAATATTTTCAGGATGTGCCGCAAAGTGCCAAAGGTTACTAATTAATTAATTAAATAATAAATTAATTGATTAATTCTAATATTCCGCTTATTCAAATTCAAATTTTCTAGCGCTGGCTCTCGTCATGATTTTCGATGAGAAAAATGGACTGCCGCAATTTCTGATTAAAGAAGTCGACCGCCCAGTAGTGTCCAAAGATTTTCAAAGTTCTTTTAATATGGCATTTCACTTGTTGCAATTTTTTATTACCGAGTATTCAGATGTCCTCGGACCTCATGTACTAGTAATTAAAGTCAGTATTTTTTTTAGGTTTCCATTCCTTGGTTGTTTCCTGTAATTATTTGTTTTTGACCTCCAGAAATTATGTACTGCGATAGCGACATTAAAAACAGCCGCATATTTACATCGCATCGCTTGTTCAACACTTATCATGTTAATTGAAAATTTTCATGGTATCGATCTACAACTTGATGATACTCTTAAATATTGGATTGAAAAGATAAACTTTTTTTCCGATAGAGGTAAATTTTTTTTTTGGAAATCATTTCCAAGTCCCCGCTGCGCTTCAAAAGTAAATGGAAACTTTGCCGGCATTTTTCTCTTAAACATGAAAATTTTTGAAAAATAAAAACGTAAATTCCTAGACTATAATGCATCGAGTCTCGTTTTTTATTTTGCATTTAGAATTTTTGTTTGAGAAAAAGTTTGGACAAAAATAACCACCGACTTTTCTTAAGTACAGAAAATTTTTTATAAATTAAATTTTTAAAAAACTTGACACTTTGACACTTGTATAGATTTTTGTACTCGCGATAATTAAATCCTTAAGAAAAATAATTAATTATGTTTCAATATTTTCAGAACTAAATCCAATATTAAGAGTACTGAGTGTAATTGCACGTTACTATCCCGCCATGGACATAATAACAGAGAAAAAAGAAATAATAAAAAATTGTGCTGTCAAATTATTTGATAAAACGGTAGAGCGTAAATTCTTATTAAATTCAAAGTCGAAATTATAATTATAATATTTTTATATCAATAATAAATATTCATTTGTAAAATTATTTGTATTTTTTTTTTTAAATTAAATTTTAGTACAACACAATGATACATGAGAGGCCGACGCTGCTGGAAATGAATATCGAGTCAATTATAGACTTACTTTACAATTTCCCGCCAAATGAAAACGACCCCGAGATAATTAAATTCTACGAGCGCGTGAAGGAAGTGATCGACACCGCGGGAAAAAGTAAAAAAGTTGCTATAATAAAATCTATTTTGAAACTCATGACGCAACAAATGTTCACCTTCGAAAATTTAATATTCCGTGATAATAAATTTTGGCTGAAAACTTTTACACGTTTTCGCGCCGACGAATTCTACAGTGACATTGCAACGGAAGCCTTGAAAGTTTATTACGAACTAATGGGTAAAGTTTTCAGTGAACAAATAAAAAAAAAAGACGACAAAGAAGTTGTGGTACTTCACGTACGTTATCAAAAAATTACTACTTAATTATCAATTATTTTCCCTTGCTCTTAAAATTTTTTTTTATCATTAACTCAAATAATTACAGAGTCTCAAGGGCATGTTCGTAAAAAATCTAACAAACAATTTGATCTCTCGGGATTTGCGTCTGAATGTCAATGGGTTGAGTCAAATCGCTGAGCCAATTCAAAAATTACACAGCAGTGCAGCAGTCGAGGAAATCTATTCATTAGTTGCAAGTCGTATTATTCCTCTTTACTTCAGGTATAAATTATAAATTTACCTTGCAAATAAATATACAATGAAAAGACAATTTTGCCATAAATTTCTTTTTCATTTTTCAGCGAAGACGAAGCTCACGAGTACTTTGAAGACATCCCAGACTACCAGGAATCGTTATCTCGGATACTGATCTACATAAATAATGTATCGAATGATCAGATCAGGGCGCTGTCAAAACTCAGTGTACTTTTAATTAAAAGATATCCAGAACTTTCTCCTATAAGCCAGCGCCATGCAATTAAATCACTGAAACGAACTCTTTCTAACGTTGGGAAACTTAAATTAAATATTTGCCGAGAGTTTATTAGAAATCTAGGTAAGCTTTTATTTAAATAATTAAATTCAAGATCTATTTGAATAATTAATTGATAAATAATTAATTTCAGTCTTTGAAAGTATTGTCTGGAGTTGTTCCCACAGTCTACTGATCGACGCGGAGTATCAACGTGACGCTGAAAATTCGACAGAACGCCCGATCTGTTACAAGGATTACGTCCCACTGTGGAGGGGTTTGCTCACTGCAGTAAATTGTGAAATGTCAGTACAGCAGCAAGTCATCAATGAAATAATCGAAGCATGTATAACATTAATTGAAAAATTAAATTTAACCATAAAAACCCGCGAGGATAATGTTTTCGCGGACATCGCTGCTTCGAAGATTGCCGAAAACGAGACGGATTTCCGTATCTTCCACAACATGATCGATCTCTACGAGGAAATATTTGACGAAATAATACCTTGTGATCCAAAGGAGAAATTTTCCCGGTTTTTGTACCACGTGATACGCGCGTCGTATCAGTACCCATTGATATCAGGGTTCTACCGTCTAGTCGATCGTATTTTGAACGCTAAAGATTTTATTGACAGCGACCAGACCGTGGACAAAGAGCTAAATAAAATGGTACTTCAGTACCTACAGAACACACTGGACTCTGTCTGTAAATTTCCTCAGGAACTACAAGTCTCTTGCATTCATCTTATTCTGCACACTCCCATGATCTTCGTGCCCTATTTGATAGATCAGTTGGTACCGATATTTAAAATAGCTTTGACGATTGGCCTAAACGACTACGATCTAGCCAACAGTGCCCTGACTGCGCTAGAAGACTACACCTGCTCGGTTGAAAACGACAAAATGAATGAGTTTATAAAGGAATTACTGCCGCTATTAGAAATATATTTGCGAAGTAAAGAGAGCTTTCAGATTTACAATGAAACGTTCAGTGCTAATGAAAAACAAGTGTATAACAATGATGAAGGTCTAGAGAAGCTTCAAAAAAGAATTCTCTTGTTGTTTGGTCGTTTCGAAGAGTCGGCAGTACTAGAATTTCTGCACAATCAATCTCTGAACACCGGAGCCTCTTGGGATAAAAAAGATCTACTGAAATATTCATTAAATTTTCCCGATTACAGTCTCGACGTCTACTTGGACACGATGTTACCCCGGGTAATGGAACTGTCATTAAATTCAAGCGATCGCCGTACAAAAGTTGCCGCATGTGAAGTTCTACACTCGATAGTCGCAATAGTTTTGGGCAAAACCGTGCAGTATTTATCAGCTGACGCGGATCGTTTCGCTCCACTTTACAAAACTCTCTGCCCGGTTCTTCTAAGACTTGGCTGCGATGCCGACGATGTGATACGTCAACTTTTTAATCCCCTGATGCTGCAATTGACCCACTGGTTAAGTTCACGATTGATGTTATGCTCGCCAGCAGTTAATTACCTCGTCGACGCTCTTTTCGACGGACTGAGTGACAAAACTAATTCGGCATTAAGAGATTTCTCGGGTATTTGTCTAGCAGAGTTTGCCAAGTGGTCAATAAAACAATCCAATGATCAGGATTCATTTCGCGCGCAAATAAATATAAACACAATCGTTGAAAATATAACAAACTTTGCATTACATCCGTCAGATAATCGTCGAATTGCCGCGGCAATTGCTTTCAATTATTTGCACAAGACTCTTGCTAATTATCAAGAAATAGTTGATATATTTTGGCTGGAACTACTGTACGCTTTTGTAAAAAGTCTTAATGGATGTCATGATATCAGTATTCAAACATCTCTAGATCATATCAAGAAAGTTTTGATACAGAAATCAATTATTTTTAATAAAATTGAACCTCGTAGAAAAGTACCGATTGAATTTAACGGCGGGACACTTGAAGATACGGTCAATTGGTTACTGAGTCAATGCAAATCACTGGATAATAATGTAAGAAAAAAATCAATGGAATTATTTGCTGCACTATCATCAGAAGTAGAGGCTCATAAGTCTGCTAGAAATGTGGTGACGGCTTATTTGAAAGATAACGGAGTGCAAGGACTCAATAGAATTATTTTGAAAGGCACCGACGATACGGTCCATGGAATAAATTTGAATTCGGAAAAATCGGCAGACTATTTGAAACATCTCTTACGTACATTGGATTGTTATATTTGGCTCCTTCGTAATGATTTGATTGAGGGAGATAACGTTTTGTTTGAAGCCTCGAATCCAGACCGACGAGTGATATTCACTTGCATTAAATGCTTCACTCAATCGGTGTTGGATTTACAAAATGAAGACATAAATTCAACAATCAAAAGTCTTACCCAAGTCAGCGCGTTAGTTTGCGAAACGATAATGACGTTGTTCGATTTTATAGGCGCGATTTTGGCAACGGAAACCAGTGAAAGGGATTGGGTTTATAAAGAATTATTTGTAAAAAAAATTTATACCCTCATTTCAAAATGTGTTTTCGAGCCCCAGAAAGTCGGATTCGATGTAAAGAATTTACTGATCACAGAATCGCTTCCTTCAAAACTTGAAGTTCTCTTAAATGCCTTAAAAACTAAACTTCCGCTGGAATATTACAGCGCGATGGAAAATAAATTCCAGGTTACCATTGAAAGAGTATCGCCATCTTTGTTTGATTTTGAAGAAATTCAAGATTACAGGTCGCAAGTAAATGCAGTAAAAGGATTATTGTTATTACACAAATGTGATATTTTGCCAACACTAAGTGACGTAGACGTCGTCTCAGATAGTACGCAAAAAATAAAAAAAATATTTGACAGCCTTAAGAGCGGAGAAGCCGATCAGTGGTACATCGAATTGAGTTCTGAAAAGAAGGTTTACTTTGAGCACTTATTGAAACTGCTGCTTAATTACGAGGCCCAACCGGCGAAATTAATTATCGAGAGAACGTTGACGGATGAGCGACTAAATGGACCGCAGCAGGATTCCAAAATTTCACATGGCGAATACTTTTTCAATACTTTTAAAGTCGTGCTGATTCCTTGTCTGCTTAATGACATCCCTGGTACTCTAAAAGAGCTGACTGATTTATTACAAATCTCTGTGCAAGGATCTCTGTTTATAACTGAAGAAATGGTTGTCTGGGTGTTGAAACACAAAAATTGTTACGAAGAAATTTTAGAAGAGTTAGCGGATGAAATAATCGACAGGTTCAGTGTTTATGAACGCGCGTTAAATAAAGTAGAAGCGCGTAAAAAAATATTTTCGCGAATTTTCCGTACCGTCGTGCGTTTTAAGAAAAACCCTTTGGAAATAATGCACGCGCGCGGGCCGATGTACGCTTGGACTTTGAAGGAATTGAATGGCACAGACGATCTTATGAAGAAAACAAATATTTTAAATGATTTTCTGATCTGTTTAACAGGAGAAAATTCCAGCTCGCCCGAAATGAAAGTCATGCTGGACGGCTTGAAGCGAACCCGCGAAGCCGAAAGCTCGGGAGGAGTAACTGGAAACACTCTTATGATTTCGAAAATAAAAGAATGCTTCCAAACACTGCTAACATTACTGCCGATAACGAAGTCTACGGACGTTTTCTACGCGACAATTAATTTTTCTATGGGCGTAGGAGAATATTTATTCAATGAAACAACTTCCAAGTGCATAAACAGTTATTTTAATAATATTGTTGACGACAAAGCTTTGAAATCTGTTGAAGTCGCGTACGATTTGTTCATGGAAACATTAATTGTAAAAGAAAGACTTGATGTTCTGAAACATTTTCTACTTCCTGGACTTAAGTCGTCTAACTCCTTTGTCAAGGAGCAATTTTTCAATACGAACATAAAAGATATATTTAAAACATTGACTCAAACTACGACAAATAATTTGACTGATGATAAAAAACTTATTGTATCAAAAATCGGTTGTTTCAATTTAATTGAACTGATGTTTGTTAATTTAGATTTAGAAAAAATAAATAACAAAGATGGAGTTTTAGCGAGTAATATTTTGTCGAGCAGTTCATCAAATGATTCAGTAACTCAACGAATTTTTAAACTGACTTATCAAATTCGTAGTTTCAAAAGTTCTGTACTTGAATTCGCTGAAATTGTAAGACTTCTTCACTGCGCGGCTTACAACTGCGCGATAACAATAGCCAGTGAAACTGAAGACAGCAAGTACTACTTGTCTTTATTCGCAGAGAATCGAAAGGCCGGTCAATTGATATGGGAAAATATAATCGACTGTAAGAAAGTCTACGAGCTATCGCAGACTTTCAAGGAGTACCCGAAGCAACGGAAGAAACTCGTTAATATCAGAAAGTCAGTACGAAATCGTCAGAATGACCCGTTGATTTATTCATACATAAAGAGTTACGATCTGGCAACTTCGACATTGAATGAAGATGTTTACGCGCATGATTTTAATGAAGTCGCATTGCTAACTACGCCTTCAAAAGAATCAGCTTCGCTATCAGTGACTTTAGAAATTGATGATTTCAATAATCACGAATGCATGCCACCAATCTGTGCGATTTTAAAAATAATCAGTGAAAGTCGACCAGGTTTTACGGTTCCAGATCCTCAGAACCCTCCGAGAGAGTTCACTTTATTTGCTGGATCAATGGGTTGTGTTCACCAAAATGCTCAACTGTTTATGCTGAAAATAATTCTCAATAATCAGTCAATATTTAAACCGTACGCTGAATTATTTTTGGCGCCAATAATAAATACTGTCATTTCACTGCTAAATCAAGGGCCGCTGAATTATATAATAACTGATGGACTGTTACTGCTGATAGACTGGGCTGATGTAGCGATTCCTGATGAAAAACTTGGCCAGCCGGCCAATGAATTATTTTCTCTGCTGGTTGATAAAGTAGACGAAGGACCTCCCAGTGATTACATTATAAGATACAACTTCCGAATCGTCGAACTGCTTGTTCAAGTGTGGCACCAACTGCTTACCCTTCCGAAAAGTATTGATGTTAGAATGACATTAACACGTGAGCGTGCCATCAGACTTATTCTCATTCTGCTCGCAAACAATATGGCGGCGGAAATAATTTGCCGTACTGACATCCTAGATTATTTGATAAACTCGTTGAAAGAAAATTGGCATAACAAAGAAGAAGAAGTTCTCCATACATGCGAAGCGATTGCTCTTTTCCTTAAATTTTCCAGTACGGCAGAAAATACTGGTGTTGAAAATCACATCACTGATAAAATCCATCCAGTTTTACGGTCACTGCAGTCAAAAAATGCAGACAGACTTGTGCGCTGTATCCATGTGATGGCCAAAGCGTACCCACTTTTGGCAGATGAGTTTTTTGTACATATACTTGATAACATTTCAAAAGTTGCTGCGCCAAATATGGCCAAATGTATGGAAGTTATTCTGCAAAGAATGCCACGGATGGAACCACAAAATATAATACGTGATTTAAATTATATTAAATTCTTTGATTTACTACAAAATAAAGTGATATCGTGTGAAAAAGTATGTCTTGAAATAGTCGATAAGCTCGTTGCGATTCTTGATCCCATGAGATTTGTCTCAGTGGCAAATACTGTAGGAACTTATTCACATCACGATTCACCGGAGTATCGTAAATTAACGTACAATATATTTATGAATTTATATAAAAAATTCTCAGCGGACATTACAGATGATCTAGATATACAGAAATTGGTTGATATGAGTAAGAAAATACTTTTACATGGTCTGCTAGATCCATTCGAAGAGCTTCAGTCAAAAATGACGATTTTCTGGACTGAAGAAATCGGTTTGCGTGAAAAATGTACCGACAGAATACTTGATATACTCGATGTCTACTCGCCCGATGCAGAAAAAGATTTTTTGACGGCACTAACAATCATATTTTTGCATATGACAAAAAAATCCCCGACTTATAATCAGATTATGTTTGAACCTCTTAACAAAAGCTGTAATTATCGTGATTACGCAGTTGCCATTTCATGGAGAATGAAAAATCTAAGCTACCGGATTCCATTGTTCACATCTTCGTACGCGAATCACTACAGCCAGAGGCACTCGTTGTCTAGCGCGAATATCGATGATTTAACGTCCACTGATAGAGAATCGGTATCACGGGGTACTGTCACTTACTACTCGTCGTGGCGCGATAGATCGTTCACAAATGAATCGTTTCTTGCAGGAAAATCGACAAGTACTTTACGCACAGATGACATTTTTGTTGTACCAAAATCCCCGTCGCGTAACATATTTTCGCAGCGTTTTCTAAATGAACCACCGGATTCGAAAACGTCAACGATCAACAGAAAATTGCAGCACTATCATCAACGAGAAGATGTCTTGCGTCAGCAACTGAATAAACAGCGAAACTCAGTTAAGTTGAATAGAAATTATCGTATTGGTGATTTTCCTGATATTGCGATAACTCCGGAAGCAGTTCTCACTCCGCTGCAAGAACTTATTAAAAAGGATGGAGTTATATGCAAAGATTTGGCTGTGTCTATGATTTATTCTCTACTGAACCAAGTGCAGAATCAATCGAGAATAAAAAGGGATAATTATTTCAATGATTTTATCAAAAGTTTAGAGGTAAAGTTGAACAATGTACTAGAAAATCACCGCGAGAGCGGCCATATTGTCGCTATGATATTAGAAATAATGTTCCGCGCAGAAAATATTGAATTTAACTCCACCACAGTGGCCAGAGTGTCCAAAGCTACTGATTTCAATTGTCTGGGAGCACTTTTGCTCGAAAAAAATCTAATTTCCGGCTCAGAAGATCATGTTCCTCCAACGAAAAAAAGACGTTCTGACGAACCTGGTACGTCATCATCAATTGCACGTGATTACACTGACGAATGGGTGCAATTAGCAGAGCTCTATGAATCAACGAGTGAAGTTGACATTGTGCTGAGTATTTTCCAAAATCACGTGCTAAATCTACAAGAACTGAGTGAAGCTTCGGCTGCTAGAGCAAACAGTAGATGGGACAAAGCATTGCATTTATATAAAAGTGCACTTAGTCGTTATAATCCAGTTGGTTTTTCAGAAACTGGAGCTATTCAACGTCACTGCCATCAGTCTGTTTTCGAATGTTTTGCCCGACTGTCAGATTGGGATCAAATTATTGCCCAAATCCGATCGACGGCCGGTGAAAATAAAGATTTAGATCATTTTCTAAACATCTCAAAATCACCCGAAGGATGGTGCTCGTCGTGGTACTTCAAAGCGTTTACTTATCAATACACGACAATAGACAGAGAATACACTCCCAAAGATGAGTATAAACGCACCCAACAATTCGGTGACAAACTTTCAGGATTTTTGAAGATCAAACCTAAACTTGAGTTACTGAAAGAATTATTTGCCGAAGAAATAGCTGCGATTTGTGCTACTAAGTATTGCGAACAGTCACGTGATTTTATAAATACTGCTCTAGATAAAGTAAGAGAGCAGTGGATTCAACTGAGTCCTCTGTCAGCGGCTCTGAGAGCGCACCAGGTTACCAAATTACGTGGAATAAGTAATATTGATATCTATTGCAAAGCTGTAGCAAGTAACCCAAACAAAATTCAATCACTTTTGATGAATTATTGGTCAGCTAGTTACCCACATTCGCAAGATAATTTGCTACCCTGGGACATGCATATTGCGTATCGAATGCATTTCGCCAAAGGGCTGAAAGAGAATCACCTGAACAAAAATTCATCACAGGAAATACTTGGCAGTGAAGTTGAAACGCTTATTACTGGATTGAAGTATCATATGGTCGAAGCTGCCTTTCAGCAGCGGAACAAATCACTGATGGGAAAATATCTAAAGTCCATTGTTGTCTCAAACAAAGAACCTTCTGGTCCTGACAGTAAGTTTTTCAGTGAATTCACCCTGAATCGAGCGAGATACAATATTTTATCAGCACAAATGGGTAACTCTGAAGATAAATTGATACAGTATCCTTCTTCTTGGAACAGGGCAGAAAAAATATTACTTAATGACAACACTGATATTACGACGCGAATAAATACTCGGCAGCTTATCAGCGAACTGGTAAAAAATGTAATTGATTTGAATAATCACGACCAAGAACTTTTCCAACAAATCGTCAATAAAATTGACCGGCATATTGTCAAGTACATGGACCATTCCAATGACGTTATCAACGGTTTGAATTCCTGCAGCCTCAATAATCTCAAAGCGTGTTGTATCGATGCTTCGCGGCACTCAGTAGAAGACAGTAAAGTCAAAGATTGCTATTTAAAACTACTGAAATATTGTCACAGTAAAATATTGACTGGTCAAGCTAGTCGGGAGCTAATCAAAGAGTTTGTAAATTCTACATTGAGAGCCATGTGTTATAATTCATCTGAAGCTGCTAATTATTTCCCCTGTCTACTTAATGTTGACTATCTTAAAGACCCGGAAATAAAAGAAATTTTCAAAACGCAGACCAAAAAAATACCGCTATGGCGTTTTCTTAAATGGCAATCTCAGTTATTGTTCCACTTATCAACTTCGCTGGAAGAAGTAGTGGCGCCAATTATCGAAAAACTGTTCCACCAGTACCCAAATGCGCTTATTTACAGCCTTAGGTTGACTATCGATACCAATCCTGGAGTAAAAAACCACCCGATTATAAAGAAACAAATGCAGCTGTTTCGCGGTCAGGTTGAATTGGAAAAATTCATCGAAGCGATGGAATATTTAGTGAAGCCTGAACTATATTTACAGTATTTTTTGAAAAAGTTTAAAAGAAATTCAGTATTTACTAACAGTTCGTTCGATTTACTGATGCAGAAAATTTATCCAGACGACGCGCTAAATATGCAGGGAAAACTCTACAAAGAGATCGCGAAATACCGGGAAGAAATGAAGCGCATGAAGAAAATGTCCAAGGAAGATTTTGTGGTTCATGTTGATAAAATAATGAGAGAATTGATTCAACAGTCGGACAAATCCAAGGACAGTAACGCTCTGAAGGACTACAGTCCCTGGTTGAGTCAATTTAGCGGCTCGGATATCGAAATTCCTGGTCAGTATTCCGGGGACCGCGAACCTTTTCCGAAATACCACGCGAGGATAATGAAAATAGAGCCGAAGGTTCAGGTGATGAAGTCAAAAAGCAAACCCATCAAAATAACGATAATTGGAAATGATGCCAAGTATTATAACTTTTTGGTTAAATTCGGTGAAGACTTACGACTTGATGAGAGAATTGAACAGGCATTTGGTATCATGAATGAAATACTGAGAGCTGATATCGCTTGTTCCCAACGAAATTTGACAATAAACACCTACCAAGTAATAGCACTCTCTGGTTCATTGGGTCTCATTCAGTGGATTGATAACACGAAAAGTCTCAATGATTATATCAGCTTTGATTTTAATGAGGAACAGAAAAAAAGACATGCTCATATTAGAGAAGAATATGTCAGCTGGATTGGAAACGCAAGTCCTGGTGCCAAACCAATCGTCCAGTACAAAGAGTCGTTAATTAAATATGATTCCAAGGCAGTCGTTGCTAAAATGAACCAACTGATCGCTAAGACAGAGTGGGATTTATTGAGACGTACGTTTTTGATGCTGAATCCTTCGTTGGAAAGTTTTATCACCTCGCGGAGAAATTTCGTGGTTACTTATGCAACGATGTGTGTCGCGCACTGGATACTGGGGATTGGTGACCGTCATCTTGAGAATACTCTGATGAAAGTTGAGTCGGGAAAGTGTACGGGAATTGATTTTGAATCGGCATTTGGCGGCGGGATTGATCAAGTGATACCAGAATGTATGCCATTTAGACTGACTAATCAGATTAAGGGACTGATGAAGCCGTTTGATGAAAATGATGAGTTCAAAACAATCATGATTCATGTCCTGACGGCTTTGAGAAATTCAAAGGGGCCTCTGTTAGCTTACTTGGGAGTCGTCGCCAGTGAAAATCTTAACTGGAGTGAACACGCGCAACAGTTGATGGAAAAAATTCAAGATGATCATCATGGTAAGATTATATTTTATTTTATTTGAATGAATTGCTTCTAAAATGAGTAATTGATATTTTTAATTGTTTTTAGTTGCGGACATCAACTGGTTCCCGGAAAATAAATTTGATTATATATCGAGGAAGTTGAATGGGGAAAAACCTTCAGAGATTATGTTGAAAGAATTGAAAAACCAGCATTTAGACGACAAATATTATCTAAGATATTCTAAGATTGTGGGAGGAACGGATATTGGTAGTGATAAATTGCCAGCTAGAATAAAACTGCAAGAGGATAATTTAACACCAGTGGAACAGGTACCAATTGCTGTCATTTTATTTACTTTGAAGATGCAATCGTTTGAATAAAAACTTATACTTTGATTGACTTTTAGGTCGAATGCCTGCTGGAACAAGCAACGGATTTAAATATTCTTGGTCGTACATACGCTGGGTGGAGTCCATGGATATAAATTATTAAAGTTATAAACTTTAAAAATTTTTTACAAAATCTTTGGAATTGAATTATGGAAAGAAGTTTATAAGAAATAATTTTTTAAATAAATAAGCTTATAATTTCGTAACCAGTGACCAATTTTTATTGTCCAATTATTTTCGTAGCTTTAAAAATAATTCCGAATTGACCCAGAATAAAAAATATACTCGAAATTTTTAAATTTTATTAATTATTCTCATTACTTGCGCGGTAAATTTAAATATTTGAAGAATAAATTATTAGAAACTGGAGAAAAATTTTAAATCGTACGTCAAAATAAAATGGCGGCAGAATATGATAGAAAAATATTTAAAATATTAAAAAAAAAACACTTAAGTGTTTGAACAAACCTTAGCGGGGAAATAATATGCAGAAGGGTGTCCTAATACACTTGGAGATTTAAATTAAATTGCTCCAAGTGTATTGCAGCTAAAAAAACGTCACTTAACTGCTATTTCCCCACCAGACGATGCCAGATGATTTTGCTCAGGAACTAGGAAGTTATCAGCATCAGCCATCAGCAACACTACACTACCACTGAACACTTAACACTTAACGACACCACAGACATTTTGCACAATTTAAATTTCACAAACACTCCACAATTTAATTAAATAATGACTATGAGCAACAAATTTTATGGATAATTACACGACGCCACTGCAATACTGTGTTTCAATTCAAATGTAAAGAAGGATCTGGACTACTGCTGCCATTATCGATGATACTGACTGCCGCTATCGAACCGCCAGTTGATTCAAAGCAATCGATTTTGCGATTCATCGACCGCCCACTAGCAAAAATTTGACACTGAATACAGCGACGCGCAGTAGCGCCAACTTGGCGCGAAATTTCAAAATTGAAATTTAATCATTTTATTAAAAATTACTTGTGTCAATAATTATATTAATTAGGGTGCATTCGGATTCGCTCTAGCTCTAGCTCTCGCTATATGGCAACATTTGACTAGAGCTAGATCTAGAGTATTTTCAAATGCATCCCCAGCCGGAGTTTAACCCGGGATTTTCGTTTCAAATAATCCAACACCCGTCCTCGTTTATGATCCCGAACTTTCTCAGTTATTTCTTCACAACAAAGTAAATATAATTCTTATCAATATTTAAAAAAATATCCATTTATTAACTCACTCAATTTTCCACCTCCCAGGAAATCTAATCTCGGATCTTCTGATTTCTTTCCGGTAAGTCTAAATATTTACACATTATTTATTCTCTCGCCTCTCAATTATCCACATTTTAAATAATTACCACCAAATTTACCTGCTTTCTATGCATATTTTAATTTAATCTCCGGCGTAATTCCTAAGAGACATTTTTTTTCAACCGACTTATTCCCTCAGCGTTTGCCGCCAACGGCAGCCATTTTCCATTTGAACCCCAATAAAAAAATAAATTCCAAGCCGACAACCGAGAAAAAAAATATCAACACACTTTGTAACGTAATAGTGGGCAGTAGTGGGTGTATTGCGCATTGTATCTGTCAAATAAAATACATATTTCCATTCTCCATTCTCCATGCCGTATTAGGAATTGTGGGCACTAAAAAAATGACATTTTCATCAGCAGTACTCTTCGATTCAACAAAGTAACATATTTTACTTATACTATAAATCATTCCAACATATTTAATGTCAACGACATCATAACCAGGTTATTTCCTCCAATATTATTAATTCCCACATTTCATCAACTCCCTGTCCAGTTTTATTTTTACATTTAATATCAACACCTGACTGTCAATGTAAACTCTAATTATTTATAAAAACAATAATTTAAATTTTTTAAAATAATTTTAATTAAAAAGTGATACAAAAATGCATTTTTCAATTCCTGATACTCAAGAATTCATTGATGGGTCCGGGAATTCTTTTGTGGTAAGTGATTAGATAATTATTTATTTTATTATTCAGTCTTTTTTATCAAGTTGATAATTTATTTATATATTTATTTATTTGCTTATAATTACAGAGTTATAACATCCATATAAATGGACTCTTCCATTGCTCAGTTCGATACAAACAAATGCTGAACCTCCACGAGCAATTAGTTAAAGAAATCGACATAACACTTCCGACTTTTCCGCCAAAAAAATTTTTCCCACTGACTGCCAACCAACAGGAAGACCGTCGTCTTTCCTTGGAGAAATATATCCAGACAATTGGACAGAATCCGGCGATAAATAACTCCGAGTTATTGAATGGATTTCTGCTTAACGCGCAACAAGAAACGAGCGCTCGTGTTATGGAGAATGACGAGTTCCTCGTCCACTTGATGAACAACCAGCAAATAAAATTACAAATATCAACCGGTGACAGCTCGAGCAAAGTTCTAGAAAAGGTTTGTCGTCACTTAAACTTACCACCCGAATACGACTCATACTTTTCGTTATTTATCGTCGTCGAGAACGAGAACGGGGACGTTAATGTTCTCAGGAAGTTGCATGACTTTGAGTCCCCGTTGCTGACACGTGCGAATATTAATTTTACAAATGTCCGGGTGGTTCTTGGGAAAGGTTACTGGGATGTTAATAATGACAGCAAACTGATGCATGACCCCGTCGCGCTTAATTTACTTTACATCCAAGCAGTCGCGGAAATAAATCGCGGGTGGATAATAGTCCCGAGTCCCCTGCAAGCTCATTTGCATGACTGCCATGAAAAGAATAATAAAAATGAATATTTAAAACTGGTAAGTTCATTTAAATACTACGGCTTCATACAATTCGCGGTGTGTTATTGTGATTTTCCTCAGCCGAATACAAAAGTACAAGTGGCTATTGGTAGAAATGAATTAAACCTGCGCATATTTATGGAAAATAATGAAGAACACGAAGCGATATTCAAAGTAACGCGTATGCGATGCTGGCGAATAACGACCTTGCAGAATAATTTCATTGATAAAAATAACAAAGAACAGGAAACAAACGATTACAGCTTAGAATTATCATTTGAATACTTGGTCGCTAAAAATCAGCTCCAATGGATAACGATATCGTCTGATCAGTCGATACTTATGTCTGTATGTTTGCAAAGTATGATCGACGAATTGTTACTCAAGCACGTCAGCAGTCCTAAGAACAATCAGCTGACGGGTAAGTCCTGGACCTACATAATGAGAGATGGACACAGTCGGATTACTATGGGTTCCAATCCAGCTCACAGCGCACCTGGTACGCCGACAATTAATAGTGACAGAGTACAAAAAGACAAATTAAATCAAGATTCCGTTGGCAAATCAGATGACACTGTTATTAAAAAATTATCCGAAAGGTTTTCGAATGTCAAAAGTAAAAAGACAGATTGTAAAATTACTACTCGTTTAAAGCAACCGGGGACGAGTGACTGTGATATTATGGAAAATAATGCATTTCATATGATAGGAGACGAAGATCTTTGAAATATTATTTTTGTACAGATACTGACTACTACCGCCAATTAAAATAATTATTGATATTATATAAATATATATATTATATATAAATATGAAGATAAATTTTTATAACGCACTAAAGATATCGTAATTGCACTATTTTATCTAACATGACATATTCCATTATCAAAGGATATATTATATCATATATATATTATTATTAATTGATATGCAATTTTATATTGTATTAGTCATGTCGCTCAAATCAATACATTTATTTATATATTATTGTAGTTATTAATAATCACGTGTCCAGTTCATTTGCCGGCGCGTTTATTTTTTAATTTTTAAAAATTAACGCAAGTGGTTTGATCACTTTAATTAATTTATTTATTATTAATTATATTTTTTTTTTTATAACGAAATATTTAAAAAAATGAAAAATAATTTATTTAAATGAAATTGACCAAACCACTGTAACTACACAATTGTTATCACAGTAACATTGTGCCAAAAGTGCTATTTGACTTAAAAAAAATATATAATTAGTGAAAGAATATTACAAGCCGTCCAATAGTTAATAATTAAATATTCATTTTGTTAAAATTCATTATTTTATTTTTTATTATTTTGAATGACAAAAAAAATTAACTAACACATAATTAACAAATAAATTTATTATATGATTAAATAACGTTTATATTGTAAGATTATATTACGTTTTATATTTAACTAATTAATTAATTAATCATTCATTAATTTTTTTTCCACTGTGTCATCAATTTAAATACTTACGTAAATTATTTTCGATTACATATTATCGTTATATCTTAGTTTAAGTTTTAATTACCCAATTATTGACATTTTGTTAGAAAAATAAAAAATTTTACTGTGACATTTTTTTGACAGCGCGAAAATTAAAAATTTCATAAGAATTGACATCGATGTCCGTAATTAGAACATTTAAGTAATAAAAAGTATTTCATATTTATTTAAAATTTCCATTTTAACAAATTTATTTATTATTAGTAAATATAATAAATGAATTAAAATCTCTGCCGTAATTCTTAGTGTCAATAATTGGGAGTTTTATCTTGTATTGTTACTGGATTAATTAAAAAAAAATAATAATAAGCACCAAATTACAAATAACGAAGCATTTTATTAGTAAAAAAAAAAATTAAACAAAAGGTAAATTAAATAAAAAATGTCAATTGTACTAGATGAATATATGTGATACATATCCTGATTATAAGCTTCCTTGCGACATATTATTATTATTATTATTATAAATTGTTAATTATTAAAGTTATTTTTTTAATTACTATTATTATTATCATGTTACGTAAATATTATTTGGGCGTTAATAAATGCATTTTTAATAATAATTATAATCAGTGTTGGTAAAATTCCACTCATGTGTAATATAAAGTCAAGGCCTCTCAATTAAGATTGTGCTTCAATTTTTATTTATTATTGTAAGTTTTTTTTATTTATTACGAGCTTTACTTTTTATTTGTATTTAAATATATATTACTATTATTATATTTTAAGAAACATCGGGAAGTATTTCACATTTATTTAGAATTATTTATTATTACTATTTTTAATCGACGAGTAAATTGTTGATACATTTACTGATAAATTAAAATAAAAAGTAAAAAAATAATTGGACTTTGTGGAGAATTGCCAACTCTGTTTTTTGAATTTTGTTAGTGTAAAAAAAAAATAAATAACTGACTGTATTATTTGCATTATAGATTTTAATAATAAAAAGAATAAGACATTTACAATAAATCGAGAAAATAAATTTAAATCAATGCTGAAATATATGTAAAATAATAAACGCAAAAATAATGCACGTTAACAGAGATATTAACAGATTTATATATAATAATGTAAATAAATAAATGATGCCTTGTAAATATTGTTAAAACATACATGATCTTCCTTGAAAAAATTATTATTTTAAATATTTCATTATTTTTAAAAACTATTAATTGTTAACGTAAGAATACTTAAATTATCTGGAGCAATTTGTAACCATAAAATGGTCTAAGTATAATTTTTTATTAAAAAAAAAAACTTTATCCATTTTTGACTCCAATTATTAATAATAATAATAATGTATAATAAAATTATCGATATCGAATATTATTATAAAAATGTCATGATGAAATAAACAAATTATTTTTTAGAACAAATATAAATTTTACGGGAATATTCAATTAGTGTAGAAATTTTAAATCATTTAATAATAGAATATTGTGTGCCTAGGAATAAAATAAGACGATTTCAGGTGAGGATGGGCTGCCATCGCACGTCTGAAATAGCGTTTTTACTCCATGCCACATTTTTTTTAATTGTCTGCATTGAAACCGAATTTAAATGTCTAGAGCCAGAAGTGATAAAATTTGATCAGCAAATGTACAAATCCAACTTTCAATTTTGTTAATTAGAATTACATCTAGTGCTCGTATTTCAAATTTTAATACCGACGGGATTCGAACCCGAATACTTCTGAGTTTCAAATCTGTGCCTTTTGCACTTCGCCACATCACGTCAGTAATTATAATAAAATCTATTTATTCCGGTTTAATAAAAAATTCCAGAAAAGTTTAAATTTTGTCCTGTTTAGCGGAAAAGAAGTCGCACTTTTCTTATGAAAAGACAAAGGATTTAAATGCGCGGTTACGGAAACTTTCGCAAACATTGACAGAAATTTGAACTTCCCAAGGTTGGAATTTCTTACTTTTCCCTCTAGGTGTATAATCTACTGCAGCTAAATTTAATTGGTCTGAAGTTGGATTTTTGTCACTGACTTGTAATTTCAATACAGACATAAAAAATCTATTTTATATAAGTGCCAATAATATAATCAACGAAATAAATTACTCGTCGATACTTTTTTTGTTCTCTCTATATGGCAACATTACTTGGTCATTAAAATATTTAATTACGGTCTAAAAGTGTGTAGATTTACGTTATTATTAACTTTAAAATCAGATCTTGTATTGCGTTTATCATTTATTATTATTTCTATATCAAAAATATGTTATTATTTTGTACGATTACTGACTAAATAATCGCATTGTAAGATTAGATCAGTTCTGGCTATCAATTGTTACTTTTTTTAAAATTATTTATTTAAATACGCAGGATAGCTTTTAATTAATTAAAATTAATTTTTCATGCCCACATAAGTAGTTATATTATTGCAACACTCAAAATAATCAATAATAATAATAATAAAATAAAGTAAAACGTGCAGTTAAATTATTTATCAGCAGCGTTAAGTAACAAGTTTTTTTTCAAAACAAATATAATAATAATTGTTATTATTATTAATTATTTAATGAATAACTTTGCAAAATAACATTTAATTATCAAGATCATTTTTCTTTGACACGAAATAATTTTTTTTTTTTTTTTTTTTCAATGCATAAGCATATTCTGACAAACTATACTGTCATTAATTTTTGCGTTAATCAGCAAAATTTTAATAAATTTTAAATAGCTCAAGTAACATTTTTTTTCTCTCTTTATTTTTATTTTAGATAATAATAATAAACTGAATAATTACGCATAAATGCCTTAAATAGGAAGACTAATTTCTAGTTTTTTTTTCTTTTTTCTTTTTTTGTTTTAATTATCGTAATATATCAACCTATGTATATAATTATTTTACATGTGCATCTTTAAATATCTCAAATAATTGTTATTATAAGACAGTATTATTTTTAATATTTTACTGGGAAAACTTACTGATATTTTAATGAAGACTAAAAATTTTTATTTTAATTATAATCCTCACTAAATTATTTTTAAAAAACTTTAAAACTATTTGGCAAGTTAATTTGATTTTAATTTAAATATATTTAAAAATTTATGGAAAAAAAAGTGGATGTAAAGTAAGAGATCCAGTACTTGATCAGAAAATTAGTACCCGATCACTCATATATTAGTATATTTATATTTACTAAATTCTACTAAATATTGATGTACAAATACATGGAGAGATCGGGTACTAGTTTCCTGATTGGGTACTAGGTCTTTTATCTTAAGTGAGTTGCACCTTTTATATAATTTAGTAAAATATATTACACGTCTATTAAAACATACCGATATTGAAAAAAGTAAATTAATTAGGAGAAGACAATTAACAAAATATATAAGCCAGTGGTAATTTTTTAAAGAAATGAAACTGATAAAAGAAGTGAATATGAAAATAATAAGATGCACTATGTGTGGTAAATAAATGTGGGTCACACTGACAAGAGTAAGTAAACTCTTGACATGATTACAGAATAAAATCTATAAATTTATACAACTGTACACCACTGTTAACACTATCATCACACATCTATTATTTTAACGTACAAAAATTACCAAACTGTTAGAAATTTTGTTGTCTCTTTCTCTTAGTATCCATGGCATCGAGAATTGGCTGTCTCTTGGTATGGTACCTTCTCCGCAGCTCGTCGAACTCGCGTTCCATCTGTGCATCGAGACTAGTCATCCGGTGCTTCAGCTCCTCGAACGGGAGGAACTTTAACTGCAGGATATGATTCTTTATCTAGTATTCAATTTTCAAATAATAATGCCTATTTATTTTTTACCTAAAACTTTTTATAAAATACTTACGAAACCAAAATCACGTTCTGCAATTGCGTTTTGAAATCTGGGTATGTTATTAGGCGGTAGCTCGGGTCTCGGTTGGGAAATTTGATTTAATTGGAGCTGTAGGTGGCTTTGGAACCTCTGGGACTCCGTTGGAGTCGGTGGGTCCACTTTTTTCGCAGCTTCTGCATTGTGTAAAACTTGACCATCGCCCTAAAAAATTTTCATTTTAAAATATTAATTCCTAATATTGATCACAAATAATAATTATTTATTTACTTTAACGATTTCCGGAGCTTCTTTTTTGTCAAAGTGATCGAGAAATAGAGGCCGGTATTTTTTTCCAGGCTCTACTGATCCTGTATTGTGCCCTAGTGTAAAAAAGTAAATAAATTAAATGATATTTAAATTTATTTATAAATAATATTTATATTAAATAAATTACTTTTCATTGTTGCTTCGTTATCGGTATCGCTGTTGATAACCATAGTACCCAGATCATGAATTGTCGACACCAGAGTCCCAGAATCTGGAAGATCACCAGGGACTAAAGTACCCGGATCTTGTGGCAAAAGTTTCATTGTTCCGCTGCAATCTTCTTCATCCTAATGAGCAAAATAATTAAAATAAAATAATAAATTAATTGACATTAAAATTCATACCGAGTCATCAGCAGTAGTTTGTCCTTTGATAGCAACATTGTTTACAATATTAGTGCGATGTGCGCTCTGTTTCTCCCGAATTTCATGAGCTTCCGCAATCATTTGGCTGAGAATATTCGGCTGTTTCGCGGCCCCAATAAACTCGTGAGTCAGCATCTCCGTAGCTGTCGCACGTTGTTCCGGATTTTTGACAAGACAGACACTGACAAAGTCAATGAATTCCGGGCTCCACTGATCGGGTTCTCTAAAACTTGGAGGTGGTTTCGTTGGTATCATAAATATCGCTCTCATCGGATGAATGTCACCGTAAGGAGGTTTTCCTTCAGCCATCTCCAGGGCAGTTATTCCCAGAGACCAGATGTCCGCGACACAGTCGTACCCTATTTCCTGTATTACTTCCGGTGCCATCCAGAATGGAGTACCAATGACAGTATTTCGTTTTGCCATCGTATCCTGTTTAAATAAATAAACAAATTATAATTAAATTGAATTATTTATTTAAATAAATATTATTATCATACCGTAAGTTGACCAGCCACACCAAAGTCTGCTAATTTGGCATGACCTTCATTATTGAGCAAGATATTGCCAGCCTTAATATCTCTATGTATTTTACGCCTCAAGTGAAGATACTCAAGACCTTTGAGAGTATCACAAAGAATTGTTGCTATTTCATCTTCTTGCAGTGTTTTCTTTCGAAGTCTCATGATGTCACTGACAGAACCAGCACCGCAATACTCCATAACAATCTAAATATATTTTTGTAGACATAAAAAAATTTTAATAGAGGAATTTAAAAATATAAAGAGTAGATTTTTATCTCACGTTGAAAAAATGGAACTGCCTTACATTAACATAATTTTTTATTCTATTTAAATTAAATGTTTTTACCCAAAGATCTGTGTTTTTAAAGTAACTCCCATAGTATTTAACAACATATGGAGAATCACATTGTTGCATTATGGAAATTTCTTTTATTATTTCTTGCAAATCGGTATCCACTGGCACTTGTTTTATGGCAAGTACTTGTCCACTTTCTTTGTGCAGTGCTTTGTATACCGATCCATAAGATCTGCAAGTAAATCAGATTTAAATAATTAAATTAAATAACAGATCATACAATTGTAAAATAAAATAATTATATGACAATACCCTTCTCCAAGTTTGCAAATAATATCAAAAACTTCCTCTGGTTGTCTCGTCAGACTCTCTTCGGACAATTTCTTAAGTTCGCTGTAACAAAATCATCATCGGTAAATAAAATAAATGATCTTTTACAAAAAAAAAACTTAAAATTTTTGAGCATAAAACGGCCAATAAAATTAACCATAAAAAATCTATAAATAAATATTTTTGTAAAAAATAAAAATAACAATCTAAATAAAGCCGACAATAATATAAATTAGTTACCTCTTAGAAGACATTTTCGTATTTTTTTACAATCACTTGTTCTTCGGTATATATCGGAATCTTAATAAAAAAAACCCACCAGCATCTACAAAATTTTTTTTATATTATATATTTACAGCTCTCTCAAGTTGAAAAAAAATTCTAGCTCTATAATTATAAATTAATTTACTAAATCATAGTACCGATACAAAATTAATTATTGAAATAATAAATTTTATCTTAAATTATATATTTATTTATTTATTAACAATGTTTTATTTATTCTTATTATAATATTAATTTAAATTAACAACAAAGTTAATATAACCACCAAAGTAAAATGTTGAAAATCATCAGCCATCGGTCCTTGTAGATGGCAGAGTTCAATTATTTCAATATTGCCTACAATATGACATCCAGCTACAGTTTGATGCTTCGGAGCGGAGATTTAAGCCTTAAGATCTGTTTCCATAAAGCAGCTCGATTTTTGAAAACCATTCAAACCGTGGTCACAATTTTTAAATTTAATTGCAGCTAAAAAGTCACCAGTTTCCATTTTTTCACCTGTCAAAAAAAAATATTTTATTTATTTACGCGGGAAAAATTAAAATTTCCCAGAGTAAGTAGAGTTTGAATTGCGAGGGAGTTTTTAAAAAATGTGAATTAAATCGAATATCGCAACATTGTGAATCGATATGAAGGGTGTCAGCTTATAGCGCTTGTAGCTGTCGCGATGTTGATGTTGATGTTGATTTCTGTGTTAATGTTGGTGTCGGTTGTTTGTGTGGGTTTGAATTTTCCCTCTCTACCAACTCGCGAAGCGGTTTAACCAACCAGTGAGTAAGAAGTTAAGTGAGTTTAAAAAGACGGAGAGAGAAGGAAGGAAGAAAGAGCAACAGGCCAACAACACGTTTCGCCTTGGAGAGGGCTCGGCTAGCTGGGCGACGTGTGTGCCTGTGCCTGGTGTAGAGCAGTGTAGAGTACCGACTTTTCCTCCGATCAGTTGTTGGATCAGTGGCTACTCGGTCTCGGTGGTGTGTCTCGGTGCTTGCGTGTTCATATTCAGTGGTATAAATCTATTAAATATATATATACATATACATATTCATTTTTATATGAAGAAACCACCACTAGAAGAGTGTTTCTCTTTATTATTATTTTTATTACTCCTCAGTACTCAGTGCAGTACTCAGTCTTTAATCGGTTTTAATTTTAACGCAACGCGTTCTTTGTTTAGTGCCGAGTGTTTGTTTAAATATCACTCAGTGTCATTCTGCTGATGATGACAACGCTGATGCCTGTGATAATATCGATGTTGATGATGAAGATGCTACCAGTTTAATATTTAAAATATATGAGAATAATCGTGAAGAAGGAGGACAAGGATTCGCTGGAAGACAATTTGAATTTAGCAAAAGTGAGGTAGAAAAAGCAAGCGGTGATAGCCGTGTCAGGTGTACTGAGCGATAAGACAATCTCGGGATCACCAGAACTTCCACTCATTGCAAAACGTACTGTAGTATTACTATTAATACTGTTGATATTTTGTTTTTTAGATACCGGGTGATATAATTGTCGGAGGAGTTGAAGCTCGATGGATAATAACAAAAGAGTATCCGCCCTTGGTTGGGTTGTGTTGAGTATCTTGACGTAGGCGCGACAGATCAAGGAACGCGAAGAAACCGTCCTCGAGGAGTGGTCTCTAGAGAGTGCGGTGACACGTATCCGCGGGGAAACCTATAGTGTACACACGCGACGGCTCGGCATCGGCATTGGCACACAGTACAAACAGTACACACAACAAAGTATCACTTGGAGAGAGTGAGAGACAAGTATCCGATTAAAGTAGTTGTTGTAAGGAGAAGGTGTGCTGCAAGACCCGGAAACCCGAGCCGAGAGTCGACCCGAGACCCGAGAGCTGGGACAGAGTGGGAGCGCGACACACCAGAACCGAGAACAACCCGAGTCAAGAGGGGAATAGAAAGGGACAGATGTAAGACGTCCAGTGTCCGAGGTTCGAAATCGGAATAACGTCCTCGTCCTCGTCCTCGTCATCTTCATCTTCACCGGGTAATATACTCTAGTAATAACAAGTAGTGCCTTCTTTCTACGACACTTTAATACCTACCGTTTTTCTTAGCATATATATATTGATATATGTATATGTATATGTATGTAAAGAGAGATAAATATATTTACAGGTATAGGTAGAGGCATATGTGTATTTATCAGTGTTTTCTATAAGCAAAAAAAGAAGAGGTACAACGTCGTAGGTACGTTAGTTGTATTGCAGCATTGAGTATATAGTTGAGAGTCACGAGTTGCGATAGTAGTACAAGACTGGTGGTGTGTGCTGGTGATTCGCTGCTGCCGATCGTCAACAAGCGTTGGCGAGCTATCCAGTTGAGTTTAAAGAGAGTGTAAGGCTGTTGTGTACGTGCGGTGTGGATTTGTGTGCGTTCGTTACGACGAAACAGGTAAAATATAATAATAATAATAATAATAACTAAAAGAAAGAAAGGAAGAAAGAGAAAAATAAGAAAGAAAATAACGTGACTACGGTGAGCGGCTGTGAGGGGGGAGAAGATTCTGATGAGGGTGTCAGCAGAAGCCCGGTAAGATAGTATAGAAGAGCACACGAGAGAAGCAAAGTGTACAGTTGTGGAGAAGAAGAAGAAGAAGATCAAGAAGAACCAGTGGAACAAGAAGAAGAAGAGTTAGGAGAGACTAAGGAGCACACGAGAAGCCGCGATTTTCGTTTGAAATCGCTGAGAAAGATCATCGCTGGCGGTGGCGGCATTGTCCTGCTTGTTTTGCTGTCTCGCGAACGCCAGAATAAAAAAAAATAACAAGTTTAAAAAAAGGAAATAATAAAAAAAGGTAGAGGAAGAGAGCGTGAAAGAGAGACAGTGGGATAAAGCTCGGATCGTGGAGGCGCGGGTTTGCCAGCAAGAGTGCGAGTGAGATGCTCGAGGATCTTTAAGAGGCAGCGGGGAGTCGTGGAGCGACTTGAGCCGAGTCGAGTCGAGCCGAGAAAGATATTCCCAAGTGCAAGTGAGAAAGATATAGCACACATACCACCGAGGAGGAAAGACGACGGCGACTGGAGAGTGCCGTAAGCCGTAAGGTACGTATTTACGTACACACGCGTATAACCGGAGAGCTGAGAGCCGGGAGGAACACGCTTAGCTACCAACACCGCCGCAACGTAAATTACATACGCGCCGCTGCTACATACCCAGTGCCTCGCAAAGTAACTACTACTTTTTGCTACTCTACTAGCTAGCCAGCTCGCTACTCTATACTCTACACACACAATACACAATTTGCTGGACTAAGAAAACGGCTAAGGATAAAGGAAACGACATACAGAAGTTGCGTTGCTGCTGCTGCTTCCACTACTGCTGAGGCTGTGCTGTTGCTGCTGCTGTTGTTGTTGTGGCTGTCACTGTTGATAAGACTCAAGGTGGAGCTTTAAATAATACTATTAAGTCTATTAAAAATATACAATATTTAAAAATGGCGCTTAATCAGGACGTCGATCAGTTGTCAAAAGGGAACCTGGTGGTGAGGATCGACCAAAATTCCGAGTCAGATCTGCAGGCGCTGTTTGACAGTGTCTTGAAGCCAAACTCGACGAGGCCGCTGCAGGTGCCACTGCGTATGCGAAATCTCCCAAACTCATTCTTCAACCCACCCTCGACCGGCAGCAAGAGCCCGTCGATATCCCACTCGAGGGAAAATTCAGCAGACTCGGCATTCGGTACAATAGTTACGACAAACGTGGCCAGTGGTCCCGGTGCGAGTGCTTTGGGATCGGGAAGCGAGGCCACAGGTGTAGGCGCAGATGCCACAGGCACAGGAGCCGCAGGTGCAGCACCCGGACTGACGGTGGCCCATCCGCGGGCCCACAGCAGTCCAGCCTCACTCCAACAAACCTACGCTTCTGCTCAGCAAGCCACTCAACATACGCCACAGCCCCACGCACCGCGGCATCATCATCATCAGAAACAGCGCAGCTATGACGTCATCAGCACTGTCGACGACATGGGGCCGTTGCCTCATGGATGGGAGCAGGCACGCACGCCCGAGGGACAAATTTACTTCCTCAAGTAAGTAGTAGTCTACATCTGTTTCATTTTTTTTTTTCTCAACGTTAACTTATCATTTTTTTTTATATTTATCAAATTAATGTACGAGAAAAATATCATCAGGACGATCCGGAAGTTTTCAAAATACTTTTTATTTATACATTTATATATATAATAATGTATTGGATGGTGTGGAGGCATCAGGTGCGACGCAGCATCATTCAAAGACACCATCTTATACTCGAGTCTAAGTCGTGTAGGCACCACCAACCGGTGGACTGGTTGATCCCTACCACTTGTTCAAATACAACAACTCTCCTCTTGGCTGTCTCTTACATTACATTAGCTCACACGAGGAACATAACAGGTATACATATCACGTTCACACACATACGTACAGACACACATGCATACAAATACACACACTGAGAGTCGAGACACAAGGGGAATTCTCCTGAATATCCTCCTCGGCTCAGCAGAGTTAGTCCCCCACGACTCGTCAGTGCTTCTCCCCGGCGATTCACCTGCGGCGCCACGCCGGTATTCCCACGTGTCACCTGTCGTGGGAAACTCCGTTGAGCTGGTTCCGAAGACTACCACGAGCAAGACTACCACGACGACAAGATCGTCGTCCAACCACCTTCGCTTTAATCCACCCACTTGATTCCTCCTTTTGCTTCTTCGTCTTCTTAGCTTTTTTTTTTATTACTTCTCTTACTTTTCTTTTCTTACTTACTTACTTACTTACTTACTTACTTACTTTTTTTTTATCTGCGTACGTTATACGACCCCCATCGACCGAGATTCTATACACATATACTCTGTATGGCAACTTGACACCCACGTGAATTTCCGGTGTGCTAAAGAAGTGTTTACACTTTTAACACACTTGATTTCTTTCGACAAATCACTTATTAAATTACATTATCACAATCATTATACCTCCATACATACATATACACATACATACATACATATATTTATTATTTTATTGATAGCTATTTCTTTAAATTACTATTTACTATGTACTTAAATATATCCATCAATGGAAGACATCAAGTATTAATGAAAATTAATCCTCAAAAAATATTTTATTGATGAGTTGAAATCTTGAATTTTTTTTTTTTTTTTTTTTTTTTAAATAAAAAACAGATAATTGTCTGCTTCCAAGAATTTCCTCTTAGGAACGTCGGTCTTCTGCATTGATCTTCGAATATATTATAGAAACCATAAAAAAAAAAAAATAATAATAATAATAAGTAAGGAGAGTCTAAGACGTAGGGATTACGAGGTTTTTTTTTCTTAAATATTTTTTTTTCCGGTTTGTGCTCCACTCAAAAGTTCTTTCTGGTCTCTCGGGTGCTTCTTTGAATTCACCCGGCCCTGTTTCACCTGTGCATCAAGGTTTCTATACCTGGGACGGTTAACCGTGAGAGCTAAAGAACAGCCGAAGGATTTTTATTTTGTTCCCTCAAGAAGAACTAAACTCTAATTTTCTCTCTTTATCTCTCCGGTGATGTCGTAGTCTTAGTTCTCTTGTACACTTTACTGCTTATACTTTACTTGCTCCTACTATACTGAGCTCTTCTCTTCTCTTCTCTTCTTTAATGTCTACTCCACTCTCTACTGTTGTAGTTTTATGTTTGGCTGTAGTTTTTAGTATTTGTCATCAACTAAAACGTTTCTCTCCCACGATTTTTCTTCGAGAAACAACCATCTGAACTCCAAAGTGGTGTTGGTGGCTGTTCCACGAAAAATTTTGCCGTTGCGCTCGACTTCTGAATCATCGTCTTTATATTTTCAATTCTTACCACCGCGACCGCTCGAGGCACTATCGCTCATATATTTATTTATTTATTTACCGCGTCCTGTCGATTAATGAAAAAAAACTGTATTAATATATTTATATATACATCCTTGATTTAAAATCGCTTGATGATGAATGAATTTGATACATTCTACTCTTTGGAATTTTAAAACATATCAAAGTAACACATGATGAGTCTGTTTCATTGATCGCTTACCCGAAGGTCAACTCAATATTTTTATTCTTCACATCCGTATGCTCTTCGAGAAATCATAAATTTCAAATAATTAATTATCTTCCATTAAAAAAAAAAAAAAGAATAACCACTGCAACATTCATTTCTCCCATTTCTGAAAAAAAAATTTTTTTTTAAATTATTAATAAAGAAATTAGCGTTAAGTATTTAGTACTTTTCTTACATTACAATGTAATTTACACATAGATAAGAAAAAAAAAATAAATTAATAATTTCCTTATGAAACCGACGTACAATAAAGTGTACATGTGTATCTTTTAAAATTAATCAGTCGGCGTTAAATTTTAATTGGCGCATTATTTAAATTTACGTCCGTCACTTTTTATAATTTAATAAATATATAAATAATATTAAATTAAATGTAATATAATATAATTATTTATATGGTGGGTCTTGTTTATATTTATCCTCGTGCATTTATTCGGCAGACCTTTTTATACAGTTACAGAACCGGAAGTGTAACAACACGAATGGTATAGGAAGGAAGTAGCGTGCCTGTCGGGTTCACCGAGCCGATGCATTGCTTGTGTGGCTCGTCACCGTAAAAAATATTAAATATTAAATATTACCCATTAAATAAATATGTATATTTTTTTTTTATCTTCCCAACATTTTAAATGGACACCCATGACTATCAATATTCAAATTAGTAATAAAAACTATTCAATTTATGTTGTATGTTTCAATTCAAGCTGAACTTATATATATATGTGTATTTTTTTTTTTTAAATAAATTTCTGGTTCTCATAGGGGACAAGAGGACATTAGTATCGGGTTATAAATGAAATAATGAAATTAAGTAGTTTTTTGTGGGATAAAAAATTAAATCTATAAGTAAGAGATAACTTACTACAGCTATTAGCGAAGGTATTCACGTATCATATGTATTAACCAATGAATATTCATAGTTTAACTTTAATATGTATTCTGGTTGTTCAGTTATCTGTCGTGTAACTGTTAAGTTGCGGTTTTAGCAACACTTTTAAATTTTTTAGCTTCACGACACGGAGAAGTTATTCTTGTTTGAAATGCTATGGTGCCGTATAATAGTAAACCTGGACCATGGTGGCCACCTGACGGTAATTGGAGAAACATGCGAAAATTACCATGGCCATGGTAACATCGACAGTGGTTACAGTAATTTGCGATAATTGTTGTCAATTTTACTGTGGCCGTAGTCATTTTTCCATGGGTTTATTTTAATTTCTAACATATGGCCAACATTGCCCGGCTTTACTAAAACACCATTAGATTTCAAATGTGAATAATTTTTCCGTACAAATATCAAATTATTATTCAACTATGCGCTGTTTAGAATTTTGTGTTAAAGTTAAAATTAATTTGAGTAAGTCGGTTGATAAATGGACGATTGAGTGATTTTTTGTTGGAATTTTTTTGGAGAAGTAATAAAATTTGAAGTTTTGATTATTTGCATTACGACGTTGCTTCCGGATAAATTTTGAAAAACATTTAATTGGGTAGTTTAGGAGTGGGTCCGAGTTTTTACTAGTATTTTATTATATTTATATATTTGTTGGTATGATAAAGTATCAAATATTTTATTACTTATATATTTAAGTCATATACAATCTTATATATTTTGAAATTTGGATATAGCAGAGATAGATTCGTCTTGCGTACGTCAGAGGGCTCTTCAGTTAAGTTTTTGAGTTTACTCTGCCCTATGTAATATATAATACAAATATAAAATCTATGTGGGGTAAGTCAGCCAATGAATGGACGCCCAAGGAATTTCTTGTGGTTTTTAAAATAAATAATTCAATAAAACATTTATTAATTTTCCAATGTTGTCATATTTACATAAAAATTAATAAGGAACTCGAAAAAAAATTTTGAAAATATTGTAAAAAATAGTAATGCATAAAAAAATAATATTTACAGTAAATGGAAAAAATATTCCAATAGACGCTCTGTTTAAACATTTCGATAAATTTTTATAAAAGTTTTCCAATCAGAAATTGGCATCGGAAATTTTGTACTTTTTCAAAAATTTTTCATGCAATTATTGGAGGTCATATCGATTGGTCGAACTTCTCTAGCTGTTTTACCCCTCTGCCGTATTTGCTACCGCCAGGAAAATTATTTTTATGGATATTTTTAATATTTAATTTTGAGCCTCAAAAAATATGGCCGCTACGATTAGATTCTGATCAATTCTCATAATTTATTTGTTAAATAATTTTGTTTAGTATTACGACGGGTCATGTACATCAACCATCTCGTTTTAAAAACCTGAGAATTTCTATCAATTTGAAATAAGTGAGAAATATAAATATGAGTAAATTATCCTTGAAAATAAGAAATAAAATTTAAAAAGTGTATGTCTGTAGATGTTTTTATTAAATATTTATTTGAAAGCCTTGTTTATCAATTCACATTATGCCGTAATGTGTCATGGTCTTTTTTATTGTTCTTCTATCACACGGCGATTACTATCTGTCATCCTAGTGCAGCAATAATTATGATAGTACACCACGGAAGTGTCATTAGCGTCAAATAGATTTAATCAATTGATTTTCAAATTCGAAGGTCATTAATAATCGTAATTGTGAAAGCCGATAAAATAGAAAAACAAATCCGGTGATATCCAGATTTACGTCTTGCCGATGGCACACATTTTAAAAAAATATATGTATAATGTATATTTAATTTGTATTTTTATCACTTCGTAGAAGCATTAAAAAATAATAAACGAAAACATATATTATTAATGACTTTTAGACAATTAGATAATGGGCATTTGAAATAAATTTTTAAAAAATACGACAATTGATTTATATAACAGATAGTGTGCTGATAATAATTTTGAATGAAGTAGCAGTTAACGTTGAGCATTAATATATAGTTATAGGTATATATATGTTATTTCAACCACCTGTTGAAGAAACATATTGTTATCTCTGTTTGCCGATAACTTCCATGTTAATTCTATGTGAAAACATATAAAAAGATAAGAATATATATTTGTGTATATATACTTTTGTCATCATAGACTTTTCAAGGTTCACCATAAAAGAATTATTACCAAGATAAATAAAATAAAACTACATCACGTTTTTATATTTTTAAAACTGGCGCCACTAAGATCGAGGTGTCAGTTTTTTATTTTTTTAAATATTAATTATGTGGGAAATTTATCTATTTTGGTTCAAGCCGAGTTTTACTTGATAGTAAATAATAATAATAATTTTTTTTTTTTTTTTTTTTTTTTTTCCTATTAATAAAAATATTACAACATGTGATATGACGTTTGATAAATTATGACGTCAATTATTCAAATTTTTCAAACATTAACTGATAATTTTTTTTCTAATAACTTTTTAAATGACGTAAATAATTTATTGACATCAAATAATTTGAGTGCAACTGAAATATAAAATAAAATTTAAGTGCAACATTTTATTTTTCAATGTAAGGAAAATTTTCACGGGTTGAAATTAAAAAAAAATTTTTTTTCAGTTAAAAAAAAAGTAAAATGAAGAAGTGTAATAGAATGTAGACATAAAAAAGGAATGAGAAGTAAAAAAGAAGACGAAGGCGGTGAAGGCATATTGGCCGGAAGAGAGAGGCTAAAGTCTGTACTCGAGGATGGTGATAGACCCAGGCACCACGTTCTCGACGCCTCGAGATCCGAAGTCAGCGGGTGCCCCGTGTGTCTATTTACGAGTTGTCCGGCGCCGCGATGTCCGGAGTAAAAATACATCGTTAGTTCTCTCTTTCTCGTTCTCGTACAACGTGTTACCCAGTGTGTGCTCTATGTCAGACATCACCACCGGAGCAACAGAGAAAAGATAAACTAAAACTACTCTTTATATTTAATTTCTCTCTCGGTCGATCTCACGGCACCACCGCGAGTGTGTGCGTGTGCTCGTCTGTAATCTAGAGAGCCAATGGCGGCCAAGACTAAGATTGCGGCTGCCAGTGCTTCTGTATTTACTTGACTTGGCTACTCTAATCTGCCTCTGCCGTGCCTTGGCCATCTGCCAAAACTACAAGACGACGGGCATGAGTCCGCGTGTACCCGGACGCCAAGTAAGACCAAGATCCACCAAGAAAACTACAACACCAGCACACCATCAAGACTCATGCTCATGACTGAGTGGAAACCCGTTGCTGCTGTCGACACCAGTCTCGACCTTTCTGTAATTCTCTCCATCAATTTTACATTTTTTTTTACTTCCCCTTTTATACTTTAACTCAAAGCTAATTCTAATCCGCCAAAAAATCCCACATGTTAATGAAAATAAATTCAAAAAAAAAAGTCAATACTCTTAAATAAACTGGCTGCATAATTTTTTTTTTTTACAGATTACTGTTTGCGTCGCGAAAACACAGGTGTCATAAATTACTGATCAGCAAACAGAAGAATTAAAAAAATATTAATAAAGATGATTATTATTTGAAATTGAACTTGCGCGCGTGTATTAAACAAGTTAAAGCCAAGCTAAGCCAGAGCAGTATCGTGTGAGACACTTTAAAAATCGTGACGTGACATCACCCGTCGGCGCCGCATTTCTGACACAAGGCCTGGCTCCTACCCGACGTCATATCACGAGGAGTCGAGAGCACAGCTTGAAAAACAATTGCTCATGTCTAATGCCGTTGTGCTAATAGTCTGGGCTTAGTAACGGCGCCAAAACTAATATCGTTATAATCATTATCGTCATTTTAGTCTGATGTTGTTTTAATGACTTTTCTAAACGCCTAATTTAAGTTAGGCCATCCTACAATAACACATAACAAAACATAATACAATATAACATTACATTGGCTGCATCATCCTGCTGCTGCTGATGATGATGACGATGATGCCACCATTGGAAAATATACTACCAGTATGATATCATTGTCACACTCTGACGTATAAATTATTTTTTAAATTTACCATCTGAAATTTTATCATATATTTAATTATTCAATCCAGACAATTGTACTGATGTTACTTATACTCACATATATGTATTTTTTAAAATACATATATATATATAAGAGTGTTATTTGTACGCGGAAAATAAAAGTCCGAGTTTCTAAAATAGAAATTAAGAAAGAGATAAACGGTTATCCTCTCATTTATCTAATAATATCTTGGGGACTCATGTGCGATGAGATGCTGCCTCAGTGCCTCGGTGGCTTACACCAAAGAGATCATAAAGATGTACATTTACATGCCCACCTGTTTTTTTACCGATGAATAAGTGGATTGAGATCATTGTCATCACACAGAGATGAGTTTTTATAAATAGAGCACGTGTGTGATGTCGCGATGTCTTGTTATCGGTTCTGATGATGCTGATTCACTTGAGCGAGCCCCCGTCTCTCCCCACTCACCCTTAATCTCAATACTCGGCTTCATTTACTTGCTGCTGCTGATGTACTCAAGACATTCAACACGTCAACCAAACAAACTATTATATCTGTATATAAATATATATATATGTTATATATAATAGTAAAGAGAGTTGATTTTACCCGCGCCGGATGGGTAGGCGTCTTCTTCCTCACACATCTCCCACCTTACTTTAGCATCATCCGCCGTTTTGAATGGAACTATTTCCGGCCTCGCTATACTATAACAGGCAAATGTGCGTTTATACATACGCACATATCTATTAAATATATAAATATACATTGACGTTACATGCTGTTTGTTTAATTGCAATACAAGGACAAAGAGTTTATTGTAATTCTATAATAAAATATTTTAAATTACCTCTGTACTCTTTTACGGACAATTTAATTATCTTTAAAATATACATTACGTATAGATTTTTATTTATATTTATATTTATACAGTTGTTTCACCAACAAAATCCATTTAAATAAACAATTTTATGCCCGCTATCAATTTTAACGAGCTCATAAAAAAATATTAATTTGTTTAGTAATAGATTATTATATTTTTTAAATTAAATTTAACATTGCGGATGTTTATTTTAAATATTAGTAATATGTAATGTAATGACTAAAAATAAATTGTTTTTTACCATATTTTTATTACTCATTTTACAGTCACTTGACCCGGACGACAACATGGGAAGATCCACGTAAAACAGCAGCTGCTGTGAGTGTTGCGGCTGTTGCTGCGGCTGTGGAAAGCGGAAAAGCATCTTCTGCAGCGGCTAATTCACTGGGACCATTACCAGAAGGTTGGGAACAGGCGCGGACTCCTGAAGGCGAGATCTATTTCATTAATCATCAGAGCCGCACTACTTCGTGGTTCGACCCCAGAATCCGTGAGTATTTTCTTACGGTTAATTAATTTTTGATCTTTTTGGAGTAGAATAATTTAGTGTGTTATTAATAAACAGCTTCACATTTGCAACGAACTCCGACTACAAATACGATGCTGCCGCAAAACTGGCTTCAGCAACCTGGAGCTCCTGGATTGCAGAACAATCAGAATCTTCAAGTGTGCCAACAAAAATTACGTCTTCAATCATTACAACTGGAACGCGAGCGGTTGAAACAGAGACAAGCTGAAATTATCCGACAGGTATGATATTTATTAGTAATTATAATTATATTTAGTATAACGTGAGTTTGTTCATTTTAATATGGCGGGATATTCTAGAATTAGCTGGAGCGCTTGGAAAAATTTTTTGACAGGATAATAATTTTAAAAAATCTGAAAATATCTGCAGAATTTGAGAAAATTTTAAAATTGTCTAGGATATTTTAGAAAAGTTATAGAATTATCGAAAATAATTCAGAAAATTTTTACATTACTAGAAATAATTGAAAAAAAATTTAAAAACTGTCAAAAACATTTGGAAATAGTCTGAAATACTCAGAAAAATTTCAAAACTGTCTAGAAAATTTGAGAACAGTTATAGAATTATCGAAAATAATTCAGAAAATTTTTAAACTTCTAGAAATTATTGAAAAAAATTTTAAAACTGTCAAAAACATTTGGAAATTATCTGAAACACTCAGAAAAATTTCAAAACTGTCTAGAAAATTTGAGAACAGTTATAGAATTATCGAAAATAATTCAGAAAGTTTTTAAACTTCTAGAAATTATTGAAAAAAATTTTAAAACTGTCAAAAACATTTGGAAATTGTCTGAAACACTCAGAAAAATTTCAAAACTGTCTAGAAAATTTGAGAACAGTTATAGAATTATCGAAAATAATTCAGAAAGTTTTTAAACTTCTAGAAATTATTGAAAAAAATTTTAAAACTGTCAAAAACATTTGGAAATTGTCTGAAACACTCCAGAAAATTTGAAAACTGTCTAGGAAATTTTAGAACATTTATAGAATTATCAAAAATAATTCAGAAAATTTTTAAACTTCTAGAAATTATTGAAAAAAATTTTAAAACTGTCAAAAACATTTGGAAATAGTCTGAAATACTCAGAAAAATTTCAAAACTGTCTAGAAAATTTGAGAACAGTTATAGAATTATCGAAAATAATTCAGAAAATTTTTAAACTTCTAGAAATTATTGAAAAAAATTTTAAAACTGTCAAAAACAGTTGGAAATTATCTGAAACACTCCAGAAAATTTGAAAACTGTCTAGGAAATTTTAGAACAGTTATAGAATTATCGAAAATAATTCAGAAAATTTTTAAACTTCTAGAAATTATTGAAAAAAATTTTAAAACTGTCAAAAACATTTGGAAATAGTCTGAAATACTCAGAAAAATTTCAAAACTGTCTAGAAAATTTGAGAACAGTTATAGAATTATCAAAAATAATTCGGAAAATTTTTAAACTTCTAGAAATTATTGAAAAAAATTTTAAAACTGTCAAAAACATTTGGAAATTATCTGAAACACTCCAGAACATTTGAAAACTGTCTAGAAAATTTGAGAACAGTTATAGAATTATCGAAAATAATTCAGAAAATTTTTAAACTTCTAGAAATTATTGAAAAAAATTTCAAAACTGTCAAAAACATTTGGAAATTGTCTGAAATACTCAGAAAAATTTCAAAACTGTCTAGAAAATTTGAGAACAGTTATAGAATTATCGAAAATAATTCAGAAAATTTTTAAACTTCTAGAAATTATTGAAAAAAATTTGAAAACTGTTAAAAACATTTGGAAATTATCTGAAACACTCCAGAAAATTTGAAAACTGTCTAGAATTTTTAAAAAAAAATTTCTAATTGGAAGCATTTCTGAAAATTTCAAAATTTCCTGCAAAAAAAATGAATTCCAAAAAAAATCGTACAGGGTAAATACTAGTAACAGGAATAATAGTAGTAAATGAATTTTGAATAATATTATTGGTTGATATTTATAGCAAGAACTTAATTTGCTGAGACAGAATAACACTGACGCAGCAATGGATCCATTTTTATCGGGTATAAATGAGCAGCATGCCCGACAGGAAAGCGCTGACTCCGGTCTAGGTCTTGGATCAGCATACTCTCTGCCGCACACACCCGAAGATTTCCTATCCAACATCGACGACAACATGGACGCTACAAGTGGTAAGAATCCTCAGCTCAGAAATCCTAAATAATAAATCTACTAACCAGAATAAAAAACACACATACACATACAGTAAATATGGTCTAGTCTAGACTACACTTACACTGTAATAGATTTTAAAAAATATGTTATTTACAGAAGGTGGAGCGCCAATGGAAACACCCGATTTATCGACTCTCAGTGATAACATCGACTCAACGGATGATCTAGTGCCTTCGCTTCAGGTACAAACTTGTTGACATTATCTCAATTGATTTATTAAATGTATTTAATCATTATCACACGTGATAAAAAAAATACATACACATACATATACATACATACTCAATTATTATAAAGATTACAAGTAATTCCAATAGATAAATATTTATTTAAATTATTTTTCATTAATCATTACCGGATTAGTGATAAACTTAACTAATGAGTCATTAAATAATAATTATTAGCGAGACTTATCACTAAATAATTAAAATATTTCTTTAATTAAAATGTCGCTTATATATTTTTTAATAAACAAATAGAGTAATTGAATTAGTTAAATTTTTTTAGTGATAAACTATCAGAGACTTTGGACTTGCCAAGTGTTTTGTTATATAGATTTATAAACGTATTATGTATATATATTTATATTGATTAGACTAAGGTGTAAATAAAATTTCTTAATATATATATGAATATATTTTTCAGCTTGGCGAAGAATTTACGAGCGACATCCTGGACGACGTGCAGTCGTTGATAAATCCGAGCAGTACGAAACCTGATAATGTTCTTACGTGGCTGTAGTACATTGCTTGAGTATAAAGTTAATATAAAAATTAATAATAATATTAAAAAAAAAAAAAAAAAAAAGAAAAAAAAAAAATTAAATAATAATAATGTACAATAAAGACGGTCCACAATAATTCGATTACACAACGACAATGTACGATCGACAAACTAAACGTCGAGTCAAGTGTTGCGATATTTAATGCCTCCTCCTCATAAAACAAATATCAAGAAATAAGATCAGTATAAAATAAAAAAAGTATGTTGCTATTAAACTAATAAAGAATAATCGCCGTACTGTCGTTGCGGGTTTAAATCTAAACAAAAATAAAAGAGAAAAAAAAGTGCCTTAATTATAAACATTCGTACAAATATGCCTTATAAATATAAAATATATATATACGTTTTAAAATTGTATATTAAAAAAAAAAAAAAAAAGAAAAAAAAATACGTGTTCTCGTTAATTGTAAATTTGTTAATGACGAAATGAATTTTACAAGTGTCATGTGTTGATATAAATATATATATATACATGTCTTTGTTCTAAAATATTTTTTCGTTAGATTGCGATCGTATTAAAGAGATTACTAATTATAAGGAGGCGGGAGATTGGGAAACGGAGACTGTTTTTATTTCTTTTGTCCGATTATTTACTTATTTAAAAAAAATTAAACTCAATTAAAAGAAAATAAAAAATGGTCATGACAATAATTATTATGTCACTGTTTAACGACTTGTATTAATAAGTATTTTTTCTTTATTATATATTTTTTTTTTCTGGGATCATGACGTATCAGATTCACCTGCTCCGCAGTTCATTAAACTAAAAGTCGGTAGACTGACTAAGTGCAATTAATTAACTAAAAATATATGTGCGTAAACACAGCGTGTGTCAATATTAATCCGACGTATAGTTTTATTATTAAATAATTATTAAACCTGTCAAGTTACATATACATATACAAAAAAATATATAATGAAGATTAAAATTAGTAAATAAGCTTCAATAATAATTAAATATATAGATAATTGTATTATTGAGTATATATATAAATTTGCATTGATTTTAATATGCAAAATTAAATGCAGCAGCAAATAACAATAGGCAGAGAGAAAGAAAGAGAGAGAGAGAAAGAAGTGCCTCAGTCCTTGCAGTCAATGAACTCAACGATATGAGTCGTCATTTTTGAAAGTAATAACCGTCCATACGAAACATTTATTGTGAAACACGTTTATTATTATTATCATTATAATTATTATTAAATGTATATTTATAATAAATAGTAAACGTGTTTGTAAAATATAAATTTTTAAAATAATAAAAGAGAAATTTTTTTTGAGAGAGATATTATATAATATTAATTAATAAACTAAATAATATAAATAGTAATAAATATTATCGAGTGAACATAAGTAACAAAATATATTTACATCTATATTTTTTTTATATATATAAAGTCTATGTATGTTAGAAGTTATCGAATTGTGTCCCGTTAGATTGTAAAATTATCCAATTATTTTTTTTTTCTTTATCGATACACGGAATAATTAATTGAATTTTGTAAATTCATATTAATTAAGAGCATGAGGTATTTGTAGATTATTAATAATTAATTAATAAGACAGTAATGAGAGTTTAAATGTTAAGTTATTATTTTTATTTTAATTAATGGGTAACCGTTTGAGCGGCGGACGATTAACGTCACTGCAACGTATGATTAAAATTACACTCTTTATTGTGTTGTATGTCTACGGTAATTATTATCGAGTATCGATGACGGTATCACTCGAGGAATCGATTGTGTTGATATTTAATTATTAAATTTAACTAAAAATGTTATGTGTTAACAAATTAGCTTTAAGTTTTTTAAACCAGGCAGCTCATTGCGGCCAAATAACGAACGATTTTCTAGATGTATACATGCAGATATATGTAAAGTTGTAATTGATAGTATATATATATAAATATATATATTTTTGAAATAAAATTTTTTTAATTAGCGTTTAATGCAAAGTATAATGATAATAGTTGAAGATTATTACAGAGATTATTAAATGTTGAAGAATTAAATCGTTCGTTGTTTGTCGTATAGTTAATAATTGATAATTAGTTAATTAATTTAGTTAATGGTAATTAATTGTACATGTATATCTGTTGCAATAAGCTCTCGTGAATTTTTTGAAATGAAATATTTTGTTAAAAAAATCACTGAGACGCTGAAAATGTTAGCTCTCGAAAGTACACATGTAAATTTCATTGTGATATAATAATAATATTAATAATTATAATTATTATTAATTATGTAATTTATTAATTAATTATTATTTTAATGAAATTTACTGTGGTATTGTTGAGAATGTGCCTTATATACAGTAGACAAATCATTGTGTATTTTGTATTGATGTATTTACTCGCGAGATTATAAAAATATATATATGTATTAATTGTAGTTGGATAAATTTAACAGATAATTGTAATCTTAGAAATTACAAGACAATTTAAAAATTTTATTGTATCATTTAATTGTAATTTCTAGGAAATTAATTTCGTAATTTTCGCTTTGACACAAAATTATTTAAAAAATGTTAATTGTGGTGAAGTTTAAAATTTTCAAAACACCGAATTTTAAGCTGACAATTTTTATTTTTTTAAATCTTGTAAAATTTAAAAATATTTTTACTTTAATGTAAAGATTTTTGTTAACTATTTTTTTTTATTGTGAACAAAAAATTTGAACAAGTTTATTTTTAATTTTAAAAATCCGACGAGTTCAAATCATGTGTTAATATTTGAATTTTTAGTTTAAAAAAATAACAGAATTGTCAGCTTGAAGTTTTGTTTTTTTTTCTTTTTATTAAAAGTTCACTCAAATATTTTTCGTTTTTTTTTTTTTTTTTTTACGGAAAATTGTGTAACATTATATTGCCTTGCTTTTAATGTAAATTACAAGTTGATTATGATGATTATATTTACAAAGAAAATAGTTTAATTGCGAGCAAATTTTTAAAATAACATACGTAAGAAAAAAGTTAATAATTAATAATAATGTTAATAATAATCATGGAAAGTAAATCATTTTTGATACTGTACACAAAATAAAGTTTTTATATATATATATTTTTATATATATATATAAAATTGATAAAGAGATTAATAAATAAGTAATTAGATGTTTGATATACCAGTATTTGAGTATGCTCATTGGCGAATAATTGTCACTTACATTTTTATATTGATAACAAAGTGCCTTAGCAATAATAAAAATAATAACAAATATACATATTGTTTACTTACAAAAATAATATATTTATTATTTTATTTAAGCCTACTGTTTATTTCCTTAGAAGTAAGTTTGTAATTAATATATATGTCGTGTTATAATTTAAGTAGATTTATGTGAACGCGATAAATTAAAGCAAAGTTGTTAGATCATAGCAGTGATTAGTCAACAAAATAAAATTATGGGCTGTAATAAAGCCGCTAATTAAGTTTACGATTAATATTAAGAGTCAATGACATTATATCTAAATTAGAATTTAATTAGATTATATTACATAACAACAGTTATTATTATTTAATATTGTCAGTTTAATAATAAAATTTGAAGTTTTGATTATTTGCATAACGACGTTGCTTCCGGATAAATTTTGAAAAACATTTAATTGGGTAGTTTAGGGGTGGGTCCGAGTTTTTACTAGTATTTTATTATATTTATATATTTGTTGGTATGATAAAGTATCAAATATTTTATTACGTATATATTTAAGTCATATACAATCTTATATATTTTGAAATTTGGGTATAGCAGAGATAGATTCGTCTTGCGTACGTCAGAGGGCTCTTCAGTTAAGTTTTTGAGTTTACTCTGCCCTATGTAATATATAATACAGATATAAAATCTATGTGGGGTAAGTCGGCCAATGAATGGACGCTCAAGGAATTTCTTGTGGTTTTTAAAATAAATAATTCAATAAAACATTTATTAATTTTCCAATGTTGTCATATTTACATAAAAATTAATAAGGATCTCGAAAAAAAATTTTGAAAATATTGTAAAAAATAGTAATGCATAAAAAAATAATATTTACAGTAAATGGAAAAAATATTCCAATAGACGCTCTGTTTAAACATTCCGATAAATTTTCATAAAAGTTTTCCAATCAGAAATTGGCATCGGAAATTTTGTACTTTTTCAAAAATTTTTCATGCAATTATTGGAGGTCATATCGATTGGTCGAACTAATCTAGCTGTTTTACCCCTCTGCCGTATTTGCTACCGCCAGGAAAATTATTTTTATGGATATTTTTAATATTTAATTTTGTGCCTCAAAAAATATGGCCGCTACGATTAGATTCTGATCAATTCTCATAATTTATTTGTTAAATAATTTTGTTTAGTATTACGACGGGTCATGTACATCAACTATTTCATTTTAAACATACTGCTTTGAATTAAATTTCAAAATCAAGTGCATTTCTACAAATACATTTGACGTTCATTTTTTTCATTCTCGAGTTCTGTAAATGTTTGTTAACTATCATGTCTTAAATCGGATTACTTTACTTACTTAAGTAAAGAACTAGTAATTGACAGCCCGGATGATTCTAAACTTTCACAACTTTAACAATTTTAATATCATTTAAAAAGTAATATTTTGTGTATAATGAATCCTAGTATATACTATTGTAATGCTAATTACAAAATTACAAAACTAGTCTTATCGGCGATGGTCATTCGGTGGTAGATTTAAAAAGTATTAACTCAAAACTACAAATAATTAGAGAGTCATTATCTCAAGTCTTTTTCTGTCATTATAGGAGACCCATAAATTTTATTTTTACAAATTTCTATATAATTTTTACAATCCTAATTATTTGCTGTCGCCATACACTGAAAAAAATTAAAAGTGAATTTGGAGAGATTACGAATTTAATTTAAATTCGCATCCACTATGAACCGGATATTAAATATTAAACTAAACTCCCCTTTGGAGCAAATTTCACTCCGAGAGATTCAAATAAATAAATCATGCGCTTCGCATTCACTCCAGAATTACTCCGCTTATTTTTTACAGTTTAATTTTAATCAGTATCATAATGAGTTGCTTTCATAAGAATTTTTAATGCAACAGAATAAAAACCACCGGTCTTGTTAACGGCGGGAAGAATGAACTTGAATGATACCTTTACTATTGTAATTAATAATATGATAAATATCACCCGTCGGCATTCTGACCCGACACCATTAATTGTTTTCTCGTCACTAGATATAATTTACGGTTATAACAAGAGGAAAAAAAATGTTTTTTATTTTTTTAGTAAAACGAAAAATCGATATATCAAAATACGAGTGGGAGTTTCGCAGCAACCGACTCGCAGTTGAGAGAAAAAAAAATACATTTATTTATTATTTGACATTAGGGCTGATGCAGGCTTTTATAGTTATAGATATATATATAAATATATAAGGCAGTAGAACCGCGGCCATTCCCATTTCATTGGGATGAAACGCAGACGGCAGATTTGTGATTTGGCAAGGGGTGGAACTTATACCGTATGGGGAACGGTAGTGACGTGCGAGGGTGGAAGTGGATTGAAGCCACCCTCCCGTGGGGTCTTTTTTTTTTATTTTCCCCTTATGACTTCAAGGATTTTTATGGCTGTCCAAAAAATATATATATCTACATTGTAAAAAGAACGGTGTTAAAATTAAATAACATCGGTGTAGACGGTGTGATTTGGCGGTGTTAAAATCGGTGTAAATAAAAAATTCCACGTATAGAAATTAGAAAAAAAATCGGTCTGTCAGTTGACCCTGCGGGCCAGCTCAAAACTTCCCGCAGTTTTCGAGCTCTTTGAGCTCGAAAACATTGTCGAAAATACGCTTTCGAGCTCTTCGAGCTCGAAAATATTTTTGAGTGCCTTTGTTTTTGAAAAAAAACGTTTTTTATCATTTTTTCTCCAACAATATCTCTCGAACGAATTCACCGATTGCAAGGTTGAGGTGGTAATCGACGCGTTTTATTGAGTTCTAGAGCTGATCAAATATTAAAATTGATTTATCGAGTCGTTTTTGAGAAATTTCAAAAAAACTAAAAAAAAAATTTTTTTTAATTCTTTCGTTCACGGTTTCTCTTGAACGAATGAATCGATTTTGATGCCTGAGGTGGCATTCGACGCGGCTTATAAAGTTTTAGAGCTGATTACATTTTGGAATAAATCCATTGAGCGAATTAAAAGTTCTTCAAAAAAAACATTTTTGAAAAAAGTTTATTTTTGGAATATCTCCGAACGTACCCTACCGATTAAGCTCAAATTTTAGTGCTTATAGTAAATAACAAACCGCGTCGAATGACACCTTGCCGATCAAAATCGGATCATCCGTTCAAAAGTTACAGAATATTTACATACGTACGTACATACATACATACACTCGGACATCATTTGGAATTTAGTCAAAATAGCTTCCTAGAGCCTCAAAACGTCGACATCTGTTGGAATTTCGATTTTCGCAAATCGGGGTGAAAACAATAACTTCCCGAAATTTTTGAAAATCTTCGATTTTCTTAGCGGGAAGTTAAAAATGTGTACTTATAAAAAAATACCAAAATTCAATGGATAGTAACTGGAGGAAATTTCAATTTTACTACAATGTACTTATTTAAATAATTATTTATACTACACGTAATTTACTTAAAATTACACAATTTTACTCCCACTAATTCAATTACTAATAGTTTAATTAATTTATAAAAATACTGAATAACTTTCGTAATCGAGACAGTAAAAATATTCACAAAGTTGAATATTTTTAACACCGAAAAATATTTTAACACCGGGAAATTTTTTTAACACCGGTAATGAATATTTACACACAGAAAAAACGGGTCTCGAAAATATTTTAATATTCATAATAATATATTTTAGTAAGAAATACTAATGCAAATCAATGAGTGCATTATTTTTACTATTTATTACCAAATGTATAGTAAAAATCACATAATAGTAATTAATACTATATATTTATCTGAAAAATGCTATATTATTACTTTTCCATAATTCATCCATATTTTTAACTTCTTGCTAAGAAAATTGAAAATTTTCAAAAAAAGGGAAGTTATTGGTTTCGGTCTGATTTTTAAAAATCGAGTTTTCATCAGATGTCGACGTTTTGAGGTCCCAGGAAGCTATTCTGACTATTCCCGGATGGACATCCGTGTGCATGTGTGTAAAACTTTTTTGTTCGACGATATCTTTGGAACGAATGAACCGATTTTCACGTACTTGATGGCAATCGAAAGGGCTCACTAAAACTTTGAATTGATTAGATTTTGGGGTAGATCAGTCATGTAGCTTACGAGTTATACAAAGAATAAAAATCAAAATTTTTTTTGTTTTTGGTTTTTTGCGTATAACTTATAAACCACTTGTCCGATTCGCCTCAAAATGTAATCAGTTTTAAGTCTTGTTGAGCCCTTTCGATTGACACCAAGAACGTTCAAATTCGTTCATTCCATCCAAGGATATCGTCGGACAAAAATTATAATTTTTCAGTGAAGGCATGTCTCACCGGCCGAACAAATTTTTGAGCTCGAAGAGCTCGAAAACAGCGGGAAGTTATGGAGCTGGCCCGCAGGGTCAGGCGGTTTTCAGATTTTTTATTAATGGAACACCAAATTTTTTAAAGAAAATATTAAATTATTACTAAACATTTAGTAATACATTTTATTATCTGATTAAACGATTTCTACATTGTAAAAATATAAAAATTAACTAAAAACATGCATTAAATACGCTTCAGTATAAAAAATTACAATCTGTTTAGTAATTTCTGTTAACTAGATGAATAGCGTAGTATTTATTATACAGCAATTAACAAATTTCTGAACGGCTTATAATTTTTCCAAAGCAGATTGATAAAATTAAAACAGTAGGAATAGAGAATACGAATATTATATACAAGCAGTGCTGCCAGATCGTGCGATATTTTTACCCCCTCCTGCCATTACACTCAATGCTATTTCACCTCAGGAGGGGGTAAAAATATCGCACGTTCTGGCAGCACTGTATACAAGTTCAAAAACTTTAGTTCAAAAAAAGACATCGGCCCGTCAGACATAGAGATGAGCTGGTACGCGGGAGAGCAGGGTTCGAATCCTGGTTGATGTAAGAGTAATTTTTTTTAAATTAAAAAATTTCACCATCACCAAAATATAAATGATGTAAATATTGATGAAGATCAACTTAATAACCATAATAATGATAAAAAGTTGAAAAATTAATAAAAATTTAATTTTATTTCTTTCCGTATAAGGTAAGAGACCTAGTGCCTGATCACTCCATATATTTGTATACCTATACTTAGTAAAATCTAGTAAATATAAATATACAAATATATGAGTGATGGGGGGGGGGGGGGGGGTACTAGGTCTCTTAATTAATATAGTAAAATTTACTAAATATGACAGTCGAGTTTACTAATGAATTTGGTATTTAATTAACAAAAATTACTACATATAGGGGAAGGGGGAGGGGGGCAAAAGGGGGTAGGTAAAACGGGGTACCCCCAAAATTTGGTGAAAAAAAAATTTTTTTTTTTCCGTCTAATTACTGTATATCCGATATTTTTGAGCATTTTTAGCCCTACGCATGATACCTGGGGCAAAATGGACCAGCCGAAAGTTTTGAAAAATGATTCTTTCATATTTTTATCGTCAAATTAAAAAAAATCGGTCTGTCAGTTGACCCTGCGGGCCAGCTCCAAAACTTCCCGCAGTTTTCGAGCTCCTTGAGCTCGAAAACATTGTTAAGGATACATTTTCGAGCTCTTCGTGCTCGAAAATACTTTTGTATGCCTTTGTTTTCGAAAAATAACGTTTTTTACTATTTTTTCTCCAATGATATCTCTCGAACGAATAAACCGATTGAGACGGTTAAGGCGGCAATCGACGCGTTTTATTGAGTTCTACAACTGATCAGATTTTGAAATTGATTTATCGAGTCGTTTTTGAGAAATTTCCAAAATACTAAAAAAAATTTTTTTTTTTAATTCTTTCGACAACGGTTTCTCTTGAAAGAATCAACTGATTTTGATGGTTGAGGTGGCATTCGACGCGGCTTATAAAGCTTCAGAGCCTAGTTGATTTTGGAATCAATCCATCGAGCCCCTAAAAAGTTATCCGAAAAAAACATTTTTGAAAAAAGTTTATTTTTGGAATATCTCCGAACGAGCCCTACCGATCAAGCTCAATTTTTTTTCAGCTTCGAGATATTGACAAACCGCGTCGAATGACACCTTGGTGATCAAAATCGGTTCATCCGTTCAGAAGTTATAGATATTTACATACGTACGTACGTACATACATACATACATACATACACTCGGACATGATCGTGAAATTAGTCAGAATAGCTTCCTAGAACCTCAAAACGTCAATATCTATTAGAAATTCGATTTTTGAAAATCGGATTGAAACCAATAACTTCCCGAATTTTTGAAAATTTGCAATTTTCTTAGCGGGAAGTTAAAAAAACAAAAAAATTATCATTTTTTGGAAGGGGGCCTCTCTGCTCTACAAAAAAAATTTTTTCTCCCTTCGTATCCACCAATGATGTGAAATGTCATTTTTCTGTATGTATTTTACATAAAAAAAAATTTAATTTAATGAAATTTGATCAACTTTCAGAAATTTTTTTTTTCAACTTTTTTAAAGGGTACCCCAATTTGCCTGTCAAAAGTAGAAATTTTATTTCTTAACGGCAGCTAAAAATTTTGTCTATTTATCTTGGATATTATTAGAAACAAAAAGATTTGGCGTAACTTTGTCATTGAAAATTTAGTATTTCCATAGCTACCATCTTTTGCCCCTCGCAACCCTAAATAAAAACTTTAAACTCAAGATATAAATCACCCAATTTCAATAGCATTTTAAGATTTACGACAGGAGTTTAGCAAAATTTAAGTCATATTTCTAAGTAAAATTTACTTAATTATTTTCTGCGTACATCCCCTAAACTAATCCTCGTTCCTTTTTACAGTGTATATGTGTATATATATACTAAATAAGCTTGCTTCAAGGATAAAGACTCAAGAATGCTACCTTTCGTCTTTCGTTACCCATTGGTAATTACAGGATTGAGTTGTAAATTTCTATTAGACAAAAAGTTAAAAATTTTGCTTGTAATAAAATATATTATGAAGAGGTATAATTTATTCCGGTCTATAGATAGCTTTAAATAATGGAAATATACATTTGGTAATATATTTAAGGTACGAAAATAACTCAGTTTCCTTATCGCGATCTAAAGTTTTCCATTTGTTGGCAATCTATTGTCTATATTATATATCTATTATATATTCATAACTAAAAAGAATAGTATGTAGTAAAAAGGAGCATTGAAAATTGGGAAAAACCTCGGAACCGGATTACGCATGCAAGACACTTCAGGTAGTTACTGGCTTAGGCCCTCATTTCATTTTACGAACCTACATTACCCAGAGCTAAACAGTACGAGCTAAAGAAAATATTGTATTTAAAAAAACTAAGATCAGATGCCCAGGCCACTTTGCTCGAAAATAATGCCGACAACTTACTAAGTAGTCAACCCCTTTTCTGTTTAAATTTTTACGTCCGGTATTTATTCCCAACAAGACGGCACACAGATTCATGCACTTTCTATCTATGCTTAAACTTTTTTTGTTTCTCCACCTCTTGGTTATTTTTTTGAATTTTACTTGAAAATAGCGAGTGACCTCACGGTTATTTAGTTAATCCTTTCCATACCTTCAACCTTTCCCAGTTTTCTCATCTGCACTTTACTTGTATAAAAAGTCTTTAATACTAAAAAAAAAATAAAGAAAAAAAGAGGCGGACTGAAATTTTCAAAACCTTTACTTGAGGGTTTTGTGAAAACTCAAACAGAAAAAAAAATTTAAGCCATAGTGTAAATAAAAACTGTGAGAAAAAAAATTGTTCCAGTAAAAAAATTGAGCTCCCAGTTGACAATTTTTAGAAAATTTAACTAAAAAATTCGTTTTACAATAAAAAAAAAAAAAAAAAAAAGGAAATAGTTCTACTCAACAGGTAGACGCACTTGTGCCGTGTAATTTTTTGTGGCTCATACCCAAAAAAATTAATAAAAAAATGCCCTTACCCTTACCCTTGTTGATCTTGATGCACATGACGCGGAATTGATATGAGCGCTGTTAAAAAAACTCCCCTATTTTTAACAGGTTCCCCTTTTTTTTTAGGTGTTTCAAGAGGGATAAAAAACAACATACTAAGCAGATAGACCGGTTATATAGGTAACGTGAACCACTGCACGGTGTATTGATAGAGCTATTAAAAAAGAAAAAAACGCGTGAAAAAACTCCCCTTCGTTTCAACAGGTTGACTGTATGATTCCTTTGTGAACCAGGCGTGTAACAGGCTTTTTAAAAGCCAATACGGTTTAACTTCCTCGACCCCACTAATATCCTCTAGGTGTTCAAGGATTTGTGTAATCTGATGTTACGCTGTTTTTAATAATACAAGGGTTAAAAAACACCCGAGGGTTTTAAAATTTTTTTATTAACTCAATTATCACATCATCATTTTCATGTAAGCCCTGATATATAAGTACGGGATATCAAAACAATCAATTAAACCCGGGTTTCAAAAGTATTTTTTAAAAATCGGCATTTAGGTTTTTTATTTTTTGAGTCTGAATAAAATCTGCAAATCACGACAGGGGAGAGACTGAACTTTTATTTAGTTTTTTATATTGTCCTGAAAAGGCCCACGCACTTCCGGACGAAGACCATTGACAAAGTACGAGCATTGTGGTGGATTGATCAACAATTTATTTTATATATATGTAGTATTTTTATTTTTTTTTTATTTTTAAGGGGGACTTTGACGAGCTGAAGAGGACTCGAAGGAATTGACTTGTAGTTTCAAGAATGTCGTATTCAAAAAACACGACCGGGTGTGATGCCAACCGAATAACTGATGCGTCCATTTTTTTTCTATTCATTTTTAAAATCTATTTCCTCTTATTTTCTCCCCGTTTTTTTTTTTTTTACTACTTTTTTTTCGGTTTTTTTATTCATAGACCCCTGGTCATTGTGTTTAAACGCCAGTGCATTAAAACGCATTCTTAATAGGCTCTTTTTCTATTGTACGTAGTTGGTCTATTTGAATAAGCACACCGTTATAATATATATAGATACTGTACACATGGATTTTTTATATAAAGGCGTCAGTGATTTGCAAAAATATAAGAACCGTGTAGGGAGACTACCGTAAATAATAAAAAAAATAATAATTTGACGTTAAAGATTAACTAATATATACTTTTATCTGATTTAGATTCTAAAAAAGTCAGGGTAAAATAAATTTTTTTATGGGTGGGGGCAAGATGGTCACCCCGTATTAGACGGAAATTTTTTTAAATTGACGAGAACTCAAGGTTTTGAAAAATAAAAATTTAATTTTTAAAAATGGTGTCTCATTTTACCCCGAGTTTTTAAGAAATATTAAATTAAATAGAATTGAATTATAAAGTAGCGACGGGAATTTTTGAATAAATATTTTTTGTAAAATAAAAATGTATATAAACTGAACAGACGGAAGTATCGCGGCGACGCGTGCTCACGCGTCCCATCGCGTATCGGGTGTCGACTACTGGTAGGTCTAAGGTGAACTTTTTAGAAAAGATGAATGTAAAAAAATAAAAAAACTTATATAAATAGGGAAGTATGAATAAAAAAAATAAAAATGAGAAAAAATGTATAATAAGAAGGGAGGAATAAAAAAAAATCCCAAGGGGTCGAGGGAGCGAGAGAGAGAGAGGGCGAGCAAGGTTTGAAAAGTGGCCGGAATTAACGCGTGCCAGAGGGTTCCTCACCCCTGAAAGATCCATCTCGGGGACAAGGGGTGCACGCGCAGGCGTTCTCTGTCGCTCCGCCTCTGGTTTTAAATGAAAGATCCGCTTGCCCCTTGGAAAGCTGATACAAAAAAAATACGAATAAAAAAATAACCATAAATGAAAATGATCACCACACCGAGATGGACCGCGTGCTCTCGAGGCTTTATGGGCTCTCTGTTTAGAAAAAATCCGATTTCGTCTGTTCTTTACATTACTCTTGACAAAACCAATCCTATCTCACGCTTCAATTCTCTCATTCACCTTCGAGTACATCTATATCTTGATGGCTATCATTCGTCATATATGTATATATATTAATTTATACATACCAAACTCAAAATTAAGCCTTTTGGAAATTATATGAGACAAAAAAAACAGATAAAGTGTAGAGTTAAATTTTTCTTTCATTTTCCGAGTGAAAAAAAAAAAAAAATTACATGGGGTTTTATATTTTTTAAATAAAGTTTTTTATATTTATAGATACTTCAAGATGTTTTGGTAGTTATACAGCTGCTTTTATGGCGGTACAGTAGCTACGATTAACCACAGTTGGAAAAATTTGGTCTTTTATCTCAAATTTCTGAATTTATATTTTTATACATTTATTATTAGTCCCTTAAAAAAAAAGTATACAAAAGTTTTGTAACAAATTAACACCAAAAACTTTTATTTGTCATGTGAAACTCCTTGAAAATTTTCTGAAAAAAATTTAATTATCAAAAAAATGTAAATTGCAATAATCTGAAATAATGAGACTTATCCAATTGTCAAAATGAATTGTGGTACAGAAGAAAACCATCGCCCTTTTGGATTTATCATCATTACTCCCATTTCCCTATACCATTAATAAATATAACCCAATGATATATAATGAATTGAATGCAAGCGTACGTATTGAAAAAGGTTTATGTACTTACTTTCAGCACAAAGAATTTCCACCAACGTACGTCCAGAAAATAAAGTTTAATTTTTGTAATGAAAAAAATTCCGGTCGTTAAGAACCGAGCTAACAAGCAGTGGCCGTAATTTCGAGCGTGTCCCAGAAAAATTTCATCGGGGGTTGAAAAAGCGTACAAATATATATATAAAATGTTTGATGACGAAAAAGATGGAAGAAATGTCATGTACGATCGCCAGAAAAACAGTGCGTAGGCTTTTGGAGCAGAGCGTTGGTTTAATTTTTAGAATAGATGCTAGGGGTGAGCGTGGTACCGCTGTTTGCTGCTGATACGTGATGGCCGCTGGACAATGCCCAGTGTCGCTCGTTCGCGTATGTGCAATGTCCAGCTATAAATCTTGTATTGTCCATCGGCAGTGTTTAGTTGCCCGCATATTAACCCCGGGGTGCAAAGGCCGCGCACTGGCCATTGTTCAGAAGCTGACCCCTCTTGATGTGAGCTGACCCCTCGTCTTATTTTACAGGCGTCTACTATTTATCAGGTTGCAAAAGAGAGAAAAAAGTTTAAGCAACTAAGCCAGTAGTGACCAATCCAAATCAATCGTTCCCAACATTTTTCTATATATTTTATTTTATTTTATTATATTATTGCTTATATATGTTGACGCTATAAAACCCAGTGTACACGACGGTTGGGAGTTAGCGTGTGATATTTTTATATATATCGTGTCATGAACAAATGCTCTATTTAACGCGGCTCTAAAATATATACGTATTAAATTTTCAATGAATTTGAGGATCCAGTAGATTTGGTTCAGATGCATGTGAGACGAGGTATAGATGGAAAAAGTACACATATGTATATATGTAGAAATGAAATACGGGGCGCGATGTCAAGCTGATGTATGTAGAGCGAAAAATCGCAGGGCGCGATCTCATGGAAAATGAGACACGGTCCTTAAAAATACTGTGCGCGTCCACAGCTGTCGAATATTTCTTAAATATGTATATAGGGGAGGGGGCGGCAAAAGGGGGTACCTATGGAAATACTAAGTTTTCGATGACTAAAATACGCCGAATCTTTTTGTTTTTAATGACATTCTAGGTAAATAGACAAAATTTTTAGCTGCCGTTATAAAATAAAATTTTTATTTTTGGCGGGCAAAATGGGGTACCCTTAAAAAAAGTTGAAAAAAAAAATTTTGAAAATTGATCAAATTTCATTAAATTAAATTTTTTTTTATGTAAAATACATAAAGAAAAATTACATTTTACAACATTGGTGGATACGAAGGCAGAAAAAAATTTTTTTGTGGGGCAGAGAGGCCCCCCTCCAAAAAATGATAATTTTTTTTGTTTTTTTTGTTTTTTTAATTGAATTGTTATCAATTAAAAAATAAAATATTATTTCCAAATATTTTTAGTGGCCCAACTTGCCCCAACTATAGAAAATCAGTCGAAAAATGAATTAACATATTAATTTTTTTTTTAATTTGACGATAAAAATATGAAAGAATTATTTTTCAGAACTTTGGGCTGGTCCATTTTGCCCCAGGTGTTATGGGTAGGGCTAAAAATGCGGAAATATATTAAATTTTTTTTAATTTGAGGTAAAAATTTGAAAGAATCATTTTTTCGATTTTTCGGCTGGCCAATTTTGCCCCAGGTGTCATGCGTAGGGCTTAAAATGCGCAAATGCATCGGATATACAGTAATTAGACGAAAAAAAAAAAAATTTTTTTTTTCACCAAATTTTGGAGGTACCCCGTTTTGCCTACCGTACCCCCTTTTGCCCCCCTCTCCCCTATATATACATATAGGAAATAAAGCTGTAGATAGAAAAGGATTCTATGGGATAAAATTGTCATGAGTCATTGAAATGATGAGTCATCATTTTTTCTGAATTTTTTTCTTTGTGAAAAAAAGAAAAAAAAAAAAATAAATAAATATAGGGAGGAAATTTAGATAAAAGTAATTTTCTAATAATTATTAAATGAGAATTTGAGAGGAAAGAAATTTTTTTAAAATAAAAAAATCTAAAATTAGTTTAAAAATATTTTTTTTTACTGTCGGATTGAAAGCTGAAGCTTGTGAAGGGAGGGAGAGAAAGATTAACTGAAGTCTGTTTTATTATTTTTTCTTGATAGGAAGCACTTTGTCGTGTGCGTAAAAGAGTGACTATGAAGAACTTAGACTTGAAGACTTTTAAATAAAAAGAGGTGCTTGTGCCTGACAGCCGTCTAACGACCGCGTGTTTATTGTAACCGCTGAGTCGCGCCACGCGCTACACCAGCAGCTCAAACTACGTCGACGGTACACTGGCACCAAGCCACCCTTCCAGCATCCAGTCCTTCCTTTCTTCATATATTATCGTCTATATGACCGAGTGAAAGAGGATAAGGAAGGACCAAGAGAGAAAGTTCTATCAGCGCACAAATGTCTGAGAGAAGGACACCGAGCACACAATGGGGAGAGACCGCGGGGATGAGATTCCGTCCTCCGATATTCAGATCCCCAAATAAAAAAATTCAACGCAGAAAAAACTCAATAAAAAATTATACAAAAAAAATCTAAAAAAAAATCGACTCACAAGTGGATTTTCATAAAAAAAAAAAAAAAAAAAAATGCATTACATTTCTCTGCACTTGTTACTCTATTTTTTTTTTTTACCCTCATTCATAAATTAAGTAAAATTTTTTACAATAATTATAAATCGATTTATTATTTTTTTAATGGGTAAAAATAAATCCTTGGGTCATTGAATAAAATTATCAGTCATTAAAGTAAATAAAATAAATGATAATATTTTGTTACGGTTGAAAATCAGGTAATTAATTATTTTTCGTCAGATGGTTTTTTAATTAGTAGTTAGTAGTAACTAATAGTCGGTGCTCGTTAATAAGAATCAATTAAAATATTTGCACGTGTCATGGTAGCTGTGTTGTAAGAAAGGTCAATTTCCCGATAGCTAATGGTGAGATATTATGTTATTGGAAAGCGTCTAAAAAAACTTGGCATAAGGATACACATCAAGAGTCCGCGTATAAAAAAATACAAGGGTGGTGTTAGCAGATGAACCATAAGTATCGGTCAACCCCGCACGAGTTTGGGTCAGCTGTCAGTTGTTTGTCCTTGTGTCCGACCGTATAGGTAAAATCTGTATACATATATATAGATTCGAAACGAACACCATTTGCGAGTCCAATGCAGGCTGCGCGTGCTCCTTTCTCTAAAACGAGCACACCAGCCACCGAGTTTTACTCGGACCATACGTTTTTTTATCCCTCGTCTTTCCGTTTTTTTTTTTCTATAGGAATTCTCTGACCCTATGATGATAGAGACCCCCGTGTTAAACGGAAGCTTTTTCACGTTGGAGACACGGATATATAACGACTTTCGTTCCTCGCAGCGGGCAAACGATTTGTCCTCATAATTTTTTTTTCCTTTTTTAATAAAACTACACACATAAAAATCCTTGAAATCATTTTTTTCGTTACTCCAAAATGGTCAATAAATTTAATTAAGAATAGAAGAGAGATTGTATTGTAAAAAAAAAAAAATGTATATATATATATATATATTTTTTTTTTTTTTGAGAAATAAACCAGAGCTTAACTGAAACTGAAATCCAACGTCGGTTGTGAGAGCTACGAAAAAAGGGTTGACTTGATTATTTTAGGTTTTGGTACATCCTCTGGCTGTATTTATTCGCGATGACGATGGGCGAGGGTGTAAAAACATCCACACCAGCACGTGGCTGTTTCATTTTTCTGGATATCTAATTTTCAACCCCTTTTCATCGTTTTCTGTTCGATTATTCTTTTCGATGGATTTTATATGTATTGAAAGTTGCTGTATTTTTGTCGAAAATCAACGACCATGGTCTATTTATAAGGAAAAACTTACCAAACGCAAATTCAACCCCTTTTTGTTAGTTTTCCATATATATGTACATACATACGTATTTGAATTTTGGTATCTATTGATCAATTCGAGCGTGTGATATTCTTAGTGCAGAAAGGGAGCTGATGTACCATACGGTTGGAAAAATTTTTTTTTTTTTTTTGTTAAAAATGAGTTAAATATATCAGTCTGGATGATGGTGAGAATTATATATATATATCGTCTATTTATATATGGATGTATTATTGGTTTGTGTACCTGAGCAAAAGCTGATGAGAGCATCACTCATGAAAGTTATAGAAAAATAAAAAAGATAGAGCACGAGTAGAGCTAGGGCGGCGTTTAAACAGCTGTGGCCAACCCCTTTCGGAAAAACCAAACGAAAAAAGATTATTCTGGGGGAAAAATATTTCTACGAGAGGCGGAAATGTGTTTTACGAGATCGAAAAAAGAGTAAGAATGGAATGGACAAAAAAAATATAATCAAAATAATAAACACATGATTTTTTTTTTAATAAAATTAAATTTTTTAACATCTAATTAACGTTGTGATTAGTAAAAATATTTGAAAATTAATTAGTGTCTTTTTCAGAAATGATATAAATGTTGAAGACACTTTTTTATCGTTAAATGATTTTTTGATTAGAGATTTTGTAATTGTCATTGATTGGGAAAGTAAATATTTTTTTTTACGGTTGGTAAATATTTGATAATTAATTTTATATTTTTTAAGTATAAGATAACGAGTCAGAAATTAATCAAATTTTTTAATATTAAAAAAATATTATCATTGATCTACAAGATAAAATTCTATGAAATTATTTAACGTACATTAAATATACATATCGCAGTAAAAACTGAAAAAAATCTTTACGTCATTTTGAGTAGAAAACCGCCTTTTTCACATTTTTCAAAAAATCGCTACAATAAAAAAAAAAAAAAATCGGTCTGTCAGTTGACCCTGCGGACCAGCCTCAAAACTTTCCGCCGTTTTCGAGCTCTTTGAGCTCGAAAAATTGTTGTGGATACATTTTCGAGCTCGAAAATACTTTTGTATGCCTTTGTTTTCGAAAAAAAACGTTTTTTACCATTTTTTCTCAAACGATATCTCTCAAACTAATAAAGCGATTGAGATGGTTAAGATGGCAATCGATTTTATTGAGTTCTACAACTGATGAGATTTTGAAATTTATTTATCGAATCGTTTTTGAGAAATTTAAAAAATACTAAAAAAAATTTTTTTTTTAATTCTGTCGACAACGGTATCTCTTGAAAGAATTAACCGATTTTGATGGTTGAGGTGGCATTCGACGCGGCTTATAAAGCTTCAGAGCCCAGTTGATTTTGGAATCAATCCATTGAGCCCGTAAAAAGTTATCCGAAAAAAACATTTTTGAAAAAAGTTTATTTTTGGAATATCTCCGAACGAGCCCTACCGATCAAGCTCAATTTTTTTTTCAGCTTCGAGATATTGACAAACCGCGTCGAATGACATTTTGACGATCAAAATCGGTTCATCCGTTCAGAAGTTATAGATATTTACATATGTTCGTACGTACGTACATACATACATACATACACTCGGACATCATCTTGAATTAAGTCAGAATAGCTTCCTAGAACCTCAAAACATCAACATCTATTGGAATTCGATTTTCACAAATCGGGGTGAAACCAATAACTCTCCGAATTTTTGAAAATTTGCAATTTTCTTAGCGGGAAGTTACAAAAATTCGGAAGTTTTTTGAATTTTTTCTGTTTTTTTCAAATTTACCAGGCAGCTGATGAAAAATTGTAAGAAAAGTAAAAAATAAATTTTCCATTTTGATAATCACAATTAAAGGAGCAATATTTCTTCCTATAATTGTTCTGTGAAAATTCGATCAATAGCTCTGGAAAAACGGTAATAAATCTATTTGAAAATTTACAGGGCGTTGAGGGGTACATTAAGCTGTAAAAATACCTGGTAAGATGAACCGTTCTATCAATATTTGTAAGAAAGCGGTCGAATGACCAAAAGTCATTTTTCCGTACGTATTTCAAATAAATGTTAAAAATGACAAAATATTTTTTCTTTTGCATTCATTTTTTCTGTGCTTACTTTTACCAACCAGATGTAGGTTTCTTAATTTCGTTATCTAGACGTAGATGCTTGTGGACTCTGAACGTCTATTGTACTTAAAACATTCTTCCCCCATTGTCTATTTAAGTAAAAGTTGAGCAACAAAGATTTTTCGAATTCTTAAATTTCTTTCAATTTGCATGAACGTCATGCGTAAATGACAGAGCTTAAACTTAATCCCTCTGCTAAGTAACCTTTTCGTTGGTTTTCCCCAGAAGTCTATGAAGCCATAAATTTATTTAGGGTCGTATGGAAGTTAAAAACAAAACTTTATCTTGAGAATAAAAAAGAAACAAAAAGGGTGTTGAGTCTGAGCGTGCGTCCCTTAGGTAGGTATACAATAAGCCTCATGCTATTTTTAAAATGTCTGTACTCGTAAAATATGTTTGAGATAATTGACAAAATTCACAAACGAGAAAGTATTGTAATATTATATTGACTTTCCCTGTCAACGTTGAGTTAGAAGTTGAAGTCAGTTTCTCCATCCTGTAAATTTTACAACGTCGTAATTTTTATAACCTTTAGAAATTTGTACTTTTCGTACTTTGGTTGTAACTTGAGTAACAAGAACCCTCAAGAGTCAATACATAATTTGTTGAGAGTAAATTTATATTCAAATAAATTTTTTGAAATATTTTTTTTTTTCTTCAACTAAGCTTGTAAATTTACCGAAAAATAACCAGTGACCTTGTAAAAGTGTCGAAAAAAAATAAGGAAATGGGTGGAGCACTTTAAGTTTACTGAGCACCTTTCAACCCCAAGATCACAGCGGAAAGCGGACACTTTTAAAAACAACTTTGTTATTTATTTCCACCTTCTTCAGCTCATCTTATTTTAAATGTAACAAAAATATTTTTTGCAAATACTAAATAATACTATTAAAACTCATATATTTGTTTATGCTTATTCAAAAAAATGCATTGATAATTAATCAAGCTCTATAATATTTGAAAGTACATAATTAAATACTTGTACAGTACATTGTTTCTTCATTAACCCGATAATTATTCGCATGTCGTTGCAAAGTAGCTCTCCAGTGATCGATTATTTTCCTCGTAATATTTGTTGGAATAAATAGGATTGTAAGAAAACTCCGGTTCAAAATTCACAATACTCCACCTGGGACACCTAAAGGGAGAGAGTCATAATGCACAGCTCCGGTAATTAACATGTTATGGACAATTTACAAAACTAGTTGTGTAAAATATTTTTAAAATTTATTAAATTTTCTAGAGCAATGTGAATATTTATACGGCCTATTTATGGGGGGAAGAAAAAAAAAAAAAAAAATATAGATTGCCTTTCATGAACCATAAATTGAGTCATGCTGCCCGCACCCGACTCCTTTACTATTGTCCTTTGAAGAAAGTTAAAGTGTCTTTTAACTGAGCTAAAATACATTGCAGAAGGTTGTTACCTCGAGCGTTCCTATGCAAAATACAGACTGATAGTTAAAACTCAGAAATAATTTAGGATTTTGCTCACCAAAAAACGGATTTACGATCTTCATTTTTGACCTCTCTTCAATCCCTTTAGAAAATTTAATGGTCGGCAGCTGAAAAGGTTGGAAAGTTTTTAAAGGTATATATATCTTTCGACAATGTTTTTGCATATAAATCTTTTAACGTTGAAGGTTAGATTATTTACAGCTTATTTAAAAGAAAACTAACATATTTCATAAAATTACTTACAAAATCTTCATATTTCTGGTCATGCTGACGTCACTATTACTTTTCTACGACAACTTTCATACTTTTGTCGGTCAGCACGTGCCTGTAAATTTATTAAAATAAAAAAAAAAGATCCTGGAAATAAATGTGCTTTTTTTTAGCTTTCTCCTTGTGGACTTGAGCCTGAAGCTCAAATAAGCAGACAAAAAATAATCATAAGTGTCAACACAAAATTTCTGTAAAGGGTTAATCCTTTTTTTTTTTTATTCTGTCGGTAAAGTGTTTTTCTTAGCGGTATTTTAAGAAACAGATGGTGAAAAGGGTTTTAATTTTATTGCACCTCGAGTTTTGGTACTTGGGGAAAAATCATGCAAATCCTTCGGTAGACTTTAAGTCCAGACGATTTTCAAGTATTTGGAAAATTTTTTTTTCTCTCTTTTTAATGAAAAAAAAATTCAAGGTAATCCTGGGATTATAGAAAATTTTTTTTTGCGTCTAAGTAAATAAGAAAAATTTTTTTAAATGAGGAAAAATTCGAAAATAAAATGTTAAATTTCCTGACGGGATAAATTTAAAAAAAAATTTAATGCCCAAAATTTACTTTCACAATTTTGATTCACTTGAGGCTTGAGATTTCGTGGTGAGATTAGAGTTGTCAGGCCAAACGGATGCGATATAATGGGGATGAAGGAAGCGGAGTAAAAATAGTAAAAAGAAAAAAATAAATACATGTATGTATATTAGACTGTTTCAAATTAGGGGACTATTTTTTTTTTTTTGATGAACATTGAAAAATCGAAAGAGTATCTTAAAATATGATGACAGTTAAAATTTGAGCTTTCAATATTGATATTTAGAGGTGGCTATTGATAATTTTCGGTTTTTCATTTAATAACATGGTAAAAAATACATAACTTCTGAAAAAATCAAGATACAAAAAATCTCTATGCAAACATTTTGTAGCAAATTTACTGATCTACAAAAAAAGTTTTTTATGAATTTTGCATAAATTCAACCATTCACAAGATATCCGACGTCAAAGTTTGATAAGATTCAAAGAACTTGTTTTTGCTCGTTCTGAATTTTATACCATGTCAACTAATGAGACTTCAGAAATTCTCAATACAGTTTTTTGTAGGAAATTGAACGCTCTACAAAAAAAGTCTCCTAACATTTTTCGATAAATCTATCTGTTTAAAAGATATTGGAGCTTGAAGTCAAGTTAGAGTAAATTTCGAGATCTTTTTACTTTTCCGGCGAAACTATCGGACTAATCATAAAATGTTACGGAATTTTTTTTGTAGACAATTTTATTTTCTACAAATTATCTCTGATAAATTTTTTTTAAATTCTGCATTCTATTCTAGTTATTTCCATTTTAATGCTAAGCTCCTAAAAAAATAGTGTTCTGATCGATTTTAAGAACTTGGCATTAAAATGGAAATAACTATAATAGAATGCAGAATTTAAAAAAAATTTATCCAAGATAATTTGTAGAAAATAAAATTGTCTACATGAATAATTCCATGACATTTTATGATTAGTCCGATAGTTTTGCCGGAAAAGTAAAAAGATCTCGAAATTTACTCTAACTTGACTTCAAGCTCTAATATCTTTTAAACAGATAGATTTATCGAAAAATGTTAGGAGACTTTTTTGTAGAGCGTTCAATTTCCTACAAAAAACTGTACTGAGAATTTCTGAAGTCTCATTAGTTGACATGGTATAAAATTCAGAACGAGCAAAAACAAGTTCTTTGAATCTTATCAAACTTTGACGTCGGATATCTTGTGAATGGTTGAATTTATGCAAAATTCATAAAAAACTTTTTTTGTAGATCAGTAAATTTCCTACAAAATGTTTGCATAGAGATTTTTTGTATCTTGATTTTTTCAGAAGTTATGTATTTTTTACCATGTTATTAAATGAAAAACCGAAAATTATCAATAGCCACCTCTAAATATCAATATTGAGAGCTCAAATTTTAACTGTCATCATATTTTAAGATACCCTTTCGATTTTTCGATGTTCATCAAAAAAAAAAAAATAATCCCCTAATTTGAAACAGTCTAATGTATATACGTATCTATGAAAAAAAGAGAAAAAAATGAGGCGAAAAAAGCAGGGAGAAATCAAGAAGAGAAAGCGATAAAAGAGGGTGGTTATGCAGTAGCAAAGACATATCCCGCTTTTCTTTATTCAGTCTATACTACACATGGAGACGCACATGTGAATAAAAAAACGGACTTTTGCGACAGGGCGAAATACCATCGCGGGGGTTTCTTCAACCGAAACGAGAAAGCCCGTTTGACTTCCCCTCTCATATAAGTCCGAGTATATAAAATCCTCATACATATATACAAGACCTAGGAAAAAAAAGATAAAAAAATGAGAGAGAAAAAATTCGATTTCTTTCTATTGAAGAAATATTTTTATAGCTTATAAAAAAAAATTTAATTTATTTTTTTTTAACTTAAATACATAATAATAATTAGTAAGTAGAGTAGCAAATAGACCGAGTCCCATTTACTGACTCAATATCAAAATACCAGTAAAAATTTCTAAAGAAATCATAATATCGCTAAGGTAGAAGACCTAGTACCTGATCAGGGAACTAGTACTTGAATACTCCATGTGCTTATATATCAATATTTAGTAGGTAAACAAATACATTAGTGCTCGGGTACTAGTTTCCTGATACTGAAGTTAGCCGACGTCTAATAATTTTTATATTTTTTCATAAACAACAAATCATAAAAAAAAAAACATTTTTAATAATTGCACTTATAGTTTTTTTAGTTTTCTACACAGAAAAAAAGGATTTCTTCGCGCAAAAAATTTTTTCTTGTTCTAAGAAAATTTTTACTTGACCTAAGAAATTTTTTGTATTATAAAGTGTAAACAAAAATTTTCTTAGTGTAAGAAAAAATTTTCTTCGAACAAGAAAAAAATTTTTTAGGCGAGAAAAAAATTCTTGAACCAAGAAAAATTGTTGTCTTCAATTCATAATACAAAATATTTCTTGCGCCAAGAAATCCTTTTTTTCAGTGTACATGTGCATATTTTTATTTTTTTTTTTTTTTAAATTAAATTGTTGAAAAAAAAAAAATTCAAAAATTTTTAACTGTCTGTTAACTTCAGGATCATTTCCCTGATCGGGTACTGGGTTTTTACCTTAAGTATTTTTATTTTAATAAAATGTAAAAATAAAAATAGTGGTAGGAATACGTAGTAATAGTAGTACGTAAAAAAAAAAGTGGGAGGTGGTGAGTAGTGATAAAGTAAAAAAATGAAAATGGGGATGAATGAGTCGAGTAAAAGGGGCAGAGGCCGATTGGAGAAAAGAACCACGGAAAGGGGAGATTCCCTAAAACCCACGTGCGTTAGTACTGTACGTGGTTGTGATTGGTCAAAATCGTAGAGGGCGCGAAGGGTGGCTGCCCCTAGACTATATAAGCTTTGTCAAGACCGCGATGAGTACCAGTCTTCGGTAGATCATTCGATTGACCACCGAAAGTTTTTTCTTAATCTAGTAGTTTTTCTTTACTTCTGTTTTGATTCTCTACTTCTTTAAGTGATCGTACTCAGTGCAAGTGATTGGACAATATTTAAACTTAATTGCTTTTTTTTCTTAAAAGTGAACATCAGTTTGAATAAAATCACGTGTCTTACGAAATAAAACCATCGATTGGTGAAAAATTTTTCATTCATCTCCAGCCGATTTTGTTAATCTCATAGTAGAAGGTATGTTTTTTTTTTTTTTTTGTTTAAATATTTTATTTTGTGTGATCAATTGTTCATTATTTTATTGTATTTTTTTTTAACGAACTTTGATCATCAATCTATTGATATGAATGTCTAATATGATTAGTTTTTTAAATATTATTATATTCATTTTTTTTTTAAATCTAATCTTATGACATCTTATACCGATGCATGCTTATAGACAAACACGCGTTAAAAAGAAAAAAAAATGTCAACGTGATAACGATAAAAAAAGAACTTTTATAAATTTTTTGTTGATTATAAAATAATTTATTAGATAAAAATGTTCTTACTTGAGTAAACTTGCATGTTGATGTTAATTTTTATTATAATAGATAATTAGTAATGAAATTTTTAATTCTCATGTTTATCTTGTAGAGACAAATATCGAATTTATATTTTATTATAAGAAGCTTAAAAATTCTTAGAGATTAAGAGTATTTTTATTTTGTAGTACAAAAATCGCTAGATAACATTTTTCATTTTTTTCATATCGGAAAATAAATTTTTTTTCCGGCTTGTTTCCCGTAAAAATAAAAAAAAAGTAAAAATTTTGAATTTAAGCTTAAAAAAATGTATTTTTTTATAAGTAATTTTATTATTTCTAATACACAGAAAAAAAGGATTTCTCGGTGCTAAAAATTTTTACTTGACCCAAGAAATTTTTTGTATTATAAAGTGAAAACAAAAATTTTCGTGGGGTGAAAAAAAATTTTTTAGGCGAGAAAAAAATTCTTGAGCCAAGAAAAATTTTTTTCTTCAATTCATAGTACAAAATATTTTTTGCGCCAAGAAGTTCTTTTTTTCTGTGTAGAAAATCCGTTTATTAAAATTAGATTTTGGTTAAAGTTTCCCCAAAAAATGAAAATCCTCCGAAAATAATCAATAATTTCTAATTTCCGTTCCATAAAAAAGTTTTCCACCTGATTGTTGCAATTTTTTTCTTATCATTTAATTATTTATTGTCCGAAAAAAATATGATTGTAGATAATCTTATCGCAAAAGTACTTTAGGACTAACGACAATAGGGAAAACAGGAAGAAAACGAGTATCGTGAGAAAGAGAAAAAAAAAATAGCAGTAAAAGAAATGAAATAAATAAAATGTTGAGATGAAGTGGGTGAGCTCGAATCGATCGATCGGTTAATCAAGAGGGGCAGTTTGTCCGGAGAGTGATTATCATTATCCAGCAGAATAGACGACGCGAAGGGAGCAAAAAAATAAATAAGATGAATCGTTAGCTCCATTTTTTTTTATTCTTTTTATTATTTTCATGGTCTTTGTTTTTTTCGATACAACAAACAGAACATTAAATTTATAATAAAACATCAGCCACGGAAGGCATTTGTTTGAAACCATTAATCCCATTTTTTATCTATATAAATACATTTATATTTATATATATATTTAATACCATCAATAAGACCGACAAAGCGGTAATTCGTTTGATTATTTTTATTTTTATTTCGCACATTACGCCGGACACTCGACTATCGCACACGCGTCGCTTTTGTTTTCATTTTCCACGTGCCGGCTTCGAAAATTTATCAAAACAAACAAATACTCTTATCTTTTTTTTCTTTATTTTTATCGATACGAATTAGTTTAATTTTATATTCATAAAAAAAATTATTTTTAAAACAGATGTTTTGCTGCCTCATTTTTTTTTTCCGGGAAAATAAATTTTATTTTAAATTTGCGTATTCAAAAATTAAAATTTATACGGGTGTAAAATTTCGGTGGGGAAAAAAACTACCTAAAGTGTCCCACAGCTTTTGTTTAGACATTTCCAGTTCACGTGAAAGAAAATTATGGGATTAAATTTAAAACCCAAGTTTAAGCATGTCGCTACTTACCTTTAGAGTATATTCGAGCCTAAGACAAAAAAACTTAGTCATAATACAAGTTTTCAAAAGTATAATACTTTCTATATATTTTTGGATTTAGGGTACTGGGTTTTCTAGAAAGTAAGTTTTAAATTTGGTTACGAATGGAAGTATAGTGATCGAAAGTAAAGAAAAATACAAACTCTTATTTATGATCCGCAAGTTAGTCGAATCATCAGTAAATTTTCCATAAAAGTCGAATATCCTTTGTGTCGAAAAAGGTTGTACTGCTGTAAATATGTACGTACAATACTGTACAGACAGTTGTACAAAGTAGCTTCAGTTGGCTTCAAAACTAAAACATATATTAAATAATACCTTGAAGGACTTGTTTTATGACCAGGTATAAGTGGTGACAACACTTATAGTAATTGCTCTATTTGAATACACGTGCCCGTATTTTGACCTGTTGGTCTTCTGAAGGTCACCCTAAAATACAAATGTAAAGTAGCTATCAGTCATTAAATTATGAGCTCAGAAAATTTTCATTTTTTATTTGAATTTTATTTACTTGAATATTTTTATTTTTTTTTTTTTCCGTGAACGCAGTATAGGAAATTGACAATCGTTGATGTCACTGTCCGACCCCTTTTCACTCGTCAAATACATAAGTTTCGACAAGCTCGACATATGAATTTACCTTGAGAATTTTTAAACTGGATGAAATAGATTTTTTTTTTTTTTACCTTTTTTGCATTCATAACATTTTTTTTCGTTACTATATGACGAAAAGAATAATCTGCCGTAACAATAGATAGTTTTGAATAATAGAGTAAGAAATTGGAAAACCCTTTTTTTTTTTTTTTTTTTATCCTTCACCTGGTGTAAGGAAAATTCGATTCAACTTTGAGAATAGAACATCTGCATAAAAAATTGAATTCATGTGTAAGGGTTTTATTTTTTTTTCATTGATACATATAAAAGTATTTTTTGCGTCTTATTGAACTGACGAAATATTTCTAAAAATTTGATACTCCGACTGAAGTTGAATAAAAAAAAATTGTTCAAAATTTCAAAACTACTTGGAATATTAATTCTCAAAAATTTTCTTTACAGATTTACAGATACAAGAATTGATTTCGAGTCAATTCCAATCATCCAATATGTATAAGCCTAACGGGGAAAATGGGCAACTGTCATCTATGCAGATACAAACTCAAATCCTCGAGAATTTCCTACAGTTATATCAGCAAGGAATCCTAAATAATAGATTCTTGGGGTCACCTCGAGAAACAAATAATCGCATGCCGCAACAGGGATCTCAGGAGTGCAATTATAATAACACTTATGTAAGTAATTAAACTGCGCTGACAATATCCACCCTGTACTTTTTTACTTTTCAATCCTTGTACCATTTTATTTTTTTCTCACTCCCCTGTATAAACTTACTCGCACAATCCCCTTTCATTCTCCCTGTGTCTTTACTCTCCTCCCTCGAATTCAACCCTCGTCTATCGTTTTCATTTATATCCTCGCAGCGTCCAAACAAAATGTCCGATCCATGCCCGATACTTAGTCCTAAAAAAATAAAACATAATTTACATATATATTTATTTTATTTAAAAATTTTACAGAATTATTTCCAATTTTTACAACAAAATCAACACATACCGAATCTACTTGGCTATGCGCAGCTCTCTCCTCCGTATACACCCCCGAATTCTGCAGAGTACGCGCCTTCAACTTCGTCTCCGGCACTCTCGCAAAGCAGCTCAGTTTTGAATGGAGATAATAACAGAAGTAGTAATTTTACACAGGGCCCAAGCAATTCTGATAGCGAACTTGATCGTACGAGTAATTCAACAGCAAGACCGTGTTCAAGTTCATCTTTACAGTGGGACAATACAATGCAGACGTAAGTATTGCCTCTTATTTATTAATTATATATATTTTATATTTTATTTGTAAAAACTAAAAATTAATTATTATTAATTTACTTTTTATAGTCAACAACACGGAAACAATGGCAACCAACCTTCTCTGTCTGATACGGAAAATAATGCTGCTACAAAAGTTGCTGAACGGAAAGAAAATCGACAAAATAAAGGATACAAAAAGAGATTAAATTTAGCAGAACAATGCATAAGTAACGCTACTGGTGAATCTGGAGCTCATGATCAGCAGTATATTAATTATCTAACCCGACCAAATGAGGTAGCAGGACATAAAATTATGCATAAAGAACAACGACAACAAAGGCAGCAACAACGATCGCGACGAAGACAAGCCGATAAACAACAGTTACCACAATCAAGCCAAGAAACATGTGCTGATACTTGTGGGGACCAAAACGTCATGGATGAAAATTCTTCGAGTTCAACTAATGATATGCCGCCGGATTCTATTTACTACGAAAGCTCAGATGACTCAGGTGAAACTGAAGGAGGAGGAACAACTCCCGTACGTAAGATTGATGAAAATCTTTATAAAACAGAACCGGGTTGGTCAGTTCCACGGTACAATAAAAAGAATGATGCGTATATGATTAAGTGCAATTATTGTAAGGCGCGATTTGACACTAAAGTGAAGTTGTGGAATCATCTTGAAGTGACGCACTTTGGGAACAAGAAGGTAATTAGATGTTTGATGGGCTACTGTGCCTTCGTAACGGCCGTCAAACATCATCTAGCGTATCACATGTGTCTGCATACCGGAGAAAGGCCTTTCGCTTGCGACCAGTGCAAGTATCGCTGTATTAACAACGCTATGCTGAAAAGCCATATGAAATCGCACTCGACCGTTTATGAATTTCACTGTGCCGATTGTCCAACAAGATCAAAGTTTCACCATGCAATTAAACAGCATCTCGAGGACACAGGACATAAACAAGGTGCTACATACGATGAAAACGGCAATCCGTGTAATAGACTAATTGACGTCCACGGAAAACGCAGGGGACCCAGAAAGACAACCAAGAAAAATTCGAATGGTCCCCTACAATCCGTGGCGGTTGCTCCCATAGCTCCGACTACACAGGGTGATCCACAACCTAGTGGCTCTCTAAACTTACCCTTGTTGCAACCTGAAGAGATTGCTTTTTTACATGCTCACTATCAATCGCCATTGGTGGCTAACTATCAAACGGCACCCAATTCAAATACCATCTCATCTCAAGTTCAAGATGAAAACGACGCTCCTCTGGATCTTAGTAAAAGCAGTTCCAATACCACCACAATTAACTTGAGCACAACTACAGTTCAAATTGTAACCGCTCAAATCGAAAGCTCACCGAAGGTTTCCGGTGCCAGTAGACGCAAGGGTAAAGCTATAAAGTGTGTTCGCGACGAAGTAGAAGATGGTCAGGAATTGAGTAGCATTACTGCAATCAAGGAGGAGCCTGTGGATGCGGCTGATGAGGAACCGGAAGCCGAAACCGCAAATTACTATTGCCAACACTGCAAAGTTGGTTTTGGTTTTCACGATTTGTACCAAGATCACATGCGCTATCACACTATCGACGATCCAAGTAAATGCAACCTTTGTCAGAAACGTTATGAGGATGCGCTTTCATTTTATCGGCACATTGGCGTTGAACCTCACAATTTGTAATTCTACTACTCAGGGGATGTAAGTAAAAATATAAAGATCATACATTATCATGAAAAACGAGAGTAAAAAAATTTCACTAATTGAAATTATTCCTATTAAAATTACTATCACCATCATTATAACTGCTTACTGCGGCGGTTAAATAAACTTTGTTTGTTTATTTTACAGCTGTCAATTGTCACAGTAAAATAAACATCAAAGTTTATCTAGTCCGACCTGAAACAATATACATTTGATACGTCGTTATAAGCCTACTTGTTTTTACTTGCAGTGTTAATTAGCATTATCTGCGTAGGTAATCCCAAGTGTAGTAAAAAAAAAAATTAATAATGTATTGAATATATATTATTCAGTGCATTATTATAAAAGTAGTTTTCCTACTAAAAACTGTTAATCATTCATTAAAACGGTTGATGTTAATCCGAAAAATTTAAACTTCAAAACCAATTTATATTTATTATTTTTTTTTTTTCTGAATTTACTTTAGTTATTTTATTTTATTTTTTTTTTTTTTTTTGAGAATTGAAAGAGGATTTAATTTTGGTAAAAGGAAAATGTGATACACATTTTAAATATTTTTGTTTTATAAAAGTTTTTTTTTTTCTTTTCATAATTTTGCACAGTAAATTTTAATTAACCGTATGATGATAAATGTAAATAATAAATAAATGTGATAGAGACAGAGATAAAAAAGGAACTTAGAAAAAACAGTAATGTTCTTTTTGTACAACTACACAATTTAAGGTTTGAAAAATTAGATTTTACTTTTGTATTTCGAAAGTTTGAAATTTCTGGTGATTTGTTTAATATTAAAACTGTTTATTCTTTCAAGTTTCATTTTTTCAATTAGTGAGAAATTAGTCTTATAATTTAAAAAAAAAAAAATGAAAATATTGAACAATTATTTTTAAAAAATCAATTAATGATTTGAGATATATATTTTATATTAATGATTATATAAACGCGGATGTCCTGATAAAATGAATATTCATAGAGTTGATGAAGTCGAGGGATCTCGCTGAGAACTTAAGACTGATAATGAAATTCTACATGCGCGATTTCTCAAAATGCTTTTTAAAAGGAAGTATGCAAACAATAGTAATATTAAGTTGGTATAAGCATCGCTCGCTTTTTTTTGCTTGCCACCTTTTATTATTTTGTTTGCTTCATTTCGCGTAATCTGTAAAAAAAAAAATTAAAAAAAAAAAAATTAAAAAGTTTTTTTAAAAGTAATATAAAAAAAAATATTTTTTAAGTAAGAAATCATTTATCAGTAAAAATTAAGTTTTAGGCTGTAGGAAAAAAAAATTAATAGAATGTAAAATAAATAAATTATAAAAAAAAATTATTTATAAAAAACAATAAAAATAAAAAAAAAATCTATAGATAATAATTAAATTTTTATTGTCATGCAATTAAGATGGTAAGGAGGAATGCCATCGTAAATATATGTTCTAAATTTTATAATATATAAAAAATGTAAATATACAGATATATATTCTCGGATATTAAAATAAGCCGCTATGTCAATAATTATTTACATTTATATAATCTGTAAAGAATAATTTTGTATCTATTTTATAAAATTTTTCTATTAGATTTAAGTTGGACTCTTATATTTTTGCAATGCTGAAAAAACTAATATCATATTAATATTTAATCTGTATTTATAAATATTAATATGTGATAAATGGAATTATATTTTCTATAATGTTGTAATATAAGTTAAGAAAAAATGTAAATTGTGGAAAATTTACTCATTATGTCAGCATTGCAAGTCATTAATTGCTTTGTAATATTTTTTGCAATATTTTTATTTCGATCTTTGACTGAATTTTATTCAAAAATTTCCGGACTTGTCCATTCGTCAGTAAAGTTCAGTCAGAGATAATCGATATTTGATCATGGGTTTTGGCTTAAAGAAATTTTTAATAGAAAACATAATTTCTATACTGAGTGAATTTCACCGAAAAGTTGTCGCTTTTTCAATTGATTTCTCTGAGCAAAGAATAGATTCTTTTTTTCACCGAAATTCAATCATTGGCCGTGTTCGGCCGAACTAAATCCTGACTAAACTCAGTAGAAGCATATTTGCTAAGTTTACTCAGGACTTACTTCGGCCAAAAACGGCCATTAGTTTTTCGAGTTTTGAATTCTCGCTCAAAATTTTGAATTCAAATCGGGAATACTAAACATCTTTAAGCCGAAATTTTTTGGTTGAATGGGTCAGAACTCCAGGAGTATAAGTGACAAAAAAATGTATTTTTTCAAATATTATTTTTCCAAAAAAAAAAATCTCAATTCAAAATTACCTGCAGCTTAAATTAAAATTTTCTTTGTCATTTTTATTCTTTCAGTTCTCACTCCTTCAATCAATATCGAATAATAATTAGATTTAGAGACTTACAGTGAGATATGTATAGTACAATAAGACAAAAAAAAAAAATCAAATTATGTATTTTGATCTAACATTCCGTGAATTGAGATATTTTATAATTTTTACGAGTGAATAAATAAAAAAAAAATAAAAAAAAATTCTGTTTTTCAAGTTTATTATTTATAATATAACCCTAAAATTTAAGGCATGAATTTAGTAAATAATTAACATTATTTTTTATCAATAATAATTTAAATAATGAGGAAATCGTTAAATTACAAAGAGAGTTTTTTGCATGGAAAAGATTCACTGACAACTAAAAGTAGTACCGAATCGCAGATAATTCATTGGACGCCAGAACTTTTCGGTCCCGTTTTAAAAACTCAAAAGATATCTTTTTCCAAGGTTAATATTTTTTTATAAATAATAATCAAAGTTTATTTAATAAATAATTAAATATTTAATTAGTCCTATTACGCCTATAAAAAAGACCGTCAAAGACTTGAGTCAAAAAAAATTACACGAATTTTCAGCCGTAATTTTTTATTATCATAATTTTTAAACTCATTAGTTCATGTAAATTTCACTAGACTTCCATGAAATTTGGGAGAAATTTACTCCGACGGAAAATAGCGCGAGTTATGGATTTAACTTTTTGTTGAACAAATACTTGGGACCGATTATTGAAAATATTTATATTTATGACGGAGATGTTGTAAAAATTAAGGCATTAATTTAGTAATTAATTCACATTATTTTTTCTTAATAATAATTTAAATAATGAGAAAGTCGTTCACAGAAAAAAAAAAATTATCGACTGAAGGTAAATATTTATGATTCAAGAAAATTTTTTTGGAGACCTAAACTTTCTCAAATAAAATAGAAATCTTCTCCAACCAAGACGAATTTTTTTTAACCAAGACAAATTCTCTTGGCTCAAGAAAATCTTGACTTGGTTCCCGAAAAAGTTTGTCTTCAAAAATATTTTCTTGACTCAAGATAACTTTTTTTTTCTGTGTTGAATTACAAAGAGACCCTGATAGCTCGAGTTGATCGTGAAAAAGTTGGTCATTCATTAGTTTTCGACCAACTTGACGACAAGTTATCGACAACTTTAGCTTTTGGAACTTTTGGCTACAAGTTACCACCAACTTTCTCAGAAAATGTCTATCAACTTTGGAGGGACCAACTGTTGACGGCCAACTTGGTGTCCAGTTGCGGCTGCAAGTTTCTCTTCAGTTTCTCGCCAACTTGGCTATCAGGGGAGATTTTTGCATGGAAAATATTAATTGGCTTAAAAGTAATACCGATCGGTATTACTTTTCGAATCGCAGATAATTCATCGGACGCCAGAACTTTTTGGTTTAGAAACGTTGGTTTTTTTGTAATTAGTAATTTAATGTATAGAAAATGGCTTTTGATAGATCAGTCGATAATTTAAGTTGAGTTTAAAATAAATATCTACAACTCTGGAAAATTAATTTCAACAAAATAACCTTGGCAACAGGGTAGAAGTACCATTTATGACCACTGCTCCATTTGTGGGCATTGAATACTTTTTTTTAATTTTTCTACCCTAATTACCCCCGAAAAAAGTTAAATGTATTTTTGTGGACTTACATAATTCAAAATTAAATATTTTATGTTTTCTGAAAATAATAATAGTAATATAAGTAATTTTATTTTCTAAAAATTATAAAAGAAAGCTGAAGATTGAAAGGAAGATTTCGTGGATTGAAAAATATTTAACGTATTGAATGGAAGTAAAGTAAAAAATATGTAAATTAAACTAAGTCATAAAATAATCTCAGACGCAAATGGTTTTACGTGCTTTAATTTTTTCTGTACACACTGTCGCCAGACAGCTGCGAGTTTCTTATAATTTCGTTATGTCCAGACGTAAATGCTTGTAAACTATTGACATGTATTGTACTTTGAATATTTTTCCCCGACAATTGTCTATTTAACTGAAAGTTAGCAGACACATAGTTTTTGAATACTTAATATTACTTTTAATTTTTATGTACGTCCCAAGTGATGAATAAATGAAGGAACTTATCTTGATTTCTCAAACATCATCTCTCTGCTAAATATCTTCGTCATTATTTTTTCCCATAGTCTTAAGAATTTGATCTGACAGTACAAAAAAATATCTAAGGATATTATATATGAATGGTATATTGTCTGAGCATGCTCACTTTCGGTAGTCATTAAATAAACCTGATGCTATTGTTAAAAATTGTCAATCTTTTTTTTTCGTCATTACCTCTGTAATTATAAAATATTTTGTAGATAAGTGCCGAAGATCACAGACGAGAAAGCATTGCAATGTAATTAAATGTCCATGTCAATGTTAAGAAGAAAAAATCAGATTCTCTATCCTGTAAATTTTACAACATTGTAATTTTTATAACTTTTTTAAAAGTTTAAACTTTTGATACTTTGGTAGTAACTTGAGTCAGAAGAACCCTCAAAAGTCGATACATAATTTGTTGAGAGTAAATTTATATTCAAATAAATTTTTTGATATATTTTTTTTTTCTTTAACCAATACTTGCAAATTTATCAAAAAAATAGCCAGTGACCTTGTAAAAGTGTCGACCTAAATAAGGAAATGGGTCGAGCACTTTAAGTTTACTGAGCACCTTTCAACCCCAAGATCACAGCGGAAAGCGGATCTTTTTAAAAACAATTTTGTTATTTATTTTCACCTTCTTCAGGACATCTTATTTTAAATGTAACAAAAATATTTTTTGCAAATACTAAATACACTAGTCCCAAAAATTAAGGGATCGAAAAAAAATTCGAAATTTTTGGGTGATTTTCAACATGCTGTAACTCGGTGAAAAATGGTCGAAGAAAAAAAAAAAAAAAAGGAAATTGTAGCCTCAAGTTTCTAGTTTTCAGAATTGGCCCTCAGATTTTTTTATCATGCACGGTTCCGGAGTAATCTTAAGCAAACCGACGAAAAAAAAATTTTCAAAATTTTTGCTCGTCTTTCAACAAGTCTATGGGCTTAAATAAATTTTTTTGGATAATCTGACCTTATGATTCTTTCAGGAAATTTTATGCCCTTCAATTTGGCGGCCTCAAAAAGTCTCTACAACAAGTTGGCGCCGAGTTATCATTGATCAAAGCAAAAAAGTCCATTTTGGCTTTGATAATCAATAACTCCGGACCTATTGGTCGTACAGAGAATGAAAGTAGGGTTTTGAAAACTGGAAAACATTCTCTATAAGACAAAATTAGTCGCTTTTGATAAAAAAATTTTTTTTGAAGCGATAATGTTTATTAAAAAACAAGTCAAAATTCGCATATTCAAGGATATTCGGAAATCTTGCTATAACTTTGGATATAACGGATAAACAAAGGATATTGTCGTTTTTTTTTCAACCTCAAAGTGTCCGAAAAAAAACTCTTAAAATTTCAAAGCGCTGCGATTTTTCTTTCTTAGTGTCCCGAAGCTTTAAATTTATCGATTTTGCCAAAAATCACCATAATTGGTAGTTTCTCGGTTTTTGGTCATTTTTTCGATTTCAAAATGTTTTTTTCACCAACAAACTTGATTTCATTGATCAAAAAGATTGAATATCGAAAAAAATTGAAAAAAAAAAAAATTTTGAAAAAAAAATTGATCTTGATTTAAAAATCGCGCCATTCTCGAAACAAGTCGGTAATGTCTTAAACCTACATTTTGCCTATCATCCAAGAGCAAGAAATTCTTAAGCGAAATATGTTAGAATTTTGTTTCAAAACAAAAAAGGCTTCATCGAAAAATAAAATTCTTAAACGATAAATTTTTTTTCTTTATCCGAGAATTTCAATTTTTTGGTTCAAAGACTTATTTCTTGAATTATAACAATTAAAAATTTTGAAACAAGAACCACATTTTGAAGAAAAAATTTTTCTTTAATCAAGATAGTTTTTCTATCAGTGTATAGATAATTAAACTATCTATCTCAAATACTACGTATCTTTTTGCAAATCAGTCTGGAGAACTTTGCGATAAAGCTCGGTGCGTTCTTTTCCCGATCTCTTACCTTCCTCATAAGCCGGTCATCGTCCAAAATGTTTAATTTAAATTCAAAATCTTCAATTTACATTTAATATTTTGACTCGGGATAAAACTCATATATTTGTTTATGTTTTCTCGCCTTCCGCTATGCAAAATGAAATTGCCGCTTTCCGCCTCCGTCGACGATAAAAATAGTATGCAAACCTCGGGAACATGTGACCTGTGACATTTCTTACTTTACTTCCCTAGGTGTGTAATATATTATTATTCAAAAGTTAACGCATTAATAGTTAAGTTTTAAAATATTTGAAAGTACATTATTTTTTCATTAACCTGATAATTATTCGCATGCTGTTGCAAAACATCTATCGGGTAATTTATTTTCTTCACACTGTTTTATAAGAAAGCAAAGCTTGTAGGAAAACTCATTCAAACACACTTAGTGCACCTGAGGTACCTGGATGGAGACAATCATAGTTCACAGCCGCTGTAATTAACATACAAAGGAAAGTTTCCAATACTATTTGTATAAAATCTTGTACAAAACTTTTACTGGAAGTAAATAAATCCCTATAATGAATTTCGAATATTATTATGGTCGATTTATGGCCAAAATTTTGTGTCATTGTAAACCATAAGTTGAGCCAGCCTAATCCTCTCGACTCATTTCTTATTGTCTTTTGAAAAAACGATCTCTGAGCTAAGCTTAAATACATAACAGAGAGTTGTAACCTTGACGATTTGTATGCAAGATATATACTTAAGCCTAAATGTAGTAAAAATTCAAAAATCATTAGAGCATTTCTTCAACGTATCGCTTATCAAAAAACCGATTTACGATCTTCATTTATTGCCTTTCTTTCATCCCTTTTGAGAATTTTATTGTCAACTCTCTACACGGAGAGAAAATGATGGTAACAGTTACAATATATTATGGGGATGGTTCCCATAATACATGGTAACCGGTTTTTTTGAAATGTTGATTATAGGAACGGCACCCATATATATTATGGTAATCATTCTTATAATTATGGGTATAATTCCTATATGGTATTGGAATAATTCCCATAATATTATAGGAATGGAAGTCAATCCTGTCTTCGTGTGACTAACGAAACAGCTTTTGCTGTATGATATAAAAATGATTAATAAATATAGTTAAAGTATGAATATTTTATTATTTATTTAAGATATATATCTAGTATAAGTTAATACAAAAATTTTTATCTGACCAACAATAATATTTGATTGTAATATAAATTAACAAAAAGATTAAATATACAAAAAAAAAAACGCTTATTACAAAAAAAAAAAATTATTATAATTTCTAAATATTATGGTAACGATTCCCATAATATCATGGTAACCATTCCCATAATATATAGGGTTTATTCCCATATACGCATAGGAACCGTTACAATGTGGTTATAGAATTGCTTCCTATTTGCTTATGGGAACTATTCCTATGAGTATGGTAATCATTACCACGATTCTTTCCCATGTGGTATGGAAACTGTTACCATAACGATAGGAATTGTTCCCATACTTATGGGAACTTTCCCCAGAAAGTAGGGGTCTATATCCCATAATCCCAAGTAATCATTACCATAACGGTATGGGATGATATTTCATAAACGTACTTGGAACTGTTACCATAATTTTCTCGCCGTGTAAGCATGAATTAGTGATAATAGTGAATATTCATATTTTTCAATAATTCATGTTTAGAGAGAACAGCTGAAGAGGCTGAAAAGTTTTTAAGATATTGATCATTCGAGTATATATTTGCATGTAAATCTTTTAAAATGGATGGTTAAATTATTTACAACTCATTTTTTAAAAAACTAATATATTTCATAAAATTATTTACAAAATTTTAATATTCTTGGTCTTGCTGACGTCACTATTAGTACTTTTCCACAACTTTCATACTTGCGTCGGTCGACACGTGCCCCTAAATTTATTTAAAAACAGCAGAAGATTCAGAGAAAAATTGTACTTTTTTTTTTTTAATTTTATCTTTCTATACAGAAAACAAAGATATCTTGAGTAAAAAAAAAATTTTGGAAGACAAACGTCTTCCGAAACCAAATCAAGATGTTCTTCAGCCAGGGAAAATGATCTTGGTTAAAGGAGATTTCTACTTTATCCGAAAAAATTATAGCTTTCGAGAAACTTCTTAAATCATATATTTTTACTTTCAGTGGACAATTTTTATTTCTTTGTCGACTTCTATTTAAATTTAGATAAGTGTAGACGAATAATCTTTCGTTAAATATAAATTTTTCCCTCAAATGGTCATTAGGAAAAAATAGGGGTCAGACTACTTCGGCTACGCTGCTCTAATTACATTAATTGTATACAAGTGCAATAAAATATAACACACGTCATGACTTACGTCGGAGCTCGGATGTTCAAACATTATTTTGTTATAACCGTAAGACCTTAATGAGTTTAAGATCTTAATGATTTTTTTTTCCAAGAATATTTCACTATCGAATGTACGGAACAGAGTTTTAAATTTAAATATTAAATTTCTTATTGCTTTGCTGTTTCTGTGTGAACAGAAAATTTTTTTAAGTTGCACCTCGAGTTTCAATACTCGGGAAAAATCATGCAAATCCTCCGTTAGACTCAAAGTCCGGACGATTCTCAAGTACTTGAAAATATTTTTTTCTCTCTTTTTAATGAAAAAAATTTCAAGATAACCCTGGGATAGCAGGAAAGTTTTTTTTAGCTCTAAATAACCTATAGATTTGAAGCTTCAAATTACTCTTTTTAATTTTCTGAAACGACCATTTTTTACAAAAATACAGCCGTCCAAAACTCACTAAAAAATTTATAAAATCTTTTTGTAAATTTCATTTTTTTGGATGAGTGTATTGTAGAACACTATACTATAAAATTTATTAAAAAAAAAAAAAAAAAAGAAATGCCGTGTAAAGATAGTATATACACTGTAAAAAGAGCGGTGTTAAAAATGAACTCATTTTAACTCCACCCGGTGTAAAAATGAAATTACACCGGTGTAGGAGGAGTAATTCACCGGTGTTAAAGCGAGGTAACCGGTGTAAAACGGGGTAAACTGCGTCCGCTTGGAGTTTGAACTTTAAAGATTATAAGACACAAAAAATGTCAGTCCTTTATGAAAGTTAATAAAAAATATCATTTGTTAACATGTATAGTGATCGAGTAAGTAAAAATATTCACAAAGTAAAATATTTGAACTTCGGTAAAGACTATCTACACCAGCGGCGGTCTTATTTTAACACCGGTCTAGAATATTTCCATCGACGGCGGCGTTATTTTAACACTGGAGAATTTTTTTTAACACCGGTACAGAATATTTACACCGGTGGCGGCATTATTTTCACATTGCTTTCGGTGTTGAAATTTAACACCTACACCGCTTGGATTTACCTCTTTAAGGTACCTTTAAAAAAAGCTGAAAAAAAAAATTTCTGAAAGTTGATCAAATTTCATTAAATTAAAATTTTTAAATACAATATACCTCAAGAAAAATTACATTTCACATCATTAATGGATACGAAGGCAGAAAAAATTTTTTTTTTGAGGCAGAAAGGTCCTCTTTCAAAAAACGATAATTTTTTTTTTTTTTTTTACGCCCTTTTGGCTTTAGATCACAAAATTTTCAAGTTCCTAAAGCCAAAAGAGCGTATATTTTGAGACATACGCTCTTTTGCCTTTGGAAATTTTTTTTTCCATTTTTAAGCTTAGAATACGTTTGCAAAGTCATTGGCAAAAAAAAAATTTATACGCCTTTTTGGCTTTGCAAAGCCAAAAGGGCGTGTAGTTTTATATACACCCTTTTGGCATTTCGCACGCGATATATTTTCATACAGAATGAGAAAACTGTTTTTTTTTTTTTTTAAACAAATTTCTAATAAAGTTATAACATCACTATTTTTATTTTAATAAAATCTGAAAATAAGAATTATTTAGAGTGGGGATAGGATTTTGTAGTGAAAAAATCGCAAGAGTAGATGATTGGATCGCCCGTAATAGCAGGTAATTGGAAGGAGTAGCAAAGGACGAATCCGATTGGTCGAATCCATACTCTCTACTACTGCGCATCTCTGATTGTTTGAAATTTTAAAGTTCGCAGGGTAGCTGACCCGAGTACATAAAGCTGTGAATCCTGCAATCAGTAGCAGTTGTGCGAACGAACGCAAACAAGCAGTATTTTGAACTTTTGACTTAATTTTCTGCTTGTTAAAATTATATTTCTCAGTATTTATTTTCTCGTAGAAGTGAACATTAGTTTATAATCATCACTTTTTTTACAGTGTTGAATCATCAATTATTGAAAATTTTTCATCGATAACCAGCCCATTCAATCAAATCACCTGTACAACTGTTAAGCGTAAGTTTTTCTTAATTTAAATATTTTAGTTTGTATGGTCAATTGATCATAATTTTCCTACATGTTTTTAACGAAATTTGATCATCAATCTATTTTAAATCTAATCTTATAATATCTCTTACCGATGCATGCTTATAGACTGACACGCGTAAACAAACAAAAAAAAAATTATTAACGTGATAACGATAACAAGAGAAGCTTTTATACATTTTCAGTTGATTATGAAAAAATTCATTAGATTAAAGTGTTTTTACTTTGTATGTTAAATGAAATTAAAATTTTTCGAGTAAACTTGCATGATGATTTTAATTTTTATATGAAAGAAAAAAAAAAGTTGGTTAAATATATTTCAAAAGTAATTTTTTTGCTCGTTAAGTAACTAATTTTAAGATTATATTTTTGATTTTCATTAACGTTAAATAATTAAAAATGATTCAGTAGCTCAAGGAAAAATTTTTAGAAAAGAGAAAAAATTTGAAAATTAGCAATGAAATCTTTAATTCTTATGTTATCTTGAAGAGACAAATATCGAATTTATATTTTATTATGAGAAACTTAAAAATTATTAGAGATTAAGAGTATTTTTATTTTGTAGTCCGAAAATCGCTTGATAACATTTTTCATTTTTTCCATAATCAAAAATATATTTTTTTCCAACTTTAGTTTCACGTACAAATAAAAAATTAAATTTTTTAGCTCTGTTAGCGCTATTCTTTATGTATTTTTTGAAATTATTTTCATGGTCTTCGTTTTTTTCGACACAACCAACAGAACATTAAATTTATAATAAAACATCAGAACTGGAAGGCAATTTTTTGAAACAATTAATCCCATTTTTTATCCATATGAATGCATTTATCTTTATATATTTTATTTAATAGCATCGATCAGATCGACAAATCGGTAATTCGTTTGATAATTTTTATTTTTATTTCGCACATTACGCCGGACATCCGACTATTGCACTCGTGTCGCTTTTATTTTAATTTTCCACGTGCCGGCTTCGAAAATTCCTCCAAGCAAACAAATACTCTTATCTTTTTTTTTTAATTTTTATCGATACGAATTAGTTTAATTTTATATTCATAAAAAAAATTATTTTTAAAAGAGATGTTTGGCTGCTTCATTGTTTTTCCGGTAAAATAAATTTTATTTTAAATTTGAGTAATCAAAAATTAAAATCTATGCGGGTGTGAAATTTCGGTGGAAAAAATAAACCTGACCTGAAGTGTCCCACAGCTTTTGTTTAGAAATTTCCAGTACAGTGTGAAAGATAATTATAGGATTACATTAAAAACTTGTTTAAGTACTCAGTAATTACACTTCGAGTACGTCCGAGTCTAAGAAAACAAAAAGCCAAGTCATAGTGCTAACTTTCAAAGATATATATCATTTTTGTGTTTAGGATATTGGGTTTTTCGGAAAAAAATCTTTTAAATTTGGTTGAAAATATAATTATAGTAATCGAAAGTAAATACAACAACAATAAACTCTTATTTATGATCCGGTATAGATTTCCGAAAGTTATAGTTAAGCCATAAGTAAATTTGTCCTAAAAATCGAAGGCCCTTGGTGTCGAAAAAAGTTGATACTGTTGGTAAATGTATATGTCACTGTACAGATAGTTTTGCAAAGTAGCATATCGGTGGCTCCATCACTAAAAGATGCTTTATAAGCAATACCTTGAAGGACTTGTTATATGACTAGGTATCAGTGGTGACGACACTTGTAGTAACTGCTCTATTTGAATACGCGTACCCTTGCTTTGACCATCAGTTGCCCTCCGACGTCACTCAAAACACAGGTGTGAAGTAGCCAACAAAGTCATTAAACCACTAGCCCAAAGAAATTTATATTTCTAATTTGAATAGTATTTTCTTAAATATTTCAATTTTTTTGAACTGCGCACTAACATCTACCCCGTAGTTTTTTACTTTTCAATCCTTTAACCCCTTCTTTACTTTTGAATTCTTTGATTTAAATTATTTCTTTATCTCACTCCCCCTGCTAAAATTCATCCGCACAATCCACTATCATTCTGCCGTATCTTTACTCTTCTTTCTCAAACTCAACCCTCGTCTTTCAATCCGTGCCCGATACTTTGTATTAAAAAAATGAAACAATAATTTATACGTATATTTAATTTGAAAATTTTACAAAATAACGATTTCCTCATCAAATTCATTTGGATATGTGCAGCTCTCTCCTCGGCATACACCCCCTAATTCTGCAAAGTACGTGCCTACTGCGACTTCGTCTAGAGCTCTGCCACTCACGAGTACGAGTAACATTACAATGCAGAAGTAAGTATTGTCTCTTATTTATTAATTATCTATATTTTATATTTTATTTGTAAAAACTAAAAATTAATTATTATAAATTTATTTTTTATAGTCAACAACACGGAAACGATGGCAACCAACCTCTGCCTGATAAGGAAAATAATGCTGCTATAAAAGTTGCTGAACAGAAAGAAAATCAAAAAAATACAGGAAGAGGAACAGCTCCCGTTAAGCAAAAGAAGAAAATTAGATGTTTGGTGTTCCAGTGTCCCTTCGTGGCCACCCAAAAACACCATCTACAGTATCACATACGGCGTAAGCATACCGGAGAACGACCTTTTGCTTGCGACAAGTGCGATTATACTTGTATTACGAAGACAATGCTGAAGAGCCATATGAAATCGCATTCTACCCATTATGAATACCACTGTGCCGATTGTCGATATAAATCGAAATATTACCAAACTATGAAAAAGCATCTCAAGAGTAAAGGACATACACAAGCTGCTTCGTCTAAAAAATCCGTGGCGGCTGCTCCCAAAGCTTCGACTACACAGGGTGATCCACAACCTAGTGGCACTCTAAACTTACCCTTCTTGCAACCTGTAGTGATTGCTTTTTTACATGCTCACTATCAATTTTTGGTGGCTAACTATCAAACGGTACACTATTTAAATACCATCTCAGCTCAAGTTCAAAATGAAAACGACACTCCTCTAAATCTTAGTATAAGGAGTCAAAATACCACCGCAATTAATTTGAGCACAAATACAGTTCAAATTGTAACCGCTCAAATCGAAAGCTCACCGAAGGTTTCCGGTGCCAATAGACACAAGGGTAAAGCTATAAAGTGTGTTCGCGACGAAGTAGAAGATGGTCAGGAATTAAATAGCATTACTGCAATCAAGGAGGAGCCTGTGGATGCGGCTGAGGAACCGGAAGCCGAAACCGCAAATTACTATTGCCAACACTGCAAAATTTGTTTTGGTTTTCACGACTTGTACAAAGATCACATGCGCTATCACACTATTGACGATCCAAGTAAATGCAACCTTTGTCAGAAACGTTATGATAATGCGCTTTCATTTTATCGGTACAATGGCGTTGAACCTCAAAATTTGTAATTTTACGACTCAGGGGATGTAAGTAAAAATATAAAGATCATACATTATCATGAAAAACGAGAGTAAAAAAATTTCACTCATTGAAATTATTCCTATTAAAATTACTATCACCATCATTATAACTGCTTACTGCGGCGGTAAAATAAACTTTGTTTGTTTATTTTACAGCTGTCAGTTGTCACAGTAAAATGAACATCCAAGTTTACCTAATCCGACCTGAAACAATATTCATTTGATACGTCGTTATAAGCCTACTGGTTTTTACTTGCAGTGTTAATTAGCATTATCTGCGTAGGTAATCACAAGTGTAGTAAAAAAAAAATTAATAATGTATTGAATGTATATTATTCAGCGAAGTATTATAACAATTACTTTTTTACCAAAGATTATCAATCGGTCATTGAAATAGTGGACATAAATTAACAATATTTTAAATTCAAAACATTTGTTAAAACAAAGTTATATTTGTCAGAAATCAATTTATTTTTTTTTTCTCAACAATTTAAAATGGATTTAATTATGGTGACAGTAAAATGTAATGTTCATTTTGAATATTTTCTAATATAATAATTTTCTTATTTCATTTTTCATATGAAATTTTAATTAATTTTATAATAAGAATAAATATTAAGTTTATGTGACAGTTGGACTGAAAAAAAAAAAAGAACTAAAAAAATTACAGTGATGTTTAATAGAACAAAATTTAAGACATTGTAAAATTTGATTTTTATTTTTATTTGGATACTTTTTAATTCTCAGTGATTCATTTAATAATAAAAATGTTTATTTTTTAGTTCTTTTTTTTCGGTCAGTTAAAAATTCTTTTGACGTTTAAAAAAAAAAATTTATGTGTACAAAATAATAAAAATGTAAAAAAAATTAAATATGCAATAAGTAAAAATATCAATTTATTTAAAGACGTAAGATGGACGACGGAGTTTCGGTCCATCAAGGTCACGGGAAAAACGTTAGTCTGTCCTCGTGGTCTTCCTAAAACTTTATCACGATTCGAAGGCGATTTTCAGAGATTGTATTTAAATTCCCTGCGGCTTGTGATTTAGTTTCAGAATGTATTTTATAATGTAAAAATATTAATTTTTTTTTTTTAATCATTTTTTCCAAGACTTGTTTATTAGCCGTGACTAGCATGGAAAATAATGAAAATAAAACAAAATATAGATTAGTTTAAGTTGAACTCTTATATTCTTGCAATGCTGAAAAAACTAATATCATATTAATATTTAATCTGTATTTATAAATATTAATATGTGATAAATGGAATTATATTTTCTATAATGTTGTATTATGAGTTAAGAAAAAATGTAAATTGTGGAAAATTTACTCATTATGTCAGCATTGCAATTCATTAATTGTTTTGTAATATTTTTTGCAATATTTTTATTTCGAGCTTTGACTGAATTTTATTCAAAAATTTCCGGACTTGTCCATTCGTCAGTAAAGTTCAGTCAGAGATAATCGATATTTGATCATGGGTTTTGGCTTAAAGAAATTTTTAATAGAAAACATAATTTCTATACTGAGTGAATTTCACCGAAAAGTTGTCGCTTTTTCAATTGATTTCTCTGAGCAAAGAATAGATTCTTTTTTTCACCGAAATTCAATCATTGGCCGTGTCGGCCGAACTAAATCCTGACTAAACTCAGTAGAAGCATATTTGCTAAGTTTATTCAGGACTTACTTCGGCCAAAAACGGCCATTAGTTTTTCGAGTTTTAAATTCTCGCTCAAAATTTTGAATTCAAATCGGGAATACTAGACATCTTTAAGCTGAAATTTTTTAGTTGAATGGGTCAGAACTTCAGGAATATAAATGACAAAAAAATTTATATTGTCTAACAAAAAAAAGTTTTAATTCAAAATCACATTTACCTGAAATAAAAATTTTCTGTGTCATTTTCTTTCTTCAGTTCTTATTCCTTTAACCAATTTCGGATGATTATTATAAATTAGAGACTTAAAGTGATAAATGTATATTATAATGAAAAAAACCAAAAAAAAAAAACCAAAAAAAAAAAAACCAAAAAAACAAACCTAAAAAAATGTATTTTGTAATAATATTTTGTAACTTAATATCTTTTGTAATTTTTATGAGCGAATAAATAAACAAATAAAAAAATAGTTTACTGTATTCTTTTTTATTATTTATAATATAACCCTAAAATTTAAGGCATGAATTTAGTAATTAATTAACATTATTTTTTATTAATAATAATTTAAATAATGAGGAAATCGTTAAATTACAAGGAGAGTTTTTTGCATGGAAAAGATTCACTGACAACTAAAAGTAGTACCGAATCGCAGATAATTCATTGGACGCCAGAACTTTTCGGTCCCGTTTTAAAAACTCAAAAGATATCTTTTTCCAAGGTTCATATTTTTTTATAAATAATAATCAAAATTTATTTAATACATAATTAAATATTTAATTAGTCCTATTACGCCTATAAAAAAGACCGTCGAGCTAAAATAATATCAACATTTGTTCCTGACGAATTAATTTACATTCGAGACTTGAGTCAAAAAAAATTACACGAATTTTTAGCCGTAATTTTGTTCATCGAAATATCTAGTAAGTACATTTTTTATTATCATAATTTTTAAACTCATTAGTTCATGTAAATTTCACTAGACTTCCATGAAATTTGGGAGAAATTTACTCCGACGGAAAATAGTGCGAGTTATGGATTTAACATTTTGTTGAACAAATACTTGGGACCGATTATTGAAAATATTTATATTTATGACGGAGATGTTATCAAATTAGAAGCCGATGGAATTTTCGGGGTATGGAAGCTGCAGGCTTATCAATCAATGTCGGAAATTGTTGAAAAAGTTATCAAATGCGGATTGAAATCTCAGGAATGCAGAAAAAATATTTCAAATCCTATGAATTTTCAAGTCAAATGTAAATTTTTCTTTCTTTCTTTTACATCAAGCGAAATTGATTTTTTATTTGGCAGTAATTCGTTATTTCAATTAAAGTAAAGATGACTATTTCGACCGGAAATGTTGGATTTTCTGTAATTGGTGGTGCAAAGTATAGAAAATGGGTTTTGATTGGTCAGCCGATAATCGAAGTCGAGTCGGCAACAAAGATCTGCAATGCCGGGGAATTAATTCTAACAAAAAGTACTTGGCAATATGTACCCCCGACAAAATATGAACATGTTCTTGTCGACTCACATAATATAAAAGTAAATTTCTTATTCTTTCTAATAATAATGATAACAATAATGATATAAATAATTTCATTTTCTAAAGATTATAAAAGAAATCGTAGAGCCGAAGACTGAAAAAATATCGAAGGAATTAAATGAAAGTAAAGTAGAAAATCAAATTCAAATTACACAGAACATATTTGTGTTCGCAAAGAACTATAATGAAATCTGTGCAAATTCATGATTTTTTGACGCAGGCAGACCTTCTTTGATTGACGCCACGACACTCAAGTTAGGAGATAAATTGAACAAATTTTTAATCCCATTGATTAGAGATGAAATAAATAATAATCGTGCCCTAGAACTGCTCACTCACAAACGACGGGTCTCAATTTTATCAATAAATATCATTCCTATAAAAAGCTCCCCTGAAAAACTTGTGGATTTGAGCGACAAATATTTTCATTATCTCTACAAGTATTAATTCAAATTTGATTATCGTCATTATGAATAATTAGAACAAGAATTGAGTACTTTAATTATACAGACAGACTGTCAAATATTTGGGAATCATCAACACGGTGGCGGTTTATCCAAAGAGAATATTTTTCTCTGTATATTTCGGTCTGCAGACCGACTCGAGACTTTGCAATAAAAATGGTCTGATTTGTGGTGAAAAATTTCGTAAATTTTTTGATAATTCTGAAGATATTGTCAAATTGTCGATTGGAATTTCTACGGGGATGGTATTTTGTGGAGTAATTGGTCATGAAATAAGGCAATCATTCATTTGTTCGGGTTTAGCCTGTGAAAAGTCGGAAAAAATTGTCGCTGTGGCCAGTCAATACGTTTGTTACTTTTTTTTTATATTTATTGTTATGATTAGTAATTATATATTTAATTATAGGTAAATTGCGACTTTGACACTATATTGTATAGCGATTTATCACGAAACTGTTTTCGTTTACGAAGTGCCAAAGGAATTACTGGATTTGGAAAATTTCATATTTATGAATTCCATCATAATTTGTAGGTTTAATTTTTTCATCAACAGGAAAAATAATCTAGTTATCAGTCCTTTTGAAAAATTTTCTTTTATCATTTCATACATTTGTATGAGCAAAAATTTTGAAAAAGTTTTAACCAATCCGAAAATTTCATACTTTTGGTTCTGGCTCAAAATTTGATAAAATATATAAAGGGTTGAATTTCGGATTACTCTACACTGAAAAAAAAAATCGGTCTATCAGTTGACCCTGCGGACCAGCCCCAAAACTTCCCACTGTGTTCGAGCTCCCCGAGCTCGAAAACATTGTTGTGGATGCATTTTAGAGCTCGAATATACTTTTGTATCCCTTTGTTTTCGAAAAATAACGTTTTTTACCATTTTTTCTCCAACGATATCTCTCGAACGAATTGACCTATTGAGACGGTTGAGGTGGATATCGAGTTTATTCCTTATCCCCTACACAGAAAAAAAAAAAATTCTCGACTGAAGGTAAATATTCTTGATTCAAGAAAATTTTTTTGGAGACCTAAACTTTCTCAGATAAAGTAGAAATCTTCTCCGACCACGACGAATTTTTTTTAACCAAGACAAATTCTCTTGGCTCAAGAAAATCTTGACTTGGTTCCCGAAAACGTTTGTCTTCAAAAATATTTTCTTGACTCAAGATAATTTTTTTTTTCTGTGTATACTGCTGTATTGTGATGTTCTGAATATACGCATACACTTTCCTACTCGACATCATTTAATATTTATATTAGGTTAAATTCACTCAAAAATATAGGTCGATATATTTTTTTAAGTAGTCATTTTTTTTTTTGAATCGAGACTACGTTTTTTTTAAGTCAACAAAAAAAATCATCAATGGGAGAATTTTATGTCTTCCGTTAAGTAAATATTTGCATGATTCAAGAAAAGTTATTTTATTAAGTGAAGATTATAATTTATTTAAATCAAAATTAAAATTTTCTCATTCCAATAGACCGTTGTCTTGAGTCGATAATGTAGTTTTCTCAAACTGAGAGTAAATGTTCTTCTGTCACGCAAAAAAAGTTCTTGGTTTGAGATATTGATATATATTGTGACAATTTACTATACTCACCAACCAAGACAGAAAAATATCTTATTTTGATAGTTTTTTTTACTTGGTTAGAAACAAAATAAATTTGACTTAAAATAAATATTCTTAAGCCAAGATTATTCAACTTGAATTAAAATTTAATTATTCTTGATACAATATTTTTATGATATTAGTCGAAGAAAATGTTATCGGATTAAAAAAACCCAATTACTCAGCCCAAGAATAAAAAAATGAAGGCAAAAATTATCTTGGGCCAAGTCAACCTTTTTTTCTGTGTACGAACGTACGTACGTACATACATACATACATACACTCGGATATCATCTTGAATTTAGTCAGAATAGCTTCCTAGAACCTAAAACCGTCGACATCTGTTAGAATTTAGATTTTCAAAAATCGGGGTGTAAACAATAACTTCCCGAATTTCAGAAAATCTTTTATTTTCTTATCGGGAAGTTAAAAAATCACTAGTTGCTAGCGATTATTTTTTTTAGCAGCTTACGATTTCTCATCCCTGATCGCGCATGAGCAGTTGTCGCCCTTTATTTTCATAATTTGATATTTGTTTCTTAGATCATGGGGCCAGAATCGGGATTTTATAATCGCTAGTAGCTAGCGATTATTTTTTCAGTGTAGATGGAAAAAATAATTATAACGTAATTAATTAATCATTTCATACCTAATATGTTACTAAATCCTTAGAACCGAAAAAGAAAACCGAATCGTCAGAAAAATTGAAAATATTTATCCAATTATCGGGTGCTTCTATCAACTGGACAAATTCACTGACATCCTAGATGACATTTGTGTGCCTGATAGAACTTATTGCGGGATCCTCGTCGAAGTCAGTAAATCATTTTCCATATTTTACTGTCCGTGACTTACAATTTTTTTAATTTCAAAGGGGTCCGATAGAGTTGGAAAATCTCGTCTGCTCGACGAGTGCGTTCTGATAGCAAAGTCACGTCAAATATCAACTTGCACTGTCTCATTAAATTTTTTTGACACCACCAGAGCTTACAATACAATTCATCACATTTTACTCGAAGTAAGAATCCCTATTTTATTTTTCTTCAGTTTAATTCATCAAAATTTTTTCCAGATACTCCAAATACACGATTGCCATTCCGTCGAGCAGAGGAAAAAATTAATAATAAACAAACTAGGAAATGTATTTTCATCTAAAAAATTTTGTTACATAAACGTTATTCTTAACGTCAACTTTGAGCATTCCTCAGTTTATTTGTCTGAAAATGAAGAGCAGCGAATTTCAAAAAGTCTCATACTTTTTGATAAATTATTAGAATCAGTTAATACTCGACAATATTCCACTACTTTTATTTTACTTTTTACAAATAAATTATTTTCCAGGTTCGCAATCCAACGGGAATTTTTATCGACGACATCCATTTTATGGATTTTGAATCCTGGCCGTTTGTATCCCGTATAATGAATTGTAAAAATTATTTCCTAGCAATGACTGTCGATAATTCAAAGTACACATTATCCGCAAATCATTACAACGATTCACGACTTTTCAAATGCGCACTCGACGGTTTGAATCCTAAGGAAATGTGTTCACTAGTTTGTCAATTTCTCAACGTTCATGGAGTATCAAAAAAAGTTAACAAGTAATTAAGCGTCTGCATAATTAAAAAAATCGGTCTGTCAGTTGACCCTGCGGGCCAGCTCCAAAACTTCCCGCAGTTTTCGAGCTCCTTGAGCTCGAAAACATTGTTGAGAATACATTTTCGAGCTCTTCGTGCTCGAAAACACTTTTGTATGCCTTTGTTTTCGAAAAATAACGTTTTTTACCATTTTTTCTCCAACGATATCTCTCGAACGAATAAACCGATTGAGACGGTTAAGGTGGCAATCGACGCGTTTTATTGAGTTCTACAACTGATCAGATTTTGAAATTGATTTATCGAGTCGTTTTTGAGAAATTTCCAAAATACTAAAAAAAATTTTTTTTTTTAATTCTTTCGACAACGGTTTCTCTTGAAAGAATCAACCGATTTTGATGGTTGAGGTGGCATTCGACGCGGCTTATAAAGCTTCAGAGCCCAGTTGATTTTGGAATCAATCCATTGAGCCCGTAAAAAGTTATCCGAAAAAAACATTTTTGAAAAAAGTTTATTTTTGGAATATCTCCGAACGAGCCCTACCGATCAAGCTCAATTTTTTTCAGCTTCGAGATATTGACAAACCGCGTCGAATGACACCTTGGTGATCAAAATCGGTTCATCCGTTCAGAAGTTATAGATATTTACATACGTACGTACGTACATACATACATACATACATACATACATACATACATACACTCGGACATGATCGTGAAATTAGTCAGAATAGCTTCCTAGAACCTCAAAACGTCAATATCTATTAGAAATTCGATTTTTGAAAATCGGACTGAAACCAATAACTTCCCGAATTTTTGAAAATTTGCAATTTTCTTAGCGGGAAGTCAAAAAAATGATTAATAATTAAGTAAATTTCGAAAAACCCAGAATCCTAAACAATGCGAACTGGATAAACGCAGGCTGGTGTGAGGCTTTCATATCCCTAACACTCGAAAGAAAGTGGTTTAATTTTTATTATCACGATGCAAAAGGAAATCTCCAAGACCTGATTTCACCTCCACTCGTTTCTGTCATCAAAGTACCATACGGTGTCTTCCCTGAAGAGATAAATCCTCATCTTCCACAAAATAAATTACACATACTGGACATTAAAGTAGCAAACGCCCGGTTTATGAACGACGACACTTATCTTGACATTGAAATTTTCAACAAAAAATTACTCCATGGACTCACAAGTTACGAGCAAACTGTATTGAGATCAGCAGCAGTGCTCGGGGATATTTTTACCAGAGAAACACTCGAGAATGTTGTACCGAATTCAATTGACTTTCACACAGCACGAGGTAAGAATTTAATAACTTGTAATAAAGTCATATTCAAATGTTACTGCCGTAGTAACGGAATCTTATAACTTTTTTTACCAGCAATAACTCGATTAATGGAGCTCAGAGTACTAGAGTGCGCATCCATTCAGCGTTTTAACTACAATCTCTCGCCTTACGTGAAGCGGAATACTTTTTCTGATATGCATCATCTTCTTCATTGCTCATGTTATCGAACAAGTAATTTTTTATTGTTACTTTGTTTTTTTAAATTTATTTATTCAAATTTTGAGATAATGAATGAATACAGATGTAGCTGTCAGAGATGAACAGTTACCTACTTATGCCGGTTGCAAATTACTCGAGTTCAAGGTAAAGGCCTTTCGTCGTTTTGTTTATGATCAAATATTGCCAAGTCAGAAAAGAGAATTACATTCAAGAGCTGCTGAAATTTATGAGCGTCAAGCTAAAACATGTATTTCATGTGGCGGAGGATCGTTTTTAAATATTTTGGGTGTTGTACAAGGGGTTTGTTCTTTTTTTTTTAAATTAAAATATTCGTTTTCACGGCGCATGCCAATAAAGCTCTTAATTTATACAAAACTTCAATGAATTATACACTTAAACTTTCCTCATGAGTCACTCGGTCTATGGGTGAAAATCTTATGAAAATCCGTACTGTAGTTTTTGGGTTTATCATCTACAGGCAGACAGAGATGTGGCGGGAAACTTTCTTTGATAATAGAATTTTTCGGCGCGAAAAAATTTAACTCTAAAATATTTTCTTAGGGCAATAAAAATTTTCAAGTCGAAAAAAAAATTTCTGAGATCGAGAAATCTAAAAAATCCTTTTTTTCTGGGTGATTAATTTAAATATTTACAATTTAAAAGATTGGAGCTGATGCAAGAGCATTGAGACCATCTATTGTCAGAAGATCATTGTCTAGAGACGGTATTTATTTCAGTAAATTTAAATTTCAAAAACGCAGTTCGTCAAATGAAAGTACAGACAATCAGGAAGGAACTCATTATCAAAAAATTTCAATTTTGCCGCCTTATTATGAAGCCGAAGGTAAATTTAACAAACTATTTATTATTTAAATATCGGAAAAATTTTGAGTACTAATTTTAATTTTTTCTTGTAGAAGAGTCTCAATATTCTACAGACGACATGTCGACACCTTCAAATAAATTTAATAAAAAATCTGAAGTATTTTTGTTTAAAAAATGTGATCCTTCACGAAGATCACAATTGAAAAAATTTAATTTGATTGATTTTAGAAATTGCGAGTGTGAAAATGTATTGAATGGAATTTTTCAGGAATTGCTGTGGCATCTCCAACAAACTGGTTAAATATATATGCATATATACATTTAATTACAGTAATAAAGTATGAAAAATATTTAATTACAGATTTATCAAACAAACTCGTTGAGTACATGATGGAGTACAGCGCGGGATTAATTTTAATCTGTAGATATTACGAAGCGTCAAATATTTTAATTATCGCTAAAGAAATAAATGATAAATTGCCTCTTGAAAAAAGATGGAAAAATAAATATATCATTTGGGGACTTATGGGTACGTTGTGTAATTATTTAATTGATTTTAAATTGACTTCAATTATAATAAAAATATATTCAATAGGCGACGCTTCAGTGGCATTGGGAAATATTTCAAAAGCTAAAAAGTATTTCAAAGAAGCAATAAGACTTCAAACTAATGACAAACATTACGATATATTATGTGTCAGACCCAAAGTTATCTGTCAGCTTTGGCATAAAAAAATAAATACAAAATTTATAAACAGATTTTCCATTAACAGATTCACAGAAAATGAAATGTCAAGGCGTCTTGTTATCGCTTATCATCTTATGAAACTATCAAAAGTTTTTTCGGTAATATTACAACTAATTATTTATTTTTTCAATAGTAAAGATGATAAATATTTTAAATAAAAGTTACAAGGGGACCATAATCGAGCAGAATTAATAACTTTAAATGCATTGAGTATCGGGTTGTCGAGCTCAGAAGGTTTCACCCAAAAGTGTGAGCTCTATGTCAAAGCTTGTGAAATTTTTCGAGCATGCAGTCAACTGGAAACTGCCCGAAAACTTGACAAGAAAATTTTGACCATCATAAATAAGAAATATTGGTGGGCTTACATCGACGAAATAGTCAGTGTACTCCGTGTTTTTAAATCAATGTTCGAAATTAGGTCTACTATTTAATTTCATTAATTAATGGCATGTTTGGCTGCTCGGAGCGACCCCGAAAAATTCGGAAAATGACTTTTTGACTTTTCTTTAAATTCCCGCCAACAATCCATTACATGACAACAAATCGCCGCCTTCAGTTTAACAAAAAGTCAACGATTTTTTTTAAATCGGCTCTACTCTAAGCAGCAGAACACGTCATAAATAATAATAATAATTAATATTTTTTTAATAATTAATTATTTAAATAGATTACTGATGGGAGAGTACAGAGACGCATTAGAAATCGGTGTTAAATTATTTAAAATATCAAAATCTTTGCAAGTGACTGCAGTACAGCTCGAAATTTTGCCTTTATTAATAAATCTTACGGTAATTACTATTTTTTATAAACAAATAATTACTTATATAATTAAATTATTTGAAATTGTATCGGGTGAAGATTCGCATGAAGCGAATTTATGAAACTGCAGATCTTATGAAAGAATTATATTACTTATCAATCCAAGATATCGATGACTCGAGTATCACTTGGTACTACGCACTGTCTCTAGATCTGGCTTTAGATGCCGGGATGGTTTTGGAGTCTTTTGAAAAATGTGCCGAGCATGCGAAAACAATTCTCGGTAAAATAAATTAAAATAAATAATTACTTAATTTAATTTTAAAAAAATTTAAATGTCCACAGCCGATAAAAATAAATCGTGCGTTTTGCGCGACCCGGAAAGTCTCAAAAGATTATTAAGTTGCCTGTGGATATGGCAGCTCCGATCGTAAGTAATTAAATGAATATAATTAAAATAAGTAAATAATTAAAAAATAATAATTGTCACAGAGGTACCACAGTGACAGCGACATTTGCACAGCGATGTGCGTCATATGCAACGAATGTTAAGCCAGACAATTATGCGCAGCTATTAAATCTTCTAAAGGTTCAATCCCATGCACAAATAATTACTCATTATATCACAAGTCTCATAATTACTTGATACTATTACCTTTTACTATCGTTGTTTTATAACTTTACAGACTCTCGAGGCCTACTTCCTGGTATTGAGACGGTGTATTAACATAAAGCGCGCAGATGAGCTTGCAGAGCTGCTCGGAAACACTAAATTAATCTTGAAAACACTCGAGCGGCATTCAAACAACTCCAGATTTATAAAACCTCGTTTCTACATGTTCAAGGCGTACTTAAAAATAGCACACGGAGACAAACATTCAGCAATGAGGCTGCTGAAAAAGGCGAGAAAGTATGCAAGTTTACAGAGCAATGAAATGTTGGTGTCTTGGATCCTTCTTAATGAAAAGGTTCGTTAAATATATGAGCATGTTTATTTTATATTACCGGTAATATATATATACCTTGATGAATGGGTCGTGATTGCTTGGGTAAAAGAGTATTAAATAACAATTTAATTTGTAGATGTGGAAGAGACCGGAGTTTAATAACACGACGAACTTTTGGATGGAGAACGTGAGCTGCCTTGACAGTTTTAATTGGCGAGATATCCACGAGTTTGATGTGAAAGCATGGTCGTCTATTTTATTCTTCATACCGCCTCCAGATTCCTGTCTATGAATATTTAAATACAATTTTTTTATAATTTTTTTAGGCAAGTGTTGATTTCAGAGAATAAAAAAAGAAATTTATAGACAAATTTATTAAAGACATGAACAAATTATAAGTACTTAACTTAATTATTGCAATAATGTCTTTACGAGACACATCAACTATTTTTACAGCGACCCGCGGTCACTTTAAAAATCCACCCTCGTCTTGTCTGCGTCTCATAGCTCGTAATTTAACATTGCGAGCTATAAGTATTTTAAAATCTCATGTTACATCGGCACAAATTGACACCCAATCGGTGGTTGCTATCGAACGCTACATATTTATGTATCATAACTCAGCTACTCTCGATCATATTTATCTGGTAAAGTACAAACAAGAAGCATAAGTACTTTCATTTTATAACTTTCACGCAACGACACCCGATTATTTAAGTGTACGTTCGTAATTTAATTGATTTTTAAAATTTTTTATTTAGTAATTTACCTACTACTTAATTTGCCGAGTACGTCAAGAAGGCTTTGCTTTATCCAGCCGATACAGATCTTAAGCCAATATCTCTATATACAAATATATAAACACATGTGTTACTAAAACACTTTTGATTTAATCATCCCGATAAAATCGACGGATTAAACAAAGAAAAATACTGCGATTTTTTGAAATTTTTTACCGATGACTTGCATTAGTAACTAATACCAGTCATAGATTAATAAATATATTAATAAGCGTCAGATTATATAGTTTCGAAAGTTTTACCTAATATATATATATATATATATTTTGTTGAGTATATTTATGGCAATTGTTGTATAATATTATTTGTATTACTCTTCATTTATATTCATATATTCATTTCAAAGGCTCAGAATTAAATGGAGATTACCGATTTCAGACTCACGGAGAAAATCATTACTATATATTACAAAATATATATATATATTTAAAAGCACATTGACGAACTCGGCTATTATTTGACACAGCGCCTTGATAAATTGTCTGCAGATGTCCGTAATACCGCGTGAATACACACGTGGACAAATTTATGGTGATAAGAATATTGTTGTGTACTCAAATCGGTGATAAACAATTTAAAAGTAATCGTTTGTTTGCTTGATATAAATAATATATAAAATTGCTGGTGGGTTTTATCTCAATACTTAAAACTTATAATGTCACGTGTGTATTTATACATTTTTTTTTTGTTTTTTTTGTTGTTTGTATATAAATAAAAATTTGTTTTTCTTTTTTTCATTAATTATTAATTATTATCTATTGGTTATTTCAATTTTCGATTTCGTTGTCAATGCGACTACTGCGGATCCCGGTCTTGCCCGTCCAGGGATAGATGTCCGGACAGGGTTGGCACGTTTTCATGTACCTCACGCCACTCTTGTGCCAGAGGTTACACACTTTTGGATTATTACACTTCTTCGGGCGGCCCTGTTTCAAATTTTGAATTTATTATTAAAGGCCAGAAATTTATATTTCTTTTTAATAAGCAAATAATTAGGGAAGTAAAATTAATTACCTGGTAGTTGCATCCAAATGGCTCGAAAGTATCTAACAGAGCGAGAGGGGTTGGATTTCTGACCCATTCAATAGCTTGGGTGTTGGTTATTACCCAGACGTCATCCATGGCAACGATTGTGTCCAAGAAGGAAATGAATCCTTCTTTGTGATGCGGTTGCGTGAACCACGCGGCGTGATAAAATAGACCAAATGGCGCTCTGTAATATTCGTAATTACATAAATATACAAGTAATTGTCACAAAAATAATTTTTTGAATCACAACCGACCTGTTGGTGGTGTAGTGACGTTCAAAGTTCTTGATAAGCATTTTGTAAACTCCGTCAGCAGTTGGAGGATTGCTGCAGGCGTCACCCATTGAGCATCGCCCGCCGTTGAGGTCTTGCCACATGACCATCGGGACTTCCCAAAGACCTGGGTAAGACCTCGTTGGGCAGGGGGGTATCATACAGTCGTGGAATAATTTATAGTCGAGAGTGTACGGCCAGCTGGGTGGTCTGTTTTCGTAAATCGGCATCGATGAGTCGTATGTAAAGTTCGTTTCCCAGAGCATTCTGAACATATTGTTGCCTCCGACCTAAAAAAAATATAAATTTCATTTAGAATGCAGAGTAATAAAAAAAATAAGTCAAGTGTTGCGTGAATAAAAAAACCAACTCACCGAGAGGAACGGAGCACGCATTCCTTTGACATCTTCCAACTTGACTCCACCATAAGCAGCGAGAATTTCTCGTTGCCCGGCAACTTCCCTGGCCCACTTCCTAGCCGAGAATTGCTCGCCGAAGCTGTGTCTGTTATTTTGTAATCGTATTATTACGTGTGTCTTATAATTTATTAATTAATTTTATAGTTTTGTTTACAGAATATACGAGCACGAGGCTGATCGATTCATCATTCGAGATTATTTATGATTATTATTAATGAAGAAAATAAAATAAAGAAGCATTATTAGAAACTGGTCTTATTATTATTCTCTCCTTAATTATTTGTATTATTAACCGATAAAATGTTGCAATGTAATTAGTGTTTGCTTAAAACTTTAACCATTAGCGTTAAAGACCAAGGTAAAATAATAACGAGACGATTGTGAGGATCGTTTGCGTGAATAAATTAAATGTGTAAGGTATATGTGTAATGGTTGATTCGAAATGATGATTATGATTATGATAATGATGATGATGATGATGAGTATTATTACGCGATACTTACGACACCGTGTGAGAAGCAATCTCATGACCAGCAGCGTAAAGATTTTGTACTTGGCTGTAGTCAGTCCACTCGTGCGAAACGTAGAATGTCGCGGAGATGGGACAGCCGTTTGGGTTTTTACGTCCCTTCTCAAATAGATCCGCATAGAGTCCCTTGTTGAGATCATTAACCGAGTCGTCAAATGTCAGCAAGACTATTTGCGGTATTTCCTCAGGTAAATAGTCTCCTGTATTGATTGGAGTTTCGGGATCATGGGGAATCAAAATCACCAGGACGTGCGATGATATTTTTTTGATGGATTGTTAGTTGGTTGGGAGTGAGATCCAGAGAAAACAGAAAAAAAAGTAATTTTTTAGTTAGCACCAGTATTAGTTATAAAGATTTGATAGAATTAAAATAATGATACTGAAATCAGCCGACGTTTAATTTTTTTATTTTTTCAAAAATGATAAATTAAAAAATAAAAAATATTTAAATAAATTGCACTTGTAGTTTTTTAAATTTTCTAAATGTGCATATTTTTTTTTTTTTTTTTTGCAATTGATTTGTTGAAAAAAAATTCAAAAAATTATTAGACGTCGGCTAACTTCAGGGTCATTTAAAATAATGAATTAAAAATCCCAGGAAATTGTGAAAATTTTTTCCGGGATTTTTCGGTTCCTATGAGTCTGTTTTGTCCCAAAGCGATAAGTAAATATATAAAAATTAGTGACAGAAGACCAAGAATCTCAGAGCCTCGAGCCTCGGAGTGTACCGGGACTTACGAGACTGTGTGAGAAGCGAGCTCGTGTCCATCAGCATAAAGGTTTTGGACTTGGCTATAATCCGTCCACTCATGGGACACATAGAAAGTCGCTGATATCGGACATCCGTTTGGATTTTTACGTCCTCGTTCGAACAAATCCTCGTACAGCTGTTTGTTAAGATCGTTCACTGCGTCGTCGAAAGTAACGAGGACTATTTGGGGCGTCTGTTCTACAGCGAGTCCACCTGAATTTAAATCATGTATTTTTTCTTTCTCTCGTCACCCTCTAAATTTTTAAATAAAAACTCAAACACCTTCAGTTTTATTTAATAACTCGAACATATGAATTTTGAAATTTAAATCCGTCTACCTCCTTTCCAGTATAGATATATATTTTTATATAAACCGCGCGATAAGTATATTTATTTATTACCCACTATATACTTTCCAGAGTACTATATATTCTATACTTAGTATATATATTATATATAACTAGACATTTCGCGGTACAATAATAAAAACGTCTCAATAGATCTTATTGTTGATTAGACGTTTTTAAACCGGGTACGGTATTTTCATGGTCGATAAATATTATACATTAATCTCATGACGAATTGCACAACCGAGACAACGCGGAAAAGCATTCAGGACATAATGCAGCAACAATAATCCATCAGATAAATATGTTAATAAATAAACATAATCCATAAAAAATCATTTTTACAAAACCTGAATGACAAATAAATAAAAGTTAAATCCATCGAAAGTCCGCGCTCTTTTTTTATCGATCTCCAATTTATTTTTTCCCGCGGTTTTATTCAAACGCCCGCGAACCGTGACTTGTCTCCAGCTCAAAGAGAAATTTGTTAAAATTACAAGACTTGAGATAAAAAAATTTTAATCATTTGAAATTTAAAAATATATATCAGCTTTTGACTTTTAGCTGAACTGGTACCAGTAGCATACATCTGAGTTGAGTTTACGAGACATAATGTCTGAGTTTGTACGCATGAGAACGTTCACAGAGCCGTGCGACGAATAAAACGTTAATTGGGCTTTACTGTGCTCTACACCAGTATATATTTATGTATATGTATATATAAATAATGTACGTACACAGCAGACAGCTCGTATTATGTATATATGTAGCACATACACAGGGATCTGTTTCACTTTCGAATGTCCCGCGCAATGCGTAGCATATGTAACATTAGAATCGGTGAAAGTAACTCGGCATGAGCATTGCAATATAATACACATTGATGTAGACAATTGACATGCCTGTTCTTCATTGATGTTCTTAATGTTTTTTGGACATACCATATTTAATTTAACGTTGGCTAACGACGATGAAAGTCTTTGTTATTCATCATCATCGCACATTGTGTTAAATATGTTAGCAAAATGTATATATATATAGATGAATACAATTATTGTAAACTGTAACCGAAGTAAATCGGTAAATGTATTTTAGTTATTTTAAAAATCTTCCGTTATATCAAGTCTTTAAAAATAAAAAAAAGTCTTATGAATAAGACACCAACTCATCTTATCCCGCTAAATAACCGACTACATTTAAAATTTATAAATTGTCATGTCCATTATGACGTACGATTTTGCAATCCATTTGTTATTACGACAGTCCTATGAATAGCCAACGTCGAATCGATAAAAACATATTTTGTAATCCTAAATAAATTAAAATCTGGTTTTTTTGTTTGGTAATTATTTTTTAGTTGGTTGTATTGTGGCAGAGAAAAATAATATATGGGTTACCTGGAACGTCGGGTCCACCGCAGTTACAATCCGGAAGCAAGCAAACATCTTTGCGGCATTTGGCTGCTGGTTTGTCCACCTGAGGCGTTGGATAAATAGGTGCCGGTCTCACTGCTGGATACCTGTAGATGTCAACGTACTCCTGGGCCTTTGAGACTATCTCCGTAGATGGTTTAAGAGTTGGGCGTAGTCGTCTGAGCGTAGGAAAAAATACGTAATAAATTTAAACTTGTCAACATAAACTTTATTTATTTACCGTAGTAATTAACTCGGTCTTACAGATCGACGGTTTTTTTTTTAAAATCAAAATTTAACTACCGGCGAAATCCTTTAGGTAATAAACGAAAATAATTGTGAGTACTGGGGTAAATAAAATCCTAACGAGTTAAAAATAATTGCTGTGCTGTTATTATTGTAAACATTTAGAGGATAATAAATAGTTGTTATTATATAATTAGTGTGTCAAACATGCTGAGGATCAATTAACTTAAGATAATTAATGAGATAAACAGGCGATTTAATATGTCGTCGAGTGATGCGCATATATTTATTGCTCAATAGGTCACTCGATGATGAGCAAAATAAAAATAATTGCTATTGTTATTGTATGAGTCAAGCGCACATTAAAAAAATTATTTATTGACATGAAAAATTTTTACTTTAACTGAGAAATTTTTTTCATTATGACTTAAAAAAAAAAATTAACTGTGCCACGAAATAATTTCTGGTCCTGAGAAAATTTTAATCTTCATTTCATAGCGCAAAATTTTTCTTGCGCCATTAAATTATTTTTTTTCTTTGCAAATATAAAAATAATAATTATTTGAACTTACGGTGGTGCAGTTCCTCGGTTGACGTGTGGTCTGCTTCGGCTGCAAAATAAAGTTAATTTATTTTAATACAACTTCCGGATGGAAAACGAAAGTGAATAATACAACTTATATATAGTTATAAATATACACATGTGCAAGTACATATTTTATATCATTTGAGTACATATATATATTTATTTGTGTTTCAGTATGAGGGTGAAAGTGGATAAAAGAGAGCGATTAACGTTCGTTCGATTTCGTTAGTGAATCACAATTAAATAACGTTATATTAATGTGGAATTGAATGATGTGCGTTTTGTGAAATTAGGTCTCGGTCGATGTTAAACACGAGAGTCATTATATTTACACATCGGTAATGATATCATCATTAATAGTGACGCGCATTGGATGCTATCTGTATAAATGGATGAGATATGAATTTTAAATGCGAGTTTATTTTAAAGAAAATAAACAGCACACACCTTGGTACTGTTACTGGAGTGTAAGGACGGGCTGTTGTTGTCGGCGGCGCCTTGGTTGTTGTCGTTAATGGTACATAGGCATCGACGATGGCATTTGGTGTCGTCACGTGAACCAATTGAGGACTGATGCTATTTGGCCTGCAGGTAAATAGCAAATATAAAATTATTATTTTGATATTTTCTATGTAGAGGTTTAGTATAAACGAGTTCAATGACACGGTATTATTTTGAGCGTGGGTAGAATTTACAGTATGAAAGTTTATATAAATAATTGGATGAATTATTTACAGAGACATTGTTGTCGATAATGTATAGTTATATTATCACCTGTAAGACGGCTGGCCGTCGTTTAAGTGGAACTTATTCTTGTGACCCTGAAAAAAAAATGTTTTTTTTTTTAGAATAAATTTGAATAAAATAACAACCGCTCTGTTATTAAATTACGAGAGTGAGATTAAGATTTAATTGGTGCTTAATAATGAGAAAACAAAAATCGATTTGCGGTAGACGGATATAATTACCTGGTTGTCATAGATGTCGTAATCCGCGGCGGTGACTTCGGAATTAAAGTTGTACTTATTAACATCATTGGCGGGAACTTTCTTGGACTTTTGCGTGTATGTTTTAGAGTTCGGGGTGACCTCGGCGATGCGGACGGTCTGCTGCTGAGGAGGATGGGACTGGATAGCCACTGACTGGTTAATCGTGTACTGGGGATAATCTTTAGATAAAGAAGTACAAGTTAGTATGAGATTATAAAATAGCTGAGCTAAATTTAGGTGTTGCCACAGTATAAATAAATATAATTAATATTATTTCGTCATATTACCGTCGTCTTTATATATAGATACGTCATCGTCGTAGAGATAGTAAGGATAACTATCGTGATCGTAGTAGGCTTTTGAAATAGTAGGGGCTGGCACGGCAGGTGTTGATGCTGTGGTTTTTACAACACGTGGATTCTCCGAAGGAATGGTTCTGTGGTAATTTTTAATTATACAAAAATTTAAATTATCTTCAACATTTAATAATTACTAATGAGCATAAGATGTCATTAAATATATAAATATATATTGCGAAAAATCCGAATTAAATCCGTCATTTAAAGTTTTGGAATTTAAAAAATTTTTTATGCAAAATTATTTATTTAATTATCGATAATTGAACGTGATAATTTTTTTTTTAATTTATAAAATTTTAATGCTTCGGTAATTTTTAATCTGCGGGTTTTTTTTTCTAAATAAATCTCTCCCTTGGAATAAAATGAACTCAGAAGAAATTAAATGAATAAAATTGCGGATAATTTTTTTTTAATTTATAAAATTTTAATGCTTCGGTAATTTTTAATCCGCGGATTTTTTTTTCTAAATAAATCTCTCCCTCGGAATAAAATGAACTCAGAAGGAATTAAATAAATAAAATTGCGGATTTAATTTGCATTTACTCCAAAAATTTTTTTCAGTTTATGTATTTGTAATTAAAATTAAAAATAAAAAAAATTACCTGTAAGGACTGTCAGTTTGTGAGCGCGCAGTATTAAAACTCTCCTTCTCCCGTTCCTGAAAATAAAAAAACAAGACAGGTTCAATTATAGAATTTAATTGACTATCACACAGTGGCCATAAAGGAAGTCCTTCATGGTTGGTATAGAGAAAAAGAGTATAGGTATTAGCTTGTATGGAAAGAATGAAAGATAATGGTTGAGTAAAGTAACGCGTCAAGTTACATATACATGAAATAGAGTGAAAAATTTTAATGGAGATAATTTATTTACTCAGTACTAAATATTTTTAAATTTATAGTATAGTCTAGTCTCTTTCTCAAAGTTGGTACGCGATTTCACGGGTCGTCTCGACAATGACGACGAGCACTCGCTGACTTTTTCATAATTAATCCTACAGTTCGGTCTCCACTCTTTAGTTTTTTTTTTTTTCTCTTTTCTTTAGTTTATTATAATTTTTTTTAGATGTTACTTTGCATAATTATTTCACAAGATACTGTAGAAAATTTCAGAGAGGCATTTATATATTAAGTATCCGTTGCCGTAAGGAAACACGAGACATCTGCCAGACGAGTTAATTATTGATGGATCGGTGACACAATCGATTACGTCGGCAATCGATCAGTTTTTTTTTCTTATTCAATACTTTTATTATTTATGTTAATAATACTTTTATTATTATTATTATTAATATTATTAATATTATTATTACTACTGTTATTATTAATATTACTGTTATATTAATAAATTTGCCAAGAAGATCAAGATCTTGATGTCGATGGAATTGATGGTTTTTAGAATTGAAGGTTTCAGAGGCCGATAGAAGAAGTCAGAGCCAATTGAAGGAACGTGTTGGACTTGACTTACGAGTGTCGTGCTGGTCCTACGTTGTCCTGAGTACGGATGCTGGTGTAAAACAGTAGCAGTAGCAGTAGTAGTAGTGCTAGCAGCGGTTGTAGAACTGCTACCGTCAGCGGAGAGGCTCAGATCTTTTTTGTCATGACGGCTTCTCAGTTGATTTACCGCCGGCGAGCGTACTGGTGGTGGGACGCTCGCGGATGTCACTGATATTTCATTCCTCTCGATCTCATCGCGGACTCCCGCGGTCGCGTGACGCCGGAATGGTGTCGGTGTTGTTGATAGTTCCAGTTTAACGGCAGCAATCCTGGTGGATGTTGATGTTGATGTTGTTGTGGTAGTGGAAGTTGTGGAGGTAGACATGTTACTGCTGCTCTTCAAGGTCTGGGGCGAGCTGATGTCATGTTTCATGGACTCAAAAGACTTATACTGCTGGTGTAGGCTTGACGTCGGGTATATTTCATTGCCTTCGACGTCTTCCTGATCCCGTTGCTGCTGAAGTTTGCTCATAATGAAGGCTCGTTTTAGTGGACTTAGAGTCGTAGGCGTATCGTCCAACCGGTCAGATTTAACAGTCGGCACTGGGACCTTTTGAGGAGCGAGCATTTTTTTACGGTGATCCGCTGCCAGTGCTGCTGACGTTAATGGTAATGGTGATGGCGTTGATGATGATGGTGATGGCGATGGTGATGGTGATGATGATGAAGGCATTTGGGGAGTGGTAGAACGACTAAGTGGAATTGTCACGTCACTTTTAAATGAGTCCTTGCTATCCTGGTCGCGGTCAACGACCGGACGTTTGCGGACAACCTTCATGGTAACGTAATTCGAGCCATGGTATCTCTCCTTTCCTCGGTTTGCAAATCGTGATTTAATTCTGGGTCTCAGAGGCGAGGAGGCAGTAATATAGTCGCCTTTGCCAATGGGTTCATCGTAAAAGTCATAGATCGGACGTTTTCGAGTCGCTGGCGGGCTGACTGAAATTTCATTTTGCTCTAGATCATCAGTTACTCCGATTGATTGAGTCACCGTCGAGTCTATACGCTGTTGAATTTCTAATAATTTATTGAATTCTGCTGGCGAATTGACACTTGGATCGGGAATAAAGTTTACTTGGAAAGCTTGATCACTCTGATCATCTGACGTTCTAATGGATTCAGGTGTTGTTACGTCTGTTAGATCATCATCATCATTATTGTCTTCTCTAGGCGGCAGCTTGAAAGGTGAAGGCGAACTGACGATAACGTAATTACGTCTCGTTGCCTCATGGATCGCGTAATCTTTTCTATCGCGTGTTTGACCGAGACTTGACTTGGCCAGTAGATTTGCTGTCGGGTTGCTCGCTGCAGCTGGTGACGATGAAGACGTTGTTGTCGTTGTTGATGTAAGAGTTGTGATATCACGATCTTTAGTTGTCGTGGTGGAAGAGGCTGTCAATTGACTCGCGGTTGTCTCGTGTCCCACACTATCATTGTCCCCGTTGGACGACAGCTGTGGTGGTGGTGGTGGTGTTGGTGGAGTTGTGATGGAAGCAGGGTGAGACGGGTGCGTTGAACTTACGGAAATAATGTTCCTCCTGAGGCCGTCGCGGTCCCGCTGGACTTGACCAATCGTCGATGGTTGGCCGCGGTACACGCGCTGCTGACGATCACTTTCGATCTCCGATGCTGGCTCGTACTCTTCATCAGGGTACGTTCGATGTTGCGGCTGCTGCTGCTGCTGCTGTGGACGATGACGAGATTGACGCTCTGGTATTTGAGATAATGACGGCGATGGTGACGTTATTTGTACCTGTTGACGCTGGATTGGCTGGCGTTGCTGGTGTTGACGTTGCTGCGATTCAGCCTTAGCGGCTCTGAAAAAAGTACAAAAAAATTTTATCAAATCTGTGGTTTCTTTGATGAAGATATTCATCAGTAAGCAAATTATGGGAACAGTACAGTGTTTATTAAGAATTAGTAACGGGGCTCGATGACCGCAATTATGCTGTTAAATAATGTGATGTATCCGCGAGCTATTGAGGAAAAGAGTGCGATAATTGAATGTAAAAAGCATCGTTCAGCAAGTAGCTACGAGGGAGTGAGGGCAAGAGGGCATCAGTACAAGGAAGAAAATTAGAGAGATCAAAAGGCTCTTGGAATAGTTTTGCCTTAATTCCCAGGAGTACTCGCAGCTATAATCAGACCCTGCTATATAATACTCATGACTCGGCAAATGTTTCCGGCAACACACCAACACTTACTCCAGGTAGATTACCACGATTAACTTTTAGAAAAAAATAACTAAAACTTTTTCTTCTTAATAATGCAACTGGACCTAATTTTCAGCTCTTACAAATCACCACATCTACATCCTACCAACTGTCTGTGAGCTCAGTTTGCTCTGGTTGAATTAAATTTTCCGACAGTTTCACTCACATTAATGAATTACGAGTCATCGTTTTATGTATACCATAGTGTATTATTGTCGGTCTTTATGTATTTTTCTCTATTCATTCAAAAATAATGCGCTATGAGAAATTGTGTAGTATACACTTTTGTCTGCAATTTATAATGACTACTGAGACTTTATTGCTCAACTTTTTTTAGCTTCATTATTATTGTTTTTATTATTATCATTATTATTTTTTTTTTACATAATGAGACAAAAAATTACTTAACAAAATTTCAAATTCTGGTATCGCTAAATTAGCGGGTCTCCTTTTAAATATTAGTGAGAAAAAAAAAAAAATAAAATAAGCCAATAGCTCACCGTTCCAACAAAGGATCTTCATCTTCGACATCCTGATTAGAGGACGCACCGCTTTGGCAGCCGACATTACGCGGCCAGTCGCAGGTCTGCAATTCATGGCTGTAAAAAAATAAATGATAAAAATAATTAGCAGAACTAAATCTTTAATGAAAATGTATATAAAAGTATAGCTGTTATAATTAAATATATTAAATTAATTAATGGCTTTTTTAATGGGTATTTATTCCAACCGGATACTTATGAAGTCGCTTAATACCATGATTGAGACGTATAATTTATTGTAATAAAACAATTAATTAAAGAGTATTAATGAGGTAAAAAATTGAATAGACCAAAGGTTGCGTTGAAAGTCTCATGGGCTTAATAAAAAATGTAAATAAACATCGAGCGTGATAAAAATCTCGTTAATGAGAAATAGTTGCAAGTCCAGTTGATAATACGCAGTTGGACCTGCGTTGTTATTTATAAAACAACCGGGTGTACTATTATAGTACAACAATCTAGATTTATATCGACCCGCGTGCCTTCGAGAACCAATCGATCACAAATCGACCTTGCTTTCTTTGACTTTCGGATTCCTTTTCGCTGTTAACAACAACACTGAGAACAATACGTGATCCAAATCTATAAATATTTATGTGCATATACTTATAAATGTGTCGCAATCGTTGCGTGGGATCTAGATCACCCGATCGATACATTATATAAAATATAATTGTATAAATATTAAAACAATTATTTTTTTTATCGCGGATTTTAAAAACGAGACCCAGCTCCTTTCTATATTTCCAATTTAGTAGAACATAATCCCGTGTAAATAATTCCACCTGACAAATAATAAATTACATGACGACAATCGGAATTTAATCACATTTCACATTTAACTTTTTTGTCATTACCGTGGATGTAAAAGGCCATTTAATAAAATACCATTCAAAAATAATAATATATTAAATAAAAATAGCTAATAATCAATACCCCAGGGCTAATTTTGTCATGTAGACTAATCTAACGAATGGTTTAAGAATTAAATTGCGATACCGCGTATTTGGAGTTACACGACTCGCTTCAGGGATAACTCGGTTTGATTATCCTTAATTGGACCATGTTGTCCGTACCACAAAACATTTACAATGTTTGCTACCTGAACGCCACACTCCCAGTTACACATGTGTTTACATATATATAAGCAAATAAATATTTGAACGTTTATCCTTTGAATAAATACTTGTGTACATATATATTTATATATTGAGCCTGGATACTTTTTATATAAAATGAATATAACGACGGACTATAACATTACTCCGAACACGCGTCGTGACTCGACTCGACGGTGACCTGGGTGTGGCCACAACAACCATCATTTTTTATTCCAGGGGTAGGATACGTGGTACGGGTAAATATCCTTTTACTATTCAAAGCGCGTGAGACTTTTGGACTGGTTAAACTTATTCAGTCAACCGGATACAAAATTTATAAATATTTACATTTTATTGTTTTTTATTTTTATTCTCATTTATTAAATTTATAATTAATTGTTGGTATGACAGACAAAAAGGATTTATTGATGCAGAAAATTTTTTCCAGTCCCAGGAAAATTTTAATCTTCAATTCATCATCCAAGAAATTATTTTTTTCTGTCTAATTAATTTCAAAAAATTTTTTCAGTTTTATAGAATAATTAAAATGACTAATGGATTAGAATTAATAATAAAACAATAGCCCGCGGCAAGAGGGAAAAATATGTAGAGTATGAAAATAATGAATTCGCACGTACGTCAGTTTTTATTATTTTATTTTTTATTAAGCGGTATGACCATATAATGCAAGTATGGAGGGACTAGTCTCACGACTTGTTAAGTAAAGAGGGTCCAAACAATAGCTGGAATGAGAAACCGATCCTCAATACGGACAAGTTAACTTCTAGACAATTTATTATACATGAGAGTCTAAAGAATACTCGCGTTTATGATTACCGAGAGTCTGATATTATGTTAAAACTTGTCCAAGTTCTATTCTCACTTTCATTCTCAACTTCTGCTGATGTTGTGTCTCAAGACTCGGAGCAGAGTATTATTAACTCTGTTTTTTACATCCATCCTTGCTCGTATGTGGATCCGTACTATTGATAATATATTTTGAAGTAAATGTAGTTTTTAAAATAATTACACGGTATTTTAGGGACCGAGGAAATTGTTTTAACATGTGGAAATGTGACAAGTGAAAGGACTTTAATCTGTCCGCTTACTTTATCACTCAACTGGTTTTATATCTTTTTTATTTTTCTTAAGTTATTTAAATATTTTTAATAAGTAAATTTATATACTTATATATGCATATATGTTATGTATACCTGTACATAAGTCCCCCGGTACATGACTCTAAAAGCGCACCGCCGAATACACATACGTAGTACTGAGTGCAGTCACGTGGGTGGGGATAGTAACCGAATTCTTCAGGACACTCGAATTCAAGTGCTCCGTCAATTCTACTCGCTCGAGGACTTCTTGGAGTATTTCTCTGACATTCTGTAACAAAATAATAATAATAAATATCATACATATATTTTTTTTTTTTTTTAATTAAAAATACTGATATCAATCAAAAGTATTTTTTTAAAGTCATATAATTATTCCGGTAATTAAACAATAAATATTCAATTATGACTTTATTGTTAATACAATTATAAATGTCTATGAATTATTAATGATGAATTCTAACAGCCTGTAATAAATATACAGTAAAAGAAGACGAGAAGTGTGTAATTAATGCGTTATAAAATTATAAAAACTATATTTTAATCCAGACATTTATTTCACCCAAGTATTTTTTTTTTTTTTTTTACAGATCATGCAATTATTTTATAGATAAAATAAAAATATTTTTTAAGGCTTGAAAGTTGTACTAATAAATAAGTAATTTTGTCCACACAAATCGCGAAAGTTAGCAAATATTTTCACATAAAACTGATACTAAAAATCACGTCAATAAATCTGTTAAAAATATTTATTTCTAATTATTTTTATTTTAATAATAAAAATAATTTATACGGCAATAAATTCTTGTTACATTAACATTTGATAAATAATTTTTAAAAAAATTATATTTTAATCCCGACATTTAATTCAATCAATTTTTTTTTGTTATTGACATCAATTATTTTTTAACCTAATTTCGATCTCAAAAAATTTTTATTTAATTGTATAACTATTTATAAATGATAAATAAATGATCATTACTGTCGATTTAAATCCAATTATAGTAGACATTTTGGTACAATGAAAAAAAAATTTTTATTAAATTAACCTCGATAAAGTGAGCGAAATCATAATTGCTCATCCGTGTCGACTTCTGTCTGACCTAACAAGTTCTGTTCCCCTATACTCCACAATAATTCACATGTACAAAGTTATGTAGCCATCACATATATCTTACTAGCTGGTATTTCTCTTTGCCTTTTCTTATTAATATAAATATATCTATAACCTGGAACTTATTCACTCCCCGGGGGCATTCGCATCGCTTCGGAGAACAGCAAAAATTCAATAGCTCATTTCCGCGGTTCTATTGGGCGTCAGCAGGTTATGCTATGATTATATTCTATTATACCGTATATATATCGACGCCCGTCTTGCTTTCAGATAATTTAGCGGTCCGGTTTTCCTATTCTGTCATTATTAATTTTACAATACCATAACATTTCCTTATCATAACCGTAACTCATCTCCATCTCCACCCACCACCCACTATATGTATCATAAAATAACGAGACAATTGACAGCTGACTATTTAACATCAATAGGGAATAAATAAACGTCAGAGGAAATTAATAAATTGCGTAATGTTAAAAAAAGTGATATTGTTTTTTGAAATTTATAAAGTTGACTTGATATAATTATGAGAGTGTGGCTTTAGACACCTGTTTTATGAGTCTACTGATATATAGAGGGGGTAGGGGGGAGGGAGAGACAAAGATTAAGAGAGAAAACTTACACGATACGAATAGAAGGAAAACAGGCTTTAGATAAAGTCTATAAGAAATCGAACGGGATTTATCGCGTTGCGTCACAACTATAAGTACTTGTAGTTATTCTTGTGCTTGTAATTGTACAGGAATATACGACTACTGAAATAATATTCACGGTTGTCTGGATTAGTGGTTAATGTCTATTATAATATTAAATACAGTGACAAAGTAACGAGGAATTTAAATACAATGAAGATTAATCGAAAAACTAATCATAGCTATTAGACACTTATTATTATGCAGCAATTACTCAGTGTTAATGTTAAGTAGTTAAAGTTTAACACTCGGCACTTATCGACTGTTATCTGGCTTTTTATAAAACTGTCAACCTAATAAATTATTACATAATTATGTGGAATGAATTTTGATGCAAATCCGTCAATTCAATCCTTAGGCAGTCGCGGTTGAATAATATTGATATGCATGAATAACATTCTGTTTAATAAAAAAAAAAATAATAAGTAATACGCAAAATAAACTACGTGGAATATTTATCGTTTTTTTATTTTTTGTTAAGAGAATGTTTTTATTTAAATTTCCTGTCCACTTGCAGTTCCTTTCGATTGCACTGTAAACGTGTCCTGCCAGCATTCAAATGCACGGGAAAATATATATGTATAGTATATTTATATGTGATCTTGAGTTACGTAAGTGCAGTGAAAAGTAACTGGATTTTTGGTCGACCTTGTTTCTTACTTACACATTACTGTGTTATGTATATTTAAGACATGGGCGTGTATACCATGTGGATAAGAAGTAGACTAAGGGAATAAACCGGCTACCAGATTTTTTTTTTTTTTTTTACTTAAATAAATATTTAGTTTTTTTAAAATATTTAAATATTTTTTAAAAACGTTTTGAAATGTTGATAAAAATACAGGAGTGAATACATGTTTTTTTTTAATTTTCGAACCGTGACTAATTCAAAAGTTGGAGTTTCGCAATAATTTTGGTCAATCAATTATTTGATTCAAGCTAAAAAAAATCTTTAATCCGCTGTCTCAAAAATTCCTAAAAAAAAAAAAAAACTCCTAATTGACCATAAAATTTTTTATGGCCACAATTTTTTTTAATTATAAAAAATAATTATTTGTCTCCTGAAGATAAAAAAGTAAAATTGAAATTTTTCAGGTAGCCATTTTGACCGACTTGTCTTCAGCGGTCATTTTCTGGTCTATTATGATGTTAATAAAAAATGAAAAATATCACTAGCAAATAAATTTCTAAATGTATATACAAGTAAAGTTAATGAATATTTGAACCAACATTCTCTATTAGTTAAGAAGAAATTCAAATTTAAAAAAAAAAAAAAATTAAACAATTTTCTCGTCATCTGCAAAATGTGCAAATGTAATGCTTTAGAAAAGTATACGAGATTATGCTGTATTTCAAAGCGGGTTAGTGGGACGTGCATATAATAAGTTATAAATTATAATAGTCTTTATGTCAATTTAATTTTATATACCATTTTTCCTTACTCTCTATTAATAAATTACTTAAGTAGTTACTGTGTATTAAGAAACACTTTTAAAACAATAGAAATAATATTTTTTTCAAACCACTCAAGTCTTTCGTCATTACTCTTGATATTAACATTTCGATTTAATTAAATAATTATTTTATTTTTCATCCCGACCTTTTTTACGGTCAAATTTTTTAGTAATAAAAAGTTTACGGGTATTTTACTGTCTCTGTACTGATCCTTACAAAAAAACTAGAGATAAAAATATAATTGCGGTAATTTAAATCAAATAAAACCCGAGTTCCAATAGACAATCAGTCTCGCATTGATTACTAGTTTTTTTTTCTTCTCACTTTCTTTCCGATACTTTAGAAATTGTTTTAAATATTTATTACACTTATACTGGGTATTAAATAACGATAATTGTAAAAATAAATTCAAGTTTTACGATAAATAAATAAATAATAAAAATATGTAACTAGATAATTTAACAATAAAGAAAAAAAATTTAATAACTATATCAAATTCTCATGTCAGTCTTACCGAAGATTCATTTTATTTTACTTCCCATGTACATGAATACCGGGAATAACGAGCTAATGAGTAGGTAATTATTGTAAACTTTTTTTTTTATTTTTTTAACTGATAAACGATCGCTTTAAATCTACTTATTACACAAATAAAGTTATTTAACAATGTCTAGTAAATATATTTAACAAGGAAATATAAATATGTAGTTAGAGAGCTCGCACTGACAATTAACCCGCGAGTTTTTAAATAAAAACTAAGAACGCTGATAAAAATAAAGTGGATAATTAATGCGCTCGGTAGTGAATTTAAATATAAATACAAGATAATCAATTGAAAAAAAAAAAAAAAAAAAAAAAAAACGTTTGATAAATCGATCAATTAAACTGATGAATAATTTATCCATTGATATGAACATCAGTAAGTGAAATCGTAGATGACGATGAACTTGAGGATGAATGACATTGACTTACACATAAGAGGATCTCTAGGATGAGTAAATATAGAGATATATATTATGAAGGTAAAATTATGTACGAGTTGAATGAAATTGTAAAGAGTGATCTGAAGAAAATCGATCGATATCAAACGACCTCGAGAACGGCCTCGTAATGCCTTTCTCTCATCAGCAGTCTCATGATTTAATTATTTATAAAATAAATGTATATATTGTAGTCATACTAATAATAATCTTTTGAAATAATTAGCAATTAATTTTTTTCTATGACAATTGCTAGTGTTGATTGAATTATTATAATACTTGTGACTTTTAGATTTTTTTTTTAATAAAATAATTATTATAATTATTATTATTATAGAAAAAATTAAAAGCCACGTGGAAGACCGGGTACTGCTGATTGTCGTCACAATTCCAGGACTGGGTATTATCAAAACTCAGTGTCTTAACTTTGAAGAAGTGAAAGTAATGCGAATGAGAGTGAACAAGAGGTTTTACGGTGCAATATATATATATATACATATATAATATATAATGTAAGAAGAGCGAGACGGAGGTTGTGAAAAAAAGAAAGGCAATACGGAAGCGAAGGATAGAGAAGGAGAAAGAATCGGTTGGGTGTATGCAGGATAAAATAAGTAACGAGTGAATGAGTGAAAGTGAGTTGGAATACTCAAGCAGGGAACTTTGAAACTGGAGCATTGCTTGCATAATGCTGGACAGTTTAAACGGCTTAAGGCGTTCCGTGTGTGTGTAAATATATATCATACGTGCATATGTTCGTTTCGCGTTTCTTGGCTCTTAACGCCCCGATATCTTTGCTAATCCATTTTTACTTTTTTGCAGATTAATATCATCGAAAATTTACAGCATGGGATCAATTTTGTTCATAATTACCATAGCACGACAATCAACATACAAAGAATTACCGTGAAAATATATCAGCATGGGTATTAAATTTACGCGCGCGTGTGTTTCGATTGATTGACCACTTTATTTGTATTTTCACTTTCGAAATTATTTATGCGTATCACTACAGTGTAGTCTACTGCATTTCTTAAGTTAGATTGTCACAAAAAAGATAAGACAGTTTGCTTTTTTTTTGCTATTGAATTTTTTTTATTTCAATTTAACTTTCTTCGTGACTCGGTGGAATTTGTTACACATATGAAATTATGTAATTGAAAATTTAATATGTGAAGACCAAAATGGACTCGTGAGTTTAAATGCAATGTTTTTATAAAAAATGCGAAAAATTAATGCTGTGATTTCATTACTACGTACGCAATAATGATTGTTATCGCTGAATTATTGATGAAAAATATATATATATATATATATATGAAAAGCTTGTAATACTTTTGTAGGAAGGATGATTTTTTTTTTTTCATTTCTCTAATTAATTATGATTCAAAAACACGATATATTATTTGATAATAAATAACTGTTTAAATTAATTTAAAATAATATTTATAAATGCAAATGATTAATGATGACATTTATTTAAAAATGTCATGAACGTTTGTTGGTTTCAAGTGTTTTTAATATTTTTATTAAATCTCTACACAATTTACAAGGTGTACTGGTACTTGTCTATTGGATATATAAACATAATAATGAAATTAAAGTTTCGGTTGTGTGGGAAAATAAAATAAAGTAAATTGTAAATTAAAAGCAACGATAAAATAAATTTAAAAAAATGATCGTTAAAAAATAAAGAGATATTTAATGTTTCGAGTACCTTCTCATTATGAGTAGTCATTGGCTAGTTCTCCACCTCCCAGAATACATATACTTCACCATAAATCTTAGCATGATTCTCACGTTGATCTTGTACAAGGAAGAGAAGGGCTATAATCATTATACACGACGTAGGATCGATTATCCGTCGAAACAAGACAAGTTATCATGCATCTTACTGATGCATGAATAAATTTACGAGCTATAACATACTGAGTATATTTTATTTTACCCTTTAACAACTTGTCTAATTCTGACGCTCCGAAAAAAATTTTATCAATTTTTTCCTCTGATAAAAAATATTTTATTTTATATTCCATGTAAAATACACTAAAGAATTTGTGGATTAAACCCAGAGTAAATTCGGAGCGGACTGTGAATTTATTTAATCCCTTTGGAGTAAAATTTACTCCAAAGGGGAGTATTTTAGTATTGAAACTCCGGTTCAGAGTCAATGCGGATTTAAAAAAAATCTAGATCACTCCGAAATCACTCCCTATTTACCCCGTATGCGGTGTAATTTTTTTAAAACTCAGAAACTTCAAGTGACGGAGTGAAGTTAGACTTAAAGTTCGTAATCACTTTGAATATACTATCGATTCTTTTCAGTGTAAAACCAAGTATTTGGAAAAATGTTTATATTGCAAATATATATTCACGCCGAATATCAAAAAAAAAAATCGGTCTGTCAGTTGACCCTGCGGGCCAGCTCCAAAACTTCTCGCAGTTTTCGAGCTCCTTGAGCTCGAAAAATTGTTGTGGATACATTTTCGAGCTCTTCGTGCTCGAAAACACTTTTGTATGCCTTTGTTTTCGAAAAATAACGTTTTTTACCATTTTTTCTCCAACGATATCTCTCGAACGAATAAACCGATTGAGACGGTTAAGGTGGCAATCGACGCGTTTTATTGAGTTCTACAACTGATCAGATTTTGAAATTGATTTATCGAGTCGTTTTTGAGAAATTTCCAAAATACTAAAAAAAATTTTTTTTTTTAATTCTTTCGACAACGGTTTCTCTTGAAAGAATCAACCGATTTTGATGGTTGAGGTGGCATTCGACGCGGCTTATAAAGCTTCAGAGCCCAGTTGATTTTGGAATCAATCCATCGAGCCCGTAAAAAGTTATCCGAAAAAAACATTTTTGAAAAAAGTTTATTTTTGGAATATCTCCGAACGAGCCCTACCGATCAAGCTCAATTTTTTTCAGCTTCGAGATATTGACAAACCGCGTCGAATGACACCTTGACGATCAAAATCGGTTCATCCGTTCAGAAGTTATAGAAATTTACATACGTACGTACGTACATACATACATACATACATACACTCGGACATCATCGTGAAATTAGTCAGAATAGCTTCCTAGAACCTCAAAACGTCAATATCTATTAGAAATTCGATTTTTGAAAATCGGACTGAAACCAATAACTTCCCGAATTTTTGAAAATTTGCAATTTTCTTAGCGGGAAGTTAAAAAAGAGACAAGGACATCACCTGAATAACTATTTTTAACGGAAATCCTGACTTTTTCTTACAACCTTCTTGAGTTTTTACGACATCTTTGTATGGTGATGAATACCAAGATGATAATAATGAAAGAAAAAATGATGATAATGATTGTAGCAGGATAAATCTAATGCTCACAGACAACCTCTCCCTTACTGTTTCCAGGTCTTTCCTCAATAACTCTCAACTACTTCGCAATACTAGTTTATCACAATCGTCGGTCTTGAGGTCAACGTGGAAAAGAAATCAGACATACCCTAGCGTGACGATGATTCAAATCTGGCTTTCTCAACAACCCGTTAAATACTTTGTATCCAAAATCATCTCTACGAGGTAGCAACACACTTGACGTCGTCGCCTAACTCTCACTCTCTTTGATATCTTCATACTGGATGTTTTCGATCGAAAATACTTGAATTTTTAACTGATGCCGAAACGCAAGAGCCAGCAACCGTTAACATACACTAGGTCATTATATTATTGTTGAATTATTTGAAACACCATTTAATATACTATTATTTTATAATCATTTATAAAATACTTTGTATTATTTAATAGTTTGTACATGTTGTAATTGAAGCAATAAACATAACTAAAGGCATTAAATTAACCACGACAACCTCAAAGTAATCATACATACACATATATATGTATGTATGTATAATAATAAAAATAATTCCATCATTTTGTCTGACTGCAGAGATATTATTTCTACTCGGCACGCCTATCCACGAGCCCTTTCTCAATCGCGTGTTCTCTATAACTTATCGAGGATATATATAAATATAATTATATTTTTTTTTCATCAGCGAAATGTCTTGAGTTCTTTGAAAGCCAATAAACCAATGCGATACAATTCAAAAACAATAAATTTAATGTCCATATAAATTCAAAAGATTAATTTACTCTAGCCTCACTAATACACCCATATATTTATATATATATGTATATACTGTGTAAAAATTTGCAGAGTAATCGCAGATTAAATCCGGAGTGGAATTTGCTCAAGAGAGAAGTTTTTCGGATTAAAACTCTGGACAAAAGTGGATGCGGATTAAAATAAAATTCAAATTACTCCGAAATCACTCTGCTGAAAAAAAACTCCTTATTTACTCCGGATGCGAAGAGACTTTTTTTTTACTCCAAAAGTCCGAAGGAAGAAGTAGATTCGGATTGTAATAAAATCTGGATCCACTCTGAATTGACTCCCGATTTTTTACAGTACACAAAAAAAAAAGAATTTCTCGACACAAGAAATTTTTTTTCGCTCTAAGAAAATTTTCATTTTCAATTTATGATGCAAAAAATTTATCGGGACAAGTAAAATTTTTCTGCCTCTATAAATTATTTTTTTCTGTATATATATATGAACTTTATATTAAAAAGAAAAAAAAACTATTAAAGTTCATTGATAGATTGTAATACTACCGCTAATATATATTAATAAAATTTATATGTTGAATTTATTATATATATAATATATGAAGACAAAGTATAAGACAGCAACCAGAACTACCGAACGAGTAGAGTTCTCTCGAATATTTAGCTGGCATTCGCTGGATCTCACGATCTCAGATGACTGAAGTCACGACTCTATCAGAAATATCAAAACCGTCACGCGAGTAATTTTATGAGTTTTGTTAAAAATAACAAACAATTACAGCTTGATGATGGATAAATATTATACGAGATAATAATCACACCATGTATGATATAAATATATGTATATAATAATTTATTATACAATAATTACATAAAAGTAAAAATTCATTGTGAGAATAAATGTGAAGAATTTTTGTCACACTCGGACATGGAACATATGACGACAGGATAGACTTGTTGAATGTCTTATTATATTACTTTTCTTCAGAGGACTCAAAGTTTAATCTTAAGACGACAAGAATGCTTGAGTTTAAATTCGCGTGACCGAGCCATGTTTTGTTTAAATTACACGAGCATATATAATTAAAACATTGTTTCAACACAGCTCTGGTGAGATAAAAAAAAAAACTATATAAATTAATAACATAAAATAGAAACAACAGTAACGTATACTTGAATCCAAGTGTTGATTTAATAAAAAAAAAAAAAAAAAAAAAAAAAACTGTAACCAGGTCAGCCAATTTACCCGGATTCATTCGACCGATCGAGCTAATCGATGTGTTATAAACTTAATTACAATTATTTTACAGCAATCTTCAATCAGCAAATAAACCGCTAATGATAATAGACTCAGTGATTGAACTTAAATCCTCAGTATCAATAATTTTTTTCCCATATAACCAGCAATAAATATCATTAAATAAAAGTACATAAATTTTATCTATAGATATAATTTATTATTATGTTCGTATATTATAGATTTTAAATGGTGGGAATAAAAAGAGATCGTGTGGTGTGCGTTGGCGAATGCTTTAGGAGTAACAGCAATAGCTGAACATTTTTATTATTTTTTTTTTTATATTTTTTTTTTCGCGTTTCATAGTTAAGGGTGTGCCGCAATCCCGAGGTTGTATCTAACCTTTTTATAAACACAGCACAACTGAATGTACATACATTTATATATTCATAGATACATATATATGTGAACTCTTGTCTTATTTACGTCAACGTGCCCCTACACCGATTGTGGGAGGAGTTGCGAATGTTATAACTATCACCTATAATCTCAACTACTATTATAGTTACTACATACCGTAAAATTGTGATATATTAGTAAATGTTATACGCGTAGGGATAATGGATTACTACTATTGTGTTATTTGCTTCTATGCCATTCTATTAGCTTATAAATCTATTATATATCGTCATTCTGAAAAAAAACCGCCTAACTCCTCATTTTTGAAAAATGACTTTTTTCCATTTCCTGTTGGTAATAGTCGTAATACACATTGCCAATTGGTTTACATTTCTTTCAAATTTTCAAATTATAAAAGATGTCGCGCGAAAACCGCGTAGTTCTAAGGAAAATTGAAGGAGAGACCGGGTAGAAGAAACCCGAAATTTGAACTTTTTGACTTGAATTCAAGTCAACTGAGCCAAAACAGAGTCAAATTTGACTTTTTTGACTTAAATGGATACTTAGTAAGTCAAGTTGATCAAAAACAAGTCAAAGTTGGATAAGTTGGTCTACTTAGTATATATTTAAGTCAAATTTGTTATTTTTTTGACCCGGGAGCAGATACTTTCAAAAATAAAAATAAAAAAAAATGTTTCTATGCACGTAAGTAAAAAAAATTGCATTCTAATCAAAAATGTTTGTATATTTAAATATTTAAAAAAAAATTTTTTTAGCTCTCCTATATAATTTACAAAAAAGGAGTCAAGGGGTTTTCTACTAAGAACGACGATATGTAGGAGTAAGTGAATAACTGAAGTGTGTTTAGTGGGTATAACATCAGACCACAGCTCCGACTAAGACTAACGATTCAGGATTTAGCTTTACTAAGAGCTCTAACCGGGCTTGACGTTGATACCGTACACAATAAATGTATGCAAAGAGGCCAGCTCCTCGGTCTATGATCATCCATGTGTGTACATGAGGCGTGAAGTTACTTCTCAGCTCTCCATCCATGTAATGGACGCCCATTGTTAGGCTAATATATTATCTTTTACCTTTCTGTTTTTTTTTTTTTTTTTTTTTAATATATTTTACAATTTATTACGATCGTACTTGTTTAACTTTTTTATATATCAACGCTAATTATAACATTTGATTGTGAAATAATATTAACAAGTGTTACTTGTGAGCTTTCGAATCCGCCAAGTAAAGTTCTGAAGGTCGCGGTAAAAATAGTTCAAGTAATATTGAAATTTTTTCAAATAATAATAATAATAATTACTCATTAAAACTTAATTATCTAATAATTAAATCAATTATTTTTAATAATATATCAATAATAATAAACACGTTTTTTACAGTTAATTTATAAGTTAAAAAGTTTTAATGTAAAAAATTTTTTATTAAATATCTAGTAATTAACTTTAAATTAAAACGAGATTAAAATTATATAATGATAAGTAATAGGTTACAAAATGAATAATTATAATGGGAAATAAAAGTAAAATAAATTATAGAATGGCTGAATAATGGGTTTGAATAAAAGTAAATGTGAATTTATTTTTATCCAGACACAACGAGGTTCATTAGTTAATTAAAATCTCAACGGGAGGGCTTAATATTAATGCTACGGCTAACTCATGTATCGAAATAAATATCTCTTTATCTTGTGTATGTGCCTCCCGGGTGTGGTTATTTATTTTATAAAGACCTCGATCATTTAACTTCAATCACGTACCGCTCGTTATATATATATATTTTATCCACCATATATATAATATTATAAAAATAAAACAGATTCAACCATTTTATTATTTCACTCGGTTTTACCTCTTTGTCAAAACTAAATCTATCACAATAAAATATTTACGTAATCCTACAATATTTATATATATATATATAACTTTTTTATCATTCTTTGTTTTATTTATTTATTTCTTTACACTAGATTAATTCTCAAGTATTGATCATAACAATTGTTATTATTTTTATTTTTTGTCTCTCTCTCGCGAAAAATTAAAGACCGCAGTCGATTGACCTGATAGATATTTTCCGCACCTTCAAATTTACCCGCTAAAACTTTTATATTATTCTTTCCAGCTTTGATTAAACTCAAAAAGTACACGTATTATTACCGGTATAGAAAAAAAAAAAAAAAAAAAAAAGAATTTTATCCTCTCCCTGTTTCTTTCTCCCGATTACGATTTGCGCAATCGACCGGATTTTATTGCCGATATTATATCAATTCGTCTGAGTATATGTCACATTCTCGTCTGTTACTTGTCATTAGAGCAAAAAATATTTTTTCAGCCACAGTTTCATTCTATAATAATAATAATTTTACTCTTGTACAAACATATATTAAATATGGAAAGAAACTTGTTCAAGAAAAATATAAAAGTTTTATAAAATAAATTATGACTTTTAAGATTTACAAGAAAGTATTTGAGCTGATAATCTTCCAAAGATCGAACATGTATCTCTAGTGTACGCTCTACTTGGTTCTACAATTCAGGAACAATCTTTCGCAATGTTTTATTCAAATTTATATAAATTTAAATACCAGATACCAAATATAGACAAATATCTGACATAAATTAAATTAAATCCTAATGCGTTTTGTATAATATATAAATATGGTGATTAATTGAAGTAAATTAAAGTTAAGTATTTGAGCAATATCGATAAAAACTCAAGGACTGATAATTTGAAATAAATAAAAATAACCACCGAGGACACCGGGATATTTTGGTGGCCGCCCTTCGAAGAACCTTGGGCAGTTTTCAAATGAACGTATTGCCTGATTATTAATTTAAATATTGACATAAAACTCGAGTAAGAACTATGTAGCCGCGTATATTTGATAGAGTACGAGACATAACGACATGTAACACGCAAGTGCGTTGCACTCACAAGTACACATATATTGGGTGTATTTTACTTTCAATTCTGCGGTGTTTCCTCCACCTAATAAGCAAGAAAATTATATTACTAGAGGCCGAGGTCTATACTACATATAGAAAGTCCAATGTCTGCTTGTTTTACTACACCGGAAAACATACGCGAATACAAAGTATATCATGTTGATTTAATTACATGTGCGCGTTAGTGATTTTTAAATTTTCGCGCCCAATTTTTTTTTTTAAATTGTTTGAATCAATTAATTATTTTATATAAGAGTAATCATATCTTGATACTTTTTCGAACCTCCTAAGCTAAAATAGTTGAAAATACTCGGGAAAAAAATTTATTTGATCTCAAATCCTCAGCAGATACAAATATTAGGGCATCTGTCCTGAAATTGTCCCGAAAATTTTCTGAAGGAGTCAGTTCCCCTTTTGTATGTCGGGAATAGGAAAAAATTTTCCCCATTCTAGGTGCAAGTAATCAAACTTTGATATTTTTAAGGCCTCCAAAGCTAAAATATTTAAAAACATTCGCGAAAAAAATTTACTTCGTCTGAAATCCTTAAATACAGGGCACCTGTCTCGAAATAGTCCCGAAAATGTCCTAGAGGAGTCGAAGCCTCTTTTCTATCCGGTCTATTTGACTAGACTATATATCTATATCATATATATGTGGTATACCATCACATGAATAATTTTAAGATCTTTCAATAAAATCTTTTCTTTAGCAGAAAAAAAAATTACGATAACTTTGGGGCAGACAATAAATATTTATAAACACGTGTAATTATTTATGATTTACTCTGTTTTTTATGTGGAAATAAAGGTAAAAGATAAATATTTGAACGTTTAGATGAAAAATAAGTTATTTACAATACTGCATTTCGGAGTTTTATGGATGCATATAAGAAACTTTACGATCATTCTCACGGGTAAGTGGATATGCACACATATTCTTATAGATTTGAGTTTTTGTTTTATTTTTAGTGCAAACGTAATGCTTCCTTCGGTGGAAAGGAAAGGGAAATGCAAAGAAGAAATATATGCAGTACATATAACATACTATCCCGATCGAGATTATAATTCACTTTCGATTCCGCCGGGATTTTCACCAAAACTACGTACCCGTAAGAGTTCGGTTGCGCTCTAGAAAGTACACTGGCCGTGCGTTAATGTATTATAAGTGCACTCGTGACCAATAGAAGTACTTACTTGCGCAGATATTCACTTAATGTGAGAGTATTTAAATTGTTCATTAAAATATACCCATACTTGACTTAGATCGTTATTAGAAATCCCAAAATCATTTAAATTAATCCATTTAAATATTTTTATGCGTATGTTACTTTTACATACGGAAAGTCATCGGCCTGTTACTTTTTCACTCGACAGTAAAATCTGGCCTTGAAATAAAATGAGAAATTTATGTGGCTTTAAAACTCGAGAAAATTCAAATGATAAAAAAAAATGTTTTAATGAAAGGAAATTTCATGATTGTTGGGTTGACTAAAAAACTATATTTATTTTAAAGTTTAAATAGAAGTAAAAAAATAAAAGACAAGTAAACGAGGCCGCAAAGGACGACGACGGACGATAATGTCCTGCGAGTTCTCTGCGAACGCGCGAAATCACTAACAATATCAGACTACACCATTCGCGCCTACGAACACCCGTTTTAACACTCAGACAGCCACTATCTGGGATCGGTAAACCCAAAGGTATAAAATACACACGAGTATATGGAAGTATCCATATCTCAGTTTGTACAAGTGGCCATTAAAATTTGTATTGCCGGACAGAAACATACTTTTAAATTTCAAAATTAATTTCACAGATATTTTGCGTCTGCGTTCCTACGTAATAACACTAATTTATAACAAACATAATAGGCTGAGAGTTTATGTACATCAGCTTACAATATATTGCATTATAAATCGATCAGTTTCTCTTTAAATTGCCGTGATTATGTCATGATCATTTCATTGTTACCGATAATCCTGAGAGAATTTAGTATTCCATGAATGAAAAATATCTTTCTCTCGCACGGAAAGTATATTGTTTTTTTTTTTTAATAATAAAATATAAGATAATATATATAATAAAATACATAATAATAAATATCGTTAGCTATCAAGCAATATTTCAATATAATTTATCCATAGCTTACAACAGAATTGATTGCATAAAAAAAAGCATTAAAATATATCATGCGAAATAATGAAAAGTACTTTGTGATATTATGCATCGTTTACATTGTAAATGTTGATATAATTCAGTATAGTATGTATAGAAAAAATAATAAATGAAATTAATTTAACCGGAATGTATATTAGATAAGTATTATTTTATAAATATATATATATATATATCAGCTGGTTAAAACGTGACGCTTGGAAAATTGACGTAATTCACCTTTCCCGACAGGTTGTATTTTCGCTGCCACGGTGTATGCGTATCGATATACATACATATATCTATATCTATATGTATGTATATAAGTGACGTATGATACTCTATAAGGCTCGAGAAATCTCGAATTGCCGTGGGAGTGTGGCTGATCGATCCCACGGCAGGACTGATCAAGGTTTTTCACGCGAGATTCAATCAACAGCCTTTTTTTTTTTTTTTTTATTAACTATTTATTTACTAACTCGATAACAATAATAAGTACATATACTAGATCCTATGTACTAGAGCAGTTGATCATTTAATCACGCCCTTTTATCCGGGTAATTGTCCATTCAACGAGGCAGACTTTCCGCCGGATTTCCATTCCATTTGCTGCGGGAACGAAAGCCAAAGATTGTTTAATACAAATAATGAAAAAGAGTGTATACAGGTAAATTGTTACAGAAGGTCGTTGGGAGACTTTCATTATTATGTATGTGAAGCTGGGTTTTATTTATTTCAGTCCCTGTGTGAATATATTTGTGGAGAACATGGTCCTTGGACTCCCGGATTCAAAAGAGGTAAGGTCCGGGTTCATTTAATGGGGATAAATAAATGTGCGCGACCTCCTCGAGGACGAATAGGTCGTTTATTTTTTGATAAACCCGCGGCCACGGGATACGGTTACTTTCCATTCGAATAAAAGAGCGAAAGTTTAATGGAATGGGTTTAAGTTAAATAATAATCGTAAAAAATAAGGGATATTAAGACTACTTTGATGGAGATACTGATCAATATTTATTTTAGTGATTTTAAAATAATTTAACGACAAGTTGTTTTGGTGAATTTACAAAATTAATGACAGTGGTATTTTAGACATGGAATTTTTATTTCTAAATCCTGATGTATAATAATAATAAATGTAAAGGGGCTCATTTTATTTATTACTTTTTTAACACATAAAGTTTTGGATTAAATTGGAATCGGCTGGCGCCAACCCGGCGTTTAGGGAAAAAAACAGGAAAATCAATTCTATTCATAGTAAAAATTAAAAAATGATTTTTTTGACTTTTTGGAAACCGGTAAAACCAGCGATTGGGAATATATGTATATTTCGTGGCAAAAAACCGCGTCGTCAACCGATAGATGTAGAAAGTTTTTTTTTTAGAGAAAGTGTTTTTTTATTTTTTGATTAATAAAAAAATGATTGATGTAGCAAATGTAAGTGTGAGAGTGAGTGTTTGATGCGAAGGTTATTTTTAAAACCCAAACGATAAATCGTGAGTAATAAATTCACCGATATGGTATAATACGCAATTTTCATACTTATATATTTTGCTATTATTATTATAAGTATATACCATATACGCAGATTGTAAAATAACAATTATCAGGTCGTTAATAGAGTCTATTACTTTTTTACTTCGCTACTGAAAATAACCGCAGTGATAATTACATATTTTTTATAAGGAATTTAGTATTAAATTATATTTAAAAATGATGTTTTCATTTCTCCACAATGGCGACCTTCGGCTATTTTCGATCTCAAAGAAAGTCTTGTAATTTAATGTCCACAGTTATTTTTATATTTTTTATCATTCAATAAATATAATTTCTTAGTCTTATATTCACATGGTTTAAATTTCTCTGATCTGACGCAATAGGCCACACTCAGCATTATAATATATCCGTATATATATAAATATAGTTGTTCATAATATCATAACATACATCGGATACCATCCCATAATCTCGATTCACAATTTCCTTCTGTTCGACCTCTGGCATCGAGGAAAATATAATAACATCTTAAATGCTCGGTTCTGCATTTTTAAAATAATATTTTGCAAGTTGCCAGTAGTATTGCGCCGTCTCTGATCAACCGACACTAATTACCAATTGCGCATCAACTTCAAATATATATATATATAAATATGTAAGTGTAAGTTGGTAAGTAAGTTGATTTAGCACTGAGTGCTTACGGAAAATTGCAAGACGGATGAGTGTAATCTTTTTAAACGAATGAACTTTCCAGTTGGGCACTCGATGGATTTCATCAGTACATCGAATACTTTTTATTATTAAGCATAAATGTACGTGGATATGTATATGATGTTTATATAAATTTAAAAATTTAATATCACACTTTCCAATATTGTTGAAGGTAATGTCAACCGGACTATTCACTAAATTAAGTAGGGGACTAGAACGTGACTCATTAAAAGTCAAAAGCTGTTTTCATAATAAATAAATTAAATAGTCTTGTTAAATTATAAAAATGTAATAAAATTAAATTAAATCTTAGATTTGATAATTGATATACTAAAAATATTTATCTACATATTAAGCAACTTTTTTTTTTTATTACTCAATAACTCTCATTATATCCTTTATCCATTGTGTTAAAGTAATTGTTGTTAGATAACGATATTATAATTTCACTAGCATATTTTTTAAATTAATTTACAAGTATAATTTATTTAAATTGATTAGTTGGTTATAAATCACAATAATAATTTCTTTTTTTTTTTCAATTATTATACTTGTAAATATAGTGTATATATATGCATTTAAAAAATCAAAATTTTGATACGTGTCGATATTTGTTATGATCGGAATGTAAATACGTGGGGAGTTAATTTATAGGTAAGGATTTTGCCCCGAGCTATTGACTTATGAATAATACGAAAGCGACGTGTTGTTAAAAAAAAATTTTATTCAATGGAGATAATAATATGGAGTTGATATTTTTAAAATTGAATCGCGTATGAAAGACAGAAAAGCGATTTGTTAAATAATTACTTGGGCATAATTGAATACAATGTGTGTGATAAATTATAAATGACAATAATTCTGTCTAAAAGTTTAAAGTTCAATTAAATTACCATATTAATTACTCATTAAAATTTTATCTTTGGAAAAAAGTCTGACTGTTATCTTAACAATATCCGGTTAGAACAATATTCTTTATTAATAATTTAAAAAGTCATTTTTTTAATTACCACATTATAATAAATTGTATGTTAATTTTTTCTACGTCAGATAATTTAATTATTCATGTGAGAAAAAAAATAATTAATGAGTTATGCGAAATTATGACGGGTAAAAATTATGTAAGAGGCAACAAAAAAATTATCGGCATGATTCGAAATAAATTTATAATTCAAATTTAAAAAAAAATGATAAATATTTAATGGGTTGAATGAAAAATTTTATCATCCCTGATGCGTTTGCAATAAATCGTCTTACGAAGTAATGGGTTGTCTGGTCAGGACTCTAGACATCGGCAGGTATAAATAAAAGAGAAAGGAAAAATTTTAACAGGGCGGAAAAAAGCTCGCGGATCTATCCACGAGTCAGCAGAATATCCTGGAGCGCATAATGACTTGGTGGTCTTATCTGTGTAGAAGTGAAACGCGTCAACGGGCGTGGGTGCCAGCTCCAAGAACGTCTACTCGTATTTTATTATCAGGAGCCGGGCTCAAGATATTATTATAAAATTCCTTTATAAAGTTCTTCGATAAGAAAAAAAATTGAATACGAATGAGTCCTTAAAAGGATTAAAATAAATATGAAAAAAAAAAAAAAAAAAAATGTTTTATCGATTTAGAGAGGAAAATTATTGGATACGTCGGACAGGTAAATGATGTCAGGGTATAGAATGCCTTGTGCATTGCGAATGATTGATTATGTCTTGTATGCAAACAATGCAACACCTCACCTAGACAAACCAGTTCTTGAACACCATATTCTCTATCCTCTCTTCCAATAATTTTATTTTACTGCACCGCGATACATACTTATATCACCCGCCCCTCAATATCCTGCACAATACATACCAACACATAGGACGAGTGAACCTCTGTAAATACATTTCATAGGCCACGATTGCTCGAGACGGAACGCTTATGACTATCACCAAGGGGAATCTTTGCATTGCTTGTACACCAGACTTAACTTCTCGAGGTTGGGCCCCTATCCGAGGTGTAGTGAAACAACAAAAAGACAAAGACTAGGACTGAGACTAAGACAAAGATGGGGAATAAAAGAAATAACTACATTGCACGAGGAATTCCACATAGACATCACGATATGTTCAACAACAACAACATATATATTTATATATGTATACAATAAATAATAAAAAAAGTTCCAAGCACGCGTACCTTGACTTGGAGGATTTACGGACTACCCAATGTGCAATGTAATGTGAAGGGAAAAGAAAACGATAAAAGCTCGAGGTCACTTTTCTTCACTGTCCGACTGATAGTGAATCAGGTAAAGAAATAAGAGTACCAGAGAGGAAAAAAAATATCTTGGGTAGAATTATTTATGTACAGATAGATAGATTTATATATATTTTGTATTATATATTTTGTAGAGAAATTAAATGAACCATTAGAGAAGTGTAAGAAGTCGGCACGTGGCACGAAATAATTAGTGGTGTTGATAGACGATGCCGACAGTTACATGACGTTTTTTTTTTAGCTATTGTAAGACGTACAGTTTATCTGTAGTTGGGTTTCAGAACTACAAGACTGAGTTATTAGAGTGATAGGCATTATAAAAGAGACGGTGTTACTGTGGATCGAGGTCATCTCTACGTCATGTTATTGTCTTGATAATTATAAAATATAAATAATAATAACAGTAAAGGTAATAATAGATCGAATATAAAAGGGTTATTTCTTAAAAGGCAAAAGGTAATGTGGCTTTTGCGAAAATTATGGCGAGGTCATAGTTATAAAAATAATAATAATGACAATAATAATAACGTAACTCTGTAAGAGTAATGCTGAGTTGAGACATTAAGCATTAAACTCACTGGGATAATGACAAGGTGTAACAGAATTGTCCTTTGTCCATCATGGAAAGAATGTCAATTGTCTTAATTTTATTTCAAAAACTTTCTCACTGCCAGAAGCTGCTGTGTTACGGTTTAAATATATGTACCCATGAGTAGACAGTATTTTTTTTCGACCAGGAAAAATTGAGCAATTATGATAATTTTGAATTCGGTGGACATTGTTTAAGTTTATTATTTTATAGTAATGAAAACAATGCTATCAGTAATTAGTATCTATGTTTACTTAAATACTTTTTTTGTAATAGTATTTATATGTATATGTATGTGTAACAGTGAGTAAACACAACACAATTACATTTTATTCAGGAATGTTTTGATATTCTTACGCGACTGGCAGTTTTGTATGGCGCTACTATTACATATATATATATATATATATATATATATATATATATATATATATATATATATATATGTATATATATATATATATGTATGTACGTTTATAATATAATATTATAAATAAATAAGCAATTCTTCCGGTAAAATAATAGCTGGGTAAAAATACTAATTATATATATTTAGTTTTTCATGACAAGACTGGTCTTATAAAATGAAAATAAATTATCACAAAATTAATCATCAAGAAAATCATCTAGATACTAGTACTTAACTCGCTTATATTTTTATTTATTTATTTATTTCATATAAATATGTATGAGTAAAAAAAATGTTTTACTTATTGCTTTTGTTAAGGAATTTCTAGTCTAACGGGAAGAAATGTTACACTTTTGATTCAACGTCAAGAATTTTGTAGGGGTGTCATTTAAAAATTTTTCCATAGAAAAAAAATAATTTCTTATCAGTTTGAATGGAGCAGACATCAGAAAAATTTTAAATTATTAATAAATAAAGTAAATAATTAATAAAATAAAATTAAAAAAAAATGCGCATTTTAAAAATTTAAAAATTCATAAGTGCATTTTTTATAAATATCATTTTTTTAATTATTTATAATTTTGAATTTGTCTGATGTCTACTTTCACACTCGTAATTTCTTGTCTCAATAAATTTTTTTCATTTTGAATTGAAAAAAAATTTCTTTTGAGCAAAGAAAATTTTTGCTTTCCTCATAGTGAAAAATATTTTATTGCGCCAAGAAATAATTTTTTTCAGTGGATTTACCTGCAAGTTTAAATAAAGCAACCGTTGGATTGCAAAAGCCATCAGTAAGTTAAGAGAAGAAAACGAAATAATAGGAACAATCGAGCGAAACAGAAACCAAGCGAGTGTTGAATACAAAACACTTTTGGATAGCGAATAAAAAAATTTTCTCTTGCTCCATATTATATATTATGTTTACTAACTACTACACAGTAAGCGAATTATCCCACGTTCTGAGCGACTCAATGATGCACTTTATTACAATATGACAATAAAAATAAATCGATTCTCTCTAGAATAAAATCGTTAAATAATAAAATGAATATAAATTTGAATAGATAAATTAAAAATAGTTAACTCGAATTTTAAACGCCATAAAAATTTAACGTTCTATAGATATATGTTAGACTATCGGCATTTATGGTAATAACCATTTAAAGAGTAAGTAAGACGACGCAATAGCCTATAGCCTGATAAATGAGTCTTTTCTCAGAATTTACAATAAATTAATTGTGTAAAATATATTTTTTCACTGACCTTTAAATTGCGCTCAATGCATATTTACTATTTACTTTATAATTGTCTTACATAATCAATTAGCTAAATTGAGTCATTGGAAAATAATTATTTTATAACACAACAATAAAAGTGATAAAAAATTATCGATAATTTTCTCACGTACTTTATTTATTGACTAATCTTCTGTGACCGATTAATCCCATTACAGTCCCGACACACTGGGGTTGGCAAATGTGGGAAGTATTTTTAAAATATTTCAAGTGATAAAAAATTTATATGTAGCCCTGGGGGTTGGGCCCGAGGCGACCCCGCAAGGGTAATTAGGCAGCTTAAATTTAATTCTTGATACCGGTTATCCAACAGCACACGTTTCGCGATTACGTAAAGTGACATTTTCGCTTGCATTCCCTCTCTATCTCTCCACCAAGTCCCTTTACTTATTCTTGCATGCATACGATAAAAGATATAAGATATCTACTACAATGTATGAAAAAATTTATTAGACATTAAAATGATATTTTATTTAAAATAAACCCGAGATTTTTAAAAAGCAAGTACGAGAAAAACTAGTTTTAAATAAATTAATGTCTCGCGGTAAGTGAATACTGATGAAAAGTTTGTGTGAGTAAATAAATAAATATAATTTATGTTAGAAATTGTTTTTTTTTTAAATTGGAAAATAGTTAAAGTATTTGCTGGTAATAAAAATAAACAATTACATGTAAATACTCAACACGACGTGGTGTTGATCTTAACGTAAATATATGTCAAGGATCATGAATTAATGTTTTCACCACTCACCCACTCTGGAGACAACCGCCAATATCAGCAGTAGACTGCTCACCAGTATCATCATGAAAATTAAGTAACTCTATTTTTCACAACCTAGTTTATTACTTTTTCGTAAGAAAAAAAAAAAAATGTAAATCGATATTTATTTAAAATTATCTACGATCCGCGGCACTCGCGCGTCATAAAAATAGCACGTGAAATTACAGGTGAAACTCGGAACGATTCCTGACAGTATTAATTTCGCGCGCGATCTCCAAGTGTGAATATGTAATTCAAATTTAAAATCTGACAATTCAAATCTATGTTATATTAATTTTTCACTCAACACTGAACACGCGATAAAAATTTCGATTGTTCATGAGATAAATTTATTATTTTATAATATATATAGATTTGTATAGACGAAGGTATCGTAATATGTATATTGGATATGTGTTTATACAAATGTAGGTTGACGTGTCGACGAGATAATGCAGTCTCGTCTGACTGGTAAAAAGGTGCTGCTACTGGTTTGACTTAGAGCTAAGCGGTGCTCAGTTTAGATCCACGAGACAGCGCCATTGACGGTCGCAAAACATATGCTTCAGTCACGAGGAGAGAAAGGTGACTGAGTGTATATATTCTGTATATCGTACTCAATACCTCCTATCCTGCCTTACTAGTATAAGTCACCTTTCTATCTATCGCTGGAGTAAGGAGTAGACCCGACCGACCGACTAAGAAGGGAGTGTTGAGAGCAATGTGTACGGGGATATGAACGCACCGAGTCCTATTGCCACCACTATGACTCTTCTCCAGCTCCTTCCTTGGGTACAGAAAAACCCCACCTGGATCTACTCCTTCCCACCTCCGCCTTCTCGATCTTGAAATCCCATGGATTTTATTTTACAAATGTAAAACCTTTCTCCTAAATTTTTTTCTTTTTTTTCATATCATTTATTATTTCATTATGTTACTACTCATTTTTTTCAACACCCACCCATTCAATTATACAATCAAATCAAAGTGTATCCGAAAAAAATTTCGTAAAAAAAAAAAATCAAAAGTGTATCGAGAAATTTGATTTTTATCTCATTGTATAACAGTCCAAGTGACAAGTCGGTATTGCATTAAAAAGCCACAGCCTTCTCAGCGAAATATTATCCGAATTATTTATTTCATTCCTAGTATTGTAATTATTATTATTACTATTATAACTATCAGATTGAGATTAATTGCTTGACTGACATTACAATCATTGTTTAGGAGTCGAAAAATATTACAAAGCCCCGAGGACTTTAATACTCTTTTAAGAAATCTTTATACATATATATAAATTTATAAAACCGACATTGATTTACTTATAGATTTATAAATTACAACAGCTCACGTAACATGCCACAGTAAGAGTAATTTAGACTATTGACAGTAGTGTTGATTTGAAAAATTGAATGTACGAATCCTGATCGACAAGACTTAATACATCCGTCAGCTAAAAATAATTTTATTGATAATAATAATAATAATTGTGGCAAAAAAAAACAAATTTCGACCTCCTGGACGTGAGTAATTAATAAATAAAATAATATTGGGAGCACGGATTAAATTTAGACATCTCGCGAAACCGAAAGCGAGAAGAAGAGTTTTCCGTTACGCTTCGGTACTGCACCTGCACAAATAATTTATTGCTGTAACGCTTACGACTTTAATATTAAATCTATACGATAAATATATGTGTATAAATATAACTGAGTATACCACGTGAAGTAAAACGAGGCACGCGAGTTACTGTTGTCCATTGCATAATTATTTCCCGGCGTGCGTTAGAAATCGAGAGATGGCTCAAATAACTGAATAATTAATATATCGAAAGCTAAAGTTATTTAAATAACTTGATACATTGAACATAAAATTTTTACGACATACCAAATGTATATGACACACATAGATTGATCATGATGACTGTCCAGTATTTTTGACTCAATTAAACCCGGCTTTAATTTACAAATCAATCAAACGCTACGGAATTTACCAGAGGAAATTAAGCGGAACAACACAAATGAGAGATAAAGAACGAAATGGTAATAAATTGAGAGGAAAAAAATAAGCGAGACGGAAATAGAGAGATTAATGCACGCAGAATATATTCTTTCTCAGCGTCCGGGTAATTTATTATGCCCCGGTTCACGCGCGGTGTATTAAAAGCCCTCGCTAAAAATTCTTCAATAGCTTTTGCCTCGAGTTTTATTCCTGATACGCATTTAATGTCCATTGATACTTGTTTTACTTTTAAATCATTGTACTTTTACTTTTGTACCCGAGTACCTTAACCACAAGACAGCCTGAGAGTCTTTTATTCGCGTTATCTCTACTACATCAAGAACTTGCCGACTTTTAAACCCTTTTATCAAACTTGTGCAGTCCGCAATTCAAATTCTCCAATCTGTATAAAAGAGCGAACATTAATTTATTGTATCGATATTTAAAACCGGATGTCCATTGAATCTAGAGTCAATTACAGTGATTTTATAGAGTGAACTGCTACTGCAGTAGACGGTGTTAAATAGTCATGTGTGGTATCCCAGCGCTTGAATTCCCAGGTCTCACAGAATAAAACACATGTCGTATGTTAAATATACATGTCCTGCTGGCACATAATAACTGGCCAGTAACACACATTACCTAAGATATAGTAACCTTTCTTTTTACCTTGACGATTGCTCTCAAGTAAATCCAGACATCGAAACAGTGAGCGGATTCTCAGGCGGGAGCTACCGACTACTCACAACAGAGGAAATAAGTGGTAGCTTTGAATTATTTATTGTTGTTACTTCATTTTTTTATGCTGTTGTTAAATCTTATCTACTCATGTTCCAAGTGAGTGACTTGATCGCTAGGTAGATCATCGAGGAACAGAAATAACAATAAGTGTAAGATAAATAAATATTATTGAGAAAACCGGTAGATTGATCGATTATGTTGTGTCAAAGGGAGTTACGATACCAGTAACAATATTATTTTATCGCTATTTCCCAACTCTATTCCCTCCTCCCTTTACTAACTTCATTTAAACTCAGCTTTGCTCCTTTGATTTAAGATTTTTCTTTAAATTCTTTGACGCGTGACGTTCGCCGGTTGCCAATCCGTTGTGTTTTATTCGAGCTAAACGTTAATTGCCGCTTTCAAATAGCTCTGTGAATCCTCGTTAATTACAATATTGCTACAACGCGCTTTGATAATCATTCAATTCAAATTTATTGAATGATGAAAATAAAAAGGTAAAAATAATTATTATTTTTACCAAATAAAATAGTAAATAAATTTTTTAAAAGCAACATGTTGTACTGTGTACTACAAACAGTTGTCATAATTATTGTAGACCAAATTTGACGAGTAACGTCATAACATTACATTATATTTATCTTTATAGTTAATTGACTAGATCTCACGACTCTTTTCGACTTAGAAGGAATTACTGTCAACGCTCACGCAGTGCAATTATTATTTACACTTTGGATAGGTAATGATACTAAAGATTTCAATGACCCTGAGTAATAATAATTAAATATTAACAACTACGTCAACAACGGCAATGACAAAATAAAAATATAACAAAGACTAGACTTATTGAGAAGTTTCAACGGCTGAGAAATCATGGGAGCGGTGTTTAGATAAAATTAAACTTATACGGGGAATATATATATATATATATATATATATATATATAACACTTGAGGCTTTCGCAAGGGAGCTCGTGTCCTCCCGCTCTTACCTACCGCCCCAGCGTGGGACGAAACGGACCCAGAGTCAGCCCGTTCACTATACAACGCCCGTTACGTGATTTTTCGTACAACGCTCATTGTATTTATTGTTTTTTTTTTTTTCACACGCAAATGCATCACAATAACACACACTCACATAAAAAAATGCCATGGATTAATATCAACTGGCCTTCGCATTACTTACTATCAGAAATCGAGCGATTATAAAAGGACTAAAGAGTGGGAGAGAAAAAAAATTAACTAAGCCGCTCAACTGATAGCGGAATAATATTAACTACTTATGAAATATTTAACGCCAGTCACACTCACACCACAAGCGACTTTTATCCTTTTTTTCTCAACAGTATAAGGACATTGCGGATGTGAAATATGCGTAGGATAGTGATCTGGTTGAGATGGCGATATTAAAACGAGAGATGAAAAGGATAGTGTAGGAACTTACCATGCCAGTGATGGGAATTTAACAGGATAATTATCAGGGACATCACTCACAACTCGGTGGATCGGGACACAAGGATTATCCAGGTGCTAATCATCACTCCTCGTATCTGTTAAATAATAATATATTGTTTTATTATTAATAATAATGGCTATGAAACGATTTTTTATTTATTTACACAACTTAATATATTATGATGGCCCTGATGAAATATCACACGGGATATATATTTCACCGTAAATTAGTGTATTTATATTTATATTTATATTAATATATATATATTTATTTATTTATTTATATTTAGCAATGAAAAAATTTATAACAAAGTCGCGGAATGATTAAAATGATTTTTTGATCGAAGTGTAATAATCTCATAGTAACAAATGTGTCGAAAAAAATATTTTGTTCATATTCATATTAAAAAATGCATTGTTTCCTCAAACAATCTTATCCATCATCGTCACTATCATTATCATTATCAGTTCACTCGCGATATCGAGCTTATTATTGACAATTTAATTATGGCTCTACCAGCAAACACCCGGCGATACCCTTTCATTGAGTAATCTCCATTAAATTCATATTATTATTATTATTGTTATTATTATTATTATTATTATAATTATTATTAATTTGTTCGTTAATAAATTCAGTTACTAACTAATTCAATTTGTCGATATTTTTTACGTAAATTGCTAACCGGGTCTTTAAATAACACAGGATCCAGTCTCATGTTGGAGCGCAGCAAAGGCATGTAACCGAAAACGGCCACAAAAGTATTCATGCAGGTCTGCCGCTGAGTAAAGTGATCTGGGTCATTCCACGAGGACCTGGAAAACAATTAAAAGCAAAAAAATAGTATCTCAAGTCAAGGCCGTCGGGAACAAAATTAAAAAAACCATTGGCGGTTCAAGTGCCGTGTAATGTTGATAAATTAAAAGGAAACATGCTCAGCGACTAAAGTTAATGGCTTACCTAATTCCAGCTGCCGTGGTATCTTTGTAAAGTTTACGCTGTGTCACTTTAATAGGCGGCCGTCTTGTCACATGGCTCACCAAAAAATTCATCAGTATGTCTTCGCAATTCTGCGACTGCTCGACCGTTTTATGTAGCGTCGAGCTCAGTGATTCGGTGTACAGAGTATTATAATAACGATGATAAAAAGCCGCCCCCGTCAACACTATGCTGTAGTCGTTTGTCCATTTGCTGGTGTAACCCCACGATCTCTGGAATTGCATACATCAACTTGTTATTAAGTTATTAAATAATTATATTTTTTCTGTTTAAAAAGTAAATTAAATATAATTATGAACTTTCTAAATCATTAAGTTGGTTATTAATAACCTTGGAGTCGTCCCAGTAGTGAGATCTCGCCGGATACCCGACTATCCGATCAGGAAATGACTGCCAGACGACGAATGCAAAGTCTATTTCGTCTGTATTGAGAGTTACGTCCTCGTCCAACGATAATATGGCACTAGTTTCGATCTGAGGATAGGGATAGAAGCGCTGGGAGATACTGCTCGCTACTATCACTGTGATCGTTACTTTGATACCCTGCCAGCGCGGCCTTCTTGGTACAGGAATGTCAGAATTCCACATTAAAATAATCTGCGATAGTAAATAATAATAATAAAGTTGAGAGTAATTATTATTGAGGCTGATTAAAAATAGATGGCATCTAATAGTGGATCGATGAATTAATAAAGGTCGAGTTTATACTATAAGTTATCTTGAACTGATAAATATTATCAGAATGATTGTATACCTTATCTAAATATTTGCTCTTGGCAACACTTCGAAGTAAGCGATAAAGAACAGCCGTGGATCCTAACTGAGAATAAATAATGGCAGTAAATGCATTGCCCGGATCATTATTAGAAAACGGAAGCTCCTGCTGACTGTCAGCAAACTGAGGCAGGATGGCCAATGCACCAGGATATGTATTCCACATTAATTTTTCACGTGCGCCCTCCCAAGGCAACCGCTCTCGAATATTCTTTAAATTAATAATAATAATAAATGCTGGAGATAAATTTACGTTACTTGATGCCGTTAAAAAAAATAAGTAAATGAAAACTTACTTCAAATACTGTGAAAATTATTTTTTCAATTGAAGAAAAGTATCGCTCCCACAAAAATTGTGTTTGCTGTCGTAATTTAAGAATTTGCGTGTTTGAAACAGAGCGCAGTATGTCAGGAATCTAAAAATAGATTTATTATGGCATCGGAGTCAAGAAGTAAAAGTTAAAAAGTTTAGAAATTGTTGAAAAAACAAAAATAATATACTAACTTGAAATAACAATCGTTCATCTGTAAATATAACCGCTTGATTCCAATCAATACGATCGTGAAACGCCAAGGCCCACCCATTGCTCAGAATAACTGGAATACATCCGGCTTTTAGAGCTTCTAGAAATCTAAAACTGCCGAGCCTACGTCCTCTCGGTACTAAACAAAACGTTGAGTTCAATAGTAAAACCTCATAATCGTACCTGAAATTTTAAAACACAATCATTAAAAAAATTTACAATAAATATGTACATTAAAATAAACTTACGTATCATATTCTTGGTTATCCTGCTGGCAATGTTCATCCTGTAGTTCTCTCCAGGATTTACCATGCCTACAAGTCGTAACAAAGACCAGGTCCTTCCCATTGTGAAGATGATAAAGTGCATTTCTCGTTTCCGAGCCAATGCCGTGTACGTATCTTTTACCCTTGAATGCCGCGAGGTATTTTTTGTTGCTCGGAAAATTATTTTCCGACGCCTGACCAGGTTCCCCACCGCGCTCCGGATGCTGTTTACCAAAGAGCGGTATCGAGACATCAAAATTCGGCCTGAGCACGCTGGTGGACATGCTGGCCTTGGCCAACATCGCGTACCCGATGTTGAAAGCCAGCGCATCCTCGACGTAGTCCGGCCAAGTCCCGGAGTACAAATTGAATATGAGGTGATTGCGTCCTTCATTCCAGTAAGGGAGGCGCATAAGTTTAGACGGCAAATTATGAACAAACTCAGTAGACAGAGGGTCACGATCCAACGTATCCAGCGCCAGTACGAGTATGCAAGCGCGTGCTGGATCTGTCGTATAGTAACGCGACTCGGTTATAACATTTAATATTTTTTGGTACAAAGGACTGATGGTGTCTTCTATAGGATAAACGTAAACAGTAAATCCTTGCTTGCATCTCGTGTAGTCGAAACAAGTCTCCATGCGGCATTGTCGGGCAGGATGGACTACTGACAATTTACCATTTGAAATTTTAATATCCTTATCATAAAATTCTTCATTAATAGACAAATAAGATGGAAATTTTTCCCAGTAATCGTGTGTTATTTCACTGCGCCTTTTACTTTTTAATCTGTAGCCACCAAAGTAGCAGTAGCCAAGAAACGCGCACGTGACAAATAGTAGTAAGTACCGTTTTTTGGCTTGCATATTTATTTAATAATTATTTGTTATTTAACTCGTCAATTTACACTCACGATTACATTTAATTTATAGTATTGTCTCTCGTTTGTTACTAATATTATTACTATTAATAATAATAATGATATTATTTAAAATCACTGTGCTATATTGAAAATGCATTGCAATATTTATAGTAAAAAATAATTGCAAGTATTAATATTAATAATCTCAGAGTATATGGTGATTGAATTATACTAGATGAAAATTGACTCCATTGCGAGATACTGCTGTAACATAAAAAGTTAAAAAAAATTATAAAGTGAATCATTTTAAACAGAGAGCTGATTGTTTCTTCTCGGTCATACGACAGCAGAGCAATTTAAATAAATCACAGACACGAGAGCTGCTTTATTACATCTTATTTAAACTATCATAACAATACTTATTTTTTATTTTTAAATTGAATAATATAAGCATATATATGCCAGTAAATTTAAAAAAAATCTTCTACTTCATCTTTATTTTCTTAAAGTTTCTTATCAATTTTACATTAAATTCCACTACGGAAAATCAAAATTTTACATCAAAAACTTTTAAAAATCATGATCTTGGAGTTAGCAGACAATTTTCGGATTTTTTTTCAACAAATCAGTTACAAAAAAAAAAACTAAAAATATGCGCATGTAGAAAATTAGAAAATCTATTAGCGCAATTTTTCAAAATATTTTTTTTTTACAATTTGTCGTTTTTAAAAAAGTTTAAAAATTATTAGACGTCAGCTAACTTCAGTGACATAAAAGAATCTGCGCGCATATTTAAAAAATTTATTTTTCTTACAAGTAAATTATTTATAAAAATAAAAAATAGTCTGGTACTTTCAGTATTTTAAAAAAATCACGTAAACTTTGCGGACAAGTTAATGAAAAATAAAATGTAAATATAAATGATAATTTACCTTTGATAAATCGAAACAGAATATTCAGTAGTCCCCGAAGTACTTGACTTCTCTAGGCTACAAAACACGACACGTAGCATCCGCTTTTTATAATAACAATACATATATGCAGACTCAGCAATTACGTATTTAAAACTTGTGCTATATATCGGTGAATAATTCTTCATAGCCAATTGTAATCACCAATTCAAGTCTCATCACTATTTTTAATTTTATTCACAAATCCTACTCACCACCATCACCAACTCTGATACCAAACTGCTGACATATATTTTTATACTTAACGTCATTGTCGTTGCTAATAAAATTATTCCCTCTATTTAATGTATACATAAGTACATACATATATTTTTTATCAATTTAGGTTCCATGTATTCGAGTAGATTATCGTAATTACATTAAATAAATCCATTATACATACTCAAGATAAAAGATCACACTTTATTCCTACATGTAGACGTTTAGTACAGACGTTAATTCCAAAGGTTGTGTTGAGCTGATTGAGCATGACGATTTTAGGTTAGTCCTGACAAACATGGACTTTGAACGTCTTGCCGGTAATTTGCATACACAGAAATACATTTTTAACAACAAATAACTCATGTCCACTAAATATTCAATTTAAATTCATTTGTAACTCTGCTAATTTAATAACAGGACATTGTTTAACAAACAGTGGTCAGCTTTTTTAAAAAACACTGCAAGCTGCCATGACGTTTTTATGTAGGATTGAAAATAGCTTTATACCCTCACCTTAACTCTTGATTCCTCTGGCAACTATCAGCTAGACTTGAACCCTCTCTTACTTATTCTTTCTTATCTCAGCTAATGTGTATCAAGTTATTTTCTATCCTTATCAGACGTACCCGCAACTGGTTATCGCTATCGTTTCTATGGAGTCTGGTAACACTCGACCGGTCATATTTATTTCACGGCGATCTATTTTACCGAGTAAAATACCCGCGTTTTTTTTTATTTAAAAAAAAACTTATCGAGATCGAGATCTGTATCTGAGTACGTGTGAATGTAGCAGACGTCGGACAAATTTAAAATTATAAATAATTTTAAAAAATGCACTTATTGATTTTTAAATTTTTTAAATGTGCATTTTTTTTAAATTTTATTTTATTGATTATTTACTCTATTTATTTGTAATTCAAAATTTGCCTGATGTCTGCTACATTCGCACTCGTTAAATTTTGACAGGTAATTTTGAAAATATTTTTCTCTACGAGTGTGAATGTAGTAGATATCAGACAAATTTAAAATTATGAATAATTTTAAAAAATGCACTTATTGATTTTTAAATTTTTTAAATGTGCATTTTTTTTAAATTTTATTTTATTGATTATTTACTCTATTTATTTGTAATTCAAAATTTGACTGATGTCTGCTAAATTCATACTCGTTAAATTTTGACAGGTAATTTTGAAAATATTTTTCTCTACGAGTGTGAATGTAGCAGATATCAAACAAATTTAAAATTATAAATAATTTTAAAAAATGCACTTATTAATTTTTAAATTTTTTAAATGTGCATTTTTTTTAAATTTTATTTTATTAATTATTTACTCTATTTATTTGTAATTCAAAATTTGCCTGATGTCTGCTACATTCGCACTCGTTAAATTTTGACAGGTAATTTTGAAAATATTTTTCTCTACGAGTGTGAATGTAGCAGATATCAGACAAATTTAAAATTATAAATAATTTTTAAAAATGCACTTATTGATTTTTAAATTTTTTAAATTTGCATTTTTTTAAAATTTTATTTTATTAATTATTTACTCTATTTATTTGTAATTCAAAATTTGCCTGATGTCTGCTAAATTCACACTCATTAAAGTTAGCGGAAATCTGACGATTTTAAAAACTTAAATAATAAATTGAAATGTTTATAAAATAAAAATAAAAAAATTGACACCAACTTTAACACCTCAGACAATGTTGTTCCTATCACTGCGTATCGAAGATGAACGCGGCTACTTGGATAATCTCATGATCTTCACTACTTTGCTGCTTGTTCGATTATTACGAAAGTTGCACTTTGCGATGATGATGGAATCAATTGCAAATAAACTTTTATATGCACAATGTTGATGTTTATGATAATTTATGTCATCAGTCATCAGCAAATATATATAAATATCTTGCGCAATAAAACTACTCTTAACTAGTTGTATTTATTCTATTAAATATTAATGACAAATTATTGCATTATTTACTACGCAGTTCAGAGGATCTGCAAGATGTCAGATCTTAGTTATAGTGATAAATTTATTTTTATTTGTACAAGTAAAATCTTATCCGTGTATTGCAGTACAGATCCTGACCCCGGGATGCAAAAACTCGTAGTAGCAACAGAAATAAAATGATTTCAAGTCTTTATGTCCAGTAGTGACATTTATCAGAACCAGATTTCATGCCCCATAGAAAAAATACTCAATAATAAAACAATAAATCTATTTACAATTTTTTAAAATTTATTATAAATATTAAAAGTTGTATTACATAATTTCCTATCGATATAATTTTCACAAACTCACATCTTTCTTAACTTTTTTGTTCTTCTTACCCTTTTTAACCGGAGGTTTATCTTTGAACTCGACCTTGTCAGTAATATCATCGTCGCCATCCCACACCTTGAGCCCCGATTCCGCGTTCGTTTCTTCGCTATCATCAACACAATCCACCGTCTCTTCAACTTTATCTTCTTTAGTCTTCTTATTCTTCTTTTTAGTTTTAACTCCTGTCTTGTCCTTGAACGCCACCTTATCCGTAATATCGATCCCGCCGTCCCACATTTTTAGCCCAGGCTTTTTACTCTTTTTTTGTTTTCTAGTGTCCGACTTTATCACTAGTTTATTCCCATGTAAAATAGGCGCCGGTCGTTCTTTTGTTAAATACTCAGCAGCAACTTTAGCATCTTCAAGTTTTATGATTGCTTGTCTAAGTAAATGTTAAATAAATTGTTAGTATATTTATAAATCAGTAGCTCTAGTAACACGTGCTTGAGCAAGATTCTGGACTAAGTATCTTGAGCAAGACCCCTAGCTGCTAGTATCTTTTTCTACGCATGTGTCTTTATGTACCTGAAGATCGGAGCGTTTTTCGTGCAAAGAAAATTGAAAAAATTTATGTGAATTCGACTGCCTAAGGGGTTGTTCCGGGATTGGGAGTGGCCTCGGATTTTCCGCTGACATACCAGCGTTTACATGCGAAACATTTCAGAAATTTAGTCACCCATAGTCACAGAAATTTAGTGACTTGCTCAAGATCTGCTCAAGGGTCAAGGTCAATTTTGAGCCTTGAGTAGATCTTGAGGAAGCCATGTGCAAATATTTTCAGTCTTAGTCTAGTCTTCCTTCAGAATTGAATTATAATCTGACACGAGTTTCTTGTGTAAGGCTTGAAATTTAAATCTGGTCACAAGTATCTGCAGCAAGACATACGTAGAAAAAGACACTGGCACCTATCGATCTTGACAGCAGACTTGCTCAAGAATTTAAAAAAATTGTTATATGAGAATATAAAGGGAATATTAAACTTACTTGCTGTCCTTTATTCGGCTTTTGATGAAAGCGCTCGTTCTTACTCCTTCAAAAACTCCTTCAACTTCGTGGATTTTCGACCTCGGATTGATATTGCATACAAATAAACTGAAATTTTTAAATAAAATCGATCAGGTTCATAAAGTTATTAGTAATTTAAATAATTAAAACAATTGTACATACATTCTCGTGAGTTTCTTCTCGGGCTTCTTGGGCACAGGGACAACGACTTTCTTGTCTGGTTTAATTTTCGGAGTTTTTGGCGGCTTAATTCGTGGCGGATAAGCGACAATACGTTTATTGTTTATCAATTTATCTTTAATACCCTTTAAATTTTTAACTTTCTCGTCGACACTTGAGAATATCACATGACAGTGTCGTCCAGACTGTCGAGGCAACTTCACTTTGAAATCTCCGACAAACAAATCGCGCACTTCGTCTATGTTATGAATTGTATGTGGCAACCTGACGTACAAAGTTCTCTCTTGTTCCTCAGTCATTGTTTCGACGCTATCAGATTTCATTTTTGTTCTGAAAAAATATTAATAAATAGTAATTCGAAAGTTCATTTAAATTTATAACCTCAACAAATTTGGAGAAAAAAAACATTTACAGAGATTAGAAGACTTGATAATTTATTAAAAATCACAAATTAATATACCTCGTAGATTATATACTTTTTGTGAAATGTATTATCATTTAAAATATTTATTTTTGTAGTTTATTGCAACTTACTGTTGTTTAAATTTTGTAAAACATGAGCCCACGTGTAAACACACGAGTTTTCCAGTCTCAGTCAAATTATAAGGCCGCGTTGAAAAATACTCTGGGGGCGTTTTCAAGATATTAGTCGCTTTCGTTAGAATTTTTTTCCGCATGCGCAAATATTGGGAACATTAGAATTTTATGATACTGAAGTTAGCCGACCTCTAATAATTTTTGGATTTTTTTAAAACTAATAAATTGTAGGAAAAAAAATATTTGAAAAAATTGCACCTACAGTTTTTTAAATTTCCTACATGTGCATAATTTTAGTTTTTGTTTTTTTATAATTGATTTGTTGAAAAAGAAAACCCAAAATTAATAATTGTCTTTTAACTTCAGGATCATATAATTTTGATACACCAACTGGTGGCTAAAGCTAAAACTACTCAAAGTAGGCTAAATCATGAATGTTTAAATGTGTCTATACGTCTATCAGTTGATATACCCTGATAGCCAAGTTGGCGAGAAACTGAAGAGAAACTTGCAGCCGCAACTGGACACCTAGTTGGCCGTCAACAGTTGGTCCCTCCAAAGTTGATAGACATTTTCTGAGAAAGTTGGCGGTAACTTGTAGCCAAAAGTTCCAAAAGCTAAAGTTGTCGACAATTTGTCGTCAAGTTGGTCGAAAACTAATGAATGACCAACTTTTTCACGATCAACTCGTGCTATCAGGGTCTGTTTGTAATTCAACACAGAAAAAAAAGTTATCTTGAGTCAAGAAAATATTTTTGAAGACAAACTTTTTCGGGAACCAAGTCAAGATTTTCTTGAGCCAAGAGAATTTGTCTTGGTTAAAAAAAATTCGTCTTGGTTGGAGAAGATTTCTATTTTATTTGAGAAAGTTTAGGTCTCCAAAAAAATTTTCTTGAATCATAAATATTTACCTTCAGTCGATAATTTTTTTTTTTCTGTGAACGACTTTCTCATTATTTAAATTATTATTAAGGAAAAATAATGTGAATTAATTACTAAATTAATGCCTTAATTTTTACAACATCTCCGTCATAAATATAAATATTTTCAATAATCGGTCCCAAGTATTTGTTCAACAAAAAGTTAAATCCATAACTCGCGCTATTTTCCGTCGGAGTAAATTTCTCCCAAATTTCATGGAAGTCTAGTGAAATTTACATGAACTAATGAGTTTAAAAATTATGATAATAAAAAATTACGGCTGAAAATTCGTGTAATTTTTTTTGACTCAAGTCTTTGACGGTCTTTTTTATAGGCGTAATAGGACTAATTAAATATTTAATTATTTATTAAATAAACTTTGATTATTATTTATAAAAAAATATGAACCTTGGAAAAAGATATCTTTTGAGTTTTTAAAACGGGACCGAAAAGTTCTGGCGTCCAATGAATTATCTGCGATTCGGTACTACTTTTAGTTGTCAGTGAATCTTTTCCATGCAAAAAACTCTCCTTGTAATTTAACGATTTCCTCATTATTTAAATTATTATTAATAAAAAATAATGTTAATTAATTACTAAATTCACGCCTTAAATTTTAGGGTTATATTATAAATAATAAACTTGGAAACAGTATTTTTTTTTATTTTTTTTTTTATTTATTCACTCGTAAAAATTATAAAATATCTCAATTCACGGAATGTTAGATCAAAATACATAATTTGATTTTTTTTTTTTTTTGTCTTATTGTACTATACATATCTCACTGTAAGTCTCTAAATCTAATTATTATTCGATATTGATTGAAGGAGTGAGAACTGAAAGAATAAAAATGACAGAGAAAATTTTAATTTAAGCTGCAGGTAATTTTGAATTGAGATTTTTTTTTTTGGAAAAATAATATTTGAAAAAATAAATTTTTTTGTCACTTATACTCCTGGAGTTCTGACCCATTCAACTAAAAAATTTCGGCTTAAAGATGTCTAGTATTCCCGATTTGAATTCAAAATTTTGAGCGAGAATTCAAAACTCGAAAAACTAATGGCCGTTTTTGGCCGAAGTAAGTCCTGAGTAAACTTAGCAAATATGCTTCTACTGAGTTTAGTCAGGATTTAGTTCGACCGAACACGGCCAATGATTGAATTTCGGTGAAAAAAAGAATCTATTCTTTGCTCAGAGAAATCAATTGAAAAAGCGACAACTTTTCGGTGAAATTCACTCAGTAGAGAAATTATGTTTTCTATTAAAAATTTCTTTAAGCCAAAACCCATGATCAAATATCGATTATCTCTGACTGAACTTTACTGACGAATGGACAAGTCCGGAAATTTTTGAATAAAATTCAGTCAAAGCTCGAAATAAAAATATTGCAAAAAATATTACAAAACAATTAATGAATTGCAATGCTGACATAATGAGTAAATTTTCCACAATTTACATTTTTTCTTAACTTATATTACAACATTATAGAAAATATAATTCCATTTATCACATATTAATATTTATAAATACAGATTAAATATTAATATGATATTAGTTTTTTCAGCATTGCAAGAATATAAGAGTTCAACTTAAACTAATCTATATTTTGTTTTATTTTCATTATTTTCCATGCTAGTCACGGCTAATAAACAAGTCTTGGAAAAAATGATTAAAAAAAAAAATTAATATTTTTACATTATAAAATACATTCTGAAACTAAATCACAAGCCGCAGGGAATTTAAATACAATGTCTGAAAATCGCCTTCGAATCGTGATAAAGTTTTAGGAAGACCACGAGGACAGACTAACGTTTTTCCCGTGACCTTGATGGACCGAAACTCCGTCGTCCATCTTACGTCTTCAAATAAATCAATATTTTTACTTATTGCATATTTAATTTTTTTTACATTTTAATTATTTTGTACACATAAATTTTTTTTTTTAAACGTCAAACAAATTTTTAACTGACCGAAAAAAAAGAACTAAAAAATAAACATTTTTATTATTAAATGAATCACTGAGAATTAAAAAATATCCAAATAAAAATAAAAATCAAATTTTACAATGTCTTAAATTTTGTTCTATTAAACATTACTGTAATTTTTTTAGTTCTTTTTTTTTTTTCAGTCCAACTGTCACATCAACTTAATATTTATTCTTGTTATAAAATTAATTAAAATTTCATATGAAAAATGAAATAAGAAAATTATTATATTAGAAAATATTCAAAATGAACATTACATTTTACTGTCACCATAATTAAATCCATTTTAAATTGTTGAGAAAAAAAAAATAAATTGATTTCTGACAAATATAACTTTGTTTTAACAAATGTTTTGAATTTGAAATATTGTTAATTTATGTCCACTATTTCAATGACCGATTGATAATCTTTGGTAAAAAATTAATTGTTATAATACTTCGCTGAATAATATACATTCAATACATTATTAATTTTTTTTTTACTACACTTGTGATTACCTACGCAGATAATGCTAATTAACACTGCAAGTAAAAACAAGTAGGCTTATAACGACGTATCAAATGAATATTGTTTCAGGTCAGATTAGGTAAACTTGGATGTTCATTTTACTGTGACAATTGACAGCTGTAAAATAAACAAACAAAGTTTATTTTACCGCCGCAGTAAGCAGTTATTATGATGGTGATAGTAATTTTAATAGGAATAATTTCAATGAGTGAAATTTTTTTACTCTCGTTTTTCATGATAATATATGATCTTTATATTTTTACTTACATCCCCTGAGTATTAAATTCACAAATTGTGAGGTTCAACGCCAATGTGCCGATAAAATGAAAGCGCATCCTCATAACGTTTCTGACAAAGGTTGCATTTACTTGGATCGTCAATAGTGTGATAGCGCATGTGATCTTTGTACAAGTCGTGAAAACCAAAACAAATTTTGCAGTGTTGGCAATAGTAATTTGCGGTTTCGGCTTCCGGTTCCTCAGCCGCATCCACAGGCTCCTCCTTGATTGCAGTAATGCTACTTAATTCCTGACCATCTTCTACTTCGTCGCGAACACACTTTATAGCTTTACCCTTGTGTCTATTGGCACCGGAAACCTTCGGTGAGCTTTCGATTTGAGCGGTTACAATTTGAACTGTATTTGTGTATTTATACTAAGATCTAGAGGAGTGTCGTTTTCATTTTGAACTTGAGCTGAGATGGTATTTAAATAGTGTACCGTTTGATAGTTAGCTACCAAAAGCGATTGATAGTGAGCATGTAAAAAAGCAACCACTTCAGGTTGCAAGAAGGGTAACTTTAGAGTGCCACTAGGTTGTGGATCACCCTGTGTAGTCGGAGCTTTGGGAGCAGCCGCCACGGATTTTTTAGACGAAGCAGCTTGTGTATGTCCTTTACTCTTGAGATGCTTTTTCATAGTTTGGTAATATTTCGATTTATATCGACAATCGGCACAGTGGTATTCATAATGGGTAGAATGCGATTTCATATGGCTCTTCAGCATTGTATTTGTAATACAAGTATAGTCGCACTGGTCGCAAGCAAAAGGTCGTTCTCCGGTATGCTTACGCCGTATGTGATACTGTAGATGGTGTTTTCGGGTGGCCACGAAGGGACACTGGAACACCAAACATCTAATTTTCTTCTTTTGCTTAACGGGAGCTGTTCCATCGTTTCCGTGTTGTTGACTATAAAAAGTAAATTAATAATAATTAATTTTTAGTTTTTACAAATAAAATATAAAATATAGATAATTAATAAATAAGAGACAATACTTACTTCTGCATTGTAATGTTACTCGTACTCGTGAGTGCCAGAGCTCTAGACGAAGTCGCAGTAGGCACGTACTTTGCAGAATTAGGGGGTGTATACCGAGGAGAGAGCTGCACATATCCAAATGAATTTGGTCGTTATTTTGTAAAATTTTCAAATTAAATATACGTATAAATTATTGTTTCATTTTTTTAATACAAAGTATCGGGCACGGATTGAAAGACGAGGGTTGAGTTTGAGAAAGAAGAGTAAAGATACGGCAGAATGATAGTGGATTGTGCGGATCAATTTTAGCAGGGGGAGTGAGATGAAGAAATAATTTAAATCGAAGAATTCAAAAGTAAAGAAGGGGTTAAAGGATTGAAAAGTAAAAAACTACGGGGTAGATGTTAGTGCGCAGTTCAAAAAAATTGAAATATTTAAGAAAATACTATTCAAATTAGAAATATAAATTTCTTTGGGCTAGTGGTTTAATGACTTTGTTGGCTACTTCACACCTGTGTTTTGAGTGACGTCGGAGGGCAACTGATGGTCAAAGCAAGGGTACGCGTATTCAAATAGAGCAGTTACTATAAGTATCGTCACCACTCATACCTAGTCAGATAACAAGTCCTTCAAGGTATTGCTTATAAAGCATCTTTTAGTGATGAAGCCACCGATATGCTACTTTGCAAAACTATCTGTACAGTGACATATACATTTACCAACAGTATCAACTTTTTTCGACACCAAGGGCCTTCGATTTTTAGGACAAATTTACTTATGGCTTAACTATAACTTTCGGAAATCTATACCGGATCATAAATAAGAGTTTATTGTTGTTGTATTTACTTTCGATTACTATAATTATATTTTCAAGCAAATTTAAAAGATTTTTTTCCGAAAAACCCAGTATCCTAAACACAAAAATGATATATATCTTTGAAAGTTAGCACTATGACTTGGCTTTTTGTTTTCTTAGACTCGGACGTACTCGAAGTGTAATTACTGAGTACTTAAACAAGTTTTTAATATAATCCTATAATTATCTTTCACACTGTACTGGAAATTACTAAACAAAAGCTGTGGGACACTTCTGGTCAGGTTTATTTTTTCCACCGAAATTTCACACCCGCATAGATTTTAATTTTTGATTACGCAAATTTAAAATAAAATTTATTTTACCGGAAAAACAATGAAGCAGCCAAACATCTCTTTTAAAAATAATTTTTTTTATGAATATAAAATTAAACTAATTCGTATCGATAAAAATTAAAAAAAAAAGATAAGAGTATTTGTTTGCTTGGAGGAATTTTCGAAGCCGGCACGTGGAAAATTAAAATAAAAGCGACACGAGTGCAATAGTCTGATGTCCGGCGTAATGTGCGAAATAAAAATAAAAATTATCAAACGAATTACCGATTTGTCGATCTGATCGATGCTATTAAATAAAATATATAACCATAAATGCATTCATATGGATAAAAAATGGGATTAATTGTTTCAAAAAATTGCTTTCCAGGTCTGATGTTTTATTATAAATTTAATGTTCTGTTGGTTGTGTCGAAAAAAACGAAGACCATGAAAATAATTTTAAAAAATACATAAAGAATAGCGCTAACAGAGCTAGAAAAATTTAATTTTTTATTTGTACGTGAAACTAAAATTGGAAAAAAATATATTTTTGATTATGGAAAAAATGAAAAATGTTATCAAGCGATTTTCGGACTACAAAATAAAAATACTCTTAATCTCTAATAATTTTTAAGTTTCTCATAATAAAATATAAATTCGATATTTGTCTCTTCAAGATAACATAAGAATTAAAGATTTCATTGCTAATTTTCAAATTTTTTCTCTATTCTAAAAATTTTTCCTTGAGCTACTGAATCATTTTTAATTATTTAACGTTAATGAAAATCAAAAATATAATCTTAAAATTAGTTACTTAACTAGCAAAAAAATTACTTTTGAAATATATTTAACCAACTTTTTTTTTTCTTTCATATAAAAATTGAAATCATCATGCAAGTTTACTCGAAAAATTTTAATTTCATTTAACATACAAAGTAAAAACACTTTAATCTAATGAATTTTTTCATAATCAACTGAAAATGTATAAAAGCTTCTCTTGTTATCGTTATCACGTTAATAATTTTTTTTTTGTTTGTTTACGCGTGTCAGTCTATAAGCATGCATCGGTAAGAGATGTTATAAGATTAGATTTAAAATAGATTGATGATCAAATTTCGTTAAAAACATGTAGGAAAATTATGATCAATTGATCATACAAACTAAAATATTTAAATTAAGAAAAACTTACGCTTAACAGTTGTACAGGTGATTTGATTGAATGGGCTGGTTATCGATGAAAAATTTTCAATAATTGATGATTCAACACTGTAAAAAAAGTGATGATTATAAACTAATGTTCACTTCTACGAGAAAATAAATGCTGAGAAATATAATTTTAACAAGCAGAAAATTAAGTCAAAAGTTCAAAATACTGCTTGTTTGCGTTCGTTCGCACAACTGCTACTGATTGCAGGATTCACAGCTTTATGTACTCGGGTCAGCTACCCTGCGAACTTTAAAATTTCAAACAATCAGAGATGCGCAGTAGTAGAGAGTATGGATTCAAGCAATCGGATTCGTCCTTTGCTACTCCTTCCAATTACCTGCTACTACGGGCGATCCAATCATCTACTCTTGCGATTTTTTCACTACAAAATCCTATCCCCACTCTAAATAATTCTTATTTTCAGATTTTATTAAAATAAAAATAGTGATGTTATAACTTTATTAGAAATTTGTTTAAAAAAAAAAAAAAAACAGTTTTCTCATTCTGTATGAAAATATATCGCGTGCGAAATGCCAAAAGGGTGTATATAAAACTACACGCCCTTTTGGCTTTGCAAAGCCGAAAAGGCGTATAAATTTTTTTTTTGCCAATGACTTTGCAAACGTATTCTAAGCTTAAAAATGGAAAAAAAAATTTCCAAAGGCAAAAGAGCGTATGTCTAAAAATATACGCTCTTTTGGCTTTAGGAACTTGAAAATTTTGTGATCTAAAGCCAAAAGGGCGTAAAAAAAAAAAAAAAAAAATTATCGTTTTTTGAAAGAGGACCTCTCTGCCTCAAAAAAAAAAATTTTTTCTGCCTTCGTATCCACCAATGATGTGAAATGTAATTTTTCTTGAGGTATATTGTATTTAAAAATTTTAATTTAATGAAATTTGATCAACTTTCAGAAATTTTTTTTTTCAGCTTTTTTTAAAGGTACCTTAAAGAGGTAAAGCCAAGCGGTGTAGGTGTTAAATTTCAACACCGAAAGCAATGTGAAAATAATGCCGCCACCGGTGTTAAAAAAAATTCTCCAGTGTTAAAATAACGCCACCGTCGGTGGAAATATTCTAGACCGGTGTTAAAATAAGACCGCCGCTGGTGTAGATAGTCTTTACCGAAGTTCAAATATTTTACTTTGTGAATATTTTTACTTACTCGATCACTATACATGTTAACAAATGATATTTTTTATTAACTTTCATAAAGGACTGACATTTTTTGTGTCTTATAATCTTTAAAGTTCAAACTCCAAGCGGACGCAGTTTACCCCGTTTTACACCGGTTACCCCGCTTTAACACCGGTGAATTACTCCTCCTACACCGGTGTAATTTCATTTTTACACCGGGTGGAGTTAAAATGAGTTCATTTTTAACACCGCTCTTTTTATAGTGTATATACTATCTTTACACGGCATTTCTTTTTTTTTTTTTTTAATAAATTTTATAGTATAGTGTTCTACAATACACTCATCCAAAAAAATGAAATTTACAAAAAGATTTTATAAATTTTTTAGTGAGTTTTGGACGGCTGTATTTTTGTAAAAAATGGTCGTATCAGAAAATTAAAAAGAGTAATTTGAAGCTTCAAATCTATAGGTTATTTAGAGCTAAAAAAACTTTCCTGCTATCCCAGGGTTATCTTGAAATTTTTTTCATTAAAAAGAGAGAAAAAAATATTTTCAAGTACTTGAGAATCGTCCGGACTTTGAGTCTAACGGAGGATTTGCATGATTTTTCCTGAGTATCGAAACTCGAGGTGCAACTTAAAAAAATTTTCTGTTCACACAGAAACAGCAAACCAATAAGAAATTTAATATTTAAATTTAAAACTCTGTTCCGTACATTCGATAGTGAAATATTCTTGGAAAAAAAAATCATTAAGATCTTAAACTCATTAAGGTCTTACGGTTATAACAAAATAATCTTTGAACATCCGAGCTCCGACGTAAGTCATGACGTGTGTTATATTTTATTGCACTTGTATACAACTAATGTAATTAGAGCAGCGTAGCCGAAGTAGTCTGACCCCTATTTTTTCCTAATGACCATTTGAGGGAAAAATTTATATTTAACGAAAGATTATTCGTCTACACTTATCTAAATTTAAATAGAAGTCGACAAAGAAATAAAAATTGTCCACTGAAAGTAAAAATATATGATTTAAGAAGTTTCTCGAAAGCTATAATTTTTTCGGATAAAGTAGAAATCTCCTTTAACCAAGATCATTTTCCCTGGCTGAAGAACATCTTGATTCGCTTCCGGAAGACGTTTGTCTTCCAAAATTTTTTTTTTACTCAAGATATCTTTGTTTTCTGTATAGAAAGATAAAATTAAAAAAAAAAAAGTACAATTTTTCTCTGAATCTTCTGCTGTATTTAAATAAATTAGGGGCACGTGTCGACCGACGCAAGTATGAAAGTTGTAGAAAAAGTACTAATAGTGACGTCAGCAAGACCAAGAATATTAAAATTTTGTAAATAATTTTATGAAATATATTAGTTTTTTAAAAAATGAGTTGTAAATAATTTAACCATCCATTTTAAAAGATTTACATGCAAATATATACTCGAATGATCAATATCTTAAAAACTTTTCAGCCTCTTCAGCTGTTCTCTGTAACCATGAATTATTGAAAAATATGAATATTCACTATTATCACTAATTCATGCTTAGAGAGTTGACAATAAAATTCTCAAAAGGCAATAAATGAAGATCGTAAATCGGTTGTTTGACAAGCGATACGTTGAAGAAATGCTCTAATGATTTTTGAATTTTTACTACATTTAGGCTTAAGTATATATCTTGCATACAAATCGTCAAGGTTACAACTCTCTGTTATGTATTTAAGCTTAGCTCAGAGATCGTTTTTTCAAAAGACAATAAGAAATGAGTCGATAGGATTAGGCTGGCTCAACTTATGGTTTACAATTACACAAAATTTTGGCCATAAATCGACCATAATAATATTCGAAATTCATTATAGGGATTTATTTACTTCCAGTAAAAGTTTTGTACAAGATTTCATACAAATAGTATTGGAAACTTTCCTTTGTATGTTAATTACAGCGGCTGTGAACTATGATTGTCTCCATCCAGGTACCTCAGGTGCACTAAGTGTGTTTGAATGAGTTTTCCTACAAGCTTTGCTTTCTTATAAAACAGTGTGAAGAAAATAAATTACCCGATAGATGTTTTGCAACAGCATGCGAATAATTATCAGGTTAATGAAAAAATAATGTACTTTCAAATATTTTAAAACTTAACTATTAATGCGTTAACTTTTGAATAATAATATATTACACACCTAGGGAAGTAAAGTAAGAAATGTCACAGGTCACATGTTCCCGAGGTTTGCATACTATTTTTATCGTCGACGGAGGCGGAAAGCGGCAATTTCATTTTGCGTAGCGGGAGGCGAGAAAACATAAACAAATATATGAGTTTTATCCCGAGTCAAAATATTAAACGTAAATTGAAGATTTTGAATTTAAATTAAACGTTTTGGACGATGACCGGCCTATGAGGAAGGTAAGAGATCGGGAAAAGAACGCATCGAGCTTTATCGCAAAGTTCTCCAGACTGATTCGCAAAAAGATACGTAGCATTTGAGATAGATAATTTAATTATCTATACACTGATAGAAAAACTATCTTGATTAAAGAAAAATTTTTTCTTCAAAATGTGGTTCTTGTTTCAAAATTTTTAATTGTTATAATTCAAGAAATAAGTCTTTGAACCAAAAAATTGAAATTCTCGGATAAAGAAAAAAAATTCTTCGTTTGAGAATTTTATTTTTCGATGAAGACTTTTTTGTTTTGAAACAAAATTCTGACATATTTCGCCAAAATGTATCGATTTTGCCAAAAATCACCAGCTAAATTTAAAGCTTCGGGACACTAAGAAAGAAAAATCGCAGCGCTTTGAAATTTTCAGGGTTTTTTTCGGACACTTTGAGGTTGAAAAAAAAACGACAATATCCTTTGTTTATCCGTTATATCCAAAGTTATAGCAAGATTTCCGAATATCCTTTAATATGCGAATTTTGACTTGTTTTTTAATAAACATTATCGCTTCAAAAAAAATTTTTTTATCAAAAGCGACTAATTTTGTCTTATAGAGAATGTTTTCCAGTTTTCAAAACCCTACTTTCATTCTCTGTACGACCAATAGGTCCGGAGTTATTGATTATCAAAGCCAAAATGGACTTTTTTGCTTTGATCAATGATAACTCGGCGCCAACTTGTGGTAGAGACTTTTTGAGGCCGCCAAATTGAAGGGCATAAAATTTCCTAAAAGAGTCATAAGGTCAGATTATCCAAAAAAATTTATTTAAGCCCATAGACTTGTTGAAAGACGAGCAAAAATTTTGAAAATTTTTTTTTCGTCGGTTTGCTTAAGATTACTCCGGAACCGTGCATGATAAAAAAATTTGAGGGCCAGATCTGAAAACTAGAAACTTGAGGCTACAATTTCCTTTTTTTTTTTTTTTCTTCGACTATTTTTCACCGAGTTACAGCATGTTGAAAATCACCCAAAAATTTAGAATTTTTTTTCGATCCCTTAATTTTTGGGACTAGTGTATTTAGTATTTGCAAAAAATATTTTTGTTACATTTTAAATAAGATGAGCTGAAGAATGTGAAAATAAATAACAAAATTGTTTTTAAAAAGATCCGCTTTCCGCTGTGATCTTGGGGTTGAAAGGTGCTCAGTAAACTTAAAGTGCTCGACCCATTTCCTTATTTAGGTCGACACTTTTACAAGGTCACTGGCTATTTTTTTGATAAATTTGCAAGTATTGGTTAAAGAAAAAAAAAATATATCAAAAAATTTATTTGAATATAAATTTACTCTCAACAAATTATGTATCGACTTTTGAGGGTTCTTCTGACTCAAGTTACTACCAAAGTATCAAAAGTTTAAACTTTTAAAAAAGTTATAAAAATGACAATGTTGTAAAATTTACAGGATAGAGAATCTGATTTTTTCTTCTTAACATTGACATGGACATTTAATTACATTGCAATGCTTTCTCGTCTGTGATCTTCGGCACTTATCTACAAAATATTTTGTAATTACAGAGGTAATGACGAAAAAAAAAGATTGACAATTTTTAACAATAGCATCAGGTTTATTTAATGACCACCGAAAGTGAGCATGCTCAGACAATATACTATTTATATATAATATCCTTAGATATTTTTTTGTACTGTCAGATCAAATTCTTAAGACTATGGGAAAAAATAATGACGAAGATATTTAGCAGAGAGATGATGTTTGAGAAATCAAGATAAGTTCCTTCATTTATTCATCACTTCGGACGTACATAAAAATTAAAAGTAATATTAAGTATTCAAAAACTATGTGTCTGCTAACTTTCAGTTAAATAGACAATTGTCGGGGAAAAATATTCAAAGTACAATACATGTCAATAGTTTACAAGCATTGACGTCTGGACATAACGAAATTATAAGAAACTCGCAGCTGTCTGGCGACAGTGTGTACAGAAAAAATTAGAGCACGTAAAACCATTTGCGTCTGAGATTATTTTATGACTTAGTTTAATTTACATATTTTTTACTTTACTTCCATTCAATACGTTAAATATTTTTCAATCCACGAAATCTTCCTTTCAATCTTCAGCTTTCTTTTATAATTTTTAGAAAATAAAATTACTTATATTACTATTATTATTTTTAGAAAACATAAAATATTTAATTTTGAATTATGTAAGTCCACAAAAATACATTTAAATTTTTTCGGAGGTAATTGGGGTAGAAAAATTAAAAAAAAGTATTCAATGCCCACAAATGGAGCAGTGGTCATAAATGGAACTTCTACCCTGTTGCCAAGTTTATTTTGTTGAAATTAATTCTCCAGAACTGTAGATATTTGTTTTAAACTCAACTTAAATTATCGACTGATCTATCAAAAGCCATTTTCTATACATTAAATTACTAATTACAAAAAAACCAACGTTTCTAAACCAAAAAGTTCTGGCGTCCGATGAATTATCTGCGATTCGAAAAGTAATACCGATCGGTATTACTTTTAAGCCAATGAATATTTTCCATGCAAAAATCTCCCCTGATAACCAAGTTGACGAGAAACTGAAGAGAAACTTGCAGCCGCAACTGGACACCAAGTTGGCCGTCAACAGTTGGTCCCTCCAAAGTTGATAGACATTTTCTGAGAAAGTTGGTGGCAAAAGTTGCTTGCAAAAGTTGGCAATCATAAGTTGACGGTAAGTTTCCTTTCAATTTTCTCAGAAACTTGCATTCCAGTTGCAGCTCCATAATGGCGCCAACTTTCTGAGAAAGTTGGCGGTATCTTGTAGCCAAAAGTTGCAAAAGCTAAAGTTGTCGACAACTTGTCGTCAAGTTGGTCGAAAACTAATGAATGACCAACTTTTTCACGATCAACTCGTGCTATCAGGGTAAATAGTAAATTTTTCACGTGTAATAAGTGTCGAAAAATTCCCCTCTGACAGCACGCGCTGCCGGCTAAATGTGCGACCAGTCTAACCTTCGCAGTGTCACTCCACTTTTTGGAGCTATCATTTGTCAAGACAAGACACGGGTTTCATTATTATATTTTAATTACATATATTTTATGACAGTGATAATTACTAATAAGTACTTAATTTTCTTTTTATTATTAAAAATATAAATATGTATAAAGTTTATCTTTTATTTGTTTTAATTGCGTTATATTATCCCGAACTGTTCGAAGAACAGCTCACGCACTATGTAGTACTCCTCGGATAAGGCTCCCTCCAGTACAACTTTTCCTGCTTCACCCTGTAATTTGAATAAATAATAATTAGTATTATTAATTTTTCTAAAATAAATAATTTAAAATTTTACTTACGCGTCTTACTGCTAAGGTGTTGTTGCAGCACCACAAGACACCCCCTTTAATCTCTGATGGAATGTTTGCTTTAGTGAGGACTTGCTTGAAATCAGAAAGCTTGATCTCATTGATGAAAGAAAACTCGTGACCTGGGGCCTGTAAGATCAAATTACAAGTGACAATTACAATTAGACTGAGTTTAAAAAAAGTAATGTGTAATGTTTCAGTAAAATAAAATACCTCATTAATATTCAAGGGCTCAAGAGCAAAAATTTTTTCTTCCTCAGCTTCGTCGTCCTTTGAATCGGCTTTAGAAGCATCTGGACAGACTCGTTTTCGCTCGATGAACCTCGAGTCGAACCAAGCAACCTCATTGCCACCGGGACATTTTGAATATTTCAACCCACTGAGAAGTGCGTCTGTCAATGTCACTTGATAAATATGCGTCTCTGTGGTGACGTCCAGAGTTTCTCCTTGACTTGGGATGAAAACTCGCGCACCAACAGACTGTGCCTGTTGAGCGAGAACTTGGCAGTCTTTTTGAGACCCGCGAACTAAGATGACTCTTCTAGGTCTCAGTTGCGCCAGAATTTTCTGTAAGGATTCTCCGTCAGATCGTCCTTCGAAATCAATGTACATTACTGACGCGTTGACATTTATCGTCCTGGTTATTCGGATACATTTTGTTGGGCCCTCTGCGGGCGTCTCAGTATGTACAAATGTCTCTTTCGGTTTGACATCAACATTCTCGTTATTATCTTCAGTCTCGAGGGTTATTTCAGCTATTCTATAATCATCGGGATTAATAATTTCTCCATACTCATCACATTTTATCTTTTCCTCAATAAATGGAAACATTGGATGCTGTTTTTTACTCTGCTTGAAAAAACCAGGTTTCGATTCTTGTTTGACTAATAAGTCGTGTCTACCTCTGGTACCACCGACTTCTATTTCATCTTCCGACTCAGAACTGATGTCGTTAGTTTCCATCTTCTCTTGCTTCATCATCTCCTGCTTGGCGCGTTCTCTTTTTTGATATTCCTCCAGCTCATATCCTTCCAGTTTCACACGTTTCTTAAGCTCCAATGTAATACTCCGATTACCACCCTTCTCCATCAACTCTCTTGCCAGAGTTCCCGGCGACGTTCTGCTGGTAATTATAATACTATTTTGAGGATTTGAACACCACTGAAGAAATAATTCACGTGAAAATCCACACTCCATGTCTGGAGTGCTTGCCAACACAACTTTTGGACCCGGCACGTTGCTCAATTCCTTCATATTATGGCACAGTTTAAGATGTTTAAATTGGAATGGATTGTTTCGGGCGCTTTCGAAACTCCTCATGAGTTTATCACTCATCCATTCAATCTGTGATTTGGCAAACTCGACCACATTATAACTGACATTAGTAAGCAACGCTAAGGAGTAAGCTAACAAACCCGACTCTTTGTTGCGCCATAGCTGGTCTAACATGTGGGCCAACTCCAAGACTCTGCCCGCGGTATCAACGCCCACCAAAACGTTACCACCTCCACGTAATGTTTGCAAAATGTTAGTCATGAGTTTTTCATCACGTGTCCTACGTCTCGCTTGCTGATAACTAGCATTGAAAGCGTCTGTTATTAATAATGAGGGTCTTTGCAATCTTTCAAGCTCGCAACCATTCAAATGTCGCTCTTTCTTGTGGTTAAAGTCGACCGCATAAATAATGTCTTCTTCCTCGTCTTTGACAATCTTCCAAATCGTGCCCCCGATCATGTGTCCCGCTGGCAAGGGTGTCAACGTAACGCCGTGGCCTTTACCCTTCATCGGGACACTCTGATTGTACTTCAACTGTACAATTTTATCAAAAGCTGCGTCGACGTCATCCAGCGTAAATAGATCAAAGTCTTCCAGATTAAGTCGCGACTGTAAATTGATCGATTAAAAAATTAATTATAAATTTAATTTAATTATTAAGTATAATGGTGTGTTCGGATCCTCCGCTCCGGCGCATATAATGTACCCGGGTAAATTTTAATTCATAATTTGATCAGTAGAAAAAAAGTAAATAATCAATAAAAAAAAAAACGTATGTTATCAACTGTACTGATTAAGGTGAACAGATCTTAGTATTTCGATTATGAATAATCTTTGTAAATAGTATCAATATATACAAAAAAAAAAAATCGATCATTAATTTATAAAGAAGTATAAAGGAAAATCGATTCTAAAATTGATTTTCTTTTCGTTATTTATATCGATACTATTATTATGATTAAAAAGAAATTTTTTTTTCAATTTCCTGGCCATCTTTTTTCTTTTTCTATTCCATATCTCATTATTGGCTATCTGTTTTCATCTCTTTTTTCCATATTTTTGCAATCCCGGAGGGTATATTTTTATTGGGCAGGATTGCAGACATGTGGTAGTCTGGCGGCTGTATGGAACGAATCTCACAGTTCAATGCACTATATCAACTTGTGAAAAATAATTCATTTGCTCTCTGTGGGATTCGAACCTGAGCCTGGCCAGTACTTGAGTTCGAAGACAAGAGTGTTATCCACTTTGTTTTTTTTTTTTTAATGAAGTTTATTTGCATTTTCATGAAAAAATACATCTTCATACTTACAGCTAGGTAACACATCACGTGTAAAATATTAACCACGAAATAATTATTTACCTGGTACATGTCATACATGAACATCTGGCCCATTTTGTAGACAGGAATGGTCGCGTAAATGGGACAACTCAGGCCGCATTTTCCTACCAAATAAGGCAGAGCTCCTAAATGAAGTGGGTCAGGATACGACAGCAATACTGCATCAATCTGATGCACGTGTCTAGAAGATGATAACATAAAATATTATTTAAATACAATATTTATAATAAATTTAAAATTCTTAATTTACCTTTTCAATTCCCGGATGAAAGATTCATCAAATTGCTCATTCCAGCCACAATCAAGGAGAATCTTAACTTCATCAATCTCCAGCAAATAGCAAGGAGGAGATTCGTTCATGGCTCCAGAAATAGCGTGGAGTTTAATAATAGACGTCATTGTCAATTTCAAAAATACAAAAAACTCAAAAATTTAAATTAATAAAAAAAAAAATATCTTGATAAATTAAGTAACCAAATATGAAAAATTTAAGGTTAGAACTCAATGCCGGTGGTTTATATTTTTACAATTAAAATATTTAAATACTTATAAATTTAATGAGGGCATTAAATACTAAATCAATTGAAGTCACTTTATTTTTTTTAAATTTAACAAACGGCTGCCTCAGACGCTTTATTTTAATTGCAAATACTTTATTCTATCATTCAACGAAGCTATGGCGACTGTTCAGCACACGCGTGGGTCGGGTGATCATAAAAGTTTAAGTAGTATCGAGCATGACTACTACTTGGCTGGGTGACCGCTGGCCACTCGTCGCTTTCAAACGTTAGAGGCGCGGAATAAAGTTCCAATGATCGGTAAAATGGGAATTTTATTGATTCTGGGGCTTCACTCAAACCGACCCTGATGGCAAAACAAACAATAAGAGAGGTGAGAAAAGTATGTAACGCGGGAGAATTTGAATGTAGAGTCTTATAAAACACAGTAGTGATCAAGTAAAATTGAATTATTATTTATTCTATCATTCAAGGTCAATTTGATATACATAATTAGTTCGCTATTCAAATTTAAATCATGGATAAAAAATATATTGTCGTTTAAATTGTCTGTTTTATTTTTAAATCCTAATATAATAACAACTATTATTATTATTATTATTATTATTATTATTATTATTATTATTATTAGATTCAAAATAAAATCTACAAATTAAATGGCAAAAATAAATTGAAAATTTCAAACTAAATAATAATAATAAAGTTAGCCGACGTTCAATAATTTTTGGATTTTTTTTTTAAACAATAAAAAAAAATTTTAGAAAATTGCACCTGTAGTATTTAAAATTTTCTACGAGTATTTAAAAATTCAAAATTGACTTCCTTGTGTTAATATTTTATTAAATAAAATGCAGACAAATTCGTGATGATCGTGAGCACGAACTCGATGTACTGAAAAATAATAGCAAGTAAACGAAATAAAAATAAGATTCGGGTGTGAAAACAAATCAAGAGGTTTTATTGTGTATAATTATTACAATACACATTACAGTTTTGTATTAATGTAGAAATATCAAACTAAAGTGTATTCATACAAGCCAATTTGAAATAATATTAAATATATCGTAAATATAATGTTGTACTTAAATCGCAAAGAGACCTAAAATAATTGCAATAAAATATGCTGTGTGTCACAATTCGAAACAAAAAAATGTGTAGTACTCATAATTTATATTAATATGTAAAGAAAATTATGAAATATGTAGCAATGATTGATATTAATAACTTTTAAAAACACATTTAAATTTTACGAATAGACATAAAAATTAATTATGTAATTCGAATTCAATTTTATCAATCTAATAATAAAATTGTGAAATCTACAATTATTTAATTTAATAAAATTCCATCGACTAACTAGTTGGCGGTGGAGGCGGTGGCGGTTGAGCCAAAAGAGTTGGTAGAGAGTTAAGATCGATCCCAGGTGGTGCTGGATTTTGTTGCTGCTGCGGTGGCGGAGGGACGGGAGCAGCTGGCGGCCAACTTCCCATGGGAGGTTGCTGCCACCCTGGATAACCTGGTGGAGGCGCAGTGCCTGGTGGCGGAGGTCGCATGGACGCTTGCTGAGCCTGCTGCCAGGGAGGAATTCCCATACCCGGTGGTGGCATCTGAGTTGGAGGCATTTGTCCCGGTGGCGGAGGTTGATTATTGCCAGCCATCCACGGCATCAGCGGTGGAATATTTGTCTGAGCTGGCGTAGACCCTGGTGGTGGAGGTGGGGGCTGCATAACTCCTGGTGGCGGAGGCATGCTCACTGGTTGTTGTTGCCACTGCATGTTCATTCCATTCATACTGTTGGGATCACCTTGAGTCCAAGGTGGTGGTGCCATACCAGGTGGTGGCATCATTGGTGGAGGACCGCCTTGCATCATTTGCGGTGGTGGGTGTGCTGGTGAGGCCATCAGAGCTCTAGGAGCCTGCTGACGATCAAACAGACCCGGATAATTCGGATTCGCGGTGGCATTAGTGCGCTGTGTTGTCTTTGATCTGTCTGGCGGTGGACCTTCTCCTAATTCAGCCATAAGTGACATGTATTCCTCATCGATCTTCGCTTTATCGCCAGCTGGACCCATTCCAGTCATTCCTGCAGCTGCTGGACCACCCTGACCTGGACGTTTCGAACGACAATCACGTGCGATATGACCCGCACCACCACAACTTGAACACACAATGTTGTTTGTAACATTTGGCTTATCAGGACACAGCCATGATTTGTGATCAGAAGCTCCGCAGTTCGTACATCGCGGACCGTCATTTTCACGCAAAGTTCCGTTGAGTAAAGCTAGCTCACGCAACTGATTGCGTCTCAAATCATTTTGTCCTTCGGGTACTTCTACACCCTGTCTAATTATCTCATGGATCTGTAAAAAAAATTAAAAAATTATCATCAAAATGATTAAACAGTAAAATTATAAATCGATGATAATAATTACTTACTCTTTCGACTGCTTTTTTGACAGCTTCCAAATTATTAGCAGTTATATATGCGTGCAATGGTTCATCTTCACCCGGTAAAGGTTGTCCGTCTTTTCTACCAACTTTTCCTTCTTTCACGGATCCTTTCCCACGGATAATTATTTTAGCACCAGTTTCTTTTTCCATAGCTAAAAAAAAATAAATAAATAAATAAAATAAAAAATAAAAAATAAAAAAATTTTCTAGCAAAAATTAAATAAAATATTTACATTTCAAAGTATTTCCACGTGGTCCAATAAGCAGTCCCACAAAATTAATATCCGGATGCTCTTCCTGTGGTATCATAACTTTATCATGCACGCGGATAATTGGCGGCCTGAAATCAATAATTAATAATCAGTATCTTAATTAAAGAGCCCAAGTAAATAAAAATTTTAATTTCCTTCTCCAAGGGATGCTTACTTGTAGTCTGGCGGAGGTTTGAAGTCAGGGTTAATTTTCAATATCTTTTGAATAAGATTATGTCGCTCTTCTTCCAATTTACGTCTTGTGCGATACTCTCTGGTATTCAACCGTTTACCGTCGCTACTGTAAATGGGCTCAGGCGAGGGTGATCTGAAAAAAAAATATATAACTGTCATGCAACGATGTCGCTACGAAGATGGTACTATTTTATAAGCGACCTGATTCTATTGATTTAGCCTGAATCAATGATAAGCTAATCGCAGATCGAGTTCAAAAAATAATAGTGGCTCGTTAAGAATAAAAAAAGATAAAAAATTAATTAAAAGAATCATAATTAAAAAAAAAAAAAAAAAAAAAAAAAAAAATCAAAGCAATGTGCAGTTGTAACTTCGATACTCTAATAAACGCCGACTATGTCGGAAAGTGATTAATTATTTATTATAAAATAGTATTTTAATGGTAATTTATTATTATTATTTTTTGTAAAATAAATTTCCAACATTGCCCGTGTTTTAAGGTCAAGTATGAGGAGTCACACTTGCTGTGAATATAATAGTGTGATTGATCATTTATTCAAATTAATATTGTAGATAAACCACTGGAAGACTGCACGATTGTACACGGCGGATTTGGGTATGATGTCAGCTGCTAAGATAAATCCTGTGATTATTAGAAAAATACCTAATGTTTCATTATTATTATTATTATTATTATTATTATTATTATTATTATTATTATTATTATTATCATTATTATTATCATCATTAATTTGACTGTAAATTTTAATTCAAGTACTGTACGATGATTAAAATAGAGCAACAGGTCCTGCTATAATAATTATAATAATAAATGTTAAGCAATGTCCTATTGGAATAAATCAATTGATTAAAAAAAATTAACAAAGGATAGAATTAATGAAATAATTAAGATGTACCTGAAAGTAATAATCAATTGAATGTAAAATTTAGTTTTATTTAATTTAATTTAATTTTTTTCCTGTAATTAGCTCGTTAAATATTTTAAATTAGTCATCAGTGTAGAAAGACCTAGCGAAATTTAATTATTACTAGAATGCTTCCAAATAATTTTTTTTTTTTTAATAAAAAAACCTCGGAATCTAAGCTCTGACTCTTGGTCTCAGGGTCAACAGACAAATTATTTTTTTCGTTAAAGTAAGGAAATAATAAAGATAAATGTAAATGAATGCAGTAAACGCGCAACGAATTGTCATAAATAATTATTCGATGCTTATTAGCATGTAGGCGGTGTAGTAAACGCTTTTCAAAAAAAAAAGGAATTAATAAAAATATAAATTGATTAGGGCAAACCAATATTATCATAATTCATCATTTGCTTGTGTGTTTGTGAAGAATAAATCTGAGCCTTGGCATTTTTTAAAAATACTGAATTGAGTCATGAAGATACGAATTGTTTTTTTTTTTAGTCCTTAATTTTAGCCATTTTGCTTAAATTGATTATTTAATGGCGTTTATTTGTAGAATGCTGAATGGTCACTAGGTAGTTTAGGTGGATAGATTACGGTCACTTTGTTGTATGTATAGTTTTCATTCAAACCTTTCCTCAGGATTAAGTGGAATCCCCAGGTCTCCGGTCCTTAGTTTCCTGCTGATTTCCTCAATCTGCAGCTGAACTGTAAACCAATGGGTTAGAGGGGGCAGAAACCCCAACAGTTAGACAAAAGTTTATATGCTAAATACTTAATACATTTTATAAACCGAAATTTTGGTTTCCATTTTTCCTCTGAAGCATGTGAGGTATCTCAATAACTCAATTACTAATTAATAAATCATTAGCTTTCTTTTTTTTTTGTTTATAAAAATAATTAATTTAGTTAATAAATTTTCTGTAAAGTTTTTAAATTCAAAAAGTACCACACATACCATCAGGTTGTTATTTACTGTATATTGAATTATAAAATTCAATATACATGGAAACATTCTTACCTCCGCACTTATTTTTTTTTCTTTTTATAATAATCATTTAAAGCACAAGTATAATTATTATAAATATTTATCGAAATTATGCATAAAAAAAAATATATAAAATTAATTAAAAGCTTAGTAATAAATATTTTAAAATTTAAATGTATATTAGAGTAATCATAATAAAAAAAAATTAAAGTAATTGATAAAATTAAAGGTAATTAAAAAGAAAAAGTTAATGAATCAACTAATTAAAATAATTAGTCAACTTACAGAGATAAGCTCGTTCCTGTTCGGCAGTTAAATTCGTTGGTAGGACAGTAGGCATCCCAGGGATAAAAGTTTTGTCATGTTCACTACCACCCCATCTCGTCTTCCTCCTTTTACGCCGCTCCTCTTTTGATTCTTTCTCCGACTTGCCATCGTCTGCAAAAAAAAAACCATATTCTTTTTATGATAAATTATCAATTAAAATGATCAACTTTAAATAAATACCTTCGGACTCGCGTTTTTTTGAGGATATTGAGTTATTTAATGCTGTCCCATTAGCAATCGCTGCTGAAACAGCAGCAGCAGCAGCGGCCGCAGCAGCCGCAGCTGCATTTGCACTTGAAGCATTTTGAGCATTTTGTAAGTAACTTGGGTTCAATAGTGATGTGTAATTACGCGACTGATTCATTATCAGTCTCTTTTATAATTATTATTTTAAATTAAAATTTATTTTTTTAGTTTATTTTATTTTATTTAAATAAAATGTACACTTTTGCACACCAGGTCGACAACTCTGCCTTGCCTTGTAGACAAAAATGGCGACACTATGGATATGGACAGGATGATGGTGACGATAACCAATAACTGAGCCCGTAGTCACACTACGTTAGATAAATAAAAATTACAACTAGCTCCATCTATACTTTGCTTGCTGTCATTACAGATCTCAGTCATGAAAATGAAGATAAATAATTCACGTGCTGTTTATTTATTATAGTTGCTGACTATTTTTAAAAACAAATGGATTTTTATTAATTATTTGAATTTCAAAAAGAAATTTGAATAATTATTTTGCGAAAAATGATTGATTTAATTTTATCTAATGGAAATGTATTTGTTTGGAGCGCTGAAGGTATTTATATTTACGTCCTCTAGAAAATGTCACTCCAAAATTTACTATGGAATTTGTTTTTTAAATTTTATAATAGCAGTTTTCAAAATTTAAACTGTCAGTTTGTTACGCGATTATTTTTAAATTTTAAGTCATAAAAGTCGAATAAAATTTTCTAAACTCATGTTAAAAAAAATATCAATGACAGTTTAGTCAGCAGACAATTTAAATTTTTAAAAATGAATAATAATTTATTAATTATATAAATTTACGTCATCTAAAAAATGTCACTCCAAAATTTCTTATAGAATTAATTTTTAAAATTTTTTAATAGCAGTTTTCAAAATTTTAATTGTCAGTCTGGTACGCGTTTATTTAAAAATTTTAAATCTTAAAAATCGAACAAAAATTTCTAAACTCATGTGTAAAAAAAAAAACAATGACAGTTTAGTCAGCAGGAAATTTTTAAATTTTCCCATAAATAATTTTAAAAAATGACTACGAGCTTTAAAAATTTTTGTATTGATGTTTTTTGTAATTAATAATTCCAGTAATTTTTTAAATTTATTTAGACTGGCTGACATTAAGAAGACAACATCGTATAATTGGTGCGACAATTGGTTGTACTCCTACACTACCACGACAAGAAGTTTTACATGGACTTCCTCTGATGCTGATACCTGAAGAAGTAACTTTATTGTTGGAGACTAAAATAGCTAGACTGATTGAGTATCCGTGCTTAAGACAAGAGCCGGATGATGATTTGAAAAAAGTATTTGAAGATCACAGGAAGAGGCTTTTTGCTGAGCAGGACGAGTGCTTGAAGGAAGGAAAAAGGCTGCAGGTTTGTAGACCACTACAATTTAATTATTCTAGTGAAGTTCAGACTTGTAATCTATTTTAGATACTTGGAAAAATCGAATCCATTGTAGAGGGGAAGAGACGCAAGATATTGGGGTTGAAAACTTCGAAAAAGAATATGAGGAAGTCCTTGGACGGCAGCACAGCAGAGGCGGCGAGTAAAATAGAAATAGATCGCGATGCTCTTGTGGCTGAGGAACTTGATAAGCTTCCCAAGCTTGACCCAGATGATTCCTTGGTTCAAATCCATACAAGTGAGTCTATTAATTTTTTTACTTGGAAGTATAAGTACTTTTATTTTAATTGTCCTAGATTATCCTTGGAAAAATGATAATGTCAAAGAAGTTTCATGGAATTATCCTCAGTCTGATGAAGAAAAGTTGAGGTGTCAAGTCTACAAGGACTTATGGAGCAAAGGATACTTTTTAACTAGCGGAGAGAAATTTGGTGGTGATTTTCTTGCATATCCAGGTAAATTTTAATTATTGATTAATTGGCAGGACATGTCCTGGTTTCCAATGGTTTCCAAAAACAATTCAGCTGACAACTAGTTACTGACATTGAGCTGAATCTATAAATAGAAATTTTAATTCCAGGTGATCCTTTGATGTTCCACTCGCAATTCATTATCCTGTGTACAAATATTGACGAAGAGATTACAATTCTTGACCTAAGTGGCCAATGTCGAGTCGCTTGTCACGTCAGGAAAACTCAAGTCTACGCATACTTTTCTGATGACAACCAAGTTACCTATCAATCTTTCCAATATGAAAACTCGTCTATGATATAATTAATTATAAGCTCGTGTAAAAAATAAATTATTAATAATAAAATTAACTGAAATTTATTCATCAACTACTTTTAAATAGCATCGATTAGTTTAAAACGGTCATGCTGCTTGTCCGGTATGACATTGAAGTGTTTCTTGTAAATGACTTCGCCTTTTCTGTCAGAATAATGTCTCTGTACCCAAGTGTGGTCCCAATTGAGATTACACTTTTCGCAAGTGATGACAACTTTTCCCGGTACTATTGCAAACAGTGTTCCATTTTTACCAAACCCAACCTAGATAACAGAATTATTGATGAACATAAATGAAATAATTACTTGTAGCTAGTAAATATATTAATTAATTAATTACATTAAGACCAGGGTGCCATCGTGGTGTTAATTGAGTAGCCAATGAAGTTCCTGCAGTAACAATATCACCGTCCTGACGTTTCCAACCCCTATGTCTAGGTCTTGTTTTATTACCGCCTCTATTTTGAGTTGTCGTTCCTACTTTTTTAGCTGCGTTTCTTACAGTCACTAAAAAAAAAAATTATTAGATAAATTATTATTGAAGTTTAATAAAAATATATTTAAAAAAAATATTTATGAGTGTGAATAGTAACTGACAAGTGGGAATTTTTTTAATTTTAAAATAAATAAACTTTCAGTAGAATACAAATTTTTAAATGCGGATTTAGATCAATGGAAAATTAGTACGCGCATTTTTTTAAATTTTATTATTTTAATTTATTTATTTACTTATTTAAAATTTATAAATTGTCTGATGTCTGCTACATTCATTCATAAAATACTTTTTTTATAAATCTTACCATGATCATAAGTAATTTTAACAGGAACTAATAAATTTTGTTTGATATTTTGTAGCTTAGAAAACGCAAATTGTGATATCATTGACATTTTTATTTATAATGATTATAATTTATAATAATTAATAAACAGGATGTTAATTATTATTTTTTACAGTAACTAGAACTCGATTGCTTTTATTTACTAACTCCAAGTCGGTAAAATATTTTTTTTTTAAATAAAATCAGCTGATGATAAAAAGAGCGACACTGTACTGAAGTTAGCTGACGTCTAAAAGTTTTTGGATTTTTTTAAAATGATAAATTATAAAAAAAAAAATATTTGAAAAAATTGCACCTGTAGTTTTTTAAATTTCCTACATGTGCATATTTTTAGTTTTTCTTTTTTTGTAATTTATTTGTTTAAAAAAATAAATCCGAAAATTGTCTGCTAACTTCAGAATGCGACACTTGCGCCTCTATTAATTTGTTGAAATAATTGAGTAATTTTCGAATTTTTTTTTAAACAAATAAATTGCAAAAAAACAAAAACTAAAAATATGCACATGTAGAAAATTTTAAAAACTACAGGCGCAATTTTTTCAAAAATTTTCTTTTTAAATATTTATTGTTTAAAAAAAAATCAAAGAATTATTTGACGGCGGCTAACTTCAGAGTCATTGATTATAAATATATACAATGTGTGTAAAGTGAGTATATTTAATATATAATGTAATATATGATGATGAAATTGCGCGGAATGGGAAGGCAGCCGAAGGCAGCCTAAATATTTACATCTTAAAGTACTTTTGGTGGTTTAATTATTATTTGTCACAATGATAGACGGAAACATATCAATGGAGGAGGACACGGAGCTACGAGACCTAGTGGTACAGACTCTAGAAAATAATGGAGTTCTTGCTAAAGTCCGGGTAAGTTTTTATCAATTATTTATCACAAAACCTTGGAGGTTAGCTGGTGATTTGCGGCGGCGTAATAAAACTTTAACAAAAATAACACTTTGGCTTTTAATTGTCCCACCTGGTGCACATTCAAAAACTAAAATTACATTTGTTTGTTTTGTTTAGGCTGAACTTCGAGCCAGTGTCTTCTTAGCGCTTGAAGAACAAGAATCCGTAGTTGTGAGTCTCATACATTTTAATTTCCTGGCTCAGCCAGTTCAGTATCCAGCTAGAGCACCTGGACAAGTCACTGAAAAGTATCTCCAGTCACCATGTCCAGATTTGCTGGTGTTCTGGTTGGATCCACTTGTCTTGGTGATGATTTTTTATGAGTAAATTTTGTTTTTTATAGAATCCCGAACCACTTTTAAACAAAACAGTAAAACAGTACCTGGCAAATTCAGAAGGAAAATTATTATTTTCATTAGTTAGAGAATTTTTAGAATACTTTGGGTTGGATTACACAATATCTGTTTACGATCCAGAAACTTATATTGGAAAGGAGTATAATTATATGGGCAGAAATAAATTGTGTGAAAAATTGGGTATTAATTCAACAGAACCTTTGCTTGGGGAACTACTTAAGAACAGCATTAATGGTGCCTTCAACAATTCAAAGGTATTTATTTTTAATTAATAATAATAATGATGATAATAATAATAATTATTAATGATTATATTTATGTTTAAATTAGAATGAAACAATAAATGATAGCAATTTAAAATCATGTGAAACAAGCAATATAAATAATACAACATTTGATGTATCAATTCCAAAAGTAGCCCATAAAGAATCAGTATCACTATCAAATGACAATGACTCATCGGAAAAAGCCGAAAGTATTTCGGATTTTAGTCAAGATATTCCAATAAACGTGACAATAACAGATAAAAAAACGTCCGGTAAAATATTAACTAATGCAGTAACTGATACCTCAAGTTGTGAAGTAAATAATAAATCACTCAGGGAAAGTGTAAGTGTGGATCTCGATGATTGTCAACAGGACAACAAATTAGATGACTGTGAAACTGCTAACAATAATTCATCATCGGCCCAAAATAATCAAAATTCCGGCTCGGTAACACCAAGCTGCCCCTCGTATGAAACTAAAAATGACAATGAGTCACATATACTATTAAATAAGAGTGAGCATTTAATCAAGTTTGACGAGTCGACGATTGTCGACCCGCAATTGGATTCAAATGAGGATGAATCAAAGTCTAAAACACCAGCAACACTTACAGCGACAGCTGTCAGTAGCGTCGCACTACAAAATACAAACAATGCTCAAAATTTACGTAAAGTTGATGTGGATAATAATTCTATTGGTAAGACTGTTTATTTTGAAGAAATAATAGTTGATGGTAAATTAGAAAAAGTCGGAGCGGCTAAAAAAAATGAATCATTACTCGGAGATTTACCGCCCATCGTCCCGAAAACAAACTCTATTTTTAGCGACTTACCTCCTCTGAATGGAAAAAAAACAAACATTAATGATTTAAAGGAATTAATGGACATTGGCTTGAGTATGTTCACTTATTTATTTATTTAATGATTAATTTACGTGATGATTGACATGAATAATTATTTTATTGCAGCAGATGTAGACAACTATGAAGAAGATTTTGTGTCATCGGCGTCCGGCAGCACAAATGAACAGAGTCCAGCAAAAAATCCTGATAGGAATGAGGAGCAGAGTCCGGTGAAGCAGCAACAGCAGCAGACGATTGACGAAAAAAGTCAGAGCGCTCGGAGCGAAGAAATAAGCGAAGAGATCGACGAAATAGAAGAGGTACTGAGCACTAATATTTCTTGTGTGAGTGATTCTCTTGTTATTTGAAATAATTTACTTCCACCTTCAAGAACACGTCGCCGGTCGACAAACTGTAGCGAAAATTATGATGCAACTCAACTATTTATACTAGTTTAAGCATCATTGTTTTATTGCAGCTTGATGATACCACCGGAGATAAAAGTATGACTAATTTCGGGACGGGTAATGCGCTGGACTGTTCTGAAGAAGCGTAGTTTGTAATTTATTGTTATTTATAATCGTAATTACCATGAGAGTCTTTTTTGTCTAACGAAAGAACGGAATCCGTGGATCATTTCAAACTCTTATAAATCATGATGATGATGATGATCATAAAGAATCCATGCGGTTGCGATTTTTCATTAACGAAAAATTAAAGACACTTGAGCGGTTCAATGTCCCTAATTCAGGACACGGACACTGCCAGAGACGGCTCAATGTATAATTGGTAAGTTGCGCTGCAAAAAAACGTAGAAGGAATCAGTCTGAATATTATTATTCTATAACTATTTCTTACCCTCACTCTCACTCTCGCTCTCTCAAGTATCGAATTTTATCCATAATTTTTTTGTACAGAGATAAATATTATAAAAAAATGAAATATTTTTCTACATTTTGTAGTACAAATACAATTTATTATAAACAATACAAATGTATAGAAAGCTGGTGGTTTGGCGAATAAACTAGAGTTTATTGATATAAAATAAAAATAATAACTCGGATAACAGATTATATATTAAAATTTTAAATTGTTTATATATTTGGACAAGTTTCCTCCTGCGTTATTCTGCAAATGCGCTTAGTATTACTATTATTATTATTATCATTATTATTATTATTTAAAAATAATTATAAATAGTAACTGTATTACGTTTACCAGAGAGATCATTTATGGACTGTAAGTAGTGACGTTTGTTGACGTCATTGATATTTAAAAAATTACTGTTCCACTTTGCCCACTGTAATTAACATTTTTTTTTGTTTGTTCGTTAATCGTAAAAATATTTCTGCATATATTATGACTGTTGTGTATTACCTCATTTGACTGAAGCTAACTGCTAAAGTATCCGAAAAAGATACTGGTAAATCATCCGTCTTAAACAAAATGGATTGCCTGAAAAAAAAACAAATCTATCAAGTTATTTTTTCTTAAAGATAATATGGTGCTAAGTGTTTTTTAAAATTTAAATTATCTATCAGAGTTTAAGTAAAGTAAAGTAAAGTTAAGTACTTGTATATTTTTTCTTGCTGACTGCAAGGACTTTGAATATTAAATATTTAATAAAAATAGTAATAATTAATAAATGAATACGACTAATGAGTAATTAGTAACGACAAAAGTTTTATAAAACAATTGTTTTTAAACTGTAGAATGATGTATACTATTGTGATTTTTGGGCAATCCAATACAGTGAGAATTATTAAAGCAATTCCAATTAAATGATACGATAAATCATTTCATCTTTATGATGTATTAAATTTAATTTAAAAAAATAAATAAATAAGAAACTTGAGTACAATTTAAAATTTTAAAATTGACTCAATAAATTTTTAATGCTGTATAGAATATATATCTCGTATTGCGTATTTAATTGTAAGAGACATCGATCAATTTTTTCATATGTTCATTTTTTTCTGCTGTAACTATAGTATATATATATCGCGTTACTAATTCCAATAGGACATATTTTTACTCACCCTTTTGGATTTAGTCACTAAGTTTAAAACCAAAAGGGCGCGCAAATTTTTTTTTTATTACCAATCGTTTTGGAGAGTTGATTTAAAGCTAAAAATTGTGAAAACTACAAGGGCGTAAAATTTAAGTTGCACGTCATTTTGGAATTAATAACGTGATATATTTAACTTATAAAACTTATGAGATATCAAAAGTAATGGGAAAAAAAAAAGAAAATGGAAAAATACATTTATAAGGCTGCATTTAAGAAAAAAAAAAAACTGAGCTTGACCAACATTCGCCCGTAAATTTGAAAAATATAAACCAACAAAATAATTACAAAGTAAGCAGGTGTGTTCCTGACCAATCGACGTGGTTACATTTTGTTATCAAAATATATATACGTAATTAATCAGTCACGCGCTTTTTTAAACCGCGTGACTGATTAAGAAAAAAAGAAAAAAGAAATGAAGTAAAATAATTTAAATTCAGGACTGCATTGAACATTCCCTCGTATAATTTATTAGCGAATACATTCCAATATATTTCTGATTATAATTTACGTTATAACAATTAAAGATAAAGTTTAATTATATATTTTTCATCACGAAAAAATATACAACACAATACAGAAGTAAATTTAAAAATTTATATTTTTAAATTATTTACACAGAAAAAAATTAATTAGATATTTAATGTTATTAAAATTCAAGTTAATTGTCTGTAAGTTCCGATCATTAGTCCATTTAATTTATATATTGTTACTACTGAAATACTTTTTTATTTACAATAATAATTATTATTATTAATTATTTAGTTTAAGACTAGTATAATTTATTTACTTTTTTAATTGAATAGACTCGACATAATTATAAGTAATTAATTAAATAATTATTAGTATGTCTGTTAATTAGTTAAGAAAGATAATTATCAATGATATATATATTTTCACATAAATATACAGAAGATATTGACGACAATTCGTAACCACGTTGAATATATTGGTAGCTATATTGTGCCTTTTAGCGTCTATTGATAATTAAAGTAATTAATTTAATCATAAAACAATGCAAATAATATCGTGGAATTGTACATGTGGAGTTGTCATATTATTACGACTAATTATATGCTAATTTGTTATATATATTTTGACAACCACCACATTTTTATAGACACTATTTATTTCGATATTTTTAAAAATCAATTTATTTAATTAACACCGATTATTTTAAATATTTTTATGTACTTTATAATATTTATTGTGCATGCTTTTAATAATAATTTGTTGTAACTGTTTATCGTAATATTTTATTTGTTTATATTATTATTATTATTTTAATTGCATTTATCTGCATGAATTTAAACGGAGAAATAAAATTACAGAATAAAAATAATGAATAACTTTAAAGAGCTTCCGGTTTATTATTAAATCTGGAGATACTTTATACCTTACTGAGCATTGTATATATTATTATATATATATAAACATGAATAGTTGATAATTTCATAAATATAATGGAATTGATTTATAATTATAATCTTCGTATGTAAACTTTTATCGAAACAAAAAGAAATAATCAAAAGATGGAATCAAATATTATTGAAAACACAATTATTTTTATTAAAATAGTTTTAAATGCGATTTATTATTATTATTTTATACACTATCAATTAATAGAAAGTGGATTTTCTACCCTTCAGAATTAGAGCGTAGAGAGATTCTCTCACACATTTTTTTTAAATTTAAAATGGGTGTAAGTGTAGCAGACATACGACAATTTTTCAATTGCATATAAAAAAATTAAATAATTGAAATAATAAAATTAAAAAAAAATGCATGTACTGAATTTTGAATTGTCTCAACATGCATTTTTTTATTTTTATTTTATAAACATTTAAATTTGTTATTTTAAAATTTTTAAAATTGTCAGGTGTCCGCTAACTTTACTATCATAATTTCAAGTGGAATAACCACTTGGAAATTTTTTTACCTTCACAAAATTTTATGCTCTACATGATACTGAAAAAAAAATTTTCAACTCAAAATATGAAAGAATCAAAAAATTTTTAAACCACTGAGAGTTTCTCTTATCGCTTAAAAAAATGAACAGTTTTATTATTTAAAATTAATAAATATTCCATCGAAGTTCTTATAAATATTTTTGTGGCCGCCCAATAGTTGTATTGACTTTTGTGGAATTTAAATAACTCGACACTAGATTTATATTCGTGTGAAATAGATATAAATAATGTTCCTATGTAATTTGTAAAAAAAAAAATTAATTTAAATTTTAAAGAAATGATAGTAAGTGTATTCAGTCCAAATAAAATAATGTATTTACAGATAATAATAATAGTTATTATTTATCAATTATCAATATTCATGAATACAAAAATCAATTATTTAACATTTTTATAATTATCATTATTTATGTAATTGAAGTAAAAAAAAATTAATTTGGTATAACAATAAGAATATTTTTTCTAGTAACTCAATTGAACTAACAAATTACATCATCTTATGTTACCAAAAAGTATAACACTGACACTGAAAGTAGCAGACATTTAAAATTTTATGTATTCAAAAAATAATTTTAAAAAATTCACTCAGAATTATAACTTGTAATTTTCCAAAATTATTTTCTGTTAATATTTAAAAATATAAAAATTTCCAGTTGTCTGCTGCTTCCACTGTCATATTCATGTTTCAACACATAAATACATAAATTTATTTACAATCTATTACGTTCTCTTTGCAATCGATTGCTGTAAGCTTTCGATACGACATTGAATGCATCCATATAACGATCCATGCACATCGCGATACATTTCTGTAACAAAAAAACAAAATAATTAGACTCCAATTTTCCACCAGTTTAAAAATCCAAAATTAATTAATTCTCATTAGTACATAATATATTTCCATATACATATTTATAAATTTTCATATAAAAACAAGATTTATTTAAATTTCGATTTGAAAATCCTGCCCTTAATTAAATAGTTCTAGATTTTTTAATGACGTTTCATTTAAACCAGGATCAAAATGTCTACATATTATAAATATATATATTAATATCATATGCCAACGATATTAAATAAATTAAAAACTTTATAAACAAAACCCTAAAAAATTCAAATTTAAATTCTCTTAAATAAAAAATTCTATGGACATAAATTTGTACCTGCTCTGAACTATCCAAGGAGGTGCCGGGCTTGGCGATACATTTTTTGAAGCACTTCTCCGTTATTTTCTAAAAGTAATTTTAAAAAACAATATATTTAATTTATCAGTCATAAATATTAATTTAAATAAAAGATATAATTATGCAATGTATTACCGTGAGTAATTCTTGGGCATTTGCTACGGCTATTTCCTGCTTAACCTGCTGCATAAGTTCATCGCGTTCTGCACCAGACAATGCCCCAGTTTGCAATGACTCCATTGTTTAAATTTATTTATTTTTTATAACTACTTATTAATTTATTTATTCAATTATTTTAAGTGTACAGAGTACACTTTTTCTCACACCGGTGGACCACGAGACAACAGCCAGCTGAAGTCGCTCACTTTTCGTGATATCGATTGTTGCGCATGTGTCCAACCTACACGATATATCGATACTTGCAATCGAATGTTTTGAATTTAAAATTAACTTCAGTTTATGGGAACATTTGATTTGAAGACCATTACAAATAATAATTAATTAATTAATTTTATGAATTTATTTAATTAATTAAATTTAATTATGGACCCGCTTGATAATAATCTTGAAAATATTTCTGATAAACTTTTAAATTATCTATCAAATAGTTGCAGAAAACCAATTAATCCTGCTGGTATATTTATTATTATTATTAATTATTAATTAATGAGTGCGAATGTAACAGACATCAGACAAATTTAAAATTATTAATTAATGGAATAAATACTTAATAAAATAAAATTAAAAATAAATGCGCATTCAAAAAATTTTGAAATAAATAAGTGCATTTTTTAAAATTATTTATAATTTTAAATTTGTCTGATGTCTGCTACATTGACACTCATATTAATTACTATAATTTTTATAATAAAAATTTACATATTTTAATTTTCGATAAAAAATAGGTGATAAAAAAACAGCAAGATCTCCAATTATTTTTGATTTGATCGCTGGAGTTGAAGAAACTGAATTTAATTATGACCATAAATCCTTGGGATCCAAAAACTGTTCATGTTCTTATCACGCTGATTATGATAAGCCTCAAATTATAAATCCATCTGCTGATATCAGCCCACGATTCAAATGGAAAAAGCATTTAATGTTTTTACGAATCATGACTTGGCTAAAGTCATGTGTAAAAAAAGACTGCGACGTTTCAGTAAATGATATCCGGAAACTGGTTGAACAGTTGACGAAAAATCGAGAAAATAAATTGAAGAGAAGTGAACCTAGAAGAATTTCTATGAAGATCAAGAGGAAGAAGAAAAAAAATTTAGTTAAAGATGATGATTTTGAAGTGGTAAAAGTAATAAGAAACGGAACGGAAATTAATTATACTAACGGTGAAGTTTCAATGATAAAAACGATTAAAAAATCAGTGTTGCCAGAAAAAGATGTAGAGGACAGTCAAAATAGCCCAGAGGTGAGTTTTGGTGAGGATTCTATTCCGAAAAAATTATTCAGTCAAGGGGACAGTATCGCTGACAGTGGAGTCGGGCTTCAAGATTCAATTGACAGTCGCTTGGAATCGCAAATGCAGAGCGAAAGTAATTGCAGTATAGTTCCTGAGTCTGTCGAGTCATTGAAACAATCAGAGTCAATAAATTCTTTTAAAAGACCCCATGATGTAAAGATACAAGAGATCAAAGAAAAAGACTATCCGATATCATCACAGCAACTGATGCTAGTTTTTGAAGAATGTCAGCTAGACGATTTCGCGCTCACTATCACTCGCACTTTTCTCGATGACTTTGTCTCCGAAGAAACTCTCAATCATATTTATGAAAATAAAATAATTGTTGTAGAAGCTCTGCAGATAATTGGAGATTTTGTTAATCAATTAGAAAGACGAGAAAATGCTGACATAACAATCTGTCATTTTTTTATCAAATGTATCGTCTCAACTATCAAAAAAATCTTCAGCAACTCGTCATACAAAAATCTTACGGTAATTATCAGTAAAAAATATCATAATGTCAACATTTATTATTAAATTTTTATTTTTAGAATATGCAGAGACAACTTTGTATATCAGTAGTTCTAGAACTAAACAAGTCCCCTAATATTTTAAAAGAAACTTTGAATTTTCTGATCACGGAGCTGTTGGACTTAGCGATGGAAGAAACCCAACTGAGGGACAATCGGCTGAAGAATTCAATTGACAGACAACAACTTTTGATTTTGTATGGATTAGAAACGGTAATTACGAAATACAGCGCAATGTTGAAGTGTGAAGCAGCTGAAGTGAATGATGAATCGACTTCTGAAGTAACTCGCATGTGGCGAAGAAATTGGGTCTCTTACATTAATCACTTATCGAGTCCCCAACGGCAAGTTCCCGCTGAAGATTTAAATTTGTTTTTAAAAACAAATTTGAATATATTATTAACAAACTATAAATCCAAAAATTCTTTGAAGGCAGAGTGGGTTTCTAAATTAATTTGTTTACTGTCAGAATAATTTTAACTTGAGTTTTAAGTCTTATGATTTTTTGTTTTTAAAAAATTATTTATTTTAACGGATATTTATCATTTATAAAATTTAAGAATTTTAAGTCATATTAATTATTGTAAAGCTTAGTAATATAAATAAAAGTATCGTATTAATTGTCGGTATCGGAGACGAGTTTGGATTATTTGATGTTTCTAGTTGACATAGTGCCGTTGCATTTTCAGGAAGTACACTTTTTAATTCGTTTGAATAATCTTCAAGAAGACAATATTCACTACAATTTTGTAAATGGAATGGGACTGTTTCATTATATGTATAGAACATCATCTGCAATTACATAAGAAACAAGATAACGATAATTATCATACATTTAAATACAAAGAATCTGTACGCAGAAAAAAAGGATTTCGTGGCGCAAAAATTTTTGCATTATAAATTAAAAAGAAAAATTTTCTTGGGACGAATCCTTTTTTTCTGAGTATTGCATAATGGAGTTTTTTACCTTAATCGCATATTTATTAGTTACGGAGTCAGCATATACTTCAAAAAGCAATGCCGCTGCTGGACTCAAGATGTGAGGAGACCATGAGTTCATAATTTTTAATAACCCGATTAAAGTTCGTTCCTCGGCGCTGTACATAAGGATTTTAAGTTTGCTGGTCCCGTTACTTTTCTCGTGCGCCATTGAGTTGCTGATTATTTTCTGCAATAATGTTCCGCCGTTCAGTTGGATCTGACGTTTAGTCTCAGCCAATTGCTCGTAGGACAAGAAAGTCGCGTCCAATAATTTGTCAGGATATAAATTCTCAGCCCACGTGGGAAGTGACAAATTTGAATCAACCTAAATTACGATTAATTTTTTAAGTGATTTAATGACAGCTATTATTCCTTAGACTTACAATAGTTCGAAAAGTTGACAGCAAAAGTGCAACATCTGAAGGTTTTTCTATTTTCGAGCCATAGGATTCTGTCAGAGTATTATATAATAATTTATGTTCATCAGGAGTTTTAGCGACTTGAGCTTTTTTTTCGTCTTCAATAAAACTGGGGCACAAACTTCCTAGTAATAGAGTATCTCGATCTGCTGCTACATAGTCTGAAAAATATATAAATTTATATTTTCATGTCCTTGTAATGACAACTGTCGAGAATTTATTAATTTACCTGTTGGAACTGGCTGCCAATTTAAATTCGCTTCCCATTTCTGAGCTTCAGCAGGTGGCCAAAGACCCGCGTCAACCAAAAGTCCAGAAATCATAGACAGAGGATACTCTGTAGTGCGCATGCGCATTATTTCCGGATGGAAAATTTCTCCGAGAAAAGAATTATATCTTTTCCTCAAAAATACTCCCAGATTGTACATGTCCAATTTAGCCGACTATTTAAATAATCACATGTAATTCCAATGTAAAAAAAATATATTTGAATAAATGATAAATATATACTTACATTGACCATATCATCAGTTGACTCCAAAAAGTATTTGTAGTCTAATTTTTCAGGAAACATGAAAGTGTTGTTTTGATTAATTTGAATTGGCGCGTACATTTTATGCGAAAATACCTGAGATTTCAAAATAAAATAAACTATTAATAAAAAAAATATATATATATTTATCACTATGATTATAAATAATTGATAGTAATTACCACATGAACTAGCTTCAATTCTTGTTCTGAGAGTACAGACCTTGAGAAAAATAACACAAGAATCCAAAGTGCAAACATTGTGACGGCAAAATCTATACGTTAACAATTAAACATATTTTTAAAAAATTAATATTATTATTATTTTATAAATTTATCAATTAAAAGAAGATAATTAATCAAAATAAAAAATGTACGAACCAACAGCAAGATAAAAAAATTTCTTCCGCCTCACTGATGTAAAAGATGACACTAGACTCGTAATCGTTTCATAGACTCTTTCTCCCACTTGAATTACCACAAGTGAAGCGGGAGAATAAAATTATAATTATTGTATTATAACTAGTATATATCCACACCTTTAAAGCGTGATATTAGAAAATATTTAACGTCTTATCTTAAGACTGAAAATAATTTATCTTTATTATAAATCATGAAAACAACTTCCACACACTTAATAAACAAATACTACGGCAATGTCTCTGTAGATTTCAAAATGATAAAGTTTATTCAACTAGCCCTGTCCGAGTTTTATAAAACTATACCAGATATCATTTTTTAGTTTTTAGCATCCCACTGAAAGTGCCGATTCAAGGTAATTATCAAAAGATGTCTATTTTTTTTAACTGGAAGCTTAATTGTTGATATCTTGTTAATTTATTTTTTTTTTTATTGATAATTATAAATTCTTTTATATAATTAGTATAATATTTGAGGTATTAAAATATTTAATTGTATTTTTCTAGATATGCAATACAGAGATAAATTTTATTAACATACAAATATATAAAACTTATCATTAAATATATAAATATTTAAATAATTCATTTAATACAATAGTTATTTTTATTGCCAATTTATCGGTGAGAAAAAATTTGAATTTTTTTTTAAATTCAATTATTCAAAATTTGTTCTATTGGTCAATTTAATTTTACGATTAGAGATTACTGAGTTATTAATCAATTCAATGATAAAACTTTGTGTAGGATAATGACTTTCGATTTTTCTTGTAATCACTAAATAATATCGAATATCACACGATAGTTTTAAATTATTAATTGCTTTCGTATGACGAAATACTTAAATTATTTACTTATTCAAAGTTAAAGTTAAATATTTCATTAAGGGAAATCAGATAAGATTAAATTAGGATTTTAGGATTAGGTGTTAATTTATTAATTTATAAGTGAGTGATTCTTCGTCAATCTGAAGAACACGAGGTTTCAAAATTTCAAATTGTTTCGGTAAGAATTTTTGGAACAGTGCTGAAAAAATAAATTTCTGCTTAATAAATGAAATTTTATCACTTAAAATATATTTGAATTTTTTAAAAATATTCATTAACGTTTTACGTAATTTCTCAGGATTATATTTAGTAATTAATTAATTAATGAAATACTTGCTTCGATTCACAGAACTCATTGTAAATTAACTCATTGCAGTTCATTCAGCAGTCGATCAATGATGAACTTTATCGTGTAAAATTTGTTAATATAAAAAAAAGTGCATGTGTATTCATTGCTTATAACTTCCGTGTACTATTAATCGTTGAGTAATAACTCTTTTATTTGTTTTTATTAACAATCAATCGAATGCAATTTATTTTTATGAGGTTCGATCGGAAGTTTTGTATTAATACAGTTGCGGATTTGTTTTAATATTTTTACTCAGTGTATTCAAATATATGTGATTTGCTTATAAATATAATAATAGTAATACCGGAAAAAAATATAAATTTGAAAAATAAAATTTTTATTTCTGTATTTAATTACCGGTTTTAATAATCATATTATTTATTTAATTGTCAATTGGCATTGATAAAAAAAAAAAATACTCATCACATCGCGTGACGTGCGTACATCGATTAATTGAAGTTGAATTCGCATAATTACACTTGATCTATAAATCGTGTGTCCTTGTAAAAAAAAAATTTTATTTTAAAATAATAAAAATATAATACGTGAACTTGTCAGTGTCAATAAATTGTAAAAGAGCCCGTATTTTATTTCAAATATTAACAATTTTTTTTTATACACAAGTACACATTCGTTATTTGCTGTTGTCAATATTTAATTTTTCTCAGTATATTTATCAGATAAACAATAAATTACAATGCGATAATTATAAACAATGAATAATTATTTAAATTTAAACAGGTATTCAAAAAAATATTGATACAACCATGGTGTTCAAAATATTTTTACTTCTAGTCATTATTAATTTATTCAGTAAAATTGAATCGACGAAACCGAAAATTGAATTTCTTGCTGTGGTAAATATCAAATACAAATTTATTTTTTATTTAATAATTTTTTTTTTTACATAAATTTTATCTAATTAAAGGTTTTCCGTCATGGCGATAGAGCGCCTGATAATGGACGCGAACAATATCCCAATGATCCATACAAAAACTATGAATACTTTCCGGAAGGCCATGGAGGATTAACTAATGTAAGTATTTATCATTAATTCATTGCTCAATGATAATTTATTATCTTCATCACACACTCGAACACGTGGATAATAAAACTATTATTTACTTCATAAATTATTTTTTTCTTCAGCTCGGAAAAAAAAGAGAATACGATCTCGGCAGTCATCTTCGCAGTCTCTACAATGACTTTTTGGGAGAAAATTACATTGCAAAAAAATTGGCGGCACGTAGTACTGAGTACGACAGAGCAAAAATGTCCTTACAGTTGGTGCTGAGCTCTTTGTATCCGCCAAAAGGGACTCAGGTTTGGAATAAATACTTAAATTGGCAGCCGATTCCTTACACCTATGAGCCTGGTGACAATGACATTCTTATGATACCTGAAGAATGTCCTCAGTAAGTTTTTTTACTCACACATGATATCGTACTTTGATTACTAACTTTAAATTAACAAAATGTCTCGCAGGTTTTTGGAAGAATTGAAGCGAATTAAAGAACTGCCAGAAGTTAAAAAGGAAGTGAATAAAATGCGGCCTTTTATGCAAAAGCTTTCGTTACTGTCGGGTAAAATTATAAATACAACAACAGATTTTTATGACATGTATCATAATTTAATGGCCGAGTATATTATGGGACTCGAATTACCCAAATGGACTCAGGGAATTTTTCCTCGCGGCCCGTTGTGGGACGGAATTATTCTCGATTACAAAATAACTCATTACAATGAGAAGCTCAGACGACTGAATGGCGGTAAGATTTAAATTCAATATTTTTTTCATTTTCTGTTGTCTAGATAATTAATTAAAAATTTGGTTATTGTTGCAGGAATGTTCATCAGACATTTCACAGACATAATGTCTAAAATAGTAAACAATGCAACTGATAAAGGACCAAAGATTAATTTATTTAGTGGACATGAAACGAATGTAGCATCTCTTTTAAACACTCTCGGTATATTTGAACCGCACGTGCCCTCGTACAGCAGCGGCGTAATCGTGGAATTACTTCGCAACGAGACTGACTACTACGTGGGATTGCGCCATTACCTGGGGATCCCGTCGGAGTCGGTAGAGAAACAACTTCCAGGATGCAGTATTCCGTGTCCGTTCAAAGAGTTCATGAGATTAATGAGCAATTTGATACCATCGGACAAAGAAATGATTTGTCCAAAAGGCGAGTCGCTGTATCGGGTCGCGACCATCAATACTGAGGGTCTAGAATAATTTTAATTAGATCTTAAATAATTATAATGCTCTAATATAATTATATATAGATAATTAATTAAATAAAAAATATTTTGCTGTAAAAACCACTTGGGAAAATACCGTCCCGGACCCTGTAAAATATATATGCATATATATATAGGTGTAATTAATATAATAATTGTACAAACAAAATATTGTTGTGATTTATTACGCATGCATGAGAACATTTTACGTCAAGTATATCAATGATCTAGTTTATATGTTTATCTTACATTTCATTTTTTTATCTGCCTGGAAATTATTTTATAAAATCATCAGTTATCGTCTGGATCTTTTATAAGTGGTATCGATAATTAATAAATTTATTTAAAAAATTCTTAAAATGCTAAAAAAAAACTTTTTTTGTATATTTATTATTTATATTTTATTTATTTTAAATTTATGTGATGGTGAAATAAAATTAATCCAAGCGACGATTCGGCATGCGGACCGTAATCCTATTGATGGATCCATTTCATATTTATATTATCCCAAGGATCCTTACAAAGATCGCGACTGGTATCCTGATGGACCTATGGAATTAACAAATGTAAGTATTTATTTTTATACTGCGGTAAAGACTAATAGGGATAATTATTAGTAATTATTATCAAAAATCGATAGTTAATTTATTTATAGCAAATAATATTTTCAGAAAGGAAAACAAAATGCATATAAATTAGGAAAATTATTACGGGAAAGATACAAAACATTATTGGGAGAAATTTATAAACCGAGTCTTGTTTATTTCAAATCTATTGGAATGAGCAGAGCAATAAATACTGCGCACATCGTTGCCGCAGGTCTTTTTCCACCTTCACCTTCCCAAGTATGGAATCCTGATTTACCTTGGATACCAATTCCTGTCCATTCACTGCCGACGGAAGAAGATATCTTAAACTTTCCGATGCTTTCATGCGAAAATTACGCGATTGATCGGAATAAATCTGCTGCAGAAGTTGACCGATTGCTTGAAGTCCTCGGCGGTGTTAAAGATTTTTTTAGTTATCTGACTCTACATACGGGAGTTAACCACACGAGAGCTATACAAAGTTGGATTCTTTATCATCAGTTGGCTTCTCAGGTGACTAAAAACAATTTTATCAAATTTAATTATTTATGTAATATGAGGCAATGAACTTTATTGATACTGATTATAATTATAATAATAAATTTATTTACTTAATCTCAGGCGAGTCTTGGTCTCGATCTGGCGCCATGGATAACTGAGATATTTCCAAATGGAAAACTTGTAGATATAAGTGCTGTCGAATATATTCTTCAAACTTACACCGATCGGATGAAACGTCTGTTGGGCGGAATCTGGATAAAAACGTTTCTGGACCGAATTGACGATTTGTTGAGTGGGAAAAATACTGAACGCAAAGGATTCTTTTATGCAAGTAATGAAATTCAAATTGGGGCGATATTGAACACTCTTAAAGTTTACAAGCCACATGTTCCTGGATATGCGAGCACAGTTATTTTTGAATTTCATCAAATAGATAATAAAGATTATGTTAAGGTTCATTGATTTTTCTAAACCTTTGAAATTCACTCCGAAGGAGTTTATTTTAATATTGAAATTTCGGTTCGAAGTGAAATTCACTCATAGAAGGAAATTATTGAATACTAAAACTCTGAATCGGAGTTAATGCAGATTGAAATAAAATCCAGATCCGCTGAAAAAACAAACTCCTTATTTTCTCTTTATGCGGAGTGATTTTTTTTACAGTAAATTCTCATAATTTGAGTGCATTACAATAAAAAGTAATTTTTTTTTGTAGGTTGTCTATATAAATGAAGATAAAATTACAGATTTTGTTATACCAGGCTGCGAAAGTGCAATTTGTTTGCTGACGAAATTCAAAACCATTTTGAAAAATGTTACGATGGAAGATTTTGATAAAGACTGCGGACGAAGAGGAAACTTTACGATTATTGATTTATAAATTTAATTAAATACTTATAATATGCTTTTTAATATTTACTTACCTCGTTTGAATAATAATAAATGATTTATCAAAAATATAATTATAAGAGCATATATATTTTTAATTCAATCTTTTGATGAACATCTGGTGTTATTGTAAATACATACGTTTTTTTTTAAATATTTCTTTCACGTGCTATCATTTATTTATAACAATTTGTGTTGAATCGAGGACGTATATAATTGACGGTTTACTTACAATAATTATCGCTAGTCATATATTTTATCCTACACCTTGTTACGTCATACTTACAAAACACAATAATACAGTAGTGTGAAGAACCATGTTTTCCAACTTATGTTTTCTTATAATAATTAATCTATTTGTTCAAATAGAATCTAATGATCTTAAACTTGAATTTCTGGCAGTGGTAAATATATTTTTCTATTATGAATTTTTTCGTTTGTTGAATTTACAAAACAAATTTATCATTTTCCGCTGACACTTTATGTTCTGACAGATTTTCCGTCATGGCGATCGGATACCAGAATCCGGTGAAGAAAAATATCCTAATAATCCGAATACTTATTACGATTACTATCCAATAAGCACTGGAGGACTGACTAATGTTCGTATTACTGCTGTTAAAATAATTTCAATTAAATTAGCAATTGGCTTTTTTTTGTTTCTTTCAGAATGGCAAAATGCGAGAATACAAACTCGGCGAATATCTTCGAAACCGCTACAATGATTTTCTAGGTGATTATTACACTCCAGAAAATGTGATGGCTCGTAGTGTAGAATTTGATAGATCAAAAATGTCTTTGCAACTGGTACTGAGTTCGTTATACCCACCGAAAAATGATCAGATTTGGAATGAAAATCTCAATTGGCAGCCGATTCCCATAGTATATATACCAAAAGTTTTTGACATTTTGATGATACCTGAAGAATGCCCACAGTAAGTTGATTTTCCAAATTTTTTCTAATTGTATTGATGCAAAAGTTACGTTGTATATTATGCAGATACATGGAAGAATTAGAAAAAGTACGAAATCTACCAGAAGTATCGGAAAAAGTCGATAAATTTCGACCCCTGATGGAAAAACTCACCCCGCAAACTGGCAAATTGATAAATTCAACAACCAATTTGTACGATTTGTATCATAGTTTAATGGCTGATTATATGGGAGGAAAAAAAATACATGACTGGGCTTTGGAAATTATTCCTGACGGTCCACTGTTTGACGCAACTATTTTGGAATACGATATTGTGAGCTATAATACAAAACTCAAAAGATTGTTTGGCGGTAAGACAAAAGTTTATATTTTCCCAAACTAATTTAGAGTAATTGTTTAGAATCGCGGCTCCATCGATTTTTTACTGTAAAAAATCAAAAAATTGGGTTATCAATTTTCATTTTTCAATCTATTATAATTTTTACGTATATGTAGAGCCGCGATTCTAAACAATTGCCCTGTTTAATTTATACTGAATATGATTGAGTATTTGAATTATTTCATTGCTTCCATAGGAATGTTTATAAAACATCTGACAGATCTTATGACAGATAAAATTGAAAATGAAAGCTCCGATAAACCAAAAATAAATTTATTTAGTGCACGAGAAACGAACATTGCAGCTCTTTTGAAAGCTATAGGAGTATTCAAACCACACGTTCCATCTTACAGCTGCGCTGTTATTTTTGAATTGCTAAGCAATGAAACTGATAACTATGTCGGGGTGAGTAGTCATATATTTTATCCCACAGCAATTATTGACACTGATTATTTTTTTCTCATATTTAGATGAATTATTATTTGGGAATCCCGGCGATTTCAGAAGAAATACAAATCCCCGGTTGTTCTAACCCATGTCCGTTCAGTGATTTCATGATGTTGATGAAAGACTTCATACCATCTGATAAAGAAATGGAATGCGAGAAAGGCGGGTCGCTTTATCATGACCCAATAATAGATAAATAAAATTTAAGTTAAAATAATGACATGTAAATTCAAAAAGTTTTATTTGTTTGTCAATAAACAACATTTTTCTTTATCGAAAAAAATTAGTCAGCATGTTACAGATATCTTTCATAGACTATATATCAAATATTACTTTTGAAGTGATTAGACGATAATTACAATCAGTTGTTAGCTTATCTCTCCTCATCTTTAAGTATAACTATTAATCTTTTACTGATTTCATTTGAATTGTTTCCTGACTTTCTACGCAGTAGCATTCTGGTTTCAGAAAGCGAGATCATTCTTAACATCAAGGTCAGTCGTCTTTTCAAATTTGATACTTTATTTATATATTTTTTCTTACAAAAAATTTTCGTCTACAAAAATTTAATTGTTGGATTTTTAGATCCTAGATTTACCGGTAAAGGAATAATTACATACAACCGCACGCTTGAAGTCAAGGCCTTGTATAATATATCATTAGGCATTTAAATCATGTGTTGAATAATAAATAGTTGTTTGTCTATCAAATTGTTACTTGAGTTTTAAAATTAAATCTTTGAGTGAGTTTGTAAAAAAACTTGACAATAATATTCGACAGTATAAACTGTGAAGGTATGAAACATACATATTTTTTAATAGTTTTTTGTTTTTTTTTCTTAGTATGATTTTTAAAATTACGAAATTTTGCATAATTTATTTATTTATGTCTACATAAGTGCGTGAGCAATAAATTATTTCCGGTAATGAATTTTTGTTACAGTTTAGCAAAATGGAGTTCAAATTATTGGTATTTTTACTGATTACTAATTTTATAGCGAGCGTTATATCAGCGGACTATGAATTGAAATTTGTGGCTGTTGTAAGTTGGATATATTTTTTTTTATTATATATTTATATATTTTTTACAAATAAGGCGACCTTTGGATTCTAGGTTTTTCGTCATGGAGATCGGACACCAGAAAATAATGAAGTTTACCCAAATGATCCATATCTGCATGATGATTTTCATCCTCTGGGTCGCGGACAATTGACAGTTGTGAGTAATTTTTAATAGATATACAAAAATAGTGATTATTGGAAGCTAAAATATTAATTTGCATATTTCAGGCAGGCAAGCAGCGAGAATATCAATTAGGCCAGGCCCTGCGTTATCTTTACAATGATTTCTTGGGTGATATTTATGTCCCAAAAGATCTGATCGCGCGTAGTACAGAAACTGTTAGAACGAGAATGTCTTTGCAACTCGTCGTCGCTGCAATGTACCCGCCAAAAGGTCCGCAAGTATGGAATGAAACTGTAAATTGGCAGCCGATTCTCACATCCTATGTTCCGGAAGTCGATGATCATCTTTTGAAAGCCGACTTATGTCCACAGTAAGCTCACTATCTTTAAAATAATAATCATTTTTTAATTTATTAATTACAGTATTTAATATAATGTGCAGATATAAAGAAGAATATGAAAGAGTAGTAAAATTACCAGAATTTAAAAGTGAGGTCGAAAAATTCCGGCCACTTATGAAAAATCTTACAGCCGTCACTGGTAAAGAAATATCGACGACCAATGATTTGTTTCTACTTTATAACGGATTGACAGCATTGAAGTCAATGAATCGCCAACTTCCAAAATGGTCTGAAGAAATTTTTCCTTACGGCGCCCTCTTAGATGGAGCAAATCTCGAATTCAAATCGCTTTTTTATAATGATAATTTAAAGAGATTGAGAAGTGGTGAGTTTATTTGATAATTATCTATTCACTTTATCAACTGGTTAAAATTATTTATGATTGCAGGCATGGTTCTGAAAAATTTCACCGACACAATGAATGAAATCGTCAATGGAAAACTTCGTAACCATCAGAAAATGAATATTTTCAGTGCTCACGACGCAAATGTTGCGTCTCTTCTTGCCATTCTAAGTGACCTCGATCCACATGTCCCGAAATTTTCTAGCAGCGTTATGTTGGAGTTGATTCAGAAAAATAACAGCTATTTCGTCAAGGTAAAATACTTACCAAAGATCTAAATAACTTATACATGAATCATATTTTTTATATTTATCTGCAACGTTACGACTTCAGGTCCGTCATTTCCTTGGCATCCCGCCGACTGTAATCGATTTGAAAATACCCGGATGTGATTCCTGGTGTCCATTCAATGATTTCATGAAACTGATGAAAAATTATCTGCCCTCTGAAGAAGAAGCAAAGTGTGAAAAAAATAATCAACAATTCGACTCGATTGTTATAAATTATGCAAAATAAATGTCATTTATATTTTAAATGCACGAAATTAAAATAAAAAGATAATTATCGGAACAGTCCAAATGTAGTTTTCTCCCGCTAATGACTCATCACTAACATACTTTATAATTCCTCAAACACTCATACTTATTTCAGTCTAATCTTTCGTTTCGTGATAACAAAGTCTTTATTACAAAATATAACTTCGTTGAGAGTAACTCAAGTTATCAAATGATTATTTAATTTATTTACTTATTCATTATATTCAAATTGAATTCACAGTGAGAAAACGTTTTTCAAACCGTATTTCATAAATTATCTTTCAGAACTTTAACAAGTAGCCAAATTATAATATTAAGTAAATTAATTCTCACAGAGATGAATAGACGAATAGAAATTTTCTTTTTTATTATTGTGATTGTCAATTTAAATTCATTTATCAATTCAGCCAATCAAGAACCATCATCATCGCCATTGAAACTCCAGTATGTTGCTGTTGTAAGTATATTTTTTTTTTCATAAGTAACTGCCGTAACAGCTTTTGGAAATTTGAAAAAAAAAATTAATTTCAGGTTTTCCGCCATGGAGATCGGACACCTGATAAAACAGAAATGTTTCCAAATGATCCATACAAAAATCATGACTTTTCCCCAGTAGGCTATGGGCAACTGACTAATGTGAGTTTTATACTTATCAATTTGAAGAATACTCCGTATATATTTAATTTAAATTGCAGGAAGGTAAACAACGAGTGTACAAATTAGGTCAGCTTCTTCGTACTCTTTACAATGACTTACTAGGTGACCTTTATAACCCAAAAAATCTGATAGTGCGTAGTACTGATTATGCGAGAACCAGAATGTCGTTACAAGTATTATTAGCTGGGCTGTTTCCTCCAAAAGAATCGCAAGTGTGGAATAAAAATTTAGCCTGGCAACCGATTGTGACATCTTATGTCGCAAGGGCTGAAGACTTTCTTTTGGTACCGATTCTGTGCCCAAGGTAAGAGATAATTTTTTTTTTAAATATTAAAACCAATTAGCAGTAATTATGGAATACTTGCAGATATATAGCGGAGTTGGAAAAAGTAAAAGAACTTCCGGAAATAAAAAATAAAATTGAAAAATTTCTTCCTCTTATGCGAGATCTCGCTCTACTTACCGGCAAAAATATATCGTCGCCTTTTGATTTATTGCTTCTTTATAATGTTTTGATGGCTGAGTCGTCGATGGGGCTGCCACTTGACAAATGGGCCACGGAAATTTTTCCTCATGGTTTATTATTGGATGGAACTGTTCTAGATTACGAAATTAAAAATTCAAATGAAAATCTGAAAAGATTGAGAGGCGGCAAGTCAATTGATACTTACCAGAATATTTTATGAAAAGTAAATAAATCATTTAAAATTGACGTTTAAATGTTCACAGGAATGCTGTTACGAAATATTACTGATACAATGATGGGGGTAATTAATGGATCGGGAAATGCAGATAAAAAAATGACGATATTTAGTGGACATGACACAAATGTGGCTTCCCTTCTTTTCATTTTTGGCGCGTACACACCACACATGCCTGAATATTCTAGCAGTATTATGGTTGAATTACTAAATAATAGTACAGATTACTACGTTAGAGTACGAGGACTTTACGTTTAAATATTTTGCTAAACAAATAAAAATATTAATTACTACTGATATTTTTTTTTTAATTTTAGGTCCGTTATTATTTGGGAATCCCACCGACACTAAAAGACATTCAAATTCCAGGGTGTGATATTTTGTGCCCGTTTAATAAATTTATGGTTTTAATGAAAAATTTGATTGCCACTGATGCGGAAATGATGTGTACTAAAAATAATTGATAAGTTCATAGAATAAGTAATCAATAAGCTTTTATTAAAAATAATTATCGAGCTTTTATTAATTTTTGTAAATATATATGTATATAGATTTAAAATAACTTTTCTATAACCTGGTTTCCTAACTTGAAATATAGAGTAAGAGCTGCGTTTCTACCGTAGGTCGATTGGCGACTAGCAAATAATTGCATAAAGTCAAGGACTTGTATAATTTACTCACTTATCATTTAAATATATTAATAAATTAACAATATTTACTTGATAGTTTATTTAAACAATACAACATAAAAATTTATAAAAATTCATAAACGTTAGAATAAGTTAAAAAAAAAGTAGACTGGCTGTTGAAGGACCGAATGTAATTAAATGAGATTTTTGATAGTTTTCCGTTTAATTTTACTATTATCCAACAACTTTAAAATAAATATCAGTTAATTATTTATATTAGAATTTGTACAGAAGTATGGACTCTGAAACATATATTATTTTAATAATTATTAATTTTTTTACGGGCGTTGAGCCAGCGGACTATGAATTGAAATTTGTGGCTGTTGTAAGTGAAATTATCCATTTTTACAATTAATTAGATGTTATTGTTAATTGAATGTTAGGTTTTCCGTCATGGAGATCGGGCACCGGAAGTTAATGAAGTTTACCCTAACGACCCATACCTGCATGATGATTTTCATCCCCTAGGTCGTGGGCAATTGACAGTCGTACGTATACTGAAATATTATTTTTAAAAATATGAAAAATTGGAATTGATCAAAACTATATAATATTGATTCGAATAATGCAGGTTGGTAAGCAGCAAGGATACCAATTAGGCCAAGTGTTGCACAATCTCTACAATGATTTCCTGGGGGATATTTATATTCCAAAAGATTTGATAGCACGTAGTACTGATCGTGACAAAACGCGAATGGCCTTGCAGATTGTCTTATCTGCAATTTACCCGCCAAAAGGTCCACAATTATGGAATGACACTTTGAGTTGGCAACCGATTCTTACATCTTATGTTCCGGAAGCCGATGATACTCTTTTGAAACCGAATTTATGTCCACAGTAAGCTTATTATCTTTAAGTGTCACAGATATTGTTAATTTTATCAGCTATCGTATTTTATTTATGGCGTAGATATAAAGAAGAGCTTGAGAGAGTAACAAATTCACCTGAATTACAAAGAGAAATTGACCGATTCCGTCCTCTGATGCAAAATCTCTCTGTGGTGACTGGGAAAGAAATCTTAACGACCTATGATTTGTTTCTTCTGTCCAACGGATTGATCGCTTTGGTGGGAACAGGCCGGCAACTTCCTAAATGGTCTGAAGGAATTTTTCCCGAGGGTCTGCTTCTCGATGCGTCGAATCTCGAATATAAATCGATGTTTTATACCGATGATCTCAAAAGATTGCGAAGTGGTGCGTGAATAGTTTTTAAAAAATAATCTTTCATAAATAGTTTAATTGGTATTTATTTCCAGGCATGGTTCTGCGAAATATCACTGATACCATGAGTGATATTGTCAATGGAAAACTTCATAACCATCAAAAAATGAATATTTTCAGTGGCCATGACGCAAATGTCGCGTCTCTCCTTGCTGTTCTCAGCGACTACGATCCACACGTCCCGAAATTTTCCGCCAGTGTCATGGTTGAGTTACTTCAGAAAAATGAGAGCTATTACGTTAAGGTGAACGGTCTAAATTAAATAATTATTGTACGAATTTATTTTATTTACTGACATATATTTTTTATTTTTAGGCGCGCTACTATCGGGGAATCCCACCGAGTTTCGTTGATTTAAAAATACCGGGGTGTGATATTGTATGTCCGTTTAATGATTTTATGAAATTGATTAAAAAATTTATACCTTCTGATGATGAAAGAAAGTGTAATAAAAAACAACTACCAATATAACTCTGAGATTATAATTAATGAATTTAATTATCAATATTTTTAACTGGATTAAAATTTTTTAGCTACAGCCTTTAAGAAATTTAACTTAAGAATTTGTGTTTTAAGTAAAATTCTCATTTTTTTTAGTTTTTCTAGTATTGTTCTTCACAAAATACTTTTTTCACTTACAATGTATCTGAGCTTGGTTGTATCGTAGATCGATTGACAATCGGCGGATAATTATAAACGTGCGCACAGTCAAGGACTTGAATAATTGACTCAATCATTATTGAAATGTATTGATGAATATACAATATTGGTTTGATTTTTTATTAGACAATATGAAATATGAATTTTTAAAACCGGAAAGCCTTTAGAATCAAACAGAAAAAAACTAGACGCTACTGTCGAGTGACCGAAAGCTGATTTATCAATAGTTAATTGATACACTCTATTATTATTCTGTGAATTTATCTCTTTAACGAATTAAACAGATATGGAGTTAAAATTTTTAGTATATATATTTATCACTAATTTTATTGCGGGTGTCATTTCAACGGACTATGAATTAAAATTTGCGACAGTTGTAAGTTGAAAGATTTATTTTATTTATTATTATAATCATGGATATGTTTCATAAATAAGTAAAGATATTTGAATGTTAGGTATTCCGTCATGGAGATCGGACACCACAAGATAAAGAATTTTATCCAAATCATCCGTATCTGCAAGATGATTTTTATCCTCTAGGCCGCGGACAATTGACAGTCGTACGTATACTGACACATTATTTTTAAGAAAATTAGAAATTGGAATTGATCAAAACTAAAATATTGATTTGAATAAATTCAGGCTGGCAAACGGCGAGAGTATCAATTAGGCCAGATGCTGCGTAATCTCTACGATGATTTTCTGGGTGATATTTATATTCCAAAAGATATAATAGCACGTAGTACAGATCTTGATAGAACGAGAATGTCATTGCAACTCGTTCTCTCTGCGATGTACCCGCCAAAAGGTCCACAAATATGGAATGAAACTTTGAATTGGCAGCCGATTCTTACATCTTACGTTCTAGGAAACGATGATCATCTTTTGAAACCGAATTTATGTCCACTGTAAGCACACTATCTTTAAATATCACAGATATTCTTTATTTTATTAGCTATCGTATTTAATTTATGGTGTAGATATAAAGAAGAGCTTGAAAGAGTAACAAATTCACCAGAATTACAAAGCGAAATCGACCGATTTCGGCCACTTATGCAAAACCTCACTGCAATCACTGGAAAAGAAATCTCGACTACCAAAGAATTAGCTCGTTTGTTTAGTGGACTGGCAGCATTAAAAGCAATGAATCGTCCGCTTCCTGAATGGTCCGAAGGAATTTTTCCCGAGGGTTTGCTTACCGATGCATCAAACTTTGAATATAAATTAATATTCTTTAATGATAATCTTAAAAGGTTGTCCGGTGGTAAGTGAATCAAGCTTTTAAAAAATAATATGTTTCATAAATCTATTTGATAATTATTTATAATTATTTCCAGGCATGGTTCTTCGAAATATCACTGATACCATGAGCGATATTGTCAATGGAAAACTTCTTAACCATCAGAAAATGAATATTTTCAGTGGCCATGACGCAACTGTTGCGGCTCTTCTCGCTATTGTAAGTGATCTTGATCCACATATCCCGAAATATTCCGCCAGTGTTATGGTTGACTTACTTCAGAAAAATGATAATTACTACGTTAAGGTGAACTTCTACTTAAATCAAATCTAATTAACTATCGTACGAATTTATTTTATATACGAACATGCATTTTTTCATTTTCAGGCGCGCTATTATCAGGGAATCCCACCCACTGTAGTCGATTTAAAAATACCAGGATGTGATACTGTGTGTCCATTTAATGAGTTTATGACATTAATGAAAAATTTAATACCTTCTGATAAAGAAATAAAATGTGATAAGAAGTAATTTTTTACCTGCTCTGAGATTATAGTAAAGAATAAAAAATAAATTTTATTATCGTTTTAAACTCAATTAAAATGTTTTTAGCCGAGCCGCACATAAATTTTTAGTTTTTTTAGTTTATCTAGTGTTTTTCTTGACAAACGACATTCCTTACCTACAATGTAAAGGAGCTTCGTTTTATCGTAGATCGGTTGTCAACCAGCGGATAATTATACTTGCAATACTTGCATAGAGTCAAGGACTTGCATAAGTAACTCACTTATCATTAAAATTTATTGATGAATATACAATGTCAGCTTGTTTATTTAATAGACAAAACAAGATATGAATTTTTAAAAATTCATAAACTTTAGAATTTACAGGAAAAAAAATAGATATTAGTGTTGAGTGAATGGGGTCACCTACATGACATGTGCTAGCGGTTATTTAATAAAGTCAATTATTATTTAAAAATTTGAAAGCTTCTGATCTGTGAATTTACCTTTAACTAATTAAACAGACATGGAGTTTAAATTTTTAGTTTTTTTATTTATCACTAATTTTATTGCGGGTGTCATTTCAACGGACTATGAATTAAAATTTGTGACAGTGGTAAGTTTAGTGTTTTATTTTATTTTTTCATCTAATTGTAGTAATAAGTAAAGATATTTGAATGTTAGGTATTCCGTCATGGAGATCGGACACCAGAAATAGACGAATCTTACCCAAATGATCCATATCTACATGATGATTTTTATCCTCTTGGCCGCGGACAATTGACAGTCGTACGTATACTGAAATATTATTTTTAAGACAATGAGAAATTGGAATTGATCAAAAATAAAATATTGATTCGAATAAATTCAGGCTGGTAAACGGCGGGAGTATCAATTGGGCCAGACACTGCGTAATCTCTACGATGATTTTCTGGGTGATATTTATATTCCAAAAGATATAATAGCACGTAGTACAGATCTTGATAGAACGAGAATGTCATTGCAACTTGTTGTCTCTGCGATGTACCCGCCAAAAGGTCCACAAATATGGAATGAAACTTTGAATTGGCAGCCGATTCTCACATCCTATGTTCCGGAAGCCGATGATACTCTTTTGAAATCCGACTCATGTCAACAGTTAGTTTGTTATACGCAATAATACAGTTATTTTCGAGTTTATCAATTATAACACTTGATATGTTGCGCAGATATGAAGAAGAATTTGAAAAAGTAGAAAAATCACCTGAAATACAAAAGGAAATCGATCGATTTCGGCCGCTTATGGAAAATCTCACTGTGGTGACTGGGCAAGAGATATCGACACCCTTAGATTTGTTTCTTCTGTCCAACGGATTGGTAGCTTTGGCCGGAACAGATCGTCCTCTTCCGAAATGGTCTGAAGGAATTTTTCCCGAGGGTCTGCTTCTCGATGCATCAAACCTTCAGTATAAACTAATATTTTATAATGACAATCTTAAAAGGTTGTCTAGTGGTGAGTGAATCAAGTTATTAGAAAAAATCTTTTATAAATAACTTAATCAGCGATTGCTAATAATTATTTATAGGCATGGTTCTCCGAAACATCACGGATACGATGAATGATATAGTCAATGGAAAACTTCCCAACCATCAAAAAATGAATATTTTTAGTGCTCACGACAGAAATGTCGCGTCTCTCCTTGCTGTTCTCAGCGACAATGATCCACACGTCCCGAAATTTTCCGCCAGTGTCATGGTTGAATTTCTTCAGAAAAATGGGAACTATTACGTGAAGGTAAACGGCCTAAATCTAAATAATTATCGTACGGATTTATTTTATCTACCAACATATATTTTTTTATTTCTAGACGCGCTATTATCAGGGAATCCCACCGACTGTCGTTGATTTAAAAATACCAGGATGTGATATTGTTTGTCCATTTAATGAGTTTATGAGATTAATGAAAAATTTCATACCTTCTGATGAAGAAATAAAATGTAATAAAAAATAACTACCATTATAACTTTGAGATTATAATGAATGATATACAAATTATATAGACTTTATTATTTATCAAGATATCGCATTACTAATTCCATTTTTATAAGCCCTTATGACTTTCGGGAGCTTCCTAGAGCCAAAAGAGCGGATAATTTTTTTTTTTATAACGAATCATTTTGAAGACTTATTTTAAATAATAAAAAATTTTTTCCCAAGGCAATACCAGAATAAAATGATCGTCAGCAAAATGATGTGGACGGATGTCGAAGCACATTGACTCCATGATTTCATCGAAAACAAAGTAATTAAAAAGTAAAAAAATAAGTGAGTCGATTTTTATCGATACTCATTAGTAAATCGAATATATACTCGACGTCAAAAAAAATTTTTAATGGCCCTAATGAGACTTAAATGGGGCAATAAAAATCATTTTTTATTTTTTTTTTTAGCAACAAGTATTTGTAGACCATACACGTCATGACTATTGTTGATTACTTTTTTCCAAAATATAATTTATACTGTAAATTTTAATTTTTTTTTTAATAATCTGCTTAATATATGATTGCATGTTTACAAAATTTATTAATACTAGATAAATTCTATTTTCATTTTTGGTAATTTTTTGCTGTATAGTTTAGTGCTCTTCATTTTTTATGCAAAGAAAGAGCGCACTGAAATTATGAATAAAAAATATCGTTTTTTTATCTTTCGAATGTTTACTTTTATCTTATCTCGTATTCCAACTTTTACTCAGTTTGTATTTACATAATCGGCAGACGTTAAATGCGAAGGAAAAACGATTATAAATAGTGTTCAGTAGTTGGACAAAAGTCAAGAGTTAAGAGTTTAGACTTTAACGAAATGGTATCTGAAGTAAAGTGGTCACTTTTGACGTTTATTTGTGGAATCATTGAAAATTATTGCCACGCGGAATTAAAAATGATCCAAGTGACGATGCGTCATGGTGACAGATATCCTTCTAGCAAACGGTATACATCAATGTTTTATCCAAATGATCCATACTTCAATAATACCTGGGCACCTGCTGAACCAATGCAACTTACAGACGTAAATACGATTTAATTATTTGATATTAAGATCAGATCAAGCGACTTTACCATGGCAACTAACGTAAAATTTTCAATTTTCAGAAAGGAAAAATCAATGCGTACCACATGGGTCAATTTCTACATGACAGATATGAAGAATTGATAGGAGCTATCGATAACGCAGACTCAGTCTATTTCCGTGTGCCTCAATACGAAAGAACTGTCAATACTGCTCGCTTAGTTGCCAAGGGACTGTTTCAAATAAACTGGAATTCAAGTTTTGAATCAGTTCCTTTGTCAATTGACTCAAAACCAAGTGACGAAGATTATTTATACTACACGAAAAAAATGTGCGAAAATTATTACACTGATCGGGTAAATTCCGACGCTCAGGTGGAACGTCTACTGAGTTCACTCACAGATGTACACAAATTTTATGATTACTTATCAGTTCACACGGGCATTAATCACACGAAGGCTTTCCAAAGTTATCTACTCTACGGCCAACTAGTTTCGGAGGTTGTAAATAAATAAACTGCCATTAGTCTCGTTAGATTAAAAAACTGCCTACAATAACATATTTCAATTCTTTTAGACTAGTCTCGGCCTTCAGTTGGAACCTTGGACGGATTCCATATTTCCAAATGGAAAACTTTTGGACTTGAGTGCAGTAGAATACATAATTCAGACTTATACCCCTCGGATGAAGCGTCTCTTAGGTGGAGTTTGGATAAAGACGTTTTTAAATCACGTCGATGATTTACTGAGTGGTAAAAATACAGAGAAAAAAGGGTATTTTTATGTTTACAGTGAGCATCACGTCGCTGCAATTTTGAATGCTCTTGATATCTACAGGCCTCATGTTCCGAGTTACTTGAGTTGTGTAATTTTCGAATTGCACGAAATCGACAATAATTTCTACGTCAAGGTATATGAACTTCCACCACCAGAGTAACCAATAATTCAGTTTCCAATAAGTAAATTTCAAAAATTTTTCTACGAATTTCATGAATACTAAATACAAATTCCAGGTGATTCATAAAAATGAAGACAAAATTACAGAAGCTCAGATTCCCGGTTGTGAAACTTCGCTGTGTTTGCTTGATACATTCAAGTTTGTCTTGAAAGATGTAATTCTCGAAGATTTTGAAAAAGATTGTGGGACACACGGCAGTTTTCCAGATCCACCCTCTCTCCTGGTGAAATAGCATAGAGCGTAATGCTGGGAGGGGGAAATTTCTACCCACGATCCGGCCACACTGGATTGATGTCTTCAGGAAGAATTTTTCCCAGTATATATATGAAATATGTGCTATTATTTATATTTAAATTATCATTAATATTCAATCGATTATCAATAAATAAATAAAATTATAAAATTTCACCGACTTTTCATATTTTCCAGATAATATTTTTCTGTTAATTCATCCGAAGATTTCGCGTCTGAAAAATAATATTTTCAGTTTTTTGGCCACGTCACTTTAAAAAAAAAATAAAGCGATAGCTTACAAACCGAATGCTGTGTAAAATAGTATGATAAAATTCTTAATTGGTAAAAGATAGTGAATAACATATATATAATAGCCACGACGAATTTAAAAACGTATTAAAGTTTTTTTAAAACTGAGTCTAAGAAGTTTCAACTAAATCGGGTAGGACGATTTTTTTTAAAATTACAAACTTGTTCATTAACATTTGAAAAAATGCTGTGTGGACTCAGAGGAACGATATTAATTACTCTATCTATTTTAAACGCATGCAATGCGGAAATAAAAATGATCCAAGCAACGGTCCGGCACGGCGATAGATATCCTTCGGGACTAAAGTTTGCATTAGCGACTTATCCAAATGATCCTCACATAAATAATACTTGGGTGACTAGTGGAGAAATGCAATTGACAGAAGTAAGTACATTTGAGTACTTCCAAGCTTCTTAATTTTAATTAATTTGTAAATCTTTTTTTTTTTTTTTTTTCAGAAAGGAAAATCAAACGCATATAAGATGGGAGTTTTGTTGAGAGAAAGATATAATAGATTGTTAGGATTGAAATATGACCCAGATGTTATATATATGCGTTCAAGTTCAACTAACAGGACAATTGATACCGGGCGATTAGTCGCAGCAGGAATTTACCCAGAGCTCGTACCCCCAAGATTGAATATTAATCTAGATGACATAAAAGTATCGATTTTCTCGAAACTGGTTTTACAAGACACTCTTTATCATGCAATGATTTTATGTGAAAATTATTTTCTCGATCGAATGAAATCTGAAGCTGAAGTAAATGAATTACTTGGCATACTCACCGACGTACAGAAATTCTATGATTACTTATCTTTTCATACTGGAGTTAAACATACACGCAGTGCTCAAAGTTTTGAACTTTATCATAATTTTGCTTCTCATGTAAATTATTTTATATATTTTCCTCAAGTCCTTGATATCAAGCAACAAAATAATTAACTGAAAACTTTTTGCTGTAGGCTAGTCTTGGTCTCCAATTGGAACCATGGGTACACTCTGTTTTTCCAAATGGAAAACTTGTGGATTTCGCTAGTATTGAATACAAGCTCCAAAGTTACACGACTCGAATGAAACGTCTCATAGGTGGAGTTTGGATAAAAACATTTCTACACAACGTTTATGATTTTTTAAATGGGACAACGACCCCCCGAAAAGTATATTTTTACTTTGGTCATGAAACCCAAATAGTTGGAATTTTAAACACTCTTGGAGTTTACAAACCTCACGTTCCTAGTTATTTAAGTTCAGTAATATTCGAATTACATGAAATTGATAACACATTTTATGTCAAAGTACGTCAACTTCCATCAAACCAGAAAACAATCTCGTCTATTGCGAAATTTTTAATAAATATTGTGTTTTTTCAGGTAATTTATAAGAACGAAAATACATTCACAGACCTCGTGATACCGGGATGTCAAGAGTCACTTTGCGAACTTGGAACATTTAAAAAGGTTTTAGAAAATGTAATACCTGATGATTTCGGAACAGATTGCGGAAGACGAGGTTTTTACTATAATCTTTTGTAATTAAATAAATATGTGCCTCGAAAAAACGTCTAATAAAAATATTAAAAATGCTTTTTTTCTTTTAAAATAAACACGATTGCGGATCACTTTGTCCATGTGAAAAATTTCGAGATATTTAAAAATGTCACATTCAAAAATCTCAAAAACGAAGTTTTTTTAATTATAATGAAAATAGTATATTATTCATAATTAAATAAATTTCTTCTTTTTTATCAGTATGCGCTCAAAAAAAAGCGCAACAAAACCAATAAAAAAAATGTATTTTTTAAAAAATAAAAACAATTAATTGATACATTTTTTCATTCGTTTTATTTTTATTTAATTCCTCTACTTTTTGTTTGATTTTACAAACTGAAATATATATATATATATATTTTTTTTAAAACATAATTTATGATATTTTTTGCACGTGGAAATAATTTAAAATCTTAACATTAATAAATATAATCAACATGGCATTTACATATTTTTTTAAATTAAAAAAAAAATGGCAATAGGGCATTCAATTGGTTTGAATAATTTAAATTAAATAATAATTACAACTAATAATACCAAGTATTTTAAAATATAAAAATAATTAATAATCCGCAGGCCTATTGTGACTTGAGAAAGTCTATCGTGATTCGGACTGAATGTCAAATGTTCTCTGTACTAAAGAACCGACACAATCCTTGATACCTACATACTTTAAAAAGCTTCTTCCAGTAATTTTTTTTTAAACTCCACTTTTTTATCTGATTGATCATTCGATCTTTTACTAATCTCGGAAGCTGATACTCTACAATACTTTTGCTACATTTTAATATTTTAGTCTCATTGCAAGACCAAACGTAGCAATTATCACCTTCCTCATTAAATATCATATGTTAAATACTCATAGATATTTTTTTTCTTCATTACGCAAAACGTAACACGGATTATTTAATTAATAATAGATTTTCTTAAAAGGCTACGAAATAAAAAAAAATATAAATAAATAAAAAAATTTGTACTATAAAAATGATATGGACGGATGTCGAAATACAATGACGAAATTTCTTCGAAAACAAAGTAATTAAAAAAAGGTTAAAATCTATATCTACATTAATAAATAAGTTATAAATATACTTAAGTATCACGCTGTAAAATTACTCTATTAAAAATTTTTTAAGTACCACTGGCAAGACTAAAATTAGACTATGGAATGATAAATTTTTTTTATCATTACCGCAATATATGGCTATTTGTACGACACACATGTTTATCAACGTCATCAATAATTTCATTTATAAATAGTAAAAATTTTTTTTGAAGGCACTTGCCGTGTAAAAATTTACCAAAAGTATTAATAAATATAATTTATCAAAGTAGAAACCTTATCAAAAAAATCCATGCAAGATTATATACGAATCCATAGAAATCCATGCAGGAAACTATGGATTCACATAAGGATTCATGGGGGTCAATATAAGAAAGTACGGATTTATATATAGGAACCCATGTAGAAAAGTATGGGTACCATACCATACAAAAGATATATATAAGAACGTGAATGTCTGATATAATATGGATTTTTTCATGGTTTGGAATCCCATGGAAAAACATATGATGGAAATCTACGTGGATTTTTTTGATAGGGAACACATAAATATTGAACACATGCTGTCATTGTATCAAGTTAGCTTTAGTACTGAATAAATAAAATAAACTTTACTTCAACGGTGATGGAATTGGAGAATATCTATCGTACGACGAGGGAGCAGGAAGCGCCAACGAAGGCGGTAAACTTGTGGTGCTCGTTACCGTGCTGTCTAATTTTCTGGCTTCGTGCTCCAACAGAACAGCATCTAGAGACGGATCCTGTGCTACAGTCTTTAAAGAATCACCCAGTGCTTGACGTAGATGTTGCATTTCTCTGCCGGCACGTGTGCTGCGCAGTACATAGAGCTGACGGCGTTTTATTTCCTGGCTCAATTGTTCTCGCAACAACTGGATCTGATTTTCCAGCCGCAAAACCTGCTGTCGATGACTCTGCTCGCGTGCTTCCAATAATTTTTCAGCCTGCAGTTGAGCAGCTCTCAATCTCTCGATTTCCGCCATTCGATCGCGACTCGATTCTCTGGCTGAATGTGAATGACTGTGCATCGTTTTGCATCTAAGAACTTCTGCTTCTTTCTCAGCAAGCAGAGTCTCCAGTCTGCGTATTTTCAGACGCAGATCACGATTCTCTTGCTCCAGTAGATCAACGCTAACATTTGATCCCATTAGCTCAATGTGAGCTTTCTCAGGACGTTCATAACTTTTGCTACGTCCACCGCTGGCTCTAGCGGAAGCTAATTGTCTTTCGAGATTGCGCTTGTCGATTTCCAAGAGTCTCACTTTGTCATTGAGTGCGTCCAGTTTCCCGCGCATTTCACTGCGATCTCTTTGAACTGCATGGAGCTGTCTTACTACCTCGTCATCCTTATTCGAGGGACTCTCTTGTGGCCAAGTGGCAAGTCTCAGTTGTGACTCGAGACCAGAACGCTGGACTTCATTATTCGCCAAATCATTTTGTAACCGCGAGTTCTGATCCATCAGAGTCTGATTCGCGTGTTTCAACTCCATAACCGATTGTTGGGCAGCATCCAGTCTTTCTGAGACAACTCGCCGTTCATTATCAGAATTGGCCAGTTGTTTCTGTAGCTGCTTGACCCGGTCATTGATACTTTGGATCTGCGCATTGTTTTCCATAATTGTACGTCGCATTGAATTTATTTCGCTCTTCAGTTCGCTCTCAGTGGCAGACGCACGTTCCAAGCAGAGGTTCAACTGCTCTATAGTAGACTTCAATGACGCACATCGTTCTTCCAAACCAGTTGACGTTTTTACCTGTGCGTCAAAGCGGTCTTGTAGTTTTTGAAGGTTCCCGTCTTTTTCCTGCAAAACCATTTGAAGCCGCTGCAAGTCTCCCTCGAGCGACATTCGCTGCAGTTCTAATTTAGTTGACCGGGCTTCAGACCTTCCTAAGTCTTCTTGCAAGCTACGTTTCTCATTGTCACATCTACTGAATGCTTGTTTCATTTTTTCTAGTTTTTCTTCATACTGTCCTTTTTCCTCAGACTCGCTGCTGACAGTCAGCTCTAAGGCCGTCACTTTTTCACGCAAATATTCATTTTCTTGAGTCTTTTGGTGCAACGCCTCATGCAGACTCTGATAAGAGGTCTGTTTCTGGGACAGCTGTGCCTCCAGCGACGCTTTTTCGTCTTGGATGTTCCTCAAAGTAATACTGAGATTATTTATCTTGGAGTCTGATTTAGTTTGACACTCTTGAGCTTCAGCCAATTGTTTTTTAACATTACTCAGCTCGTTCTTGCAGTCATCCCTCTCACGTTCAATCTGCGCCACCTGCTGCATCAACGAACGAACGCCTTTTCTCACGGCCTCCGGGTCGACATCAAGAATCACATCCCGAGTGACATCATGGTCCTGATGAGAAACACGCGCCGGACTCCACCTTCTCGATGGACTCATGAGTTTGAACGGCATGTTGACAGTACCATCCAGTTGAATACCAGCAATCCGCCGCAGAGTTGAACCAACGCTACTCAATTTCTGTTCAACTTCCTTTTTAGCAGCCTCCAACTGTGCCAGCTGACTGTCCAAAGCCCTAACTCGTCCTTCGGAACCACCAAAGCGAGCTTTGAGCTCTTGGAGCTGCTGAGATGCATCAGCCAGACATACCTCAAGGTTGTGTTTCTGGTCTTCAAGTTTTCTCTCTCTACATCGACTGTCTTCCAGCCTAACAAGAAGTTCCTGTTCTCTCGCACGCCATCTCTCGTCTTCTTCATCAGCGCGTGATCTCATTTTGGCCATATCCTGTCTAGTTACTTCAAGACTATTGTCAAGGTCCACCACCTGTTTCTTCAGCTGATGTAACTGCAACTGAAGACGTTCTCTCTCTTCTATTTCATTCGCCAGCCGACCTTGTAACTCGCGTTCTTCATTCTGTGCTTGAGAATTAGCAGACTGACTCTTTTGCAATTCACCTTCAGTGAACCGAAGCTGCTGTTGAGTTTGGATTATCTCATGCTCCATGTCTCTTATTTGTCCTTGAAGTCGAGACTTTTCAGCTTCCATGGCTGTTCGTGCATCCTCCATGGTCGCTATTTTCTGATAAGCTTCTTCTAGCGCTCGTGACTGCTCTCTCTTTTCACCTTCAATACGCTTAACATGTTCACGCAATTCTTTATTCGTATTATTGTATTTATCCATAGCGTAATTCGAATCGGCCAACTGTCTTCGTACATCCACCAGCTCTTTTCTCAATGACTCAATACTATTTTCCGCGTCTTTGAGCTTCCTCGTAGTCTCGTGTAACTGATTCTGCAGGCTATCAACTTTATCTTCGGCAACTTGAAGCTGGACCCTCAGTTCTTCGCATTCCTTTTGAGCAGTCTCCCGTTCTTTCAGCAAATCTTCAATCTTCAAATCCAGTCTCATCTTTTCCTCGTCATCTTGCAATTTAGTTTCCTCGAGCTTCGTCTTCATACGACTCAATTCATCACGCAGCTGATTGATGTTCGTACGATCCTGCTCTGCACGTGTATTGGCTTCTCTCCGCAGCCGATCCAAGGTCCCCTTCTCACTCTCCAGTTCACGGAAAATATTTTCAAGCTTCTCCATCAACGCCTGCTGATCGTGATGAGCAATAAGTAGGGCCTGTTGCTTGTCATTTTCAGCACGCAGCAGAGCTTCCTCATGCTGCTGACACAAATTATCGATATGCTGCTGTAACTCTTCAATCCTACTCAGCATCTGATTGACTTCATCATCTTTTTGACCCTCCAGTGAACTCACTGTCTGCTGTAGTCGCTTTTCAAGTGACACGCGTATTTGCTCTTTTTCTTCATTCAATTTTTTACACGTATCTTCATTTTGTTTCTTCATATTGGCAATAATTTGTTGGAACTCAGCCTCCTGATTCCCTCGCTGCTGAGTAAGATTTTGTTTGATATCTTGCGCGCGTTTCTCACTATTCTCCAGGTCTTTAGTCAATCTCGCAATTTGTCCTTTCAAAGCTTCCTGCTTTACCAACAACTCCTGCTGCTCTTTTTCCAACTGGACCTTCTTCAAATGCGTCGCCTCAAGATTTGTCTGGGTGTCAAACAATACTCCTTCCAAAGTTTCTTTCTCACTTCTCACCGAGGCCAATAATTCTTGCATCCGCTGAAATTCTTTTTCATTTGTCTCCAACACAACCTGCTTCTCTTCATTATCCTTAACCAGCTCCTCCAAATTTCTATTTATCCTCGCATTCATTTCATTCGACTGTTCCAGTCGCTGCTTAGTCCTCATCAGCTCCTCATTCAAAGACTCCTTCTTCCGCGCGAGTATCGACAGCTGATTACTCAAATCACTGCGCTCGCGCATCACCTGCCCCAGCTCGATCTCCACCTTCTCCTTTTCAATTTCCAAAAATTTTATTTTCTCACTCAACGTTACCTTATCAGCCTCTGAGTCCAAACGCGCTTGCTCAGCCTGCAATAATTCTTTTCTCAAAGAACTTAAATCCCCTGATTGATCACAGCATTGACTTGCTAATTTATTCTTCTCCTCATCCATCCGCTTTAATTCCTCAACAATTCGTTGTTTGTCTTTCTCATGATTATTACAAATAGCCTCTGACTTTATCAGCTCATCTTGAATATCAGATTTTTCCAAGAGAATCCGCTCCAATTCCAACTCCAAATCCCCTTTGCTTTTCTCAATCTGCGTTATCAAATTATCAGACTCAAGTTTCTGCTGCTCCAGCATATCTTTGGCCAAGTAAATTTTACTCAATTCCTCGCGTACTGTCAATAACTCTTCGCGCATGCGACTGCATCGTTCTTCTTCAGATCTGAAGCTCATTTCTCTCAGCTCAAACTCTTTATTGATTCTATCCAGCTCACTCTGCAAATAAATCTTGTCATCTTCCAAACTGTCGCATACTTTTTGTAATTTACTATTGACTTTCTGCAGCTTCTCATAATCGCTGTTGAGATCCTCAATAGTATGATTGAGTTCGACTTTGTTTTTATCCAATGAAATCTTTTCACTTCTAACAGTATCCAAACTTTTCTGCAGCATATCGCGCTCCTGTAGCAGTTGCGTGCACTGAGCACGCGTGGTGTCAAGTTGTATTATCAACTCAGACGTCCGTTCTTCCAGCAATTGGACATTTTCTTCAGCCGAGTCGCATTGTTTCCGCGTCAGTGTTAATTGCTCAGCATTTGTTTGTAATTTAACTTGAAGCTCATGGATAGTCAGCTGGTATTTGTGCAGCGCCGCTTGCACGGCACTTATTGTACTCTCAGCAAACGCGGGAATGGTATTGCTTCGCGTGCCACGTTTAGGCGATCGCTGAGACATGACGACGCTACTTGGGGACAAATGAACATGCGGAGGTGCCTGGATACTTTCAATATCACGAGTTTCAGCATCTTGAATAACAGCATGAGCAATATCGCGGAGAGCAGCTTCTAATATTTCAACGTCCTCTTGAATTTTAGCAGCCTGTCCAATACCAGCCTCAGCTTTGCCACATCTCTCTTCAATGCTGTGTATCTCCCTGATCAGTTGGTTGATGCGATCATCCTTCATTCTGATTTCATTCTGCGCAATCTCCCATTGCTGTTTAATATTATCCAGTTCCGTCTTCATTTCCGAGGCCTCCTGAGCGTGATACTGCTGAGTAACTGAAGATTGCAATGCACTCGACTGAATTTGTAGCGCAAGTTTAACGCCACTGCAAGCCGACGTCATGTCATTCGTGGCAGTTGACAATTTATTTTGAAACTTGGTCAGGTCTCTTTCCGTAGATGATTTCATGTCTGAAAAAAGACGTTTGAGAGCGACAACATCACGCCACAAGTTCAGCAGACGATGATGCTCTGACGTGTAGTACTCATTGAATGCCAGTTCCTCTTCTTTCCACTCGTCCTCCTTGATAGCCATCTCTTCTCTCAGTACATCCCAGTCGGTACTCAATTTCTGCAGATCATTGGTCAATGTCTCGTTAGTTCTATGCGATTCTTCTAATTGATTTTTCAAAGACGTATTTATCTCCATCAGCTTATCCGAGCGTCGTCTCTCCTCATTGAGCTTCCGAATCGCCGTCTCCAAATCAGTTATCTGTTCGTCCCGCAACTCCCTCAGTGTCTGATGGGCAGCTTCCAGCGCAGAAGTACTCGGTGACGAAACTGTCACTCTTGACACTTCCACAGGCAGTGATTCTACCATCTGGTTCTCCAGCTCCGAACATCTCTGCTTGTACTGCAACACTTTTGCCTGCAAACGAGAAACCAGAGCAGCCTGATGCTGCTGCGCTTGTCTGTAAGTATTCAACCGACGTTTATAACTCGCAGCTTCTTCCTCCAAGCGATGACGTAGCTCGAAATTCTGTCGTATAAGCGCGTCAGGGTGTAATTCTTCATCGCTACTCCGATCTCCTCCCCCGGTTTCCAACCCTCCAGTTTCCGCTCTTGCTCCATTCGTTCCTGGCTACAAAAAAAATAAATAAATTATATAATTAAAAAAAAAATTATTATATTAATTAAATATTTATAATACCGAGAAATCTAAACGTCGTCGAAACATTTTATCAAATAATTTAATTCACATCACATGAATTTTAATCACATGGTTTTTAATTAAATGATATTTTATTTATTATAATTTAGTATAATATATAAAATAATTTTTTTTACAGACAACTGCCTCATTATTATCAAACAATTAGCAGCTGTCAAATAGACAAACTGCAGGTTATATTTTTGTTTGTTTACATTTATAATTTAGTTCATGATTGTGTCATGCAAGTGGTCAAGCGCCACATTCGTTTTGTTGATTTTTAAAAAATTTTTTCGCGGGCTCTGCATTAAATCAAACTATATTTCGTATATTATAAATATATATAAATCGCAATGATTACTGATAAATACTAATTTTAAAAATCTATTAATAAGCAAAAAAAAATTACCTCGGTAGATTTCGCGGCGCCTCTGAGAAACGGTGGCCGCCGTCTTTCAATCTGTCCCCTTATCGCCAAATGCGGCGGTCCTTTAGATAAAGTCTGAAATTTTATTTATTTGAAAAAATAATAGCAAAATTTACGAGTGTGAATGTAGCAGACATCAGACAAATTTAAAATTGTAAATAAATAGAGGAAATAATTTAAAAAAAACTATTTATAAAAAATGCACTTATTAATTTCAAAATTTTTTAAATGCGCATTTTTTAAAAACTTTATTTTTTAAAATATTTCCTCTATTTATTTAGAATTCAAAATTTGCCTGATGTCTGCTATATTCACACTCGTTAAATTTTAAATAAACAATTTTATGGGTTTCAGTTTAAAAAAATATTTGAATAGAAGATAACAGAATTGTCATAACTAGAAACTGGTAACTGGTAATGGAACTGCGAAAGTGCATAAAATAAAATTACGTGCAAGTAAAATATAATGACTGTAGAACATAAAAATTTTTCATCGCTCATGTCGTAGAACAGAAGAGGAAAAAGGATAGAAACACCAGGTAACACCTGGCACAGAATGGCACCAATCGATGTATGATAGAACTAGCTGGTGAACTGCTAGACAAACTGATAACGTGCGTGCTATTTATTGTTTTTTATTTTTTTATTTATTATTCTTCTGGTCTTTTTATCTGTCGAAAATAACAAATACTTGATATCATATTTATTTACAAAAATAAAAATCAGTAACTGTGAAAAGTTTTAAAATATATGGGGTCGCTAGGTCTGTGTACTGCGGAATTGCACGATACGGTGAAACCCATTCAGTAAGTTCATGCGAAGTGATAATAAATCCATGGGAATTCAACACCTGGATTAATAATCATCAGAAGTAGATAAACTGCTAACTAGAACTAGGGTTTTATCAGCAACCTGATCTATCTCACAGCTTCATTATAACTATCAGCTCAAGTTACAAAGTTCGACCGCTTATTTAAGTAAATATTTATGTTTTATAATAATTTAATTGTTTTAAAATATATCTGATTAAATTTATGTGAAAAAAAAAAACAAATAGTTTATTTTGCTTATTGACGTATAATCTATTAATAATACAAATATGTACATACACCCATACACAAAAGCCTCCATTGATATTACAGTCTATCGAGTGTCGAGTAAATGAACTTTGTAACAGACAATAACTCATGATATTTATTGCGTGACCGACAATTTGTACACACGCTTGATTGGAAAACAACTATCGTCACGATTTTATTTGGAATTTGAGCTGTCAACTATGACACCCCTAACTGGTCAATCGCTTAAAATAATAATCTTCCTATCTACTGCTTCATATAAATAAATTTTTATAATTAATTAACTTTTTATAAGTACATTGTATTTTTCCAATGCTTTATTTTCTCAATAATTAATTGTAGATAAATATATATATATCTGTTTATTAATGCTATTAATTAATCATAATAAACATTTCTATTAATTATTATCTATTCAATAATAATTTAATGATGTATACTTATTTATATAAATCCATTAATTATTGTATTTATTAACTTATTTTGAAAATTAAAGATTAATGTCGTGCAAGAATGTTAGGTGGGAATTCCTCGTGCGCGCATGGTCGCATAATCACCAGAAATCTATAATAACTTCTCATATCAACCTTGACCATGAAACGCCATCAGCAATTTAATTTAATTGGGTTAACAAACTCTACATATATATACTGTAAAAAAAGCGATGTTAAAATGAACTGACTGGTGTAGAAATGCTATTTAGCGATGTAAAAATGGTGTTTATAGAAGTAAATTAAATCCGATCGGAGTTTAAAGGTGTGAGCCTGTTTTATTTTTATTATAACTGATATTTTTCATAATAAAAAATATTGATTGATTTAAGGATGATAAATTAATCATTGACAATTTGAATTTATTTTTCTCGCTTAAAATGTCATTGTAGACAAATATTCTTTGGATTTCTCCATAAATTGGTAAATCTGTCGTATCGTTAATTTTTGAAACAATAAAAAAATATTTTTAATTCAAATACAATTTGACTTCTGTTAAGGTAAAAGACCTAGTACCCGATCAGGGAACTAGAACCCGATTACTCATGTATTTATATATCATATCTACTAAATTTTACTAAATATAAATACACAAATACATGAGTAATCGGGTACTAGTTCCCTGATCAGGTACTTGGTGTCTTACCTTACTTAAAAAATAAAACTACTTTTTTTAACACCGCAACCGGTGTTATTTTGACACCAATAACAATAAAAGTTTTTTTACAGTGTATATACATTATATAGAATCTGAACTTGAATTTTATAAAGTTCACTCACATTTGCGTTCGATTGTCATTCAAGGCCGTAGATTTGTTTCACGAAAGATTTGACATTTATTTAAACTTCAACTTCAACTTGGTTATCACCTACAAGATAGCTAAGTGTTATATCGATAGCGTTCTATCGAAAAGAAAAAAATAAAATCAGCAAAGGTCTTGAAAAGTGTCAGTCTAGGATCACAGATCAAAGTCTAAGGAGATGAAACATTTAATAATAATAAAGATCGGCACGTACATGTATGTATTAACGTTCTCATTCCTCTATTAGACAGTTTTATCAGATGCATTGAGTATCAGAGTACCACGGAAACTGTGTAATATATAATATACATATACTGCGGTCAATGTTCAAACGTCGCGACGCTACGTCGTTATCAACAGTGCATACGTGACGGTATATCCGTCTCAAGGCCTCAATATAATTATTTAGATTCTTTTAATAAATCGTAATACCGCCAAAAATAGTTACTTATCGGCTAGATACTCAGATAATCTTCCGCATGCCTCCTCTTCCCAATTTTATTTATCATATATCGCGTATCTGATTCTAATTTCCAAAAGCACAGAGATTTATTTTTACCCAACTTTCAACTTTAAAATACTTCCTGCTTAGAAATATGTTTACATGATTTTAAAATATGTTGCAATGATTAAATTTTATTTACTAGTAATTAAAAAATTTATCCATCAGATATCGGTACAGGTTGATTGAATTTTCATTATCGTACTAAAATTAATCTCAATGAATATTTTAATCAGTCTGGCTGTTATGTCACGAAAAGAATAATATTTATTTTAAATCTCCTACTACGCAGCTACTTGCCGCTTTAAATGATAAATATGTAGAGATAAAAAAAAATATGAAATTTTTAATTTAATTTTTTTGACACGCGTTAAAAGCGCGTCGACTATTTTATGTCAGTGTTTTTTTTTATTATTTATTTGGGAAAATTTGTACTGATCAATACTGAAGCCATATGTCGTATATTTGATGTATACTTTCCTCACACTTTTATGCATTATTAATATGTACACACGTGTCACAACTCAAACACGTGCTCGAGGTGTTCAAAGGAGAGAGGGAAAAATAATAAGAGCGAATATGAGCTTTTAATTGTCTGAATAATAGAACAGCTAGAAAAAATTGATTTTTTAAAAAATATACTTCAGTATATTTTATAATTATCTTATTTTTTTAATTACTTATTATTGTTTTGAATTATGAAATTTTTTTCAAATTAATGAGCACAAGCAGAGATAAGGTCTCGAACTGCGCGTGCCCGGTCGTAGGGTTGAATGGGGACTGGACACGTGAATGTAACAAGACTGTGCTCTCTTACTCATTACATCACCCGCGTATGCGTCATCAATTCATATATGCGGAAGTGACCGGCGGTCATTTACAAAAGAAAAAAAGGTTCACCCCCTTTTGTATCGTCATAGACTGGATAAAATGTCATTTCAAATAAAACGTATCCGAGTACTCAGCTAGAAATTTGAGGAACATAAAATTTTCTTTTATAATTGCCAGTGTTTCCGTAACTCGTCTTGAGTAATCCGCGTGCTCAATTATCCTGATGATAGATGATGGAGAATTAAAGTATAGGCAAGTAGTCTATTCAGACAATTATTAAGAAGCACGCACCCGCTACTTTGGACTCACGTTTCATTGATAGTGAAATGAATCTATCGATTCTATAATTAAATACTGTAAGTTTATCAGTCTAAGATTACATTACATGCTGGTAGATTACGTCTACTTGCCTAAAGTTACAATATTTTATTTAACTTTTAATTAAAATAATAAATTTTCTTACCCGTGGCATTTTAATTGCAGACTTTGATAACTTCAAGATGGACAGGCGGTGAGATTTATCAGCGAGATGATGATGGACAGAGTTGGCGGCCAGACGATTCTCAGGGCTCGGTCCCGGCCCTACGAGGAAGGTGATAACTTACTTCCGGTGCGTTCACGACGAACGACAGGTCTTTACTGACTGATTCCAGACTGTCGGGTGGAACTACCACCACTTAAACCACCGGCAGTGATCGCGTGTCTGGTATACTAGCCGGCTCTTCTGAAACCGCGTGGGGTGCCCGAGCACGGGGGTGGCTTCTAGCTTCCTGATGATAGAAATCAAGTTTCTATCATACGAGAAAAACCTTACCAAATAATATTTTATCTTACGGAATAACACATCCATGCCTGAAAAAACCTGATCCAGTTTTTTTTATTTAAAAATAAAAATTTGATCGCTTGGAATATTCAGAAAAAAAAGAAACTTAGACATGATTACCATAAATTCTCGTCAATAAGTAACTGAGTATATTGATTTTATTACTTTTTATAGTTAAAAAAGTTTAGCCGAGTGTAGTAGATCTAATGAGTTTTGAATTTCAGGCGCCAGTGCACTCGTAATAAATAACTTGCAGATTGATGGCTGTCGTCACGACATTGAGGTCAACGGTACCGGCATCACCAGGATTCTTTCTCATCACCATCGTAATCCCAGACCCTTCATTTTATTTATCTTTTATATATGTATATATATATTATATTGTATCATGATTTATAACTATTAAACTCACCAACGAACGAGACACGCGTGGATTTTATGGAGAATCCTGGGTACTCGAGGAAAACGCGACACAGACGATACTCGGGGGTGATTTTTTTTTTGCACGATACAATTTATAGCTATTAGCTATCAGTGTGTATACAAGTACTTAGCTTATACATATACTTGTGTATATCAACTTAACATATTTATTCGAGATTTTTCTATCTCATTCACGTTGTAAGATATAATGTTTTGTCAACGATGACATTTTAACCGTGCACGCAAATAATATTTTACAGGGCCAATGTCTTGGTGATCCGTGATAGGTACGTTGATATATCTTAAATAAAAAAACAAAATTATGAAATAACTTAAAAAAAATAACTAAGAATAAAAATAATTATTGAATCATTAAGAACCTTGACCTCCTACAGATAAAAGATACGGCTTTGGGTTATCAGACAAGGTGTTTTATGTGTTTACTTAATTCCTGTTTATTCTGATCACCACTATCGCATTCTTAAGTAGCTCATTTTTAAATCTGGTTCGTTTTTGTTTGTCATTGCCGATTAAATATTTTTTTTCTTTTATTTAAAATGAGATGAGCTCAAGTGTAGCAGGGTGAACAATCTTAGCGATATATAAATATATATAAAACGAAACCATTGGTATGTTAAACCGGGTGGATTATTTCCCATCATGAATCGCTGGTACCTGGCCCTACATGGCACCCGCATGATGCCTAAGAAAACGACTGTAAGACCAATTCACTTAAAAAAAAACTTTTCTTATCTACCATAGCTAAATTTTATTATTTCACTCTTTCTGATCCCTTAATCGGTTCGAAGTAATTAGCAAGTTACCATCTAATTATTATTTTATCTCCAAGGTGCCGGGCTCCCATCTTCCCTTTTTCTCTCGCTTGGCAAGTCCTCCAGTCTTGCGTGATAAAACCTGAGGATGAACGACCTCTGCTCCTTGCTTTCTAAAAATTACCCCAAGAAAAGAAGAAGACTAGCCAGCAGTAATGGAAAGGGGGCATGAAGAAAATCAAATTCCGAGTAGCCGGAGAGAGCCAGCGTATTGATTTATTTAACTCGGTTGTCATGGGATTCATGGTAATAAAACATTTTTTTTTTAAATAAAAAAGTTAGTAGTTGTCGTTGTCAGTGGTGACATGACGTAATTTTTTTTAACTAGATTTTTTCATGCCCTTTACTTGAATAGTTTGTCAATTAATTTTATCCGAGCCTTGTTTTAGAAAAAAAAGAAAATTTTTTTTAACAATTTAAACTTTAAATGAATTTCGTTTTTAATTTTTCATTGAAAAAATATTTAAAAATAATTTATTAACATATATATCATTACTTATATTTCTGGCTGATTAATAGTAATTTCTACTACTGAATACTGTGATTATGTGACTCATGAGATTATCAAGCAATTATTAATTCAACACGAATAATTTTGAGATAAAATTACCCGAGTATAAGCACGAGATTCTGCAAAGCAGCAAATCAAATCGTAAAGCTAAAGATGAATAATAAAAATTAAAAAAAAAATTAATAATCTTCTTCATAATAAAAAAAACTGTGACAGTGATAAGAGAAAAGTCGCAAACTAGATGACGACCCCGGCATGTCAAAGTCCGTAAACCCAAGTAATTTATCCACAAATTTATTATTTATGTGTCCGATAAATATAACACCTCAATAATAATTTAATTTAAAAACAAAACCAACAAATTTATCCTTATTTTTTATTTTGCACTTATTACGATAAGAAATTTTGTATCAACAACATTCTCAAAGAAAACGGAACGAGATAATAACAGAGATTTGAATTAAGTATCGATTAAATCTTATAAACAAAATTTCGATTTGTATCTCGGGACAAAAAATTAATCTTCCAAATCTCAATAAAAATTGTTCATAAAATTTATTTATTAACTTATGAATTATATATGCATATATATATATTTTTTTCGTATTAAAAATAAATGTCATTTATTGAATAAAATTCAATACGTCTTCGCTCTAAAATAATAACAATAACATTAACAATATCTAGATACTAGAATACTATTAAAAAAATAATATCGCAGATTATTAGTGTATATATTTGTATATATTTATATATCAAGAGTCATTCACACTTACTTTACTAATCTTAAAGACTCTTATATCTTGCGTTCTCATTCTTTATTCATCATCATATATTTATATACTTATATGTGTATAACATTTAAAATTATTCCTTTACAAAGTAATTTGTACATACCTAGTATAATTTACATAAATAATAACAATAATAATAATAATATATGTACATATGTGTTGCACGTAAAAATATAACAAATTAAAAATAATAATAAACAATAACTCCCTTGGACTCTGTTTTAATGTACGCGCAATGCTAAAAGTGTGCTTGAGATATTCCTACACTCATATTTAATTATATTTGTCGAGAGTGTGTAGGCCGCGAGATAATAATGCAATAAATTTTCCACCCAAGCTCACATATTAATATCATCAACAGTATACTAAATAAATATATAGATATATAAACATTTATGTACCAAATCGTATTATTGCTTACGAACAAAAATACACTTACATTCGATGATAATGTTTTTTTTTTATTTATTTATTTTTTTTATATTTTGACCACTGATGCATTTTTTGAAAATTTTAAATAATAATAATAATTAATTTTTGTTTCATTTATTAAATGAGATCTGCAAGTTAAAATTCAAAAATTGTTATCATTTAGAAGTATTTTGTCGAAAAAAATATAAACAGCACTCGAGATAAATTTAATTATGCTAGAAAATTCACTGAACAACAGCAAGAGGTGGATTGTGTTGATGTGGCTGCGCTCTAAGTACTCCTGCGATACGTATGAACGGTAATTGAAGATGATAATAGGCACAGTAAGGTAGTGGGTCCCAGTAGACAAAGAGAGCATCCCTTTTGTTTATGACACTGCCGAAAAAGTTTGTATTCTTGTCATTGGCTTGTTTGAGGGCACTAGCAAATGCCTTTTCCTTGCTCTGACAGGATTCGCCGACCAGCAATGGCCCGGAACTTTGCCGTGAAAAGTGCCGGCACGGTCGCCACACGAGTCGTGGGTGGACACTCGTCAAGCAGACGTAAGGCAACCCAATGCCGACCCGACATCCTATTGACACCAGCTCATTGTTTTCAGAGACGACAAGTCTGAAGCTCAAATGACCGTTTATTGGCGTCAAGCTAAATGAACGCGAGAAAAAACGATCAAGCCAATTCAATATGTCGTTTCTTGTCTCTGGTATCAGGCCTTTGGTTTCGTCTACGCGGCAAATTACATTGGCGACCACTTTTGAATTTTTAACTGTAGTGCAAGTTATGAAATGTGGACCACCTGGGTCGCGAACGACGACCCAAGGCTTCTTTTCGCTTATGTCATGACGGATATTTTGAAACTCTTGGGCACTTGGTGGCAACGGTACTTTGACACGGTCCCTCAGACCAACAAGACCTGCCGCTAACATCATATGCCTACCAGATCTCAAAGCACCAGTTTCGTATAACATCAATGCGTCATCAACAGATTTCAAAACAAAGTGAACTGGAGTCGTCAAACCCACCGATTGACAACGTTTCAACAACTCCAAAGGGTCATCCAGAGCTGTTACTACATTTGCACATGGTACAAAACACTCACAGCCCAATACCTCCAAATGCGGTTTCGCCAATGCGTCATAGTAAGCTGGACTTGTTGAACTGACTGGTATATAGTAAGCCGCTTTTTCTTTTTCGACGATATTTTTCAGGGCTTTTATGTATTCCGTTGTGTTGTTAAGGCTGGGCCGAGGCACTGTGTAAAATTTAGAGCAAGCTATGGAGAAACGTGCCAGACCAAATAGACCTTCTGTTTCACAGACGATTACTCGTGCACCAGCTTTGTGGAAATTTCTAGCAAGATGTACTGCTTGGACGGTACTCCCACCGCTTATCAGGACACATCTCTTGTTACGAGCTAGTTCTGATGCCGGTGTGTATAACATTGAAAGAAAATATTTAAGAAAAGCCAGAGGTAACTGGAGGATAACAAGAAATATGCAGACCCAAACAGATCCCCAAACTGCCGGTGCACGCATCATAAACATTATCGAGTTTATTATTCCACTGAGAATACGAATTATGAAATTAAAGTACCACAGTATTAAACGCATCAGAATACCCCGTTTGGGTGAATTTTGTTTTTGCGAGCTTTGAGTATCGGCACTTTGGGTTGACGGTGATGGCGATGGTGATTCAAGTTCATGCTGGTGCTGAAGTTCACGATTACGTTGGCGCATTTTTACGGTCAATGGTGCAATCGCATTACCGGCAGACTCCTGAGACCAGGCCGAAGATTGAGACGAATTCGAAACGTCGGAAATAGAACGTTTGTAATTTGTCATCATACTCATCTGCGTCGGCGAACTAGAGATAGGAGAACTTGGTAATATTGGCGACACGCTATTACTGCCTGAGGCAGATGGACATCTGGATGGATAAAAGTGCAATGAATTGTCACTCGCGCAAGTCGGCATTTTGATATTTTTTTTATTTATTCAATATGGAGTTAATTTTATCTGTATCACTTTTTATCCAAACGCACACTAAAGTTATGAGCAAATTAATTCATACTCAAACAGTTGTTTCGAGAATGTAATTGAAGAAAAAAAAATTATTGTTGTAATTACAGTGACAAAAATGACCACAATTTAACACAAAATAATTTAAATAAAATTATCATTTTAGTTGTAATTTAAAATTTTAAATCAGAGTATTAACATTTCTCAGATAGTGAATTTGCGAGTATGAAAACGCGTCTTAAACTGAGACCGATTCGTCAAAATCACGGTCTCTTATGAGGTCTGCATCTCAAGCGCACTATGAACCGAAGTCTTATCTAATCGTAATACACCACTTTAGACAATTTGCGAGTGGAGAAAAAAATGTATATCCTGTCACGGTGAACTTTCAATTAATTTCAAAAATTTCGTCCAATCACAAAAACTTACCAAAGTAATAATCAAATAAAAAAATTTATTTAAATTTTCTCCAATGTTTCAACTAAAAAAAAAATCCACCGGTTATCTGATTACTCATAAATATTTTTTATCCATTTCTTACCATCACTATTTGCACTGACATTCTGTCTCATGGAAAAATTTACATCGCCGACGTTTTTAAACGTTTATAGCTAAACTGATTGATAAAGATTATATATTTATGTTTTATATTATACTTTTCCGAGCTCATTTGACCTCTAAGAGATTACGTGCGCGCATATGTTAATCTGTCCACTTAATTTTTTTTAAATATCCGATGTTAAATTTAAATCCACAGGTCAATCAAACTTTGAAAATAAGTTTTTTTGAGTCATTTAAATGTCAGTACTCAATTACACGCCTATTATAATTTATTTATACGTCATAAATGTATAATAAACAATCTTGGCAAAACTTTTTTTAGTCATTAAAGTTTTTACATTTAAATCTCAGACCTTGACCGCCAGACTTTGAAATTGGTACCGCGGGAATCTCAACAATTTTTAAATTTTCTACATTACCGACATCATGTTGGCAGCATTGATGTTATTTTCATCATTCAAAAATAACCGTTGACAACACATACACGGACATATTTCATATATTAGCATCATAACAGGGATCAGTTCATCGACGAACCGATAGCATTTTGAAACGTAATTAATTAAATCAACGTGATAATTTTTTAATTTACTTGTCAATTGCAGTTTTGTTAATTAGAAAAAGTGATATTTATTAATTTATAAAAGGTTAAGTGGTTAAAATCCATCAAGATGCCACCCAAGCGTAGACTGAGAGCCAAAGCTCCCAAGGAAGTAGTGTAAGTTGTTTTTTTTTTTTTTTTTATAATTTATTGCAGCAAATAATTTAAATTACAAAAGTGATAAAATAACTTTTTTTTGCAGACATCCAGCATTGGAAGAACCAGAAGCTGAGAGAGAATTTACTTTGGAGGAGGCGAAAAATCTAGTTGCCGAGTTGAAGGAGGCGAATAACAGAATTGTCGAGTTGGAGGAACAGTTGCGGCTGATGACACTGGGAAATCAAGCTCAGAATCAAGATGTCAACAATCCACCAGCAAATCCAACCCGGAATTTAGTCAGAAATCGTGCGGCCAGCGAAGCAATTTCTTCTCCAGGTGGTAGAAGAGTTCGCAGAGGTTCGGCTAGTGTCATTAAAAAAGATCAAAATTCTGGTTGTTCATGCACCGGCAATTGTGCAACTAAAAGATGCGGCTGTGTGAAGAAGGATAAAGTCTGTAATGAGTTTTGCAAATGTGCTGATGCCTGTCAAAACCAAGTCAGTAGTCATTTTTTTATGCTGATTTGTTTATTTCATATTTTTAGTGGTAGATTTATTATATTGGATTTTTTTCAGGGCAATGCTTCCGATGGTGATGACAAGGAGAATGAAAATGAAAATATCCAAGTATCTAAAAATGTTGATGTTAAAAGCAGAGGGAAAAAAACAGTTCCATTCACACCTAAGGTGCAAACTATAAAGAGCCGTCGAGTGAATGTGATATCAGATTCCAGTGTTGAGGGAACACCAAGTCCGGAGGAAACTGTTGCGCCGAAATCGCTCTTTGATACTCCGGTGGTAGAAAACAAATCCAATAATGAATCTTTCAGTAGTTATGAATCTAATGAAGCAGAGGTAATATAATTAATTTTTGAAAAAATAAATATATATTCTTATATTTGAATTTGTTTCCAGGAACAAGTTCCAATAAATCCAATGAAACCAAAACATCAGCTGTTTAGGAGTCCAGTGGTCAGGAGTCCTGTGGTCACCAGAAATCGGTCGAAATCACCCAACCCAGCTGCTGATCATGTCCGTAATGATGATAGCGATGATGACGACGATTATAATGAAAATGGCTTAGCCACTTCAAAAGCTGAAACATCTAGCTCAAGTCAATCGTCATCAGGATCAACTTATCCACTGCAACCGAAGCACAAACTGTTACGCAGTCCGGTGGATAGAAAAGTCCTCACAAGAAGTCAATCGAAATCACCAAATCCACCCGCTGATCGTGTGCGTGATAATGATAATGATGAGAGCTTCATTCCAAAGGCTGAGACATCTAGCTCAAGTCAATCGTTTTTATCAGTCGCGGATCCACTGAAGCCGAAGCACAAGTTGATGCGCAGTCCCGTGCCTGGAACCTCAAAAACTGGAATTTCAAAGTCTCCAAATATGCTATCAAATACTTCCGTTTTCCATGATGATGATGTCTTTCTACCCATGCCGAAACCCGATCCAGCTGAACTCAGCACATCACTGCCTCCACCACCGGGTAAAAAAATAAATAAATTAAATTTTTCTCTATCGATTTAAAATTTATGATGGAATATCCATTGAAATTATTGAAATAAATTACAGAAATTTTCGAGGAAGAAGTCGATTGGTCCGAGCATAAGTCTAAATTAGTTAAATGCCGTAAGTGCCAACGGAAGTTCTTCCCCTACCGTATTGCAGTACACGAAAAAAATTGTATTAAAATCTAGTTTACTGTCTGGCTGGCCAGACATACATTTTATATTTATATATAAACCGAACTTACAATTCTATAAGATTTAATTAGCATTACATTTTATATATTAGGAAATTTTTTCGGATAAAACTAAAAAACATTTATGCGTGCTTAGCAAACTAACCGCTTCTTAAGCAAATGCCTAATTAATTTGTTATAATTTATCTAAATTTCTATAGTACGCTTTTATGATGTTTATTTATTATACTTTTTATTTTAATAATTAATCTACGATAATAATATTACTAATAATTACTAATCGTGGCTAAACTATGAGACTTTCGTGTTAAAAATTAGTTTAATTAATTCAAAGTTAAAAAATTGATTACTATTTTTTATTTTATTATAATTATTATATTTCCATGACCATAATCGTAATTAATCAAACGTAAAATGAACAAGAAAATTATTTGGCCACTGATTTTATAAAGTACCCAAAACTTTTTACGAATACATCAAAATAAACTATAGGTATAAATAATATTAATTCCATAGAGATGTAAAAAAAAATTAGTCATTACCATGACATCATTTATTTATACTTAACATAATTATGTAATTATTATTAAAATGTATTCAAATAACTGATATTGTTATCGTTATAAAAAAATTAAATATATATTGAAGATTATTATTATAAGTGATGCTGTGAAAAAATAATTATTTAAACCCGTAATTAAGTTCATCAGATTTAAGATTTAGATCGCTGGTATATATTATAAATACTAATTGGAATTATTTTCAATGCATGGGATTATTTTTAGATTTAAATCCACGAAACAAGATATCTAATTACTAATATAATTCTCAAGTTACTTTATGAACTTGTCCAGTATTTACTCCCCTTGAAAACTAAACCTTTAAAGATTTTTTAAAAATTTACGCGCCAAAAAAACCATTAAATTTTTATTTTTTAAATTCTAAAATAAATCAATTTCATTTTCATATTTATAATTATTAATAAAATATATGAAAATAATAAAAATAAGTGCATCAAAATACTAGCAGTAAATTTCCTTTGACTTTTTGTTAAAAGTTCATTAATTAAATATATAAACCCCAGGTTACCTGAACAAAATTCTCTACTCAAAACTCCAGAACAAGGTCACGCGTCACCCGGTTCCTTTTTTTTTTATTTATTATTTATTTTTGCATTTTTAAATTTACTGAACTACATCAATAATAATGATAACTTATCGTGATTACGTTTTATTTACATAGAGAATTAATATAAAAATAATGGTAACAAGATAAAAATTTTTTTTAAATATGTATTTTATTTTTCTCAAGTTAATCTGACATTATTCAATCTTTTACTGTAACAAAGTAGCAGTTGACATGTTTATTATAATTTTTTTTTTGTCTTATTTATTAATATACTATTCATACATTCTTCCATAACTACAATAATAACTTTATATGTAAATAAAAAAAAAAAATTTACATCAATCAAGTTTTCATAAATATTCAGCCGATTGAATAATTTGGCCGTTAATTTCAAAAAAATTTACTAGCGTTACTTAAAAAAAAATTAAAAAAAAAATCACGACTAAAATGTAAAAGAACTAAACTAAATTTTTAAAGCTCTTATCAAATAAATAACTTTTGTGTTCAATATAAATTTGTTTTGTATTTGTATTGAATAGATAAAACGATGCAATGATTATAATGTATAAAGGATATTGTCATAATTATTATATACAATTTAAATATATATATTTAAAATTATTAAATTTAATACTGTAAAAATAATTTAAATAATAATATAATCACTCGTATAATAAAATCACCAAACAACAAATAATAATAATAATTAACAACAAATAATTATTTTAAAGGCACACACTCACGTTTTTGACTAGAGAATACATATATGTGCCTTTATAATATATAATATTATTATTATTACAATAATTAATTAAAATTAACCGTACAGTAGTTTACACACAACATAAAGCCTTTATATTTTTTATTATCATTCAATTTCATTCTCACAGTCCAACTTTATTTCATCATTTTTATCCTTACTCTTTTTATAATTAAATGACGTCTACTTTTCATAGATTTGTTGTTTTTTTTTCAATGTCAATGCAATGGATCTAAATATTTTATTTATACTATAAACGTTTTTTTTTTTCAACTATTCAATGCAGGTTTCTCTCTACATTAAATTTTTTTTTCTTTCTGCGATTAACTAACTATAATAACAATAGATCATATTAATTCCGTACAATTTTTATACACCATTATTATTCAGCCTTGTTGTTCTTATACATTTGGCTTATAACGGATTTATCACCGTTCTAATACTTGGGTCTTAATAATTTTCTTTAGAATTTGCTTTTATTATTTATTATTTATTATTATTATTAATAAATATATTTACCAATCTTCCAAAAGATCTCAGCATTATTATTATTTTTATTATTAATATAATTATTATTTGTTACAAAATGTAAAATACATTTTTTTTTATTTTATTTTTATTTAATAAAATCATCAATTCCACTAAATTATCTATCGATACGATTAAAATATGCAAGCTGCCTTTTAGAAGATTGAACCCAGTGAATAAATACTTTTTTTATTTATTTATGTAGTTATTTTATTGAGTGTAAATGTAACAGATATGAGACAATTTATAAATTTTAAATGAATAAATAAAGTAATGAAATTTTAAAAAATGCGCGTACTGATTTTTTAATTGTCTAAATACGCATTTTTAAATTTTCAATCTACTGACGTTTTATTTATTCAAAAATTTAAAAAATTGACAATTGTCAGGTACATTCACACCCATTGTATATTTTTTTGTTGTTTTTGTCCGTAGGTCTTGATTGTTAGGTATCAAACTATTAGATTCTAAAGAATCTCACAATTAAAGATCTATACACACATAATTATTATTATTTTAAGCTAAGCCGTAAATTGTTGTATGATTTAACGTTCCTTAGAATGAGTGTGAATGTAGCAGACATCAGACAAATTTAAAATTATAAATAATTAAAGAAAAATTTTATTAAAAATGCACGTATTAATTTTTAAATTTTTTAAATGCGCATTTTTTTAAAATTTTATTTTATTAATTATTTACTCTATTTATTTATAATTTTAAATTTGTCTGATGTCTGCTGCATTCACACTCATTCCTTAGAACGTATTTTCAATGAGTGTCAATGTAGCTGACCTGTCAATTTTTCAAATTTCATAATAAATAAATGAAATGTAACTAGAATGAAAATAAAAAAATGCGTATTTAGATAAATGAAAAATCAGTACGCGCATTTTTTTAAATTTCATTATTTTTATTTATTTATTTAAAATTCATAAATTTTCTCATGTCTGCTACATTGACACTCACTATTTCCAAGCACATTTTATGCAATTTATGTTATGGTATTGTCTATGATAGCACAGTAATTTATTTAAAAATAAATAAAAAGGTCAATTATATATTGGAAAGTTAAAAGATAAAATGAAATTTAAATAAATCAAAAAATGATAATAAATCTATATTAAAAAATATCTCGATTGATAAAATTGTAAAATAAAATAAAATAAAAAAAAGTGTTGTAAATTGCGACAAGTAAAAAAATCACAGTTTGTAAGTAATGCATCAGCCCTTAACCTCTAGACATTAATTACTATTTATCATACATAAAAATTTATCAGAGTAATAATAATAGAAAATAATAATTATAAATATTTAAACGTAAAAAAATGATTGTACGGTAGGAGGTACTGGACCGCAAGCTGTCAACTGTTCTCCAGTTTCTTTTTTTTTTTTTTTTTTAACAATCAATAAATAATCCATCATCAAAAATTATAGTAAAATTGTCCCAACAAGAGAGTGCCCTCGGGTGTCTTCAGTTTTTACTCCCACTCTAGGTGTTGTGTCCTAAATTTTCCCCCACTTTGTCTTGCGCATGCGCAGTTTAGAAATTATCGGTAGTGGGGGCGACTTACGGCTCATTCTCTTTCTGGGAGAAGTTCACCACGGAGTCATCTCGGATGAAAAGTGCCAGCAGTTTTTACATTGTTCATATAATAAATATATACTTACAGGGTTAATAAGTTTCTATAGAAGTTAATTGTGAGGACATTTGGTGGTTTATCGGACAATTGTGATTCTAGTTTCAGTGCTAAAGTAACAACATCACTAGTCGATTAAGTGTTATTACTGTCAGTTGATCCTTGGGATCTTAGTTGTGAAAAGCATCCCTGGCATACTCTGACAGGTTTTAGAATTCCCAGTCTCGATATTTTCGACTCGAACCTACTGCACCTAAACATCAATCAAAAATATTAAATTAATAAATTAATTCCCTAAATTTATCAATTAAATTAAACTAAATTGCACTTACTTTGAACAGAATACTTGTCCACAATTGCGACAATGGTGTCGTCTCTCATAAAGATTAAATCTCACTCCGCAACCGACACACGAATCAGCGCCCTCGTCTTTAAGCCAATGATCAGCAACAGTGCGTCCAGGTTGCTCGCAAACACTCCACGAGAACACTCGACCCCTAGTATCGCCCACGTAAACTGTTTTGTGATCTTTCGAGACCGCCAATGCTGTTATCGAAGCAGGTTCTGCATTGTCTTTACGATCATAAGCTGTATGCATTGTTAGTTTACTTCTAAACACCAGCTGCCTCTGCCACTTGAATCCATCTCTAAGAATATTTTGTGGGTTGATCCTGCGTGGTTTAGTATCTGACTCATTTACCATAACAAAACTATCAGTCAAGCTGGTATCGCTTTTACTAGTCCTCAATGCACTATCAGAATCATTGCTAACATTGTGAGATGAGTCGTGAGTCTGAATAACTTCACTGTCTGCTCTACCACCTCCTTCACTTTTTCTAAACATCGGATTCCCGCGACTTTTCCGCCTCATCACTACAGTCGGCGATTGTGAATTTTTCGGGCATAATTTATTAATTGAACTATTACTCGATTCATTATCCGAGCACTCTTCTTTTTCTTCATGAAGACGTGAAGCTTCCTTCAGAGTTTCAGCTTCAGACAAACTGCTCTCCGAGCCACTCTTCATCATCAGACTTGACTCTTCAGCAGATATACTCATTTGTTTGACCAGTTCATGGACTCTCTTCTTGGTACTTTGAGTTCTCTCTTCTTCAGTACTAGGCTGCTTTTTCACTGCTGACTTTTCAGCTGCCTCTTCGGGTTTTTCTTCTTCAGCGGGCACCTGGACATAGTCCATTGACCACATCCGAGCAACACCATCAGTGGAACCAGTCATTATTACATTTTGCGAGTCCCACTCGTGTGTTTGACTGAACGCGACACACAAAATCTGTTGCATTCTGTCAGCACGACCTACACACGTATTGACACTCGCCAATTCTTCGCCATTGATGCTCCAAACGTGGAGCCAAGTTGCTGCACAGGTGGCAATGTCACCAGTGAGATCGTTTATAGCAACAGCTGCTACAGGACCAGCATGACCTCTTAGCTGTCGTACAAAAAGACACCGGGACAGATCCCAGATTATTGCCGTACCATCACGTGACCCAGAGACAATCACATTGTAAGCAGGACTTGATGAAAGACAGGTTACTGCTTCGGTATGACCATACAGACATTGTTTTATTGACAATTGACGTTTAGAGTACTCCCATACTGTAACAACAGAACTTGTTCCTGCTGTGACAATTAATTTGGAAGACGGACAAACACAAGCAACTATTTCTCCGTTGCTTTGCATCATTGCTTCACAAACAAATATTGCTTTTTCACTATCATAATTACCTATTCTCAATGAATGATCAGCAAAACCCCATGCTACGTATTTATTAAACGAAGGAGGAATAAGTGTTTTATTTTGTTCAACAGCTGATACTGTTTTATCAATATGTAATATTTGTCCTACTGGACCTTTCAGCTCTTTAATGGGCTGCAATGAAGGCTTTAGATTGTCTAGATTATGGAAAAATAATTTATCTGTTGCTGTGATACTTAAACCCGGAGTTATTGGTCCTGGATCAATAACACTCGTTCTTACAGTCATTTTTTTACATGGATGAGGTTTTTTAAATAGCTGTTTAGGTATTTGTCCAAAATTATTTATAAATCCAATCGTTGCATTCTTTTTTAGTGGATCGTCTATGGTGTAGATGTCAACGTTGCCTTCGTAGAACAAATGGTGGAATACATTGACTGCGTCGACGGCTGCTGGCCCGTTTTGTTTGTAGCCAAATATAAGATCAATCCAGTGATGCAAATTTTGAGAGACGTAGTCGCTTTCTAATGCCAGCCGATGGACTCTGATAAACTCACGAGGATCCTGCTTTGCCCAAGGCGGGAGCACAATGTCGCCCAATTGAACTCCGCTCTGCTTAGAACCCAAATCAAAGTGATTGGAGTTGATAAGAAACTCGGGAAGATAAAAGAACTCGGGAATAAGCTCTTTGACATCAGCCATATTGTGTTTGGAAGCTGACGACCACGCTTCTTTGATGCTGTTAAACATCCTGTCAGCAAGATCAAAGTGTCCGCCTTGAAGTCGCAAGAAATGCTGGGTAAAAGGTTCCATTCTTACTAAATAAGAACAAACGATCATTGCCGACGAGTAGTGAGTTCCATAGTGATAAGGTGGAGTTTCACCATGAGGATCATCCCATTCTTTGTATCTCTTTTTAAATTGTAACAATCTTTCAGGGCTCTGTGCTCCCATAGGTCGAGTAAAATCTCTGAAAGACGCCGGATCATTAAAATCAATTTCTTCACTGTCGTAGTCGGCTAATATCCAAGGAAAAATCGGATACTGCATCAAGTCATTGTAACTTCGTCCAGCCAAAGTATTCAAATGCATTAAATACTGGAAGTTTGATATTTCTCCTCTTACCCATCGCTGAGTCACCGAAGTCTCGCCAATAAGATTTGATAGTAATCCAGTAGCTTGCTCAACATTAGCTGTTCTCTTTTGTCCTGCCACTGATTGATGAGCACTGTCGGCAATTGCCGTTGCAAATGTCATGAATCTTTGGTAGACTTTGTTCCGTACTTTTCTTGGGAATGCAAGTAAATAATTTCTACCGTCACCACTGAATACCTCAAGTGCCATGGGCTGTAGTAAATATCTTCTTTTGTGAACTTCTCTGATGTCTTCATAATTGAATTTCGAACACTGTCTCATGGCTCGAGATCTTCTTGGTGAACCAGGAGAAGGCAGTATCGGTTCATAAGCATCCGGTAGACTCTCAATGTCTCTGATCTCACGGGACTTAAGCAGCGTAAATCCATCGATAACATAAAAGTGTTCTTTGCCAAACAATAAAAGACCTTCTGTGGTATCTAAGCCCTGGATCCTGGCACATCTAAACATGTGGCTGATTTTTTCATGCTCTTCAAGCAGTCTCAGCAGTGTCTGATTATCAGGAACCGCTTGATTATTTTCTTCCTCTTGTTCGTTATCTTCTGGCGCTTCATCAGGTTCGCTTGCGTGACGTTCCAGCGTACAAGGTACCATCGGTGGTTCACTTTCAGTTGATCCTTCGTGCATAGCTAAAGGAGTGTCATCAATAACTGGATCCCGTTCACGTTCAAACATACCTGATGAATTACCAAGTTGCTTCAAATAATATTCTTTACTGTCCATACTCGTGGCTACCTTATACTTGAGTTGTTTGTTATCAGGATGATCCAACTCTGGTCGATAAGGATAGTGAATATAAAACAGATCATTTTTCATCATTTTCTTGCGCATTCTGCACGGTCCCTCTGTCATGTCCAGCATCCATTTGTCCAGAACAGTTGGAGTCGGCGGACCCCAGAGTCCGCGTTCGCGAGTCAATTCAGTCTCAGTCTGCAGCCATTCTTGATAAACATATCGCTGGGTATGCTGATAAGTTTGCTGCTGCTGAAGCTTACGAGTAGCAGCCAATTCTCTGACCAACCCGACATGCTGCTCTGTCCACTGGGCAACTGCGCTGTGATGAAGCCTCAGTCTCGGTCGTACAGACTCTTCTTTCCGTACTTTTGTGCGACTTGCTAATCGTGTCAGTCCACCAGTTACTTTTTGTATTTTCGACTGAATCTGATTATGAAGTTCCCAGGGTACTCTGTATGAAGCTTTACGTTCCAAGACAACGTAATTAAGCCAAAGTCTAGTGGCTTGTTCATGAACAAGATCACGTACACTTGATAAATCTGGTGCACGTTCATTGCCTACTGGAGCCGGCAAAGAAATTTTGAATACTTCCTCGATAGCTGGTTTTTTACATGCGTACAATTCTTCCCAGACTCTTGTTGCCGCTACTGCCATAAGATTGTGTCCTTGATGAGACGTCAGTCGGTCATCACTTGACTCAACCTGAGGATTAACATGCCAAGTAGTTTTCATATTGGTGTCTAGCATTATTTTAATGTCAGCAGTAAGCTGAAGAAGACAGTAAGTCAAACAGCTGATGAATTCCAGTTCATGATTCCCAGCACCAAATACAAGTAATCTGTGAGTTGTCAATTTATGCAGAGCTTCCAAAACAGCCATTTGATCAGCAATTGAATCTGTTGCTCGTGACAGCAAAAATAATATTGTTCTATTTAAACAATGATGAAGACCTTCCATGCTGACGGCCCCGGGTCGCCTTTTAGCTTGACCGATAAGTTTAACAATAAAGTCAAAGACTTCATGCGGGTCTTTGGTCAATGCTCCTTGCCACAGTTTGTCAACAATTCTTGCTGTAACATAGCAAACATTGTTAGTTATATTATTAACAGAACCGCCAGGAACTACAGGCAATGCTGCTTGTTCGCCGATCAATACATCAGCAGCTAAAAGATGTTCCATTAAAATTGACAATATTTCAGTTTGGTAACGCGTCTGTTGGCCAGTTGACGCGTACTCTGGCCAAGCTTCTAACACTAGATCAATCGCCGGTGGAGATTTAGCTGTCACTGGAAGAGATAGCGAATCTACGACAATAACTCGTAGGAAATCCATGACAAATTTCCTTGCCGGGTGATTCGTTAACCCGATGTCCTTAGATGGTGATCTCACCAGCACTGGCTCCTGTTCATCCGCTGGAGTACTTGCTCCACTGCTGTCTTGACTTCCAGTAATAGGTTTTGGGAACAATGTACCCGCCAAAGCGCCCAAGACTTCAGCTGACATAAATACTGGCATAAAATCTGTGAAATTGTGATAGAGAAAAAATAAAAATTGTATTATTGTCACTGGATACTCAGTAAGCCACTCGGGTAAGCTGTCTGGATTATTAAAGTGCATATTAAGCATAGTGCGAACCATAGCCAGAAGCACAACAACAGCATCCGGACATAAATTTATTTTTCCATTGAAAGATGACAATGAATGATTTGCTGGTACGCCAAACATAAAATTCCAGATATTATCAAGTTCTAATTTAGAGTCAGCTGGCAGTAATTTTATTGGCTGGACTAACATGAGCCCAATAAAAAGAAAGTACAATTCGGGAACAAGATCTACGTGTTGAGGAAGTAGCCAGCCGAGATGTTGGAATCCCGGTACATTTAAACCTATTGGCTTTACTTCACCAGTTGAAGTTTGTTGCTGACAACCCAAGGCCATTGCCATTTTATTATGATCAGTGTGTCGTAGCCAGCCACTATTACTCGTTCCCTCTTTGAACTTTTGAAGTATCGATTGGACTGAACAAACAGCTACGAGTATCCTTAATCCCCAGACAATAGTTGTACTGTGAAGACCTGATTGTAAAAACAATAGAACCCAGTCCAGACCAAGAACTTTCGCTAATTCATCGCACATTGTTGCATTTACTTTGGATCCATTGAACAATAGCGAGTGTAATAACTGAAGACATCTGTTGCGTAGTAAAATACTTTCACCTTCACCTTCTTTCGGGCCTTCATTCTCACGTGGAATTAAATGTTTTTCTGATACCAGAGGCAATGTAGCGACGATAAATTGACCGAACCACAAAAGATCCGCTTGACGTGGCTGTGCCAGCAAGATACTCAGCAGCGCTAAAAGAACTTGTCTCGTTGAGTTCTGCTTGACTTCACTTAAAATATGTAATAATTTATGAACCAACTGTAGATCCCGCATCAGTCTTAGGTTGGTGCGTTTTTCATTTGACTCAGCTACTAATTCATACAAGTGTTCTAATAAGGATCGAAGTAACTCACCGGGAGCTTCATGCCACACTTGTAAATCACAGAGCAAGTCTTGGAATGCAGTGACATTGGGAATGGCGCTGGTCTCACGTCCGCTGTCAACAGTACCCACTAGACTGAATGTCAAATGAAGAATGTGACTGTTTAGTAGAGGACATTTTCTTCTTAGTAACATGGCTAGAGTCTGGTAACCTCGTCGGCGATCCATTTCTTGTTGCGCAGCTTGATTTGATCTCACGACGCACACCAGAGCTTTTACTGCCGCGTACAGAGACTCGACATCCTGAGCCATGGCAATCAGACCCAGTAGGACTGAGCATCCTCCTACGTTGTCAATTGTCGTGGCAACCGGACGTGGATTAAAAACTCGCACGCCTAGATAACCAACCACGACTCCTCCGAGAGCTCGAGCTGGTCCACTGAGATGACCAGCAGAGTTGTGGAGAACGCGTATCGGAGTTGCATTTTCGTGAGAAGACATGCCAAGTTGCTTGGCTATTGACTTGGTATCTGCTCTACTGTAGACTTTTCGTATTTTTGCTAGCGTTAGTTGTGACATGGCTTTGGCATTCAATCCAAATACAACTTTTTCTTCCGACAGCAGAGAAGACAGAGGTTCAGGTCCAATAAATTGAGGTGCTTGCATACTTCCCATATAGTGAGGGCCCAATTTAAATAGCGTAAGTATATTTTGTGAGTTGAAAACCTCTTCTACTAAATGACAAGGTCCTTGTTTCCAAGTCAACTTTGAGTAACGTCTCCAGCATGGAGGTGTACCGACGTACCCATAAACAGGCGATGCTACGGTCAAATTAGCAGCCCCTCCGCCAGGTGTTTGTGTGATGTAATGAAGTTTTTGACTTTGAATATGCTGGCCGTCCAAGTAGAGAGAAAAACTTGAATTTTTCAGAACTGCGCGATTCAATACAATGGCTATATGATGCCATTGTCCCTCGTGAAGTAAATCGGGACACCAAACTCGTGCTCCACTTTCTCCAGTACCTTCGGGTTCCCATTCTCCAATACTCTGCGGCATCTGAGTTTCTTGTGTTGAAACAATAATGGCTTTATCTCTAGCACTCAAAACAGCAGCAAAACAAATTATGTCTCGAGTACCCGATGGCGGACTCCGTACCAAAGTTAAAAGTCTCACACAGTGAGGATCTGTTCGTGGGTCGCTGAATTTGTCGACACATATCCATGTGCTGTATGTAAGTCCAGTCTGGGGTGGGAATAACCGATCACCTGAACCAATCCCACCCAGTACGCTGTTGTCAGCAGAGACTACTGTCGGTGGAGTTGTACTCTGCGGTGCAATACTAGGAAGATAAAGACTCGCGAATCCTTCAGCGCTCATGTCAAACTCAACGAATGGCGGCAGAGTACATGACCCGTGAGCTCTGAAGTCCTTTGGTGTTGTCATTGACACGAGAGTTTTGATACGCGTCAGAGGAACTGGTCCCCCACGTTGTTTGTTTGGCTCTATATCGTCCAGCGAAATGCAACAAAGTGGGTCACCGAGTCGTAAAAATTCACGTAAATCTTTTGGCTCCAATGACTGAGCTGCCAGACGTTCAATTATGTACTGAAGAGGTTGATGGAGCGGATGAGTTTCATCTTGTAACGCAACTCTGCCCATAGTTAATAATTCTCCAGCCATTCCAGAGTCGCACATAACTTGTTGATTCCGTTCCGAGCGCACGAGACTCTTAATTACTTCAGCAATGTAAATCTGAAGAGCCAGAGCATATTCTGGTTTTGTTCGGTCAGTTATTGAAGGCAACAGGTGAAGCATCCCTACAACAATACCTGGATGGACAATAATTGGCTCTGGTGCAGGGGGATTTAAATTCAATGAATTGACAGTTGAACGTTTTCCACTCACTGGAGAGTCAACAGACTTTTGGTTCTCCAAGCTGGACTGTCTATGGCACGGTGATCTTGTGCCAATGACTGCAAAGTTTGGCTTTTCAAAGACATCAAGAGCTACGTCGTAGAGCAATCTTAGCAATAAACACGCGTACGAAAGACTCTTTGGTATTTCACTTGGAAATGACGGTTCCAAAACATTTCCATTGAACAAACCTTGCCAGGTATTGTGATAATTTATTGACGGCACTGGATTATTACACTCAGTAAGTGTAGTTTGAGATGAAAAACAACCAAGTAGTCGTAGAGTATCACATAAACTAGATTGACATATTTCTAAATGGAAAAATTTAGCATTTGCTGGTTCAAATCTCATAGCAGTACAAATTGTTTGAAAGACAAGATGAAGTAGATTAAGAAGTTGTGATTCATCTTGTGAACTTCTTTCTGGAATGTTATCGTTACAAGGTTCTAAAGAATTGTGTGGCAGTGGTCCTAATTGGCCTTCAAGAGAAACGAGTACTGACATTACGTAAACAAAACCCCCGACTTTACGAAAAACAGTTCGAGTGCGATGTGACTCTCGTAAACATGTAAGAAGTGCCAGGAGTATGTGAGACTTGAGAACCAGGGCATTCGCAGGTGCCGAGTGCATCACACCAAGCAGAGTTGCCATGTCGTCGTCTCCACCGGCGCTGAGAATAAGTTCTCTGACGAGACTCAGTGCCTGAAACCGACACTCCATGTAGGGAACGAGATTGTGGGCACACCGAGCTCCAGTGCACTCTCGAAAAACATTTGCATTCTGCACATTGCCGCCCAGTAGAGTTGTAAGAGCTTCCATCACCAGCTGACCAAGACGCTCTTGCTCCGGACACATTTTGTACTCCAAGCCCTGGTCAGTTGCCGACTGCTTGTCCTTCAGCAGCGTCGCATAACGATGCAAACAAGTAACAAATACCTCCAGCATTCCTACTTCTCTGTACACGTCCTTGAATATCACGTTGTGTCGCAGAATATTCAGCAGCGTCTCCATCGCCATTATACTGCAACTGACCGAGTGATTAGACTTGAGAAGAATTGATAGGGATATGAGTTCTTTGCAAGGCACAAAGTTCAGCTGAAATACTATAAACTCTAATAGTTGAAAGAATTTTTTTTGTATCTCAGGATTTTTAAAATATATTTTTTCAGCAAACTGTGATAGGGTATTTTGTCCTTCTAGTATAAAATAATTAGCATTGTCGCTGTGATAAACACTGGATATGGCGTCGAGTATAGTGCAGCACAAAAGTGACGAGTTAGACTTGACGAATACAGATTGTAGTACTTGGAATGCTTGAATATTTCTGACACTGCCGCCTCGATTGCTTGGCTGTGGCAGAGTAAAACCTAACATTTGAAACAACGAGCCCATACTTGCTTGACTGGGTTTTAATTCAGTGTGTCCGCACATTGTCAGCGAAGCCAACATCAATACCAAATTTCTGATAGCGTCTTGCGCCTCAGCATTTCCCTCTTGCTCGAGCCGTAAAGGTGCGTGTTTAAGTAGAAATTCTGATAAGAAAATATATCCTTGACAAACACGAAAGTCATCCAAAAGCATTTGTGATACTTCGCTAGAGTCTTTTAGAAAACAAAATACCGTTACAAACATTTCAACAACTTCAAGCGGAGCTAGTTCAGGTACACGTTGCATATTGTCAATGCAAAGCGCTATACATCCTTTGTTATGAATATAAGATACGACATTTTGAGTGAGTCCATGCCGTGATAATGTCATCAATACTTCAGCAGCGCTTTTACGCCACATGACATTGTACTGCGGGCACCAGCTAGTTATCGCCGAGAATAATAACGTTAAATCATCTTTCCGTGCCAGTTCTTCTGCTGGATACGGGTGGCTACAAAGCCGCACCAGTAATTGTACAAATATTTTTTGTAGCAATATTCTGCGTTCCCGTGGGGTAAATTCACTATTAACATCAGTGAGATCCGCTTCTGCGTCATTCATTTCAGGTAAATCAAAAAACAAATACAGACACTTGACAAGTGTCGATGGCACTGAAGCTGTTGTCATCGCTTGTATCAACGAAGCGTCACCAGCGGCTAATAAATTTAACGTCGACAGCAACATCCACCCGTTACTCGACTCTTCACTATTTTCAATCTCTAATAATTTAACTATCGCACAGCTGGCGGTCTCGGTACTCTGATTGCTCGCCCGTCTTCTTATTTCCGATACCATCAGCTTGGACACTTGCTGCGTAAAAGCCAATATATCCCAGAACTTCTCGCTCATATCTCCAGCAGGACTAGACCCAAAGACCTAAAAATAAATTAATAAATAAATATACCGATCATATTAATTAAGTACTTGACTTTCAGTCTATAAATAACGCAGACAATAACACCAGTTATTATTTACCTTGCAAAACAATGGCAACATATTATAAAGCTTATCATCTTTCTCGGTCTCCGACAGCGGATGCGGCGGGTGAGTGTATTCAGAAAATAATTTCTTTAGGTGCATGAGACCTAGTGCCGTATGCTGAGGATTACTACCGCCCACACAGTCATCAACACTTCCAGTCCCACTGGAACCCATACCTCCAACTGCACTTGCCCCTCGTAATTTACGCATTATATTCATATTTTCAAAATTGCTCTGCAAACAAAAACACAACAACATTTAGCTAAACAATAATCATACATTATCACAGTATATCTAATCAATAAAATTGACACCAATATCAACATACATGATTAATTATTCAAGTATAATGTTTGCAGTACCATTTAAATCCTACTATAACTATAGTAAGTCAACCAAGAAAAATTATTACTTTTTTTTTCACGCCTCATGATTTATATGATACACAAATGTCACATTACCAGCTGTCATTGCATAATATATGTATAGATATTCAAATGATTCATAGAATCAAAAGCACATTTGATATCTGGCTTGTTATATAAAGTATTATTAATTAGTCGACTGTTGATAAAATAATAACAACAATTTAAAATAAAACGTGATAACAATCATGACAAAAAAAAAATGAAATCGAGTTGACGACGACTTTATAATAATAGTACTTGGTCAGCGAAATTAATCAATGAAACAATCAAAAATAGTGCCCTCTCCTACATACATTCTAAAATAAAATATGTAACTATTATATATATTTATATAAATTTATAATAATAATAATTATAATATCAATAATAATAAAAATAATTATTATGGTGATAAAATTCATACCTTATATTTTTTCACAAATAAATAATTAACTGTCAGAAAAAAAATGTATCATAGAACGACGCACGTAAATAATCGCGCGTCGTTCTGCGCTCATTATATATTATTCACTTAAATAATTTCCAGCAGCTCAATATTTACTTCGCTATCACTTTCAGCTTTTTATTTATATACTTTTTTATTTTATCTCGCGAGAAATTTAAATCAAAACGACATCGAGAATCGAGCAAGTGTCACTTTATTGAGAAACGTCACAGGTAACCGCCCACGAGCACGGCGTAATTTAATAAATCTACTTATTATCCTCCTCGCTCCTCTCTCGTCATATTTATATATATGTCACATAAATTAAATTCTTGTTTTTGTTATTTATTCAAATAAAATATTATCTTATCGATAATTTATTAAAGATTATAACAGCGCGAGTAATTAAAATCCGCGATTCAATTATCGGGTTTTAAGTTTAACCCGCGTAATTTGAATTTCAATGTCACTACATTTTTTAATGGTTTTTTAAAAATATATCACTCGAGAGATTTTATTTTTTATTGGCTCTGGGCACTTAACATTTGACAGGTATTTTTTTGGAGCCCGAGGAGTACATGGACCGAATGCGATACGTCGATATGACGGTCACGTGGTACAACAAGCTGAGTACTGAGAGCAGCATAAATTATAATAAAACCAATAGATTGTCTTCCGCTTGATAATTTTCTGCTTTTATAAATAAAAATAATAATTTTTCATAAATCTACGCGCCAGTCGGTGATTTATTGTAACTATTCCTGTTTAATATTCAAAATGCTGATAAAATAGTTTTCAATTACCAGCAATAAAACGTTGATATGACGGCAGGAACATGAACTACTTGTTTGCTCAGGTAAAATAACCTCTAGAGTTGTTTTATTGAACTGCAATTATTGTACCTTTCCCGCCAAATGATCATTGTAGCATCAAGTTCTTATTTACAAGTTAGTTCACATAAAAGAATTGAAGTGTAATAATTGACAGGTGATATTTCAAGTAAAAGTAATTTTTTTTTAAGTTATAAAATTGATAATGAACGACTTTGACGCGCCTCAAGTTTTTTTCTCGGACAATTTTGCGTCCGATGAGCAGCGCGATGATCAGCTGAAACTGCAAACGTACAAAAGAAAATTCAAGGAATTTATAAGACAATTTCATGAGGGAAATTTTAATTACAAGTATCGTGATGCGCTTAAACGCAATTACAATTTGGGACAGTACTGGGTTGAAGTTAATCTCGAAGACCTGGGGGCTTTTGATGAATCGCTGGCAGAAAAACTGTACAAGCAGCCTACTGAGTATTTGCCGGTCTTTGAAGAAGCAGCCAGAGATGTTGCTGATGAGTTGACGGCGCCGAGACCACTGGATGAGGAAAAAGTTGAAGATATTCAGATATTGCTGTCTTCTGATGGTAACCCGACATCTCTGAGAGGCATGAAGGTAAATTATTATTTTTTTAAATTAATTATATGATCACTGATGTGGTGATTTTTTTTTGCAGCCTGACATCGTGTCCAAGTTGATAAAAGTCCCTGGGATTGTTGTGTCTGCATCAGGAATCAGGTCCAAGGCTACGAAAATTTCAATCCAATGCAGATCTTGCAGGACAATACAAAGTAATATCCCAATAAAACCGGGTCTAGAAGGATATGCTTTACCAAGAAAATGTACAACGTATGTATTTTAATTTATTATTTTTAACTGAAATGTTTATTGATTCAAAATTTATTTACACAGAGAGCAAGCAGGAAGACCCAAGTGCCAACTGGATCCATTCTTCGTGATGCCAGACTTGTGTCGCTGTGTTGATTTCCAAGTACTGAAGCTCCAAGAGTTACCAGACAACATTCCTCAAGGAGAGATGCCGCGACATTTGCAACTTTATTGCGATCGTTACCTCTGTGATCGAGTTGTACCAGGTAACAGAGTTCTTATTTTGGGCATATACTCCATCAAAAAGGTATCGGGATCCGGGGGCAGACGTGGGGGACGAGAAAAAACACTTGTCGGCGTACGAGCTCCATATCTTCGTGTAATCGGTATTTCTGTCGATGGAGAAAATACCGGTCGCGGTACTCAGCCAGTTATTACTAACGAAGAAGAAGACATGTTCAGACGTCTGTCAGCTGATCCATTGATTTATGAAAAAATAGCTAAAAGTATTGCACCGAGTATTTTTGGTGCTGCTGATATCAAAAAAGCCATTGCATGCTTGCTCTTTGGAGGCTCGAGAAAACGTATGCCTGATGGTTTGTGCAGAAGGGGTGATATCAATGTCCTGATGTTGGGAGATCCAGGTACTGCTAAATCTCAGTTATTAAAATTCGTTGAAACTGTAGCGCCGATTGGAATTTATACTTCGGGTAAAGGAAGTTCTGCTGCTGGTCTAACAGCTTCTGTAATTCGTGATCCCTCATCCAGAAACTTTGTCATGGAGGGAGGGGCCATGGTACTGGCAGACGGTGGTGTAGTTTGTATCGATGAGTTTGATAAAATGAAAGAAGACGACAGAGTTGCTATCCACGAAGCCATGGAACAGCAGACTATCTCCATTGCCAAAGCTGGAATCACCACGACTTTGAATACTCGGTGTTCTGTACTTGCCGCGGCTAATTCAATCTTCGGTCGCTGGGATGACATCAAGGGTGATGACAATATCGACTTTATGCCCACGATTCTTTCACGTTTCGACATGATTTTCATTGTCAAAGATGAACATGAACAGTCGCGCGATATAACACTCGCTAAACACGTTATGAACATTCACGCAAACGCTGGCCAAGTCACAGATCAAGCTACTGAAGGTGAATTACCACTTGCTGTACTGAAAAAATATATTCAATACTGTAGATCGCGTTGTGGGCCACGGCTGAGCAAAGAAGCCGGTGAAAAACTTAAAAATCGCTATGTTTTGATGCGTGCTGGTACTCACGAGCATGAAAAAGACACCGAGAAACGTCTGTCAATTCCAATAACTGTAAGACAGTTGGAAGCGATCATAAGAATATCCGAATCTTTGGCTAAAATGCGGTTGGCGCCTTTTGCCACAGAAGTTCACGTCAACGAGGCTCTTCGACTCTTCCAAGTATCAACTCTCGATGCAGCAGTCTCTGGATCACTCGCAGGCGCTGAAGGTTTCACGTCCGAAGCAGATCACGAGATGCTTGCTCAAATCGAGAAACAATTGAAACGACGATTTGCTGTTGGCTCTCAAGTGTCTGAGCAAAGTATCGTCAACGATTTTATGAAACAAAAATTTGTAGAACGCGCTATTTTGAAAGTTATCCACACGATGATCCGTCGTGGCGAATTGCAACATCGCATGCAGCGTAAAATGTTGTACAGACTTATGTAAATTTTCATTGAAATTAAAATTAACTAATTAATTAATCATTTAGATATTTAACGGTCGTAAATAATTTTTTTTTATTTTTATAACAGTTAAAAATGCCGACAATAAATTTCAATTTTTTGTGCCAATAAAAGAAGTGAATTTTTTTAAATTATTTTAAATGGCCGCTGATGCCTTGTTCTCCTGAAAATTAATTTAAATTAATGTAATAAAACATTTTTAATTATAATTTAAAAATAATTAGAGCAACTTAAGATGATTCACTTGCCGTGAGTTTGATTACTTACCTCCTGGAGTAAATATTTAAACGGATATTGCGGATGACTTTCAACTCTAAAATTTTAAATACAAATAAATATCCGACAAAAATTAGCCTATACATTAAAATAAAATAAATTTTTACCCTTTGAAGAATAAAAATGTAAAGATTCGACCAGCAGGTCCTTGATCCAGAGTTTCTAGGTCTTTTACGTCCTCAGCAGTCAGTTCAAAATCAAAAATATCAATGTTTGCTTTAATTCTATCGTAATCAGTGCTCTTTGGAATGACTATCACTCCTATTTGTACCGCGTATCTCAACAAAACTTGTCCCGTCGATTTATCGTGAGTGTTTGCGATTTTTTGAACGACGGGATGTCGTAGCAAATCTGGAAATTGGTCAGGACTGTAATTGTATTTCGCTTGAAAGTATTCTTTGGATCCAGGAGAACCTAACGGACTGTAAGCAGTCACTGCGATATCAAGAGTTTTACAAAACTCTCTCAGTGATTTCTGCTGATGATACGCGTGCAGCTCGACCTATCAAATTTATTTTTTATAAATATATCCCGCCAATTTCCTTACAATTTCATTCATTTTTTTAAATTTACCTGGATATTGCTGGGTTTTATTTCAGATTTATTCCACACATCTAGTATTTGGTCCTCATTAAAATTACTCATCCCAATGGACTTTAGTCGTCCAGCTTTCACTTGCTTCTCCATTTCCTAACAATACGAAACAATTTTTACTAATTTTTTAAATTATTACTATAAATTATCCAACAAAATTTTTATAAACCTTCCAAACAGAGACAGGGTCAGTATCCAAATCCAATTTGTAACTTCCATCCTCATTAATAACAGGTGCAAGGCCAGTTTTATCACAGACGAAGGCAAAAGGCATGTGAATTAAGTACATATCTATATAATCTAATCCAAGATTTTGTAATGACATCTTGACATATTTCTCTACATCTGATGGTCGGTTTCCAAAATGTGGCAACTGCAGTTTTTAAATTTTAAATAAATTCACTATTACTTACAATAATTATTATTATTATTCACCTTGGTAGTGACAAAGACATCTTCTCTTTTACCACCTTCAGCAAACCATTTCTTCAAACTGTTACCAACAGCTTCTTCATTTTTGTAATTGAATGCCGTGTCAAAGTGTCGATATCCAAAATGCAAAGCTGTTGTGACAGCATATTCGACTTCTTCAGGTTTAGTCTGCATAAAAAGATCAATAAATAATTATTATATAAAAATTTTATATTTATTTAAACACAGCACAGTACCAACTCATCTTGAAAAAATTTAATTTAAAAAAAAAATGATTTTATTTGTCATTATTACAATTAACTACTGTGGTAATCACCTGCCACGTGCCAAGGCCAACTGTTGGCATCTCATATCCCGATGACAATTTAATAGACTTCATCGCTATTCCCCGGATTATTCCTAATAATTGTAACTTGTAGTTTTTCCCTGCAGCAATTGCACCGAGGCTATAAAAATTGCACAATAATTATTTATAGATTTAAATTTTTAACGCCAAGTACTCTGTTTAATTTAATTTATTTATAAAACACACACCAATGCCAATATTTGTTGACTAATTACCATTTAATTAAATATATTTATATATTTATATATATATATATATATATAGATATTAATTATTATTTAATCGACTATCAAAGTCGATGGTTGTATTAAAAAATAAAAATTTTAGGAATGAAAACAGGTATTGCATTGCAATAAAGCGGAGTAACTATTTTTGGAGTAGAGCGCATGCACATTCGTTAAATGAATTAAACCCCATTTACAAACTGATCAATGCAGAAACTTAAATGTTAATAAACATTGCACTATTTTTTATTTACATTAACACAAACAAAATGTTGGGTTGTTTTTTATCAAGGACATAAAAAAAAATAACCGTAACCAAATTCAGGAATTTGAAGAAAAATTAAAATTTTTGAAATAAACGTACGAAATAATTGAATGTTTTGAATTAACGCGCGCAACATACGAAACAATAGAAAACATTTTTAAATATTTTATAAAAACTTAATTAATTAAATTAATTAAATATTCAAAGAGCTCGAAGCTGGTGGCTGATGATGGACGTGGTTGGTACTGAGGGAGATCACCGACTGATTCAGGTGATTGAACTCGGAATTGAATCATCAAATTACAAAGCCATTAGTATTTGGTTTTATTTAACTTAATTTTATTTTTCAGATCTCACTTATTCTTTTTACATTGACTTCAGTCTGTTAATAGATCAAGTATTGTTAGTTACCGATACAAATTACTTTACAACTTATATTAGGAACGAGTAAGAAGACTATTAGTTTGTAAATAAAATTTTATGTAACTTAATTATAATAAATAATAGTCATTATTAAATAAAATAAATATATGATAGTTATTATTATTATTAATGCATTGAATTTATGAACAAATAAGTAAGTACGTTAAAAAGAAAGGTCATTGTACAGTTATTTTTTTTTACAGTTTAAATGGACAGTATATTACAATAAATAGATTATTTTATAAGTAAGACTAATTACATCCACGTATTGTTGGTAAATGATCAAAGTCTTGGTGTTGCTGGACAGAGGAACTTTTTGGGCGGGTTTCCTGATGATTGTGAAGCACTCCACCACCTTTGGAAGTAAGTTGGGGCAACACCATTTGATTGTAATTGGAATTCTGCAATTCATATTTTATTAATAAACAATTAATTAGTGTCTGTAGGTTGCTCGTTATTATTAAATGAACTTACTCGTGATCGATCTCTGTACTTTCGATTCTTCTCATATTCTTCAGCTTCGCCATTGGGCATTTTAAAGTGGAAGTTTTCGAAATATACATGCTGTAATAATTGATCACAAGTCCACCTGTGGTCTGGATCTTTTTCTAAGCATTTTTTCAAAAAGTCAATCTAGAAAAATAATTTAAATGTTATGTATTTCAATATATATCTACATATATGAGTATGGATTTTTTAAAATTTATATTACTTGTACAGGTGTACTGGGACTCATTGGGAGAACAGCCTCCAGAGGCATCACGGACTGTGGGGTAGGTAAAGTAACACCAGCAAAAAATTCATTTTGCTGAAAAATCGTCATGTGTCGCGGCAACAGATCGCCCAGAGTCCTTCTAATCAGGTAGAGCTGATCAACGTCTGATTTTCCTGGCCAAAGAGCTTCTCCGCGAATTAATTCAGCGAACACACAACCAATTGCCCAAACATCGACTGGAGTTCCATACTGGGTATCACCGACCTGTTGATAGTTCAAGAAACTATGGAGATATGAAAAAAATTTTCACTTTAACTTTTAATTTTTGTAACTCACCAAGAGCTCTGGTGCTCGATACCACCTGGTTGCTACGTACTCGGTGTAGTTTTCTCCGGGACTGAGCATTCTCGCGAAGCCAAAGTCACAGAGTTTTACGACGCCATCGGCTGTGATGAGAATATTTTCTGGTTTGACGTCTCTGTGAACGCAACCGAGTCTGTGGCAATAGGCAACACCCTGGAGTATCTGCCAGGTGAGCTGCCGTGTCATGAGCTCTGGACATCCACGCGGATATTTTTCCATCTCATTCAGCAGCGTGTGCTCACAATATTCAAATACCAAATGAAGTTTTCTTTTTCTTCTAAATACTTCTAATAAATTAACTAAATTTGGATGCTTGAGATTCTGCAATACGGTAAAATTAAATATAAACTTTTTTTTATTGCAGGAATACATAATGAGAGTAATTTTATTAAGTAAAAAAAATTGATAAGAATCTTGGCGGTGGATTTTAAAAGTTGATGTATAAAAATGATTGTTAAACATGAATTGTATGCTATTATTAATGATTCACGCGCAATATTTATATTCATGAAGAGAAAACCTTGAAGAAAATTAACGTAAACTTGCATATCAAGTTATAAAAGGTCACAAGTAACAAATATTAAGTAAGTTTGCCAGCAAGCAGGCGAGAATCATTAGTATATATATTTGTGAGAGAACCGATTTAATGGATAAGACGGCATGGAGAATATCTACACGCCAAGGTATTGACCGGGACGATATTGACCACCGTCCACCTTCACCATAGCAAGTTAAAACATTAGTATACCATGTGTGTTCACCCTCTAAGTATGTATGTGCTCTATACATAGACACTATGAAAATATATGTATATATTTGATGGCAGTGCAAGAAAGACGATTGATTTGGTGCATGCGAGCGTTCTCCTTTATACAGCAACGTTACTCGTAAAAGAAATTCGCAGCGCTAACTCTGTATATGTCTGGCAGCGATAAGGTCTTTAGCTTCCGGCACAGAGCTTCCGGAGCACGAAACTACCTGGCTGATCTTAAAGACGCTTTCATGCAAGCAAAGCTTTTCTGAAGATGCCTTTTTAATAAAAACATGAACATAGATGTAGTTTTTTTTTTCTTTTCTTCTTTAAATATCGATGACCTGAAAAGATATCAGTAAGATACAATGACAATACACAATACCTTTAGTAGTCGTATTTCTCGGAGAGCGATTTTTCTTATAAGAGGATCATCTTCAGTCTGTTGAAACTTCTTGACAGCGACTAGTCTTCCTGTCTGCCTGTCTCTGCACTGGAACACAACTCCATAGCTTCCCTCACCTAGTCTTCCCAGCCTCTCATATCTCTCCATGGTTTTACTCGGTGCCCGAGACCTGGTTACACAAAACATTATGTCCACTCAACTATAATCCATAAGTAATATTAATTAACAAGTATATGTATGATTGATAAATCAGTGCAGCATCCGTATTAACAATCATTAAATATTCCGCTACTCGGATTATTAAGTGACACAGGAAATACCGACTTTTTATTAAGCCTTCCAAGGCAGGGAAGAGAGAACTGCTGCGCAAATAACATTCCTTCCCGCTGGAGACTGCAACTAAGACTGTCCTTTTCACCATTGACCAGGGGTCAAACTCCTCGCGCGAGTCAGGTGAAGGGAAACCTGCTGGACGAGGGTTCGCGCCCGCGCATTCGCATCTTTCTGACCATATGCCGAGGGTGTAACACGCAAACTTTCAAAAATCAAACAGATAATAGATAGCAGATGAAGGGTAAAACTAAATTTACTTGCGTGCGACAAACCATCACAGACCGTAAGTTGCTTTATGTGTATTACATATTATTGCTTTCTATTTTATTATTTTCCATTTATCTGATTATTAATTTTTTTTTGTGATTTTTAGTGTCCCACATTTTAGTTCGTGACTAAAAAATAAATTCAAACCTGAACAAGTTTGGAAAACATGCTGCCATATAAAAATTCCTGAACTGTCAATCAGTTTAATTTCAGTGGTAAACTGTGGTGGTGGCGATGACAATGACAACGATGATGATGATGATGATCGTAATGAAGAAGATGAACGACTTACAAAAGTTCCTTCATGAAATTCATGAGCTCGTATTATCACCTACACTCAACGTCACCTTTACTCTACGACTTGTCATGTAGTACTAATTTACGTGACCGAATGAAATATGGACATACGTCCATATCATATATAAATGTGCTAGAGACTTGATTATTGACAATCAATAAAAAGTAACATGCATTAACACGAGTATCAAGGTTGATATAACTTTTTAAATAATTTCATCAACAAAATCAAGTTGGATTGGCAGCAACTAAATGTGTACATGTTATTTTACCAATCACGATAAATAATATATAGAGAGCTGAAGGTGAAGGCAATCAGGATCTATAATGCATTTTGTTGTTACACGGATACACCGAAACATATCATAATAATTATTATTATTATTATAACTTTATCTTAATAACTCGGCTGATCTATAATTACGTGTATGATGTAGTGGAGCAAACACAGAATTGCGTGTTACAGGTTTAAACGTCACAGATCATCGATTTGTTTCTCTAGAGGTCACGAGAGAAGAGATCGTTTTGAATTTTCTCTAATCTAAGTAGCGCTAAAATTATTACAGGATTCAGATTATGACAGAAATAAAACTAAACTCTAATGACAATCGATAAACAATTAAAATTAAAAAAATAAGTAAGCAAAATATGTATTAGGTCAATAATTTGTCCAGTATATATTTATTTCTTTACGCTATTATTAAATTATTTTCAGGTTGACGAATGTCAATGGCTGTCTTTATCATGCGCCCTCATATTATTTTAAAAAACAAATGTACTGATATTTTTGTTGTATACCTTGTTTACATTGACACAGTTCATAAAAACTTTCTACACACACGACGTGATCCACGCTCAGATACTTGACACGTGTTTTTTTAAACGGCTCCTCGGAAAATTATCAAGTGACCGATGACACAGTAACGGTATCGATTAAATAAAATTTATTTGTGACGATGGATCATAGATAGACAATGTACTAAACTAGATATTTATTGACTGGTAAATATATACATTTGATAATATTAATAAACAAACCTTCGTGGCAGCAACGGCAAAGTGTTGCCAAAGAGCCAGAGCTTTCTGTCTTGGAGCCATTTGTCCATGCGAAGGCTTCACTGGTGTCCGTAGTATAGATTTATTTAAACTCAAGTCAACTACATACCGTTGATTTTTATTTGCGTGATTATTATTGACAACGATAGCAGCAAACGACACACAATTAACATTATTAATGAAGATTTGTTGTTGCAACTGAAAGCTACGGTGTAGCGATTGCCATAGAGCGAAGCATAACACCCAAGAGCTTTCATTGCTATATACTTTCAAAACAACTGCGTCACGTGAGATCGATAGTTAGTAAAGAGAACCAAGTCTTGATAGAAATGTACATAATAACATATATGTATATAAAAGCTCTTGATATTAATCTAGCTGAAAATATTATACGTCAAACTCCATTAGAGTTTATCATAAATTCAATTTTGGTTGATGAATGATTAAAATTAATTTTTTTATTCTCGCAGCATGAGGGGAAACCGCGAGCTAACTATTTTTTAAATCATAGATGAGGGATACTACGAGGAAATAGTAAACAAGTTTATCGATCGTTACATTTAAAAGTAACGTGTAAATAATTATAATTTTAACTCGAGTATTATACACAATTATTTATTGGCTTATTAAATTTACATTGACGCTTGGACGGATGTATTTTAAATGGTCCCGTATTTTTTATTCGGATGACCTATGAACGGACGTCGCTTTAAATTTTTGATACAATACATACACACATATATTTATTTTTTTGTTATATTAATATAAATAATAATTGTATTTTATTTTGAATTAAAACTAGATAATGGATATTTTATTTCCTCAGTGGCAGTTTTTTAAATTTCACACGCTTTTAGTGGCTCTTTGTGCGTTGCGCGGAGTCTTAATATCACTCTCATCGTTATCACCCCTCACTGTAAACGTGACAAAGTATCTTTTTGTGCGATCTAATTTTTCAGCTGGCAAGGCTATAATTTGCTTCTCTTCACCTCTTGTTACTTCTACCTGCAAACAGTAATATTTAAATAGCATAAATAATAGTTTATACAGACACAAGTTGATACATTATGCAAATGATTTATCATTAAATGATCTGCGGTGCTTGAGACATGCCAACATGATGAACAAAAGCTATGTCGATTATTTGAAAAACGAACGAGCAAAAAATGATATTTCTAATTTTTGACAATCACTACCGTCATTTGACCCTTTCCCCGACTCTCTATTCTTGGAAATAGAGACCCCTCGTCTCGTTCTTGGCTTCCTCCGCCCACTGCAATTATAATCTACGATCAAACTACGCAGATCAGTTCTAACTACTCAAATTACCTGATTTCCAAAATAAAAATTATATCATTTTATAAATATTTTATTCTTACGATAAGTAAACACTGGTACTGAAGTGTAAGCGCTTGTTGCATGATGACAGCGATGTGTCTTTTTTGTGCATTGTTTTGGATCAGTACATTTGTCTGACGACGGTGGTCTTCTCTGTAGACGACGCAGTTGTTCGTAAAGAAAAGTTTCAAAATCCCTGAAAAAAATTTCTTCGTAAAAATAATTTCCCAATAATTATATTTTATTTATCTCTGGAATAAAAAATAACACAAACTTAAATGTGTAGGGTTGGTCATATTTAGCAACTCCTAGAGCTGGTCCAGACATTCCTGCTTTATGAAACATTTCAACCTAAAATAAATAAATAAATTTAATTATTAGAATTTAATTAAAGTAAATTTATAAATATTACTTGTCGTTTGACCAAAACTTGTTCATTGGCTCTGCCGTGTCTTATTTGCAGTCTCTTGAGTTCCATTAGTTGGAAGAATATTTTTCTTTCCAAATGATATCTCCGCAAACTTATTTGTACATCGCGGGTAATAGTGTCAATATTGAGCGCTTGTTGCTTCTCAGTATTTGGATAGCATTTAAGAGTTCGTTTCGGTATTTTTGAAACTCTTGGGCTTGGCTCGATTCCACTGTCTCTGCCGCCGCTGTCTCGACGTTGCTTACTTTGTGCGTGGAGACCTCGTGGGCTGCCGATAGTTTTTCTTTCAACCTAAAAAAAGTATCATTTAAAAAATTTCATAATTATTATCAAATATTGAACTCTAAAACAACTCACTCGAGGTAATTTATCTCGCTTCGATTCCCTCAAAAGTTTTTTCAATCGTCTCGGACTTTCTTCTTCGCTCGTGCTGGGTAACACTCTGAGAACTCCTAAACTGTCGTCGTCTTCTGGGTCAGTATCTGGTTCAGCATCACCCACGACGTCACGAATTTCTTTGGCCACCTCTTCGTCTTCCTCATCCCACTCTGGACTCTCGATGACTGCAACAATAGCACTTCGGTCGGGCGAACGTTCTTCAGAGCTTTCAAAAAGACTCTTTTTAGATGACGACTTGGAACTAGTTCTTCTACTCTTGCCAGTAGAAGGCCGTGAATGAGATAATTTCCTTGATGACTTGGCTGAACTAGATGAACTATCAATGTGACGTATGTTTTCAGATGTCGATACTTCTGTCTCTTGTTTATCAGTAGACTTTTGCGCCGACTGTGGAACTTCTAGAACTGCCGCCTCTTGTTCTGATTTTTCTATCGCTGATTCTAATTTTTCAGAGGACTGGTGTTCCACTTTTTCATCGACTTTATCTTCCTTTTTATCATCTACCTCACCTTCTTTTTTATCAGTTACCTCAATCTCTTTTTTATCATTCGCCTCAACTTCTTTTTTCTCATCTACCTCGATTTTTTTTTCATCATTTACCACAACTTCTTTCTTATCATCCTCTTTCTTATCTTCTTTTTTTTCTTCAACTGACAAAGTCTTTGTACTTTCAACCTCATTTTTTTCCTCACCTGATTTTTCCACCTGAACTGAAGATTCTTTATCAGACTCACCAGCCTGAGACTTTGATTCCTCTGATCTTTTACTTGTAGCAGAAGAGCTGCCATCTCTGCTAGTGCTACGATCCTCTTCTGATGCAGATTCTTCATTAGCATCACTAGCTTTACTCTCATTCGTCACTTCAATTTTCTCCACATTACTCTTGGGTTTGTCCTGAGTGCTCTCCACCTTCTGATTTTCCATATCTTTAATCGTAGTTGACTCGCCGCCGTCTTTGTCCTCGTGTTGACTCTGTAAAGTCGAAAATTCCGATTGGGAATTCTTCGCAGTAACCTCCGACTCATTTTTAATTTCTTTCCTACCTTTTGACGCAGACGCTTTCTTATGTTTTCCCTTACCACTGTCATCTCCACTAGCCGATTTTTTATCAGACATCTGTCGACGTATTTCATCAACATCTTTCTTAAGATCAGCTGCCTTAGCCATCAAAGCATTTTGCATTTCGTCAGCTTTCTCTAAAATATCATCGATTTTATTTTTTGACAACTCATCATCTATCATTTTAAAATCTTCATGTTTAGATTCGTTACCGTGTATCACATGAGTAGATCTAGGAGTGTCTGCTGATGCCTGATCCTTGTGTACCAAAGCAGTCACCGTGACCCTCTCGACCGCCTCTTGACTTGTACTGTCAGTGTCCTTCCTAGGACGTCTTTCCGGTTTACTTTTTCTCTCTCTTGCTCCTTCTTTTTTTCCAGCAGATCCTTCACTTGCAGATTCACGACTCTTCATTTTTCTTTCGCTCCCAGCTCCATTTTCTTCTTTGCCACTCGATGAAACTGTTTTTGCTTTTCTTCTTGAACTTTTACGTTTCGTCTCCATCATCTTGGTTTCTCGCGACATTTCCCTTGGAGTTTTTGAATTCCTCCCTGAGTACTGAACCTTCTCAGACTTTTTTTCCAGCGAACGACGCACCACAACAACCTCTAGACTATCATCACTTAGACTACGATCCTCATCATTACTTACATTTCGTTTATTATTTTTTTCTGCTTCACCCTCACCAATATCATCCGAGCTGTAATCATCAAGTTCACTCGACGACTCTCCATACTCGTGTTTCGAGTGTTTCTTATGACAACTTTTCTTGCGTTCCCTTTTTTCCGGCTCACTGTCATCATAACGCGCCGACTCACTGCGAGCTCTACGCCGTCGATCACGACGTGAAGATTTTGACAATCGTACTTCTTCTTCACTAAAACTTCTACTCCCCCGTCGATCTTCGTGTTTCCTAGGAGTGCTTCTTCTTCGCGTCCGTTTTTCTACCCAGCGCTCTTCTATATAAACATCTGGCTCACGACGATTACGTCTTCCAGAATCACTTTCGCTCCCTGAACTTGAACCCCGTCGTTTGACTTTTAATTTGGCGGCAAAGACTAAAAACAAGATATCATTACAATAAAATAATAGTTATAATTATCTAAAATTTGTGTAACTCAAACTTTTCATAATTAATAATTTAATCAAAAGGAAAAGCGATTTACAAGGATACTGAATCAATATTATTAATTCGTAAATTAAATTTTCTAATAATTGAACTACACACAACTTTGTGTCTCTCGAAGTTACAACCGCGGAAGTTACTTCGCAACTTCAATCCCTCAGGTTTAAAACTTCTAATTTTCCCGCTCGTGAGTGTCCCATTGTTCTCTAATAGATTTACATAACACAATTATAGAAGAAGAAAAACTTTGAACATCCAGGACTTCGGCTCAAAATTAACTTCCATAATAGCAACATTTTAATTATCATAAGACGAATAAAGTGAAACGATTTGAATAAACTGACATATTTTTATAACATCAAAAAATTAATTGAATTTTATTATTGTGACGGTAATTGCTGATAACGTAATGATTGTAAACTGTTTGAGTTACACCTCACGCGTCCAATAATTAAATTTACCTCTATTAGGAGCTGTCCTGTGACTTCGTAAATTTTGCGCAGTCGTCCCACCATGCATTTGAATGAGTTTCGCGCAATCTCGATGGCCACGATACAAAGCGGCATCCAGTGGTGTCATAGAACCACTTTTGCTAGTTCGAAAAATAGAATTTATACGCGCGCCATGATCTAGAAGTACTTTACAAGCATCTAAATAACCGTGAAGCGCAGCTACATGCAACGGAGTCCTGCCGTCGTGTGTAGCAACATCCAGAGTCGCTGGTTTTTTTCTAGCTAGCCATTCAATGAGCTCTATTCGCCCGGACAAAACAGCTTCATGAGCTACTCCAGTTCCTCGTACAGTTCTTGCATGCAGAGAGCCACCATGCTGCGCAAGTATCTTCAATGTCTCCAGCTGACCTTTAGCAGCAGCACACAAAGCAGGCCTGTATTTCAAAAGTAATTTAAAATTATCATTTTTCATATTTCTTTCTTCAATGGTATCATCATCCGAGAACTCACGTTCTGCCCTTGCGATCCTGCCGGTTCGGGTCAGCTCCAAGCCTAAGAAGCAGCGCCGTAGCATCAGCATGACCTAGAGTAGCAGCATAATGAAGTGCCGAGCACCCGTTATCATCCACATGATCCGGTTGTGCGCCACAAAGATTCACCAAAGCTTCAACACACCTCGCGTGACCCCTAGAAGCTGCGCAGTGCAGCGCAGTTAAACCATCCTTGTCAGTAGCACCTGCAGCTGCCGATCCTCCTGTTCTAAAATTGCCGATAGAAATTATATATTTAACTGTGTGCACGCGATACATGCTACCACTTTTTTTTAACATTAAATATTTACCTCGCGAGAGCCAATACCGCTTCGACGCTTCCTGCACTAGCTGCCCATAAAATCGGTTGACGGCCGTCCTCATCTTTAGCGTTAACGTCTGCGCCAAACTCAAGAAGTGTTTGCAGTACTTTGAGTCCAATCTTTTTGGGAACAGACAGCTCCGCTGTAACCGCTGCACCACAGCATTGAGCGGCGTAATGCAAAGGTGATCCACCTCGCAAATCAGGAGTTGTAGGTCTTGCTCCTGCTGCCAGTACCAACCGTACACATTCTGCTTCGCCGCATACTGTAAATTTTATTTTTAAATTACTGTTCAATTAAAAATATTTATCAACAGTTATGTTATTTCTCTATATGAATAATTAATGCTGTCTCGGTGTCATAATTCTCACTATATTTTAACTAAAACCAAGGACATTGGATCGAAACAAGGGGTTCATATAAACGCGTGGTGGTTCTCGCGTGATCAATCGTCACAATCCGACGTGTCTCGTTATTAGTGACCTACTGACCTTAACTGACCAAACACTGCTACTTGATAGCTTTAAGGAGATTAAACCTACCCGATAACTCTCTCCTTAGATCGTTATTCACTGTTAACAAAATCTTGACATAATACCCTACTATTTTTTATCGTTAAAACAATTGTAAATTATTAAATTTATGTAGCATGCAAAGCAAAGAAATCATTTCTAACGCAATTAACTTAATGCTCTTATATATGTATATATATTTTTTTACAGGAAAACATCAATATAAAATGATGAGGAGAGGAACGATCGATAGGAATGCAAATATGTTAACGAGAAAGCACATAACGATGACATACCCGTCGCCCAGTGTAGGACACTGTGTCCTTCCAGGTCTTTGGCGTTGACGTCTGCTCCATTAGCTAATAGAACTGCAACTAATTGCGTGTCACCAGCAATAACCGCGAGATGAAGTGGTGTATGTCCTTCAGCGTCGACAGCGTTAACGAGTTCCGGTGCAGCAGACGCAACTGCACCCCCTGTTGCCGCGTCCATGCAGTAATGGAGTGCGTTTCTCAAGGTACGATCACGATATCCTATTGTCTCTTCCTGATCCTTCAGTAATCTCAGCACGCGGGATCTGTCACCCTGCTGACAAGCATGCATCAACGGAGTTGCTCCAATTTGCAGTACTCTGTAAGTTATTAATTATTATTTACTGTAAAAATATAATTATTCTAATTATGCAAATTACCTGTACGGGCGTTTCTTCGTACGTTCCTGAGTTTTAGCAACACAGGGTACTCTTTTATTCCATTGTGTGCCCAAAATCTTTGTTCTGTTGTGTGAACTTCCGTTTGGCAGTGGTGTAAGAGGTGGCAATGATACGTCTCCAGTTTTCGTAGCCGATCTGTCAGCTTTAAAAGCTTGTGGCTTCTTCTCCTGATGCTTGAACGCTATCGGTGGAGTCTTAGTGTCCATTCCAGCCTCCAGAGAACCGGGCACCGGCACGACGACCTCAGCGTCCAGCAGCACTGCCAGGACGGCATGACGCTCCGTCGCTGCCGTCCGCCTTCATCGCACGACTCCCAACACCAGACTATTCCGTGACCTAAGAAAATACTCTGGAATTATCGTACCGCTCTAGCGTCACTTCCGACCTAATTTACACCCCGTTAAATGTGGAACACGAATACAACTCAAATCACACCAGACAATCTTCAGAAGGGTCTCAGTTATATTCTACCCTTCTTTTTTTATATCTCACATCAGTGATGCCAACTCGAGAACTCCGGTTACTGACCACGTGCTTCCAATTGACCTGGTCACTCGGTTTCTATGGTTACTGGACAGCACAACAATTCAACTCGATAAAGAAATTCTTAATAGCTGATTGCACGGCAAGGTCGCCATGTGATTAATTGTCGCTACTTAATGTGATATTATATATATATATACCATTACAAAACTAACTACTCATTCCACCAGTGACCCGAAAAAAATTCATTTGAATCTCCAACGAGATCCTAACGATCCAATCGAACGATAAGAAGCCTTCTATACCCACAGACTAATTTTATATTCTTCTCCAAGTTTACTCTCGAAACTTTTCTTTCAATTCCTGGCTTTAATTAGCAGAGTCCGCGATTATTTTAAGAAACGACTAGATACTTATATACTAAGTGAATCGTTTAAAAGTTTATTAATACAAAATCCCAAGATAAATCTAATGACTATACTAGAATTACAGCTAAAAATATAGACACATCTGCTCACTCTTCTTCGCTAACTTTCAAACATAACACAACTCGTCTGCGTTCTAAGCTCCTGTCCATCACGAATCACGCTACGAAATACTGCTCTTACTTTATTGCATTAGTCGGAGCTTGCCTATACTTCTCATAAAATTAAATCTTCTATCATTCTTATGTGGACTTCTTATTTTCTATCAACAAAGGAAGACACAGAGTATCAAGCATTGAAGTCTCCGCCTAAGTAATTCATGTTTACAAATAAATTCAAAATTAAGGGCGACGTAATATAGGCCTACAATAATAGTAAACATTCGTGACGTTAAAAGAACGCACGTGATAAGCATTAGAGACATCAAATTTCACTGGATCACATGTTTTTCTATATATGTAGGTAACTGTATAACACATATTATGTTATGTATAGTTAAAATGTATGTACAAAGAGCTGTCCAACGAACCCACGTGCACATGTTGTTGGAACTTTACACCAGCGGTGACTGAAAATCGTTATTTCCATTAATGCAACCCTACCCCTGCCCCATTACTGGCATTACTAAATCCAAATAAATCGTTTATCATAATAATAAATTTCATGCATATTCATACTGCATTCACATATTTACCATCATCATTATCATAATAATCATCATCAGTATTATAACACTGGGTTTTAATTAAAATAATATATTATTATTGTGTACTTACAGCAGTCACGAGTACAACTTCAGTGTTGATTTACCACAGACTGGACACATGTTCTCTAGCTAAAGTATCAATGACACCATTTTTTTCTTCTTTCATAAAAAAAAAAAAATTTACAACAAAGTAAGTATCAGGCAATTAAATAATTTCATTATATTGATTTGTAAATAAAAAAATTATTGATAATTTAAGTTGGAGCCGACCACGAGGGTATTGGAGTAAAGAAGAAAGTGAAGAGCTTCTGACGCCGGTTCAATATACACTACTGTGCTTTTATAGAGTTCTCCAACTCCAAGCAGCACAGTTAATGCTAAGGTTGCTATTGGATACCAACCCTCTGGTGACGTATTTACCTCGGAATCCTCGCATGCATTTATACCAAAGAGGTCTTAGGAAATGACACTTGCTATCGTGCCAACCGTCACTTCATTAATTCTGTTTATTTTAAATTGTCTGCATCTGCGGTGATATTCTTCTTCAATACAATAAGCAAATATTTATATTTTGAATTCACACGTCGTAGAGATTTACGACTCCATTTACAAATAATTACTTCTGAGTAATTTGAATATAGAATTAATAATACAAATACTTGTTTAATGAACTTATTGATTTTTTTTGTAATTAATTACTGTTCTTATTGTTTATTAATGAGTTTTGTTGGTTTTTTAGATCACAGCTTAAGTAGCAGCGTAAAAAAGTTGACGTTTACCGGGGGTATAGCTCAGTGGTAGAGCATTCGACTGCAGATCGAGAGGTCCCCGGTTCAAACCCGGGTGCCCCCTTTTTTTTTTAATTTTTTGTACTCCAATATTATTTTTTTTTATAATTAACTCAAAAATTTGTCATCTCTGATCAATATCGATTTTAAAACATATTTTATAAACTACTTTTGTTATTTACTCGATAGATTCATTGACTTATTTGAAAATGCTCCGAAAATTCTCTGACAGATTTTTATTAAATTAAAAAAAAAAATTGTTTGTAATAAAAGATATTTTTTATTGGTGATAAATTAAAAGCGTGAAGAAATATCATAAATATGACAATTAAAAGGAGCAAGTGATTAAGAGATGTAATTTGATATAAACATCTGTCAAAATCATACGGTCTGCCACGAGCTAAAATATGACGAAGGCTCGAGCGCAAAATATAGACGCAATGAATGACGGGATATAGCGACGTTCAAGTTTACTTGTTTTCATTGTACTGGATAACAATAAATACTTACGGGTATAAATACCCATAATATTTATATTTTTTTAAAACCAACAATAATTTGAAAATAACTTTTACTATTTCATAGTAAACAAAAGTTCAATTAAATAAAACATCAAAATGAATTATAATCACTCGGGATCACGAAGAGGTAAATTTACAATTTAATTTAATTAATATTTATAATAATTATTACTATAAATAATTAACTACTTCATCAATAATAAATTGTTCTATAAATTTCAAAAATTATTCACTTCTAATTTTTGTATTTCGTCGTTAAATAAAATAAATTATTACATAAATTTTGAGCGAACATAAAAAAGAGAGGTTATGTTTACTCTAAATCAGTATTCCTCATAAATATATATAATATACATTTCAAATATTAAATTTTCAGGGAAACCTAAAAGGATATTAGACCCTTCAGCAGGATTATCTGGTCCAACATCTCAACAAACTCCGTACATGTATCCGCAGGTAAAAATATTTATCAAGATGTTGTTTGGTGGGCAGCAGAGTGAAATCTTATGATTGATATTTATTTCAGGTGCCTATGAATAATGGAGTACAGCAAGAGTACGGTTTCAATGTACCAGAGCAGCCACCACCAGCGTACGGATTCGCCCAGCCACCGATGGTACCTCCGATGCAACCAACAATGAACTCTGGTTCACCAATGCCACCCTACATGCCAGAACCACCTCGGGAAGCTTTTTCCAGTCCTCAGTACGCAGCTCAAATCCTCGCAGAGCCAATGGTCGCTAATATGGCGATGAAATACGGCGATGCACTTGTAGGATCTGGAAAACAACAGTTACAAAAATATGTGCCTGTCACTGCACTGAAGTACTACTTTGCTGTTGATACAGACTACGTTTTTATTAAATTAGCGCTTCTTTTTTTCCCATTTACGCATAAGGTAATTTGGAAATCAAGTATCTTGATTGTCATGTGCTAATTAGATCATTTTTCTGTAGGATTGGTCAGTAAAGTATGAGCAAGATGTTCCTCTACAGCCGCGTTATGAAAAGAATGCACCGGATTTGTATATTCCAACGATGGCATTCTTGACTTACGTCGTGATCGCTGGGTTGTCACTGGGTACCCAAGAACGTTTCACACCCGAGCAATTGGGAATAATTGCAAGCTCGGCACTTGCTTGGGGAATTATTGAATTACTTGTTCACACAATATCACTCTACGTGATGAATTTAGATACCAGCTTAAAGACTTTTGATATGCTAGCGTACGGAGGCTACAAATACGTGGGAATTAATTTTGCGATACTTCTTTCATTGATGTTCGGACGAGCTGGATACTTTGCTATTTTAATTTACTACAGTATATCACTTGCTTTTTTTCTCATAAGATCATTAAAATTACGCGTTATTCCTGAAGGTCACTCTTCTTACTCTGCTACAGGTAACAAGAGAAGATTGTACTTTATTTTATTCTTCGCCATGCTCCAGCCTTTTCTCATGTGGTGGCTCTCTTACCATCTTATTTCATAAATTAAATTTATTATTTTACTTTTTGTAATTGTGATCGTGTCAGTGAAACAAAAAGCAAGAAAATGCAGACAACTTAATTCAAACCTGTAAAGCAATTTAATTGATTGATAACTTTTGTATAAAAAGAAATACATCAAATTGATATCCATGCCTATGCTATTTTCTATTAAATTAAATTTGTTCATCAATATTTATAATTTAATTATATTAGTTAGTGGACATCACAAAGGATCAATGATTAATTAAATTTTAAGTACTTGCTGCTATGGCGGTAAATTTAAAATTATTAAAATTATTTTTTTGTTATTTTGAGTCGCTCGGGAAAATAATAAAATTTAGAGTAAGCTTAATAAATATTTTTGACACTTATTTATAATTATATACATAAGATAAATAAATTCATTGATAAAAAAAGTTATTTTTAATTTACAACACCCTCTTACTTGCTAAACTTTTTTTTTATATTTATATTTATATATTTTTAAATAAAAACGGAGCAAAAAAAAAATGAGTGAATGTAGCAGACATCAGAAAAATTTTAAATTATAAATAAATAGAGTAAATAATTAATAAAATAAAATTTAAAAAAAATGCGCATTTAAAGAATTTTGAAATTAATAAGTGCATTTTTTTAAATACTATTTTTTTAATTATTTCCTCTATTTATTTATAATTTTAAATTTGTCTGATGTCTGCTACATTCAATCGTAAAAAAAAACTATAAATTCATTATTTTCAGGCAAATTTACTTCTTATCAATAATTTTAATAATAAAAATTAATCTCAGGCAGTCTAGAGTCTAAAAAAAGAATATTAAAATTTTTTTGCAGCTCAAATGTATGAAAAATAATTTCTTCGACAAATTTTGAAAATAAATGTCACTGGGAAGGTGACCCTACTAAAGTCTAATTCAAATTTGCCGCGTTAATAAAATAAAAAATAGATGGCGTTAGTAATTGGAAAATGATGTACATACGCCCGCTCAAGTCCTCTAGCCTGTGCTCTAGCTGACCGGGTCTTAGCTGTCTTATTTCACAGATTACAGATCAGTTCGCCGTGGAGTGCGGCAGTGTGTGGGTGTGGTGCGTGTAATTGGTGGTGGCCCGTACGGCCGAATAATGGCGGAACGGACAAAAGTGACGGCTCCAGCGAGCCGGCCAGTGCCAATGAAGCTTTTTGCTACCTGGGAAGTTGATCGTACACCACCGAATTGCATACCCAGGTAATAAACCCTCAGCATTATTGTCATAATATCTAAGATTTGCGTCGTCTCGCATCATCCTTCGGAGTGAACGACATCGCGCTCAGTCAACTATCAGACAGAACCACGACGGACGCCAAAATATATATATATAAATATACATATTATATACATAACTAGTAGGAAATATGTGTACCCGATAATTTAATCTGGAGTAAATATTATTTTTTAGCGACAATGTCTTCGAGCTATTGATTATGCGGCGACTCTCTTGTGTAAGGCGATGCTCGATGGAGATGAGTAAAAGTAAAAAAATAAAATTTAAATGGTATAGGAAATATATTTTATTGGAAGCAAAGGTAGAGGAGTAGGTATGACGAGGCGGGATAATGCGTTGCTGTCTCAGGAGCACAAACGGATGCGAGCTGTCAATTCTCTCAGCTTGACAGATCTCCCTCATTTAATACGCAAATCCCGTCTCTCTCACACGTGCTCATTCTCAATGACAATTGATCAATCATCGAGTCACGTTGGATTCATTGAGATGTTAATTATATCGAGATTTCATTTATTACTTTATCTAAATATCATAACTCAGTGTGGGAAATTTAATCGATACAGATTTATTTTACACCGACTTTCTCACCAATTTAATTTATTTTTTACCATGTCTTCTATTTATTATTATTATACTGTAACAGTATAAATGATCTAGGTATTTTCATGTGCCTTTGTTGCTATTTTACAGAATTTAACGAGCATTTAAAAATGCTCGTAAACTTTCATCACGCGCATTCTCTGCTGCTGTTGACACGACAGTACATTTTGATCCCGATGGAAAAAGTAATTTACATTTAGTAATCATCCCACATGCTCTCTGCCCGTGGATGATTCATTCAAAGATTTAATTTATTGTCATGTATTTATAATTATGTGTCACAGTCATTAGCATTCCAGACTCATGAACTAAAAGGAATTTAAGTTTCCATTCATACTGAGGTTTGTTAATTCAAATGGATCTAAAAATATTATTAATTGAAGACAAGGAGATGAAGACAATCGGTCAGTTGTTGGGGTTTGAGTGACGATATGAGTAAAAAAAAAAAAAATATAAAATATTTAAAACTCTTTGACTCTTGATCAAGATCGGAAGCTCTTAATGAAGAGCATATTGAAACATACGCCAGTGCAGATAGATAAGGTTTCCATGTATACGATACGTGTAATATAATTCGATCCAACAACACTTGACGTGTGTGTTATTATGTTATGAGTGTGTTGTAAAACATGGCAGCATCAAATTCTATTAAATCGATTTTAAATTATTTTTTTTTATCACAACTAAATGGATGATATTCGCAGTCTGCTTGCAAATGACTCATATCTTGCCATGCTGCTGCTGCTACATACTAAAACCTCAACTCGGGTAAATAAATTTTAATGACACGCTAATTTATTTAAAGCGTACTGTCAAGTAAAAAGTATTCCGCGAAAATTATAAATATCTATATATATTATTATTTTATATTTTACGTGAATCGTTTTAAATCTTAAATAAATTTCTGAGAATACGCAAATATCTTTGGGTATTTCACAACCCAACAATGAACACAATTAGATAATAACACGCACAATATATTTTTTAGCACGTAAATGTGACGTGATTGTTTTAAAAATAATAACAGTAATAATAATTTTAGTGTAGTTGGAGACACATCCGATCTATATCGAATGAAAAATTATTTATCGGTAATAATTCGCTGATTTCATTTACCAGCATCATCTTCAGTCCAAATTCTACTCAGGAAAAAAGGATTTCTGGGGACTTGAAAAGATTTCTGACGCAAGATACTTCTCGCCAAAAAAATTTTTTCTTGGCTCGAGAAAATTTTCATTTTCAATTCATAATGCAAAAAATTTATTAGTCATGAATATTCTTAAAATTTCTTGTTAAATCATTTCATTATTTATAAGGTAAGAGACCCAGTACCCGATCCCTCATATATTTATATATCTATATCTGCTAAATTTTACTAAATATAAATATAAAAATATACGGGGTGTTCGGGTACTTGTTCCCTGGTCGGGTACTAGGTCTCTTACCTTAATTACAATAAAAAAAATGAATAATAATAAGTATTTGGTGCAAAAAACATAAATTGTAAAATTTATAATATAATTTAATATATTAATAAATTTTATCATTGAAAGTCTTATCGTTTCTTATCTCGAGACGGAAAGAAACGTCGAACTAATCTCAAAGGTAGCAAGTGTGCTGCAATTGCTGGCAATGACTAGAAAATTATTCAGCGGTATTTTTTGTTCATTGTTATATCCAACCTTTTGTATTGCCCGGAAGTAAAAGTATGGCCATGGGTTAAGAAATATGTATTGAAAATAATGATAATTGTTTTAGTAAATTTCATAAACAAACAAATCAATAGGAGGTGACGTAAGTGAAAAGTTTTAAAAACAAAAAAGATAAAAATGACATATGGGTTTGAATTGCGTAGTTTTATTTTTCCCCTAAAAATCAATCAAATTAACTGGCAATTGGATCTATGCTGGTTTTATTCGAGTTGACATATCCCATGCGAGGGTTTTTGTTTCCTCTTTCCTTCGAAATCTAATCTTAACTTATCGATACACATAAACAATCTGATGGAGATTTGTTCCCCTTGAGTAATATTCTTTTTATATTATTTTAGACTAGTTGTGAGTAAACAGTCGAGGCCTCGAGGAAATCCTGAAACTTAAAAGCAATTAATGGGCACCACTAGTGTGAAATTTTGAAAAATTCTTCTTTTCACATTTTGATAGTCTATACCTTTAAAAATATACCAGATCTTTTAAAAGATAAAAACCTTCAGTTTTCCGATCGAATAAAAATTCAAATTTCCGCGCGAAATTTGAAACCTTTCTAAAATCTCCGTCATTTTGTTAAATTCCAATTTTTTTTTTATCGAGGGTCATGGTACAGACAATACCTTCAAGTTTAATAAAATTTTTGGTTTTTTTGATCCCAAGCTCTGTGAAGGTCGCTATCGCTGCAGCAATAGGGGACTTTTTTTTTTGGAGCCTTGGGAAATTGCGAACTTGTTGAATTTTTAATCAAAATTAAAAATCACCTTTTTTCAGGTGGTCACACTAATGCTGCCCCTTAAAAAAAATGATTTCATTTTCAAATCACTTATTAATTAAGTCGATTTATTATTGCGCGGCTGAAGAGACAAAACATTTAGGATTTGGCGTCCGCTTGTTGCATTTGTCTGACGTAATACTGAAAGCTGGTGCAATGCGGGATTCGAGGGCCAAAAGAGTGGTCGTCTACGTCGTCAGTTTACGATACTAAATTTTTATTAGTATATAAATGAAGATGACAAAGAGGAAGAGAGAGAGAGAGGGAATGAACGAGCGAGGGAACGACTGAGAGAGAAAGAGGATCAAAGCGCGTCAGAGCAGCCAATCAAATACAAATGTCATCAACATTTGACCCTAATGAAGATTATCTAGGCTTTGCGGTATATATTATAGGTATATAATGTATACGTTAATTAATCAAAGGGATCATCGGTATGAACACAAGCTACCAGTTAAATCTATAACCAGCAAACGGTAGCCTTGAAAACATATTTTTTGGACTTGTGCTAGATTGACGTTGTCCATATTCGCTCATTTCAATCGATACTTCATCATCTCGTCTTGTTCTTTAGTAGTTCAATTAAAATTTATCATTAAATTTTTTTTTAGTATCTCTGCTGGGAAAAAAATATTATTTCTGCTGGTAAAAAAATGGCAAAAAAAATGATGAAGAATCTTGTATAAAAGTGGAAGAGTTGAGGAAAAAGAGGACAGCAACGCAAAAGGTATTAAAAAAATAATAATAATAATAATAAATAAATAAAAAGAACGACCTCGACAGAGCCGTGAGCGGGAATGAAAGACATTGCAAAGCGTGAATACAAAGAAGATTTCTTGAAACTGATCGACCTTCCTTCCAGCAGCAACAACTGTATGTACAATTCTCTTTACTTGGACTTTTCAACGCCGGCAAACCCGTGAAATTGCATAAAAGTAAAACCAACTACGAGCTACTCTTCCTCATCCTCGTATATACAATTAGTCGGCTAATGTAATAAGCGAGACAAATAATAATTAAATATAAAAGTAAATAAAATAATGAAAAACAAATGTGTACAAAGTGGTTGAAACAACAGTCGGTATTGTACTGAAGATTTAATTAATCAAACAATTGTTATTAAATTTAATTATTTTTATTATTTCATTTAACTTTTGTCTCCAGCAGTATGTTGCGTCGTTATATAGTCGCATGCTCTTGGAATGCTGAAGAGCAACCCAATGTCAGTTTCTTCGATCTCCAGTGCACAAGAAAAGACTAAGAGGAAAAGAATATGGAGAAGAGAAGATGTAGGAGGTGAAAGAGGTGGAGGCAAGCTCATGCACTCAAGACTGAAGCAACTAATGTAGAGAAAGAGAAAAAAATTTTAAGAGGAAAGAGAGTGAGGATAAAAAGCTCACAAGTGTATATGTACATGAATGATACATATATACGCAGCCAGAATTGAGGCCAGCATTCAACCCCCGTGAATTTATTTGCCAGTACATATTTTAAGTGAAGAAAAAGTTGAGGTCTACAAAAGATTATTGGAATTTATTCATATGAAAAAAAATTATCAACGTTACTGTCATGTAACGAGATTTAGCTTCAAGATAATTTTTAAAAAAATATACATATATATAATGAAATATATTTAATTAATTTTTTTTCTTTCCGCTGTTTACTGTCGCAACCACTTGACTTTTCATTACATAGTTTCTTTATTCTTCGCTCCTCTCGCAATTTCTCCTTATTTTCTTCCTAATTTTCTTCTTCTTTCCAGCTGTTTTCAGTCAGCCTTCGTATTATTTGAGCGTGCTCAAGACTCATTGCACCATAAATTATAATTTCAGTCCTAATATAAATGTCCACTAATTTATTATCCTTATGGATGCCATTAAAGTTTATGTCCTATTTAGATTTTTATTATATTTGTTTGTGGTTTATTATCTCTAATGGCCTATTACACATTATTTAATATTCAAGTCGACTAATGTAATTAACGGTAAGACAATAAGTCACTATAAAGAATGATGTCTTACATTACTTAATAAAGAGGAGCCACGTGCGGGCCTTTGCGTGCCAAAAGACTAACCGTCGAGACACATTTTAGTTTCGCAAAATGTTTATCTGGCTTATTATTACTTCACGTGTGACTGTCTATCACGTTTTCTATGCCAAAAATTTTAAAAACATCCATCAATTATTACACATATCACACATCATATCCTTGACACACTTCATTTCATTTAATACTTCCTCAATATATTATCATTACACATTTCCTCATTCATATATATATGTATATAGATACCGATCGCTACAATTTTAAAATCATCATTACTCTTAATATAAATATTAATCAGTACATTTAAATCGATTTTACAGAACAGTATATTGCATATAAAAATAATAATAATATTTAAGTAATTCGAGGTAACGGGTCCAATAAATAATTTATTTAAAAATAAATAATAGAGTAGCATGTACGTCATTGGTACAAAACGAATGAGGGTTTCAAATAAAAGAAACATACACCTGTTCATTCTAACCAGCCCAACTACTCCCAACTCCTACACTCTATACGTTAGAAAGAGAGTAATATTAAAAGCCGTGTCTATATGTCTTTCTCTTATTCATTTTCTCTGATAGTAATAGTAGTAGTAGTAGTGGTAGTACAGCACCAATGTCTCTGGTAGTAGTAAATGCAGCAGTAGTAGTTTTAATATGTAGTTGTAAATCGATATTCCATTTTCAGACACAAACCCAAACGTCATAAGCGTCACAAGTCAACGGTAAATATGAAACCTCGCATCCTTCCATCGTTGCATTTGTATCTGATGTTAATCAAACTAGTGGTTTTGTAGGGTATCTATACATACCGATCTATTATAGTTACTCTGTATCTATCACTCGCGTTTTCATTATTACCTAAATATTACTTTATATATATGTATATACACATACATCTCTATAGATATATATTACAATAATATTGATGTAGTTGGTCATAAAGAGCTGTGGGTTTCTACCGGGAAATCATGACCACTTGATTCATCAAGTGTCTCATTATCTTTGCCTTCCATTTATTTCATCTTAGTATTATATATATATATATATACTCCGCTGTAAAAAATTGGAAGGGAATTCGAAGTGATAGGGATTTTATTTAAATCCGCAGTCACTCGGAGTTCCGGAGTCAAAAAAAAAATCTCCCCGCATTCGGAGTAAATAGGGAGAGATTTCGGAGTGATCTGGATTTTATTTAAATCCGCAGTCACTCTGAAATTTTTTTTACACTGTATATGATAAAAAAGTTCAAAGTTTTACTCTACACTCGATTTAAAATTAAATTTAAACCAAATACTGAAAATTTTCCATTATCTTTTATTTTTTTTTTTTTTAGGATCAAGAATAAATTGTAAAGTAAATGAGAATAGAGAATCAAACGCTGACAAAATGAATAAAATATTCACTTAGCTACTGGATATTCATTGACTAGCATCCGCGAGTGATTTATAAGATTCTCGTGTTAAGGAACCAAATTAAAATTCTAGATGAACTGGATAAGAAGTTAAAAATAAAAAAAAATTTATTATATGAATCGAGTTTACATACATACGTGTATTAGTTTAAGCCAATACACCCACCTATAATAAAATTTACAGTGGATAGGAATAAGCATCGGAAACTCCGCTGACGGATGGAGTGAGATAGCAAAGTTGAGATTATGTACTAGAGATAGTAGCAGGTAGTGCGTGCGAAAGCTAGCAATGTGTTAACTCCAACGCAAAAGCGACCGTATCGATTGGATGTCACCGGGACTACCAACAGACATTACAACATTGCGTAACATCGTGCCAAGTACATGCAGCAAACGACAAAACATCTTACTGACACGCTGTTTGTACTGTAATTTAGATGCGGTGTACATGGAGAGTTTCGCGGCAGCGATAGTCGTGTGAAAATGCTCATGAACAATTCACGGCTTACAAAAGCAACATTTGCCACATGCTTGCAGATAAAGCACATGGATTAAGTCTATCGTATTCAAATTCTATCCCTTATTGTTGCATTCCCTGGACGAACCAGGCGTTAAATTTATTTTTAGCTCGAGCGGATAAACTTGGCGGTGAAAAAAATTTAATTAATTTTTTAGCTCGAGCTAAAAAAAACTTGGCATGGATTTTAAAATCAAGTGTAATTAGCCATCAATCTACATGGCGGTATATCGGTAGTACACCTGTTATAAATCCGAGTATGGGGTTTTTTCATTGGCTATCACGACAACGGGAGTCCTCATCGCCGTAGCCGACCCCCTGGAGCCACACGCACACGTTCATTGTCAATTACCTGTGTTTTCACCCTTATATATACATAGACGATCAATATAGTTGTTCATCTATATTCCATGCATCACCATTGCAACTACATGGCAAATTACTTTATGACCATTCGTTTTGTTACTCTGCTATTTTATGGCTGGATATGATAAAACAACAATCGATTTCTCAGCACAATGGTTTTGTCCGGCGCTAAACTCTGTTTTGCGATGGTCTGTTCGCTGGTTGCATTGTTTTTACCTAAATTTGAACACGTGAAAATAGCGGAGAATGGCAATGAACGAAAAATAATGAAGGCAAGACGCAAACCCTTCTCGGATTAAATCACGACTTGTTCATCGCGTGCCGACTAAGCTAAAGTTGACTCTTTTCGTCTCGCCTTCATTGATGTACATGCGAATATATCAGTGTGTGGGTGATATTTTATATAAATGTGTGCTAGGTATGTGAACACCAACGTACTCTATAGATATTGACGTCGTCTACTCGTTTATCTGAGTGTTGTAGCTTTACCACCTGTAGTTACTGCGAGTAGTTATATTTAGAAAGCAGCCCCTTCGGGTAGAAATAAAAGTTGTCATGGATAAAAACTGCCCGTTGGAGATTCATGTACATTCTGAGGGTTCATTTCCCTCTCTCGTGTTACCGATACATTTCTAAGGCTAATGATCCCTCTTAATTTTAATCTTTCAGGTATTAATCCTTTTATTTTAAATAATAATCATCAGACGTTAATTAAAATTAATTAGATATTGGTTTTTGTTTTTTTATTATTTTTATTTTAATTTAGTGAGTGAAATATTGAATATTCAACTCTGACATGTTCTATTTTTTAAATTTAAACTCTCAATATTGGATCCGCTCTTTTGAATTTAAAAACTTTTACTTGAGAATTAAAATCAGCGACCTAAATCTTTATGACTATTAATTGTCAATATAATATTCACTTTTTTAATAAAAATAAAATATAAATTTATTTTTCTTTGTGTTTCTAAATCTAGATTGTGCACATTGACCCTTACACGGCTTGTGATTCTCCGGCCTCTCGGCGCAGATCTGGCTTCCATCAGCATTGCAGTCAAGATGCAAAGTTCTAAAAGGACATTACGGTCAAACGAAATGGCGATTCCATCGGGTGGTATACTGGACACTGATCTCGAGTTACAGTTTGCCCTTCAGTATCCACATTTTTTGAAACGCGACGGCAATAAATTACTTATACTTCTGCAAAGAAGAAAGAGATACAAAAACCGTACAATGTTGGGTTACAAAACACTAGCAGAGGGTGTAATCAATATGGCTCAAGTCTTGCAGAAGCAAATGGATCTCGAGCTGGAGCTGGTATCAGATAAAGCGGAAAAATACGGCGGGCATTCAGTGGTATTGGCCAAAGTGAATGTTATTGCATTGAGTTCACAGCCAGTTGATCAGGACAAAAGGCTGCTCAATGACCCAAGTGAGAGACTCGGTCCAGAGTACAGCGACGAAGAAGAAGAGTTCAGTTCTGAAGGTGAAGCTGAGGGTAGCGACAGCGAGCCGACTTTAGAGGTCCACAGGCGGAAAAATCGAAACAAAATTCCTCCAAATGCTCGAGTACGTTTTATTCGAATCTGAATATTTTATTGCCACTATAACTGTTTTATTTTATTGCTGGACTTATGTAAATAATATAATTATATGGCTATTATTCATGGTTTTATAGCAAAGAAACTTGAAGCAGAAGTTTATTGCTCTACTCAAGCGGTTCCGAGTTTCAGAAGAGCTAGAACACGACCAAGAAGAGATTGGACAAAAGTTGTCGGGTAAGTGGAACAGCGCACTCTTATGAAGACCGAGATGAAGACTTGTTGAGTAAAACGGTTAAATTAATTTTGCAAGTGTTCGTTCCAGGTGGTGACATGGAAATTGAAGAACTCTTTGATGAGTTAGAGGACTTGTCGGATAGTGGCCCTGAGCTGGATACCATGTCTGTTAGCAGTACTCCAAAGCCATCGCTGCGCCCGTTCTTCAGCTCTAGTCGTTCGCTTCTAGCACCACCTCATCCTGGTGAGTTATTTTCCTTTCTCCGGTAACACAATCCATAAATATACAACTTTCCATTCGTATATATCGTATCTGTAGAACTTTAGGCACGTTGAGCGCCGAGCTTTCGAATCTTGTTTAATTTTTTTTTACGTATCCCCATTTTTGTTTACACACACGCGAACCCTACAATCTTATCATGAGAGATAAACCACAGCATGACTTTTTATTTATCAATTTATTTAAGCTCTTCCCATAATAAAAATATTTAAAAAGCTTTATGATAAATACTATTTAGTTAGTATAAAGTTTTTTTTATCAATAACGTAAATCGTATCATTTTTCCCGTATAATAATCCAATAACAATAACAATAATAATAATAATAATCCTCCATGAATTTAACGACACAAAAGAGATTGACTTGACTTTATCGAGCTTTAAAAATACCAAAGTACCGTAGGTATACATAAGTATAAATATATAGAAGACGAATAAGAAAAAGAAGAAGAAGAAGAAATTATTCAATGGAATAAAATACTACAAGTATATTATTTAAATATAGTTTATAAAAATAAATGTCCCTTGATCATTACGACAACTAAAATTCATTAAACTAAATAAAAGTCTTGGTGGGCTGGCTTTGCACTGTTGCATGGTACAATTCAATAGTAGTTACCAGAGAGGACTCTGCCACTAATACAACAGCAACAACAGCGGCAGCAGCAAATGTATGCCAGTCATCATCAAGCTCAGCTGTCAAAGAAAAAACACGTGTGGGACATACAACCCCAGGTACGTAAATATATAAAAGCATCACGTCTTTTATTATTCATTTGCTTCTCTCATTTATTAAACGTTCTTTCACACCCTCATTCACCGTCATCGAGTAGTTTCATTGATTATTTAAACTTAATTAAAACACCATTAAGCACCAAAGCATGAACGGTTTTTTAACCGCGTTTTTTATTAATTTTTTAAAAAATCTTTTTTTTTTTTTAGTTATTCTGTAGATGGCAACCATTTTGTTGATCGTTTATGTCAATACCTTACCTATAGTTTTAAATTTAAAGCACAAAGAAACTAAGACTGAGTTTTTTATTTAAAAGAAAATGAATTTTGTAGATTGGAGGCGTAACTCCAGCGCTTGAAGTTTTACTCTTGCATTTGACGTCGTGTCCTCATAAATAATACACTTGGCATTGATTTTATTTAATTCGTAACTAAAAAAATATATTATAATATATATATTTGTATTTGTTTTTAAGTTTATTTTTAAATCTATATAAATTTACAGTCATATCCTTTTCATTTTCTCTAATTCACATTATGTACATTATGTATTATGGAGCAGTAGATTTAAATAAATAACTATTTATTCGCTGAAAACAATAAAAAACAAATTGTATTATTATTATTACTCATATTACACACATTTTAGTTTGAGTTAATAAAAATATATTGCATGTACTTACAGTTCACTATTAATTAAAGTATATTGTTGTTATTATTTACATTAAATCTCCCTTATTTAAATGGGATTTTAAATTATGTATGTACGCGCGCGCGTGCATATTGTATTATTTTTTTGTTATTTTTAAAATTACTATTTCTCATATTATCCAACTGAAGTCTCTATTTTTCTACTCACATATATACGTACGTATTCTTTTCATTCTATAAATTCTTTTATATCTCTGTTAAATCTATATGCCCACGTTTATAGTAATCCACTGTGTAAGTAATTCCCCGACGCTTCACTTTTAATATCAATCAAATTTTTTTTTTATTTTTTGGTGGAAAAAAAAAAAACATTGATAGATAAAATGGTTATTTAAATGTAAGTCAAATAAAAATACTTCAGCCAGATAGAAATATATAAAAAAAAAGTGAAATTATATAAAATTTATATCCAGTGATAAATTATCTTGGCACGTTTAACTATAAATCATATTTTTTCTAGTGTCTTCTTATTACTCACCAAATAACTTATTATTGTACTTTACTTATTTCACAATGTCGATTTATTTTGTCCGTCAATCAGATATATTACGAGTTATAGCGTATAGCTTAAGTACTTGAAAAGTATGCCGAGCAATGAGCACTGTAATGCAGAAAGAGTAACGGAAATAAATTTCAGAGAGAGGCGGTGACAGACAGAGTGACGATAGCTCAAGACGAGCGGACAGCGACTCACATCCTGAAAATTGGACCGACCATGAGGCCAATGATGCGCCGAGTACGGTCACTGGTTCACCTCCCAAATCAGAGCCGCAGCATCACCAGCACTCGAATAAAAGTGAAAATACTGATAGAAGGAGTAGGCTCTTTGCCAGGGACCGGGGCACGCCTGGAAGTAATAAATCTAAAAAGCATAGTCTGAGTGTTGATCTTAAGCCGTCTGTTGAGTTAAACAATTCCGAGGTACAGTTTTTTTTTTTCATTCATCTTCTAAACTTTCAGTTGAGTGTACAATTAAATGACTAATCCCCTCTGACACTTTAGCCGCGAAAAGCCCTAGTTGAGCAATTGAGCCGAGTACTGCCTGATGACTCATTACCGGAAGCAGTATCTCTAGTTTCTCTAGCAGATCCTGGTGGTGCTGTGCTAGCAGCTCGGCTTCAAGAACGTAATCTGCGAGTTCTCACAACTGCTTCGCCGGCGGATATCCGCGCGACCTTCACCTGCTTAATCGCTAGGATACAAAAATTGTAAGAACTCATTTTGTTTGCTGGTGTTAATTATAAATTTACACAATGGACGGTGTTTAGTAGAGTTTTACTTTTTTTTTACAGTTGTAATAGCTCGGCAAAACCACCTGCGCCAATAAAAGTTGTGATAGCAGGTGGAGATAGTTTTGTTAACGCCGTTCTTAGGCATTACGTAGATCTATTGAGCTTCAGACCACCAGATTGGCAAAATTATTTGAGATTTCTAATAGTACCGCTGGGTTCAAATTCACTGTCCAAGTACCTCGGGTCTGTGGACAGTAAATACTCGATGCTGTTTGGCGAAGAGTGGCGAGAATTGTTGGAACGTGAAGCGAGCGGGGCGAGTGAAGGCGCAGCTCGTGTATCAGAATACTTAGCAACGACCGGGCCCACTCTTTTATTACCAATTGCCGAGGCCATGGTCACATATAGGTACGTGTAATATTCCTCTGCAGTACAGTGTGACGTTGTTGGTGCGACAATGACGTCAAGTGTCTTAGTATTGTCTGAAGAAATGTATATTGAAACAAAGTATTTATTGCATATTCATACTGTCGACAGGGAGACAGACGACAGCAGTCAAATATTCATTCCATTTGTAAATGATGTGCGCGTCGGGTGTCCTGACAGCAGCAGTTCCGCTTCAGTTGACCTTGAAGAAGGTGCAGCAGTATCGTCGGGGTCACCACCATCCTTGCCGCCGCCCAGTCTGGCGATACCGCCGCCCGGTAAATTAACTCCGCCGAGCAGCCCAAATGTCAGTCAGCCACGAGACGGCTGGGAGCCCGTTGAACTTCAACTTGACTACTGGAGCAAACCTGCACTTGGTGATAAAGGAAAAAGCACACTTCGTCAAGCTTTCAGAGCTTTGCACGTACAGAGATTACCGACAGCGGGAGAAAATCCCGGGCCGTATCTCTCTATGAATTACACGACAAAGGAAAAGAAACAGAAAAGTATGACAATAACAATAATAATATTTTATTTAAATCTTGTGTGCTAACTATCCTATTTCACGTAACATAACGCGAGTACTTTTTCAGTAATGAGACTGGGTAAGAAAAAAGAAAAGGAGAAAGAGAATGAGCCCAAGAGCCAGGCAGTGGATGGCGTGACTCGACTAATTTGCTCCGCTAAAACTCACAACATTCCATGGAGAGGTGAGCTTAGGCTTTCAATTGATTATCCTCGATTAAACAAATTATACAATGATCGAGATATCGATTTTTTTTAACTACATGTCATAAATTAACGGCAATACTCATTAATTTATTTTATTTTAAATCCAGTGACCATCGACGGAACTGAATGGTACGGCGTTAAATTCTTCCAACTCTCGGCGCAGTGGCAGACGCACATAAAAACATTTCCGGTTGCAATGCTTATTTACAATCCGCTGCAACAAACCCCAAGTCTCACCTGAACTTCTAAGTCTCCCTTTTAAATGCTTAACTTATTCCATTATTTATTTATAATTTTAAATTCGTTGGTATCGATTTAGCCGTTCGTCACATTGATTAATTTAAAGGCCTGAGGGAAATCTCCCGGCGAGTTTTAATGATTGAGTTTGTGGTAATTTCGTTTCGTTTTTTTTTTTTTTCCAATAACGAGTTTTATTAACACGTAATGTGGGCTTTAAAGCTCTTGACTATGACTCGACAACGAGTTTTCCTAAGACTTCTTTTATGTTTATTTTGTTTTTTTATTTTATGAATTATAAGTTGGCTCAGAGCCGTTATTAAAATTATATTTTTCTTCCCAATATACTTTTAAAGTATAATTTTAAATTATAAATATTTTTTTAACTCTTGCATACGCTAATTGAGTAATTCAAAATTTTTTCCAACGATGCTAGAGAGTAGGGTTAAAAAAAAGTCATTCCTTTATTAAATTGACTATTGATCTAAAAAAAAAACTACTGCAGGTACGTCTGCTCATTTTTGTGTAGAAATTTATAAGCAAATCAATTAGAATAAATTTCATTATTTGCTAACAATTATTTTGAGCAACGTAGCGGTTGCAGTGACTGCCTAATGCCAAATTAAATGAACAAATAATTTAAAATTATCAACATATTAGCCCACCTTATAAATCACTCAGCTGATAAATTTATTGTAAAAGAATATCAATTACTAATTTTTTTATTTTTCGTTCACAAACCCCAACTTTTTAATTAATTATTGCTAGTCGTTTTATTTTTATCCATAATATATAAAGTTTTTATTAATTATCTGCTTCATACGGTTCGGTTGGGCTTAATAATTAAAAAATTAATAGAACAAAAATAGTTAATTATATATAAATAAAACAATTGTGGAATTGATGTGAATAATAAATCCAGAAAGGGCCATGATGTACTTGAGTGACTGCCTCATCGTTTAATAGCTTGCTGAGATAATTTTCAGCAACAAAACCTGCCATCTGACTAGTATGAATATCCATCGCTCTATTAATGCAACCATATATATATAATATATAAATATATTAGATAAATGTGACGACGATTGTTGCTGATAAATTATCGCACAAAAAATTCGTTTTTTTTTATTTCTATGATATATAAATTTTCAATTGAATTTTTATTAAATATATGTTATAGTACATCATTATTATTATTATTTTATATTTTTAAAAGAGGATTAAACCCTCGCGTAATGGAGTTTGCAATATAAATAATTTATTTTAAAATATTGGACCGCGTGAAAAAAATTTAATTTCAATGAAAATTTCTGATAAAAAGAATAATTCATTTTTGAAAATATGTTAAACGAAACGCTGGTTATATTTTACATATATATTTACAAAAAATCCTTTTTTTCTGTGCATAAATATATATACATATATATATTTCTTATCGCGTGCTCGACCCAACGGTTAATGGTTAAACGAACCATTTATCGAACGGATATATTCACCAATTACGATAATAATTATAATTTTAAATTACTCATTATTCTAGTCATAAATCAATAAAAGTGATTTTTTTATACAGAATTAATTAAAACATTATTTGAATGTTATGTAGAACTAGAAATTTTTTGTTTCATATAAAGATTAGGTCCGCGAGACCTTTTTGGACGAGGGTCGCAAGCACGTGATCAAAAGACAAAGAATAATTAGAAGAAAAAACATATGTCATTTTTTTTTTTGTTACAAAGTGAGTTTTATAGGGCTATAGAGGCAGCCCAAGCTCAAAAGCCTACAATAATTAAAGACATAATGGTAATAATATATTTAAATTGAATTTTTAATTTAGTTTATTAATTAATAATAATAAATATATGTATGAAAAAAAAAAATTGTTTATAGAACTAGGAGTCTTTATTGTGTTTAAAAAGGGATGTCAAGCTGTACATGTACAGATAATTATATATTAATATATTATCAAAAATATTAGAGAGTTTAATTAAAAGAAGGCTGTTAATATTTCGATTGAAAAAAATAATAATAAAATTCCTTTTTTTTATTTTTTACTTTTAAAAAACTGAGGGTTTAAGCTCAAAATTATTAATAAAATGAAAAGCATATCTCGTGTCTTTGATTTGTCTGCACAATTGATGATTCTGTCGCGGTGTAATGGAAGAAATAATAATTGTGTGTTATTATTATTATTATTAATGTGAAAAATAATAAATATAAAATATAATGTAAAGGATAAAGACGATAATGGATTACAAGTAATGATTGAGAAATGTGTGTGGTCCCTTATCAATTGTCATCGATAGTGGGACAGAATATCTGAAAGTGCCTACTTATAAAAAAAACATTTGCAATGTAATCACCGTTACCAGCGACGAGCTATTTGTAATGTAAAGATTATTGCGAAAAAAAAAAAAATAAAGAACTGAGTGATTGTGTGAGTGAAAGAAAAAATAGTTGTATGGGATAAAAAGAAAAATGGAAAAAAGTCGGTAGCGCACGTTTGGCGGTAAAATTAATTGAAATAATAATTAGATGTGAAGCCTGATTTAATTCAACTCCCGATTATTTATATAATAAAATATGAAATACCTGTATGTGATACATAATTTTAAAGGTAATATTCAAACTGCGGATATTATTGTTAATTAGAGTAGATATTTCTTGTGCCCTGGGCTCGTATAGTTAATAATTATCACTAAAACTAATATTATTTTTTTAGCCCGGTTGAAATTGTAAAATAAGTTATTTTTGTTATTTTTACTTTGTAGAAAAAAATAAATTGAACAATTAGATGTTTTTTAAAAATGTGATATTAATTAAAAATCATTTCTGATGATTTTTTTTTGCTCTTTGGTTTAAGCTTTAATTATTAAAAAAAAATATTAAAACAAAACTGTTACACTTTTATTAATTATTAGGTAAATTATAAACTAAGCTGTGGAATTAATTAAAATGTCATTATGCTCAGGACACAAGTGTATGCAATTTTAAAACGAACATAATTAAAATATGTATTTTAAAATGAAAGACAAAAATCCAAAAGGAAATGAGTATCGGAAGTGGTATGTTTTAATTATAAAATATTAATGATAAGAAGTATAGTAACCGAGGCGTAATGATTAAATTTAATTTTAAAATAAAAGCATATGTTGTTGATGTTTGTAAGCTTCTTGAAATATAAATGTAACGCATTTTTTTTTACTACATTTGTTACCTAAATTATTTTTAAATCCATTATTCATTACACTTTTTTAATTCAACATTTTTATTTCCCGGCAGAAATTTAAACCACGCGCCAAAAAAAATTAATAAGGCTCCGGGCCAAAACTTGGAGTAATCAAATAAAATCTTAGTTCAGGAACCTGGTGACCGGACTAAAAATTTTGCTCCGACCAGGTGCTGATTTGTAGTCAGTGGAAAAATTTCTGCCAGGATTCGAACACATCAATTTAAATTATTTTCTAACGTTAAGCAGTGACACAAGTATATTATTATGTATATTTATTTATTACATAACTTAATAATTTTAAAGACAATTTAATACATAGAAGTAATTAAATTATAAATTTTTATTTATTTTTAATTACAAGCATTTATATAATAAATTAAATATTTCTGACAGCAAATAGACGGCCGATGCATCAACGTAAGATTTTCTTATCAATTTTATCATAAGTATTGACAGTCAATGGAATAATAATTATTAGAGACGTGCGAATAATTCGTAAGTTCTAACTATTCGCTCTTCCTTAATAATTACACAATTATTTAAATATTTAAATGTCTTTGGTTCTACTAAAGCCAATTAAAATTAATGACAAGTATTTCATATAATTTAAACTTAAAATATTGCCCATTTGTGATGTTTTTGAAGTTTCACTATAATCATTTTTTTTTTTTTTCTTGAACTAAGGAAAAAATCTTGACTTTTCTGCGCTATCAATTGAATCCACTCGGCAGTTTAACAATTATTTTATTTTCTGCATTATTAGATATAGAAATATCTAGATGAACTTGATATTTTTTTTTTTCAAACACAGAGATCATTTTTTTCATATTATTTATTTTAATAATATTTTTAAATAGTATTTTTTTTATATCGTATACTTTTAAATTTATTATTGAAATTGCAACAGCAAGATTATATAAATTATTTACCAGTTGTATAATAACATAAAAGATTTTATTTCATTGATAGTACGATAACTTTTTTTTTTTTTAATTTAAACCAAAGATTTTATATTTTTTTATATATAATTTTATCAATCTTCGCTCATAAATAATAATCATTAAAAAAAAACACATTTTAAAAAATAAAAATAGATAGTGCAGTTATATAATATCAGCATAGTTTTTAAAATTATCATCAGTAAGATTAAATTAACAGTTACATTGAACACAAAATAAAATAATTTTTTATGATAAAATTTGATCTATATTCAATTACACTCACTGTTACCAAGACAATTCAATATTCATCATTTTAATTACTTGTATATTTTTTTCGATAGATAATCAAATATCTATGACACAATAAATCAATTTTTTGTCTCGATTTCGCAGTGAATTCGCGATTGTCAAATAAAAAAACCAATATAACATTTAGTATATAATTAAAAAGATAAATGTAAATAAAATAATAATCCTTTTTTTAAAATAACAAATGCATCAATAAATATATAAATAAAATAATAAAAGTTAATGCGAAGTACGCTCATTCAAAATTGCACAAGCTCGATAAATCTCATTACATCAAATTTATATACATAAAGACATTAAATATTAAATAGTGAGAGAAAAAGTACATAAAATTCATTTCTTATTATTAAGAAATGACAATTAGTATTACAATAATTAAATATCTCTTCTTATATTTCTTCAATGTTATTTGGTTTGTTTTAATTTTGTGTTTTTTTTTTATCGTAGTTGAAGCAAAATTACAGATTTCAATGATGGCTACTCACTACTGATGCGTCGAGATTTATTTCCCACGATGATAACGAGCACTTGTATGACGCATCATATTAACATTGTTTCATACATACGGATGTAGAGCCAGAGCACGACCGCGGAGGCCTCTTTGTCCACCTACACCTCCTTTCGGAATTACGTAACCACCCGCATGCCTTGCGGTGCCTTCTTCCTCTAAATTCCCATTGCTCTCGATTAAATCTCTCAACGGCCAGCAAGCTAAATGCCGTGACTTGCCATGTCTTGCGAGTACATAATAGCCTTGTCTACAATTTTAAATTTATTATCACCGTCAATACACACATAAATAAATAAATACTTAATTAATTTTTAAATAAATACTCACCGTGAAGATATCAAGCCAACTAGAAGAGCCCAATGAGCTTTATGTCCTCTCTTCAAACACGGCGCATGATTAAAATCAGAGTCATATGGAATAAGCACCATAGCTCCGTGTGCTAATGCGTGAGTCAAGGTATCAGGACATGTTTGTAAGTCGACAAGTACATCTGGCCGATGGTCTGGTAAATATTCAGCGGCCAATGTTCCCATAAAGTCAACACTATAAACCTCGCCGTGCTGAGTAAAACCACGCACACGTGCTTCTGCCAATAGCTGAGTTACAGACACTGGCTTGGTGTATTCTTGGGATGCCATTGCCAGAGCAACCAGTCCGCATCTGTATAAATAAATCCACATTATTTATCTTATGTGTACTTACTATCAGTCTTAGTTATAAACAAATTCTTCAAATAGACTTAATTCTCAGCAGTTGAAATAAAAATATTGACTTACTGCGGCCCGTCCTGCAGGATCGGCTCGACTTGAGAAAAATACGTTACTTCAGCATCCTTTAATGCGTGTCTGGCAATCAGCTTTTCAATCTCAGCCTCAGATGACGTTAGAGTTATTTTAGCCCAAGGTGGTAAATTTTCTGATTCATTAGTTTCTGTTTTTTTCTTACAACCCGGAGGCTGCTGGGGACTTGCTATCGGTGCTGGAGGAGCGGGCATCGTATTGTACATTAATCAATGATTCTATTCTTAAATTTTCTTAGAATTATTCCTGAGTATTTGTATATATTTTTAGCTCGACACAAACTCTTGGTATATTTTATTTTCTCAATAACTCAGGCACATTTTTATATATATTTAACTACTGCTGAACTTTGCTCTCATAAAATAATAATTATTATTATTCTGTTGGTTTACGAGTGGCATTGCTCCAAATCTGTAAATTAACAAACACTTAAAATAATAATAATAAAAATAAATATTAAATTAACAGTTATAATTTAATTATGAGTAAACGTTTATTATCAGATAAAAAAAATTGATTATTTACTCCAATAAATTAATCGTCCATTTTGACCACTCGAGACTTCATTTAAATCCTCAACAGCACTTTTATTTTTTTTTATAGACTTTATTATTTTACTGCCATATATCTTAACATTTAATTAGGTCTTACATTATTATTTTAATTATATTTAAATGTTATTTCTCATGAGCTATCGAAGATTATATAATTTCTCGGGCAGTTCTAGAAATTACGGATTGACGTAAAAAAAATTATCAATGATTACTTTTATTCTTGCGGACAAGCCCAAATTAACGAAATTATTTTTTCTTTATCACAATTATTTTATTTTATTTAAAATATAAATAATTAATCCCGATATTTATGATAATTTCCGATATAAAATATTTTATTCTCCATTAATATAAATATTAATTGTGATAATTTAATCAATTGTACGTCACCAATACACTCTGACAGACACTGACATTACTTGTAATTTCAATTTATATTTTTTTACAAGTGTATGTACAACACTTGCTTAAAATTTATATACCAGGCATTTTTTTAGGGGCGCGGTTTATTGAATTTTATTTGAAAGCTAAATAAAAATATTAATATTATTTTATTAATTATTATTTTTTTTACGACTGATTAAAATCACAGTAATTTATATGGACTAATTATTAATGTCTGACAATTAAATTATTGTTATTTAATTATTAAAAGTACGTGTCAAATTACACGAAGTCGCGATAGAACTGCCATTTAATTTTTTAAAAATTTATTACTGATATTTAAATATTTTAAAAATTACCTCACATGTCAAGAAGATTTTTAAATAATTTTCAGAATTATTGACAACTCCGTATAATTTAATGGAGAAAAAAAAAATTCAGACTTTTAACGTCAAACAATAGGATGATAATAATAATTTAAGTTTGACGTTCTGGACATATGACTTGAGGATCCACTGAAATAATTTCGGTGTCCCGCCATCTAGATGTTGATTTTTGAATCATTCTAAACTCGGTCAGTAATTTTACGACTAATAAAAATTTGTATGAATATTCAAATTTTGTTGTTGCAAATAAAAGTAAAAGTCATAATTATTGACACTAAAAAAATATATCAATCACTATAATTTATTTAATTTATGAAATATTAATAATTAATTAATTTTTTATGATAACAATAGCAGATGACAGTTGATTTTTTTTTTTATAAAAAAATTTGAAGTCTTCGGTATGAATTTTTAAAAATGAATATCAAGTTTGTAAATTTGAAAATAAAAATAGAAGAGAGTGTCAATAATTGGGTCTTTTACCTCAGGAACAATAAAAAACTTACAAAACAATACGTCAAGAATTGTATAAATAACATTGCAGCAAATTATCTGTAATTTATTGACATTAACAGAAGAATATTAATGTAAATTATCAACGTTTTTTTTTTTTTGTCCAGAAATAAACATGGCCAATTATTTTTATACAATTGAGTATTCATGTGGAATCAATTACCATTATGGAGCAGGCCTAGATCTTGGATCTGTCAAGATCAATAACATACGAGCTGCTCATTGATAACCAGCAGCTTTGTGTTTAAATAGCCATCAATGGCAAATTTTTTTGCTGATCGTCTGTTGATGCTAAACCATCACTGATTATGGATCGAAGATCAGCAACGATCGTATCACTTTTCATCACATTAAATTACAATATCGATAGTGATGGATGAAAAAAGTTGTGCAAAAACTTAATGATATTCATGAATGTTAAATATAATAATAATCATAGATATAGTGTTGTCAAGCCAATTAGCTGGTCTGTAATTTTGATTTTTTTCAGACTAAGGAATCGACAAGATCTTGAAACTGCCTTCTATATGTCAATCATTATTATGATTACTTCAAGACAACTAATAAAGTCTAAAGAAGTTCCCAGTTCTCAGTTGTCTAGTCAGCTTTCCTGAGAGTTGATCATACAAAATTTTCTCACAGGAAAATCTGCGTGATAATAATTTTCGTTGCTATTCTTCTAAATTTTTAACTTATCAATAGTAATTATAATTTTATAGATTGTTGTGATTAAATGTCAATAATAATAATAATAATAATAATAATAATAATAATAATAATAATAATAATAATAATAATAATAATAATAATAATAATAATAATAATAATAATAATAATAGTAAATTCTACTGAGTAATCATCACTAGAGGCGATTGTTTGCATTCAAAATTATTAATGGAAGTGAATTGAACCCACAAGATAATGAATATTCAAATTTTGCCCTCTAACTTTACGCATAACTACAGAACGTGAATTAAAAAAATAAACATCGTGAAATATTAAGTAAAAGTATAAACTAAAGTAGAGTGATGATGGATAACTCAACTCAACCAGATACCAGAGACGAAAATCTTGCGACCTGGGAAATAACCGTGCTCGTAATAAACCTCATCATCACAATAATCGGTAACTGTTTTATTTTCTTCGCGCTTTACCTTCGTCGTTATCATGGTCGCCAGCGTAAACTAACTCGCATGTACTTCTTTATGCTTCATCTCAGTATCGCGGATTTTGTCACTGGGATCTTCAACGTTCTGCCCCAGCTCGCCTGGGACATCACATTCAGGTAATTTATTTTTACGACATATTTTTTCTACTGACAAATTAATACAAATAGATTTCAGGGCGGATCTGTTTTGTGTAAAATAATTAAATTTTTACAACCGTTTGGAAATTACCTGAGCTCGTATGTGTTGACAGCGACGGCTATCGATCGGTATCAGGCAATCTGTTACCCTTTTAATTATTGTCGTACTTCATCATTGAAGTCAAGGGTAATGGTTTATGGTGCTTGGAGTTTATCATTTGTTCTCTGTATTCCTCAGGTAGATTTTATAATTTAATAACTAGTATATAAAACTGTAATCACTACTAACAATAATTGTTTTAGGTAATTGTTTTTTCTTATCAAGAAATTTCTCCCGGTGTCTGGGACTGCTGGGCTTCTTTTAGTCCGCCCTATGGAGAACGAATTTACGTTACCTGGTAATTTTTTTTCTAATTAATTTAGTGATTAAAAAATATTGTAATTACGAACTTTTTTTTTTTTTTTAGGTATAGTATTACCATATTTCTATTACCCTTTCTAGTTCTTCTTTATACATACGCAAGTATTTGCGCAAACATAAGAAGAAATACAGAGATAAGTGATCGGTTTGATCACGTAAACAATAACAAGAAAATTAACTTTAGTAACAAAAACCGTCAGCCATTGATATCACGTGCCAAGATAAAAACAGTCAAACAAATGATTACTGTTGTTAGTCTTTACGTTATTACGAGTAGTCCGTTTATTGGATGCCAACTCTGGGCAACGTGGGATCCACAAGCGGCAAATTCATCTTTCATCAATGGTTTCCATTTTTATCTCTCAAAGACAAACAAAATATTACCGCCGATAAATAATTAGTTTTTTTATTTAAACAGGGCCAGCTTTCACGATTCTCACACTCATGAGCAGCCTCACTAGCTGCGTAAATCCCTGGATCTATTTGGGATTCAATCGTGAGCTTCGTATTATTTTATCAAATTATTTAAAGAAAATACTTTGCAAGCAGAACGTGATAAATTATGGTACATATATTTTGTATTTACTAAATAATGATAATTAAAATAATCATAATTATTATTATTATTGTAATGTAGATATCGATACGTCTTATGTTAATTCAAATGGTAGTTCAACAAAGTCATCAATAATAGTAACAATGTTTCGTTTTGCTGGATCAATGTATCATCGGCAAACATATCAAGAACGTTCGACCGATTTCATGTTAACTCGAAGGCAATCTTAGTAATTTACAGTTCTAATAATAAAAAAAAAAAGTTATAAAGTTAATAATTAAATGAAATAAAAATTTTGTATTTTTTTAACTCAAAACTAGAATCGGTTATTCAAATAGATTATTATTAAGTATATTTATTGGTACGATAGTACGGTGCACTTTCACTATTATGTGTATTATAATAAGACGACTCAGTTTCGCTTCATTAGTATTTCTATTCAAGACCAAATAGAAAAGAGCTCTTATTGTCTGCAATGTTTGTATTACAACTTTTATTCCGATCTCGATGACGAGTCCCTCCACCACACATACTTATGCTAATGCGTTGCGCGCCAGGGATGCTTTACACTCGAGTCTTTACTATGTTTTTAATAATTTAATACAGCTATAATTATTATTTTAAGTTGATACCTCAGCTATTATATGGATCACCCCATTAAGTACTGGAAATTATGGGAGTTTAGTTGATCTGAAGCAGATGTCTATAAAAATGTGATAATGAGATTAAGAGCGGGCGGAAAGATGGTTCAAAAAGGGCACATGCTTTAGTGGTCCCGATACTGTATTTTGATAAACGTACAAACAATCGATGAAACCGACGGATTATGACGGCTAATATATGAGAACCTCTGGCATGAACACCTGAATACTTAACAAACGGATAAAATTAACATTAATAACGACTGTCTGCCTCCGATCCACATTTTATCTGAAGACAAACTGCGTTCCTCATAGTCACACGTGACATCTTCGATGAGACGTTTCGGGTCGTCTTCAAAATTATAACATCACGGTAGAATTTTCCATCTGTACAAAGTAACCCAAAGTTTCGCTACGATTAATAATAAACTAATTAATTATATTGCTAACTATGGAGGATAATGATAAGAGCAATAGTCAATCTGGTTACAAGGTAATTTTCAAATCCAAAATTTTATTAAAATTTTTTATGATAATATTTATGAGTAATTTGTGATCGATTTACAGTCAGAGAACGATAGCAATGACGACGAGTTTCCGCGAAGATCTCCAGTGCTGTTGGATTTAGACAAAATGGTGAAGAAATCGCATCAGGTTAATGACGATCAGGAATCGTCTTCCAGCAATCTTGAGCATCAGAATTTGAGGATAAAAGAAGAGCCGCCGTTTAATTCTGCGAAAGAGGCGGCTTTTATGCGTCGGCAATCGCTAAGAAGACGCTGGCACGATGACTCAATGAGTGAACGATCGAGTACTTCGGGGGATGGTGTCCTGGTAATCAGAGTTCCGGAACCGGAAACTGCTGGTTCGCATTCGCATCTTGAAATTTTGCATCAAACTAAAATAAAATCTGTACAACGTGAATCTGCTCAATCTGAGAAAGGTAGTAATAATTTCACAGGTATATAAATTTATTTTTTATCCTGATAAATTATTTACGTTTTTCTTAATAATTATAGTGGACTACTTATTTTACGGTTCTTCAATTCTTTATCCGAATGATAATGTTGATTTTTTTTCATTTTCTGTATCCGTAATTCGCGTTTCATTCGATAGTTGTCTTTATTACCGCCCAGTGCTGATACGTAAGCTTGATAAATATTTGGATTTCCCGGTTTTGCGGAGACCAGTGTTATCGTTTTGCTTAGTTCCCTCATATTATAATTTTTCTTAAACCCTTTATCATGAGCAGCATCTCGTCTTCCCACGAGGGATCCAAAAAAATCAACGATCACTTTCCACCAACTCTTATTATTATTATCGTCTTCCTTCAATTTCTCTTCACTATTCACACTCATAAAATATTCATCTGGTTTTTTAATCTCTTTCTTCTCTTCAACTTTTTTTTCTACTACCTTCCGCTCAAGATTTTTCACTTCCACTTTGGTTTCCGCTTCCACTTCAACCTCAACTGCGACTTTCTCGTCATTTTTAACTTCAACTTCGACTATTGAATTTTCTTCAGGCATTACTGTCATCACTTCCTTACTCATCTCCGACTTGATGGTTCCAACCGAAGAATTATCTTTCAAAACTTCTATTTTTGGCGGTGATTCACTAATTATTTCCTGTTGATTTGTGTCCTTATCTAATTCCACATGATGATTAATACCTTCGTCATCTACATTCGTTGGAATAATATCATGGCGACTTACGCAAGCAGAAGATTGATCACTTCCACTCCGATCGTCATAAGATACAAGAGTTATTTCAGTCGAGGGTTGCTCGATATCCAAATTATTGAAGCGTTTCTTCTTTTTCGAGTTTTGAGTCGCTGGGGGATCTGCTGATTTTTTTTGATCAGATAATGTTGGAAAAATTTTCATCATCGTCATGCGTTTCCGAGCATGAGGAAGCGGTCGTCGAAAATAATGAGCGTCATTTAATTGCGTTCCTTTGCGACTTCGGTGTATCTTCGTCTTGTCCATTTTAAATAAAATGATAATAAATAATAATTATTATCATAACTTAAAATTCTCAACTCACAACTTTTTTAATTACTATTAAATATATCAAAAAATTAATTTAAATTGTCAATATAAAAATTGAATTAATCAATCAGTATGTCGTGAACGTCAACTGTTTTTTTTTCTCATAACAACTTCACGTTTTATTACTTTTAAAACTACTTATCACTAAAAATCAATAAATAAATGAATTAATGAATAATTAATTAGTAATAATTATAAATGAATATTAATTACATTTAATAATAAATATATACATATATATAATCTATAATATTTCAGATTACAAAAAATCAGCATGTGACCGTGAGCGTACGCGAATGCGCGATATGAACCGCGCATTCGAATTACTGAGATCAAAATTGCCGATTTGTAAACCGCCTGGAAAAAAATTATCCAAGATCGAGTCATTGAGGCATGCGATAACTTATATAAGACACTTGCAAAGTCTATTGGAGCCTCAGTATCCTTACGTACCGTGTAATTCGGACATGGCTAATTATTATGTTAATCCATCGCCAAGTTCGTACGACGTCCAACATCCACCCCGGTGGGAGTCATTGGCTTACTACCGCTACGACTATCACGGACCTTTTGTACCGCCGCCACCGCCTGTTCTACCTCCCCCACGACGACTCGGTTCCGAGTCTGAGGAACAATATCGCTACAACCAACACTTGTAATTACTTAAAATTAATCTTAAATAATAAATTTTACCCCAATCATAATAAATAATAAATTATAAATATATATGTATAATAATTATGGATCAATAGATTACGACAGTTTAAATACCAAATTATGTATAAAAAAATAATATAACTTTTTTATTTAGTATTTTTGATTTTCCATAACAGCAATCTATTAAATATTTAATAATAATATTTTATATTATAAAACAATGTTGTATTTGGTCTGTTGTGTTGACGCACTCGACGGAGTAATTGACGGATAAATATGAAGAGGAAGATCCCAAACCATCGTTTCGACATCAAGACTCGACGGTGCCTGCCAATCAATAGTATTCGCCATCGGCATATCGATTACTTTCGTTGTCGTCACAAATTCAAAGTGCAGTCGCCACTTAAGTGTCACCAAGTGCGTAAAAAAATCCGGGGTAACGTGCAGCGGAATCGGCAGCACTAGTTGCGAGTATTTTAACCCAAGACAAACTTCATGATGTTTATTGTAACTCATACGCGAGTTATTTCCCTTGCCGCGTTTGTAGTCGTCAGCGACGAGTTCCTCGGACTGGAGTGCAACCGACACTTGGACGCAGGATACCGTCGCGTTGGAGAAATCAAAGGTCCCGACGATGTCCTCGCCCAGTTTATAAGAGTTTTTGAATAAACAAAACCGTACAACTCGTCCGCGTCCGTTGGTGATGTTGTAAAAATTTGGACTTCGGCGGGCTGTCAAATTTTGTAGAGTTTGTAGTGACATTTCCAGCGGGTTCTCGCGTTCTTGAGTTTCCATAAACGGATTGTTGGGACTCAGATCAACGCTGTCATTGCATATTGCGACTTCTGGTAACTCTGAAATTAATTCAAGAAAAAATAAAAACAATGAAATTCTCAACTGACCTTGAAATTTAAATACGTATGTAAATATATAAATATTTACCACTTAGAGATAAGACTCTGAAAGGAATTCTGAGCAATTTAATTGGTGAATTAACTCGTTGAGTACCAACGGTTATTTTATAAGAATATTTAACTGCTTGACCACGATAAGAAGGTGGTGCGTCACTTGGAATTGTTTCTCTGTAAATATCTATCAGGAATTCAAAATAAAAATACCATATATTGATATCAAAACTTGATTAGTCAGATTAATAATAAAAACTCACATGTTTTGCTTTCTCCGGGTGATAATCTTAAGTCACAAAATAAAATCTTAGGTTTTGTATTTACCACAGCATGGCCATTGTCTTTTTGCCATGGTACAAATGCCGTATCAGCATTTATTGCTGATGTACGGTTTGAAATTATTTTATCTGTTATAACAATTTTGTCATTAGCTGAACACTGACAGTGGAGTTGAGCGCTCGCCCAAGCTAATCCTTCAAAGACATCACTGAAAAATTAATTTTACCATAAATAATTAATTGTTGATATGATAAATAATTGAATAACGTACCTGTGGCTCTGGGATTTTTGATGATTTGGATTAAGTGGGTTACTAAATGTAACATAACATTCAATAACCTCACCTGAAAAATATACTGGCCCTTTTAATAACTTTCCAATAACTTCAATCATCGCTGCTGGTTAATTTAATTATAATTATAAATTATTTATTTACAATCATCATTTACAATTTTTATAAATTATTTATAATACTTTTGTTTATAAATAAAGCCCGACGTTCTGTACATTTTGACCAACATTAGCATCTACATCATCAGTTGTAGACGTCAAGTTTAGGAATCAACTGACAGCTCCATCTTTAGAATCCGATTAATATTCATTTAAAAAATGACACAACAAATTATTGACCTTGATAAATCACTAAGTGATAATTTGAATAAATTACCTGAGTAATAAAAAAATAATTGCTGTTTATTTATAGAAATATTAATTCATTAATAACTTAAAGCTTTCCATTATTTTTTCACAGTAAATCTAAACCTTTTTCACTGAAAAAAATTGCTGGAGATGTTGTCAATAATTTGCCATTGCCAGAATGTTGGGACTGGAGCATTCAAGATGTTGAAGATTGGATTATCAATGATGTGAAATTACCGCAGTACAAAGTAATAATAATTATTGATATTAATTTTCATTAGTTGGAATAATTTTAATTATTACACAGGATTGTTTTGTCAGAAATTTAATCAATGGCAGGAAATTATTACTTTTGGAGGCGCGTTTACCGAAAGTTGGAATTTATGACTTTGAAGACATCAAAGTAATTTAAATATTATTTTTAATTAATTGTATATAATATATATAATAGTCTAATTAATTTTATCAATGGGCTCAGAAAATTTCTGGAGCTATTCGAGAACTTTTCCAAGTTGAAAAACTCTCTTGGGGTAGAAGTATCTGTCTGCCGGCGAGATATCCGTTGACGATGTTCTTGAAATATCAAACTTCTGTCGGACGTATTCATTTATCGACATCTAGAACTGAATATTTTGAAAAAATAGGAATACTCGATGATACGAAAGCTTATGATTATAATTCAGAAAATTTTTCAAAACCCTGTAAATTTCCATACAGTTGGATTGCACTGACGAAAAGAAAAAATGTCTACGAGAAAATTGAATTCCCAAGACGTTTAAATAAAAATAATTAGACGTCAAATTACTTTAATAAAAGTATATAAAATATATTTAAAGTTTCTTTCCTCTTTACAAATAAAAAAATCTATATAAGTATACATAAATATATATGAAGTCAATATAAATAATTAAAATACATATACTCGATTGTTAATTCATTAAAAAATATCATGGCTTAAATAATTAATTTGATTATAAATTTTTGTGTAAATTACACATTTTAAATTAAAAATATAACTTTTAATGATAAACATAATTTTTTTAAATTTAAAAAGACTCAGACACTCAAAAAAGTGCTCAAAGATTGCACACTAAAATAAAAATTTATAAATTTGGTAAATTATTGGGAGGAAAATAAATCTTGTTGCGTATCATTCTTTGGTTCAACCACCGTCTGTGAATCCTCGTATTTCAAATTAATATCTGAATCATCACTATCATTACCATTAGTTGCATATTTATATTCATTTTCATCAAATTGAAAAATTGAATTTTCCCGCTCTATTTTTTTAGCAATTTCATTAAACATCGTATCTTCTTTTGATTCATCGCTTTCTGTTTCCATTTCCACTGAAACCTTTTCCAAAGTTTTCTGACTAGAATTGTCTCTCCTCATTCTTTTACTCGGATAAATCGATTCCACTTTATCTTCGTCCTCACTTTCGTTATCACTAACATCAGTAGATTTATCATAAGCAGAGTCGGCTTTAGATAATTCTTTTATTTCATCTTTTAAATTTCTTATCAAGTCTTTTTTACTTTTTAAAATAAATAAAAATTTTCTACACAGCGCGCTCTCCATCGTGTTTTTTAAACAAGTCATTTTGATCATCGCCGCATCCATCTCACTTATTTTTCGTTTCAAATTTTCATTTTCTTCTTTATATTTTCCTTCACTCTCTTCCACAGTAGATTTGCTTACTAATATACTGTGTACAAGACGTGAAAATAATAATATATCATTAAATGGCTCACATTTTATCAATCCTCTATTCCATACTCTCTTTTTCCAAGTCAATACATCGTTCTTTAATGAAAACTTTACTTCATTATCCTTGCCAGCAAGTTCATATTTTATTTCTTGTAAATATTCTTCTGCTGTTTTTTGATATGTCTCTGCAGGTTCCGAAAGTTTCGCCTTTGAAATCTATAATTTAAATTATTTATTAACATAATTAATATTTAAATAAATTTTCATATTTAAAATAAAAATCTCAGTAGTAAAAGTACTAAATATATATGTCTATTAAATTCTAAGTAGAAAAATCAGTATACAGCAGCCAGGTAGTAAATTCCGTGAAGTAGTAAAAGGTAGCAAACGAAAAGTAGAAAAAGCTGTAAAATTAAGTACGGCAAAATCCGTAGACTAAACCAGACAATGTTTAGTAAACATCACTAAGTACACTTGGGATTACAAGACTACAATACTAAATATTTAACCCTCAGAGTAATTTAGCATGAAAATTATCAGTAAGTATATTTAAAAAAAAAAAAAAATAAGTTTATTATTTAAATTATTTACCTGTCCTGTGAGCGGGAAATTATCTTTTCTTATAATATTCAAGTCAAGATGATCTTCAGTCCACTTGGCACATAAAATAATAAATTTGTTATCAATAGAATTGGTGACTCGACAAGTTGTCACTTCACTGACGTTTACATCCATTTTTTTTTTTTTAATAAGAATAAAAATATTTTTAAAATAATTGTTGTTATAAATTATTGCGATAAATTTATTTTAAATATTTAAAAAATTCCACTGACACAAAGTGCGACTAGAAGATCAACTGTCAGACTTGTTTGAGCTTGTGCTTGTCTGCTCCATTATCTAGCTGTTAATTCAACGCAACACTGACGTACCCTCTTTCTAGGAAACCATTAAATCCCTACTCTTCAATAGAAATCAGCTGATTCAATGGCCTACTGCGGTTGTCATGGTAACCGTTTAAAAACTGACATAACATAGCACGTGGAACAGTTTGTCATTCTCCGTTTGATGCTTCTTCATATATTTATAAAACATACATGACATAATGACAGGTTTCATACAAAGTATCCATATACGAGATGGAGAATATACTAAAATTATTTATACTATGGTACGTAATTAATCATTAATTGACAGATAAATAAATTCAATTGAACATTATTTTTACAGATCAAAGAGCAACGATATACTGACAGCATTCATGTACTGACAGATCTCCTGGCATCTCATCCTGACGTAAATTTCTTACTTATTATTCTTATAATTAATTTGCGCATGTAATTTACCAAGTAGATTTAACTTTCAGTCAAGACCATGCTTGTCATTACTGGCCCATTGTTACTTTTATACCCAAGATTTCATCGCCGCGGCTGATTGTTATGAAAAATTAGTACACTTGTGTCCAGATGAAAAACTCTACAAGCTTTATTATGCACAATCACTTCATCAAGCTTGCTTATTCCAAGAAGCATGGAACGTGTGCTTGACGATTGCTAACCAGTCAAATTTAGACACTCAAGTTAAAAAATTACAAGCGGCTATTAAATATGGGCAAGAAGACATTATTGCTGTGAAAAATCTTATTGACCAGTGTCCTGCTGATGACATTGATACGGAAATAAATTTAGGGTGTCTTCTGTACAAAGAGGAGCAGTATGAAAAAGCACTGAAAAAATTTCTGAGCGCGCTTCAGATTGCGGGATTCAAACCGCACTTGTCTTATAATGTCGCTCTGTGTTATTATAAATTGAGAGAATATTCAGCATCTTTGAAACACATCGGTAATTATATTTCAGTTAAATAAATTAAGAATTAATAAGATTTGATTGATAGTAAAGATTTTTAAAAAAAATTATAGCGGACATTATTGAGCAAGGAATTAGAGAACATCCAGAGCTGAGTGTCGGAGTAACGACTGAAGGAATTGAAGTCCGGAGTGTTGGTAACACGTTGACTTTACACGAGACTGCTTTGACTGAAGCTTTTAATTTGAAAGCGGCTATAGAATATCAACTGAAAAATTGTAAAAAACATTTTTGTTGAATAATTAAAGTGCAAATAAATATTCTATGCCAGTTATTAATAATAATTATTTTAGACGACGCAGCCAAAGAGGCTCTCACGGACATGCCACCTAGATCAGAAGAAGAACTGGATGCTGTGACATTACACAACCAGGCGCTAATTAACATGGACACTAAACCAAACGAAGGATTTGAAAAGCTACAATTTTTGCTCCAGCAAAATCCATTCCCGCCTGAAACGTTTGCTAATTTACTTTTGTTGTATTGTAAGTTTCAATACTACGATCTAGCAGCTGATGTCCTAGCAGAAAATGTTCACTTGACTTACAAGTACCTGACTCCGGTAAATATTAAAAAACATTTATAAAGTAAATTTACTTATTTATTATTAATTAAATATATACGATACAAATTATCGTATCGTAAATCTTAAGATTATAAATTATAGAAATTTTAAATTAATCAGAATGCTTAAACCTAGAGTGTTTACATTTCTTCGAATGTTTTTCACGATGAACTTCATCACTCGAATCATCGCTAGAACTCTCACTGTGTTTTCTCTTCTTCTGCTTCGAGTGTTTCTTCTTTTTCTTCTTATGCTTCTTTTCCTCTTCGTAAGAACTGTCATCTGAGCTGCTGCTCACCGACCGTTTTTTTTTACTTTTCTTCTTCTTCAACTTCTTGGATTTTGATTTTTTGTCAGCTTTCAATAATTTGTCATCGTCAGGTAATTTCTCTGGTACCAGCGTCTGCTGGGACTTTACAGGTGGATCGTCTTCAATCTCCGGTATCAAGTCATACTTTTTACCATCGAGTGATGAAAAACAATCATGCTCAAAATGACCCTTTAATTTACATCTCCTGCATATTGAATTTAAAACAGCTTCAAGTTCAATAGCTTTCCTCTGTTGCGGAAATGGTTTTTTTTTCTGCTCATCGCGTTGCTGTTCTACTCCATTTGGATCCATATCAGTACCATTGCCCTGATTGACAAATTTCATTGATAATCCGATTTTTCCATCATCACCAATTGATATTATTTTACACCACACAGATTCCCCGCGTTTTAATACTTCTGCCACATCATCAACCCACGTGGAACTCACCTATTAATTTAAAACATAATTTTATATTAACAAGATAAATTATCATTAACAAAATATTATAATTAGTACAAGTACCTGTGATTTATGTATTAAACCTTGTTGTTTACATCCAGGAATTTCAACAAAAGCTCCATAATTTTGTACTGCCGCAATTTTACCGCGAAATATTTCATTTATTTCACAGCGTGTCATTTTTAAATAATTATTAAATTTATTTCTAATTTACAACAATCATAGTCTGTAATTTTTTATTACATTTGCAATTAAAATCGATCAAAACATCGCACGTTTAAGGTTAGAGAAAAAAAAACAAACGTCAGTTCCAGGGCCGTACAAAAAAAATTTCCTACATTTAAAAATAAAAAAACAAAAGCTTGGAATTTAAATTTAAAAATTTATTATTTCAGTATCTGTACGATTTCTTGGACGCTTTAATAACTCAGCAGACGGCACCTGAAGAAGCTTACAGGAAACTAGATGATCTTGCCAATAAACATTGCGAGACTTTGAGAAAATTAGCAAAGCAAGTCCAGGAAGCGCGACTCAATCACGACGACAATGCTGTCAAAAAAACTGTCAATGATTACGACGAAACGTTAGAACGTTACATTCCTGTTCTAATGTCACAGGCTAAAATTTACTGGGACCTGGAGAATTATGTCCAGGTTGAAAAAATATTTCGCATGAGCGCTGACTTCTGTAATGACCACGACGTCTGGAGACTGAACGTCGCCCACACTCTTTTCATGCAGGAAAATAAATTCAAAGAAGCCACCGGTTTTTACGAGCCGATCGTTAAAAAAAAATATGACAGCGTAAATTTCCAAATAATTTTTACTTTACTTAATTATTTAACTGTCACTAATTATTTTATTTGAACGGTTCCAGATCCTAGATGTGAGCGCGATAGTTCTTGCGAACTTGTGCGTAAGCTACATAATGACGACGCAGAATGCCGAGGCCGAGGAGCTGATGAAGAAAATAGAAAAAGAAGAAGAAACAGTTGCCTTTGAAGAGCAAGACAAAAAATTATTCCATTTGTGTATCGTTAATATGGTGATTGGTACACTTTATTGTGCTAAGGGCAACTACGAGTTTGGAATATCGAGAGTGATGAAGAGTCTGGAGCCTTACAACAAAAAATTAGGCACTGACACCTGGTTCTATGCCAAGAGATGTTTCCTGTCGCTTCTTGAACAGCTGGCCAAGCAACTCGTTGTCCTAAAAGAATCTACCATTCAAGAATGCATTCAATTTCTTGAGCACTGTGAAGCGTATGGTAAAGATGTCTCGACGATAATTGACCAGCCATATGACATCAATGAACTCCCGTTGATTCCTGATGCGAAACATACTGTCACATATGAAGCGCGATTTTTGAAAGCGTTGTTTCTAAAAATACAAATGTCTTAATCTTAATTATTTATTTATTTATTTTAAAAAATGACAAATTTAATTTATCATCAGTGTAATTATTATTATTATAGCATATAATAGTAATTAAAAATAAAATAAATTAATATATTGTATGTGACTTATAATTTATTTACGTAATTACAAAAGTGGTAATTTATGTATGTACAATCTAACCCAGAACCATGATGTTATCAATGACAATGAGTACCAGGTGATAATGTAACTCAGGTGTTCATTTCTCATGTGGACACGCGTCTGTCCAGCAATTGGACCACCACGCACACCACCACCCACAACCAAGTCCATGAATATTGGGTCAGCATCCGCAGACTCTGCCATGGCCACGAGATCTCGATGGAACCACAAATTGCTAGCAGGTTTATTTTTCGGCATAAACGGAGCTCGTTGTTCATTCAACCTCAGCAGCCCAGTTATCTCTACAGTACCAGAAACACGTCCCAGTTTTTCAACGGGCATCTTTTCCAGCTTCTTGGGTATCCATCCGCGGTTGACTAGAATCGTAAGATCACGATCTTCTAATTTAAATGGAGTAATTATCCAATACCCAGTTCGTGCTCCGCTTCCACCGATCAAATTACCACCGCCTCCTTTTTCTGATGTTCCAGAACCGTCGACTATCAGACTCCTGGGGCCTATTGTAAACTCTTTGTCATACAGAAATTGCCCTCTTACTTTTATCGGGCAGTACTCCATTTCTGCAAGTTCGTGCAAATCTTCCGGTAGAGGTTTTGGATCCGCAGTTGTCCTCTTTTTTAAATCTTCTATCAATTGAAGTTTCCATTTACGTCTCTCCACTTGCCAAGTGCCAAGAATGAATGTAAGTATTGGTACTCCCAATAATATGTATTTTATCGGACCTGGTGGTTTGTTATGTTGATCATATTCACTTTCATTTAAACCTTTATCAAAAACACGTGACTTTGGTTTTGATGTAACGAATCTTAAATCAGGGCGTTCTAATTTATTATCACTTATACAACGAATGTTTATTAAATTACTTTTTGTTCTAAGAACCCGGGATGTAAGTGATAGTAAACTCATTTTTTATCAACACTCTGGTACCATAACCTCAATGACACTTTGATTAATTAATACTTATTAATTACTATTTAATTGCTGTCAGTATTTATCTGCTTCGATATTTTTTAAAAATTAAATTATCATTTTTTTTTGTACTAAAAAAAAAACTTTTAAGTGATGAATTAAATTTCTATTTTGTCGTTCATTAGCACAAATACGGCCCTGATGTATCAGCTGCCATAATTGTCCATTTGGAGGGAGAAAAAAATCCAAGTAAAGTGAAACGTGAAATGCGAAAATAAAAACAATGAAAATGGTGGTCGACATGGAGCTGGAAGATGCGAAAAAAAATGTATTGGATCTCATCAAAGAAAAAGATGAACTGGAAATGAAACTATTGGAGCTGAAGAATATTTTAGAGAATGTAAGTCTTGTAAATTTGAATTATGAATCAACTTCATTTATTCAAATGGTTTATTTTGCTGTCTGTAGCTTCGTTAGATGACTTGTTATTTTTTTGCGGGGTAAAAAAATAATGAAATGAATTTTTTTAGAACCATGTGGGGATGAATGATCCTTTGGTGGATGATGAAGATTATCCTCGAGCTGACGTTGACGTCTATCAAGTCCGACAGGCTCGAAGTAGAATAATATGTAAGATAACCTCTTTTTGAAATGGTCTTGTAAGTTTTATAGTTGTTGATATTCATTTTCTATAAATTTTACCAGGTCTCCAGAATGACCACAAGACTCTTATGAGAAGAATCGAAGCTGGTTTGATGAAAGTGCATTCATTGGCAGGCAAAGGTGGTGAAGAATCTGCTGCTAGCCAAATGACAGCATCAGGAAACATTGAAGATGACGATGAATTGCCGTTGGAACCTTTCCTTCGAGTTAATCTCGTGTCTTCTGGGTCACCTGCTGAGCTAGCGGTAATTTATCTCACTACTTTTTTTTTAAATTTGATATCATGTTTGCTAACTGAAAATTAATATCCTAGGGTATTGCTTTGAATGATCTTGTGATGGAATTTGGATCAATAAATGCCCAGAACTTCAGATCTCTGAAAGACATCGGAGATCTTGTGGAACAGAGCCGCTATAAGGAGATTATGGTGAAGGTCAAACGTGTCGACATGAAAGTAGTCGTTCTAACTCTGACACCTCGACCCTGGGCTGGCAAAGGATTGCTGGGATGTAATGTCATACCTCTGGAAGCAGTGGAGAGATAAAGATACTAATATTTATTTTTTAAATACCAATCTTATTCATTCATATTATCTATTATAGTTTTAATAAATTAATAATTCTTGTACTTTACATATATTTTTTTTAATATTCCTACAATCGATCTAATCCTTAATTATCAATGCCATTAATTTGAAAAACGATACGTTTTATCTTCCATAAGCTTTTACTCTTCTGAAAGAGACTATAAATAGTTTTGCTGACAATAAAATCATCAGTGCAAAATAAAATGATCTCACAAACGATCTTCGTAAGTCTTGTAATTAAATTTATCAAACAAAAATTTATTTTAATTGTAATAATAAATTACTTTTAATAGTTGCTAGGATTTTTTCTGCTAGGACTTAACTGTCATGCAGAAGATCAGGAACCTAAAGTTACACCATGGACTCTTATTTACGCTGTACAACCTTACTATCAATCTGAAGCTCTAGTTAATTTATGGCAGTCTGAAAAAAGCTTGAAATTACCTGAGGAATTATTGTCATTACCATCATCTCCAGTTAATAATCACCAGCCGGAAAATAAGTCAAATGTCAATGGCACTGTCAGTGACAATCAATTAAACGTCAAGCAACAACAGCGTGATTTTATTCCTCCTCAGCATCTCAACAAAGAAATCGTTTCTGAAATTACTTACTGGCCTCCAAGGTATTCATTACCTCATATTTAATTCATATAATTGTCTAATTAAAACTAAATATGACTGCAATAGAAGAAAATACAAAAAATTAATAGAATGGACTTTTTTAAATTTTTAAAAATATCTTCTTATAATTTGAAATTCCATAAATTTTATCAGACTTCTTGCTTGAAAATAAAAAATAACTCATATATTAATTCATTTTTTTTAGAAATTCTCCAGAACAACAGCGACGTCCAGTTATGATCCCGCGTTACTTTGATTCCATTTGAAAATCTCCCGCTTACGTGATTTCACAATCGATACTCGATTTGCTGCGGCATTTACTTGAAATTAAATCACCGAAATTATGTATTTAAAAATTTCGATTAAATGATAATTAAAATGATAAACAAATTAAAATTATGATTGTAGTTAATAGACAACTGTAAAATTTAATTTAATTAAAATTCAAATAAATGAAATTGGTTACTGTGCAAACTAAATTATTTTTATTTTTGTTGATCATATTTTTTTGGTTATATGGATGTTTATTTGCTGTACTATACAATAATACTGTGTATTTTAATGAAAGTTAGTTTTATTAGGTAGTAAAAAATTTTATTTTAAATTAAATGACAGCTGTCATAAATTTGAAAAAATTCAAACATGTGGTCAACAATCGCAAGGACACTGAGAACTACAATTGAACCGGTATTGATTTTTATATTTAAATTTTATTGGAGACTGATAAAATTTTTGAATAATGAAAATTTTCAGACTCATCTGTCAAGATTTGAGTTCCACAAATCAGCATATAGACTCGTAGAGTCTGTGGTCTTGAGGGAGAGCATAAGCATTAAAAAATCAAAAGGTTTCAGTAAAGATGAGGAATCATTGATTGTCGCAACAATAAATAAGTGCACAGAGACAGATTTTGATAAGTATGATATTAAAAAATCCGAATTAAAAAGACTTATGGCCTACAAAGAGAAACATGGAAAATTTGAAACGTTCAATGACATACTTGTCATCCAAGATGTGCCTTTGTTGGTAAGATTATGCAGGTCAATATTAGACGGTGGTAAAAGAAGAGTGATAATTAAATCAACTGGGCCTTCTAAATGCACGACTATTCCCGCAATAGATAAAATTACTAAACATGTATGTGTTTAAAATTCTTATTTATATTTTTAAAATAATTTATTTAAATTCCCAAATGACAATACAATTTTACAGAGTATCAAAACCATCGTGGGAATACGAATCTGGGGAAACATGATAAGTTGGGCGGCACTAGATGATAGAAAATTGATTCAGTGGAAATGCGAGACATATGAAAGTCCACCGAAATCAAATTTGATTCCTTTGATTAATGTGATTATTCGTATAACAGATACAATACCTAATGCAGATGCTTATGTTATAGAAGCTGAACCCTACGCAATGATAAGCAAATTAAAAGCTGGCTCTTATCTGTATCATGTACAGCGCCAGCAAGTCATTGCAATCATTGTCAGTATCTTGGGTATGCGGCGACTATTGAATGGCAGCAATGACAGCATTGCTACTGATAACCGGAAAATAAATAATTTTTACAGTCTAGCACCTCTTTCTTCAGCCAAACGGTTCAACTTGACTGTCGCTAACGATATAATGTCCTCGGAATCTCTTATCGAAGATATTTTGGAAGGCAACATACATAATAAAATTTTGAACTTCCCCCAAATTAAAGTCAATGAAAATGTGATAATTGATTACAAATCATACGACTACAAGTATAGGGAACAGCTTCATTCAGCTTTGCTGATTACTTTTGCTTTTGCTGACATAATTTATGACGATACTGAGCCCCAAGCCAAACAAAATTAAAAACTGAAATACTGTAAATAATTTTTGTAATTAATTAAATAAATATTAATTATAAGGTAATTAAATAAATTTATAAAATACAAATCCAGGTCCAGGTCCATTCATTTATTTATTTCATATATTAACTTTGATTAC